>VMRM01000009.1:12140000-12742500 GCA_010277075.1 Poeciliopsis retropinna | reverse complement strand
GAACTAACCTGAAAAAGGTACAACAAAAGTCTGTCATGCAGGCATAAAGGTCACAAGAGCAGTTAAGTTTCGGATTCGTCCTATTTACTGCTAACACCAACACCTTTTTTTTTTTTTTTTTTTTTCCAGATATGCTTCTAAGAACTGCAAAAAAGCTCAATTCTCTGAACTTTCACATTCACTACGGATCATTAAGTGAGGAGTTTCTGTTGCAGCACTTTAAAAAGGTTCTGTATTATTTCGGACGATGCTTAAAATACTGACTGGAAATTGGTCGATAGTTGAGCTTATCTCACTTGAGAAGGCAGATGTATCTCACTAAGTTAGACTATTGCTGAAAAGTTATTAAATTCAAATACTGTACATAGTGATGTATTTGAAGTTGCTAATAAATCCATCTATTTTCTAACACCCTTAGTTGGGTCAGGAGGGCTGCTGGTGCCTATCTCCAGCTAATGTTCCGGGCGAGAGGTTAGGTCACCCTGGACAGGTTGCCAGTCTGTTGCATGGCAACACAGAGACAGACAAGACAAACAAATATGCACCCACACTCACACCTAGGAAAGACCAATTTACCTGACAGTTATGTTTTTGGACTGTGTGAGGAAGACGGAGTACCCGGAGAGAACCGGGTACTCCGCATAGGGAGAACATGGGAATTGAACCCAGGACCTTTTTACTGCAAGGCAACAGTGCTACCAACGGCGCCACTGTGCAGCCTGGTTTCTAAATTTGAATTTAAATAATTAAGTTTTCATACATCTACACACTTACGGTGAAGAGTACCAACACCTTCAACAAGGAGGGTAAGCCGTGAAACGTCATGGCTTTGTAAAGTGGCTGCTCACAGACTCTTGTTTCCAAGCGGAAAGTTACACGGAAGGAAAAAATGTGGTTGAAAAGAAAGGTGCACCTGCACCAGGGATAACCACAGTCTTGGAGGATAAAAAAAAAAAAAAAGAAAACACACACACACATTTAAAAGTTGGCTACTGGTGATTGCAAAGTGTGGAGTGAAGTTTATGTCAGTGTTTCAAGGGCCACCACACATAGCCTGTGTACTTAAAGACTAGCACAATGGTTAAAACCACAGCATTCATTGATCTTGCAGACATGACACAGTAAGCATCTTACCAGGCCTCTGTAGGAGAGTTGCAATGTCCTCTTATCAAATCAACAACAGGTTGTGTTTGCCTCCAAGCTGTCCACTGATGCACTTGTTCATCCTAAAGGTGCTCTGAAAAAATAGAGTAAATACTGTTATCTGGATTAACATTTTGTCTAAAATAGATTTCTCTCTTTTTGGCTCGTGATTTCTTAAACCAGCAACATTTTTCTAAAGAGATGTTTCATAACAAAATAAATGTAAATCTATTAAGGTTTAAATTCTGCCCTTTTGTTTGCTTAATAAATGACAATCCAATAAAATAGGTGGTGTGTGGTCTTTAGTTTTAAATCATCTTTGACTCTAGTGAATACAAGATCTTTAAAACATTGAAACACTCGACTAAACAGAAGGAGTGCTTTCTTTTAATCATGGCTGTGCTGTGTACAAAGTGAAGATGTAAGCCTCGAAACATTTGCATTTAATAACTAATAATAAAAGCTATACAGGAGAAATTTGTTTTTGCCCAAGTAATAATTTTTTGAAGATCATTTTATTTTTGGAAAAGTTCAATCTGCCTATATTGGTATCCATGACTTAACAGTCAAATGGTTTATATGCTATGTGATGGATGGGTCCTTCTTGGTTATGACTAATAATGCAGTGTATTTTTATCCAATGCTCTTCTGTCTTGTGGAGTGCCACAGGGTCTCATTCGTGGACCCCTAATTTTTTTTTTATCTGCTGTCACTTGACGTGATTATATCTCGGCACCATCTAAGCAGATAATCCACTGTTTAAATGAGCTTTAAAATCAGGTAATAGTGACATTCATCCCAAATTATTGAGAGTAGTATATGAAATTCTTCGCATGACTTTTTGTTAAATAAAATATTAATTAAAATCTCAAAATCGACACTCCTTCTAAATTCTTTATCTTTTAAGGGAGCTCTGTCTCATTTCCTATCAGAAATGTCTAAATGGAAATAAATTCAAATGTAAAGCTGCCAAAAGTGTCTTTTATAATGTAATACTTATATAACATTATTTTTTCTGAAATATCAAACTGTCATTCTTATGGCGACTAAGCACACAGATAGGATGCAATCAGTCAAGCAGGACAAAATCAGTTTTTACAATAAATGCAACTTTATTGACAGTAAAAAGTTTTGAAAATATCAAGGAGCACGCAATCTGTAACCGCAAAAACATCTTGGAAAGCGACATGACCTTTTTTTATTCTTTTTTTTTTTTTTTCCCCTTAGTTTTATTGAACTAATGAGGCAGTTGTACATTTCGAACTTTGAGGTAAAAGTGTTTTTTTGTTATTTTACATCATCCACAAAGGGTTTTTATTTTAATTTTATTTTTTAGAACATTAAGTCATCACGAGGAGGGGACAAATAAAAACCCATGCCTCGTTTTCACTTCACATTTCAAAAATAATTCACAATTCAGGTAAAAGCAGAAAATGACAAGCACCCATGCTGTAGTCCATTCACACACACAAACACACACACGCATACATATCAAACCCAAGTGCATTTTTATATATATATGTATATATATATTTATCTTTTTTAAAACTGTTTTCAAGTACATTTTGCTTGCTAGTAAAGAAACTCAGGTAAAACTATAAAGCAGCAAACCAACAATAATAAGTAAGAATACTGAGTTTGGTTTCTTTCATGTTCCCGATATTAACATCATCAAATCATTCACCGTACTGTAGCAATAAGGTATTTGGGTGCTATAAAGAAGCAGGAGGTAACATTTCATGAACTTTGAGGAATATGCTGGATAAGATTTGGAATATAGCTGATTAAATACACCAAGGCAGAAACAAACAACACTAAGTAGATAATCACAAGTGAGATAATAACAGAAGAGATTCAAACTAATTTGCTAATAATTAATCTTTAAATAATTTCTTAAATCACTTACATTATGGAACTTGTTTAAAATCTCAGCTGCGGCCGCTGAGTGCAAAACCACAAAGGGATTGTTTAAGCTGAGCTGACGGTTCAGCCCTCACGGGTCCCGGACCAAGGTGCAGAAGGCCGGCTCCAGTAAAAACTCACCACTCGCCAACCAGGTGGTCAGTTATTGTCACTGTTAAATTCATCAGTGCAGTAGAACAATCACAGGTAACAACGCTGTAAAGCAGTGAAGTGCTTCAGTAAAGACGTTCATATGTAAGCAGGGAACCTATTCTAAAAAGTGCAATCCTGCAGAGAGGTAGAGCACCCTGGGTCTGTTCAGTGAGGATCTTATAAGCGACAAAGCTCATGGTCTGATCTGCACCAGTATCCTAAAACTCACTTTTGAAATCTAAAAGCCTACTTCATCCTAATTTTGCTCATGAATCCGCTTCATCCTGAGGCTCTGTTCCACACAATTAGTTAGTGGGCGTGCACTAGGCTTGGGCATCGGTATCCATGTATCTATTTTTTGTCAAACAGATTATGTGGTTTAAAGACGTTTTAATGACATGTCTGAGTTAGTTTTCTGTTTGCATGAATTATAGAGCAGCACTGTGACATTTCCTCCCCCCACCTATTTCTGCGTGTTGCAGGTCATCTCGCTCAGAAAAGGCACTTCTAACCTTCCATTGTTGACAACAGAGTTTAATTTGGTTGTTAATAACAGGGAGCAAAATTGGATGGAAAATACCAAACCTCCATCCATCACATCTATTAAGTCTTTTATAATAACTAAGGCTGCTGGTCATTTCACCCCATCACCGTTTCATGCCTTTGCAGTTTTGATCATTTTGTACCAAAGTTTTGTCATCTGAAATGTTAAAGTTTTATACCTGCCGTTGAGGAAGTTTCATACCTGCTTCGTCAACCAACAACTAAACGTAATTTTCTACATTCTACCAATTGTCTTCTCTAAAACAATGTGGCTATGTGATCATTATAAATATTCTCTATTTCCGTAGTAAGCAAATTATCAACTCTAACGACATGCCTCATGTCAATAGAGTTAAAGAGGCAAAGTGGGTATAAGAATCAGATTAAATACAAATATAATGTGACAAGACTGTTTTGCCTAAAATACTGCAGCAAGACGTCTTCATGATCAGATTTTTTCACGTTTTCATGAATTGCTAAATGTCATAACAAAATTTTTAAAATGGCAACAAGTATAAATTTAAGAAACATGCAATTTGAACATTTGGACAGTTTTAAGACTTTTTCAGGCCTAAATGTTTTGACTTTTTGACTTTCAAACAACCTACAGAAACATTGTCAATTAACCAGCAAATGTAAGCTTGCCATAGTTCAGTGCTGCTTTATGGAACGCAAGAGGCCAAAAGCAGAAAATATCAAAATGACAATCAGTAATTTAAAGAAAATAAACAATTGAATTCAATTTTTCCTAAGTTATTTTTGCAAATACAGTGGTGCCACCAAAGCAAAGTATTTATTTCAATAAAGATCTGACACTGTGGTAACCTCGTACCGGCCCATCCTGCTTTGCATACTGTTGAACCGTGCTGTAAACAATGTGTGTTCCTACAACAGTTACTGCTGTAGGTGTTAAGGCAATCCACGTCTGTGCTTCGTCTGAGACAAAAGCTCGTCCCACACTCAGAGGCACACAGCTCTCGGTGCACATGTAGCTCACCTGACACAGAAAGCACCCTCCTCAGCCGCTGAAGCAAAGCTCTCAGTGCGCACTGAATAAAACCTGTTTTTGATAAATGCTTAAATGCTTTCGATAACTGCATGTGAACATGACCTCTTGGATGTGATCGTTTCTAAAATCACCGAGGAGAGGATGGCTAGTCGGGTTTCTTGAGCACCAGTTCTCCTCTGTTTCTTTTTGTGTGGGTGTGTGTTTGTGTTGTGTGCGAGTGTGTGTTCAGAGGAAATCCCCAAAGAAGGCACTTCTGAGGCAAAACCTGTCGTTTGCCATGCGATTTGATTAGGGAGTGCAATCAGTTACACAATTCAATTTGTCTAAACTAATCTAACTGATGCGTTAAAAAGATTTTTTTTTTTTTTTTTTGCTCACCTGTGGCATGTAGGATATAAATCCACAGCAAGCTCAGGATTTATTTGACTTAAACTAGGGATTTAAAATAGCTGATCTGGTGCAGAACAAACATGAGCCCACTTTTAGATTATAGCAGTCTACCCCTCTTGTGCAACCACCTGTCCTCAGCCCACCTGGTGCTCTCCGCGGCTGATGTGAGAGGAAAACTCGTAACGGTCCTGGCTGGGATGCCCGCAGATGTTGCACTCGAAGGGCTGGCGGAAGCCGTGGCAGCCCATGTGGATTGTGTACATGACGTGGTCCAGGAAGAGGATGCAGCAGTGCCGGCAGTAGAAGGAGCGCACAGGCCTGCCCGCCCTGTCCAGAACTTGGAAATTGTTCCTGGAGGAGAGAGGCGAGCCTGGGTTTCTCTTTACAACACCCGGGAGAACAGGACCCCCTCTATCCCACTCTGCGTCCAAATCTTTGGCCTGGCTGGGGCTGATGGTGGGATGGCCGCGGGGCAGCGCTGGGGTCAGATAGTGGAGGTGATGGTTGTTGGAGGTACTTGTAGGGGCTGTAGCCCTTGTGCTCTGCTCTTCCGCTGTGCTCTCTGTGTCCGTAGAGTCGGGGCAGCCGTTGGGCGAGGTGGTGTGGCTGTGCGCCGAGGGCTGGTCGTCCCGGGCTCCGCCTGCCTCCCGTCCATGTAGGCCAAGGGACGTTGCTGCGAGCCCCACCGTGCCGTGGGCTCGGGGGCCCTGGGGAACCACGCCACTGTTGAGGGAACCCACAACGGTTCGGAGCTCTGCCACAAACCCAGGATGGAGCGGAGGCAGCGAGGGCAACTCCTGGCTCTCGGCTTTACTTCTTGCGAAGTGGAGGTGTGAACTGACCAGACCGGATGAGTCCCCAGCAGAATGGGAGCTCAGGAGATCCCCTTCCTTTTCAGAGCCAGAGGACAGTTCATAAGGTGCTTCTGGTGGTTCAAGGTGCATGTGCTTTTCTCCTGCAAAAGAAATGTGGCACTGATGTTTAGAGTGGAACTTCATACAGAGTGATGATATTTGATGGTTTAGCCCAGCGGTTCTTGACTTTTTACAGGAAGTCACCATCTTGCACCCAGCACTCTAATCCTGAGATGCAAACTTTCATCTTTTAATCATTCAATTCAAATGTATTTAATCAAGTACAGCGCATTAAACAATGTTGCATGTTGAAAACAGAGTAACTGTCTCTTTGTACATAGGTAATATGCAATAGAAGCCACAAACAGTATGTTGCTATCATCTGTTGCTATCGGGATCCTGTCTTGGTTCTGGCTGGATAATTGGCCAGTCTCCTTAGGCCACACTGAAGAGTTAACACCAAACTGTGTCAAATTTTTCACTCATCCAACCCAAACTGTTACCTTTGTAGAAAGGCAATTGGTTAAGATTGGGTATGAACACCAAAATCTGATCAGTTTATGGTCAGCATAATCTGATCATAAACTAATCTGGAGACTGCTACAACACCCCTGTCACCGTTTACACTCAAGTACATTTAACATCAACATGGACTGAGAGATTGCTGACCGAGAACTAAGTGCCTGTTGCAAAATAAACGCCTGAAAACGTGAAGGAAATTTACAGTTGCTTAGAAGGACAATCCAAATCTCTTATGGAGAAAAGTTTCATCGTCAGATAAGACAAAAGATTAAGCTAAAAGTTATTTATGGCTAAGAGTATGTGTGAGGAGTCAGTTTTTGGGTTTCAAACAAAACAACATTGAGTTATGCGTCAAGTGTGGTGATGACGTAATAATGCTGAGGGTCTATTTCCCTCTCAATAATAATACTCTTATATCCAACAAAGCGAATGAAATAATACAAAAGGACTACCTCTAAGTTCTTTTGTTTCACTTTAGATTGATGGCTAAAACAATTGCCTGTTCCCACAGGATGATCCAAAACTGATTTTGGAGCAGATGAAACAAGCTAACATCGACTTTTGGAACGACCTTGAGCTCATATTCATAAGAATAAATATGGTCTATCTTTTCAAGCCAGGTCTATCGCAGATAACTAATCGATCTGATGGAGCTCTCCCATTTCTGCTAAGACAAGTGGTCAAAACTCTAGTCAGAATTATGCTGGAAGTTTGTTTTTTGTTTCTATCATATTGTTATTATTGGGACAAGTGAATATCCTTGACTCGGCGACCCATATTTTGAAAAAGAAAATCCTCCTCACAGTTAATCAAGTTCTTGTTTTCAAATTGCGTTGAGGTGGTTGTATAATCATATTCGCCTCAGAAGACAGATCTGACAACGGCAGTGTGAAACGTCCAAAATTATATTTTCATGCTGTTGATGAGTGTATGCAAACATTCGCCTGGTAAGGTAAATCCGAGGTATTACAGCGTCAGACAAGCTCACCCAAAAACTTCTGTGGTGTTGACCTCTTTCGTTTGGTTATGCTGACAGTCAGTCTATCCACAAACGGCCTTTTCTCATTGGACGGCTGCAGTACGGATTTAGTGATGCTCTCCATATTTACAGACTCTTCACCTGCACAGGGAGAAGCCCAAGCTTAAGAACACTGACACATGAACTGGTATATGTTAATTCATGAAGGGCCTGGGTTTCTTCTATGTACGACATGTTACCAGGTGGCATCTGAGAGTCCAGAGTCTTCATGTAACTATGGCAGCGCTCCAGATGTTCCTCCAGGGTGCTCTGCTGCTTATAGCTGCGACTACAGTAGCTGCACTTGAAAGGTTTCCCCACTGTCGGGGAAGAAACTGAAAATCAGAGGGAAAACATTTTAATGATTGCTTGTCGAGCCAGAGACATACCAAACCAATAGCAAATTATTCTATTCGTGACAGAAAGTTAGAGATTTCGTGCGTCTATTGGAGGGGATTTTTACTGACGAAGTAGCACCGATATCTTGGCTTATGAGACTGGATTTTCCCTTCGATTAGAAATTCCTGAGATCGATATTTGAAGCCCGAAAGTGACGGTAAAGGAACCGCCTAACCCCTCACCGCAACCTTCCAGTTTGGTAAGCCATCGGAAGCGCTGACGTCAATTCACTGTAATCCAGTTCGCAGCGATTGTTTCTCTGTAAGTGAACCTGTGCGACCCGATCACATCCAGCCAGAACTATTACATCAACACCGTATGTGAACACCTGCTATTCACGTATGTTCTCAAAATTGAAAGCACACTCACATGATTTCCTGTTTTTAAATCTGTAAATGTCACGTTTTTTTTCTTTTTTTTGTTTTTTTTTTTTTAACAGAAAATTGTGATGAAGACCTACTTCCTTTGAGTTTCAAAGAAAGGAGAAATGGACCAGTCTAGTAAGTGTACCCACTTGTAGCACTCTTTTACTTGGTTATACACCAACATCAATTAAGTTCAATGCCTAAGAGCACACAGGAACTGTAAAGTGGAAGGAACATGATACAATCTGAAAGGTGTTGTGTATTTATCTCTCTTTAATCTGATAAATCTGATAAAACACAAATAAGTAGGTACAAAAAATAGGCTTCCAGCTCACTTAGAAGTATCTGCCAACAGGACAACTATTAGTAGAGCATGCCACAAACTCAGCGTTTATGGCACAAAGAAAGCAGCAAGAAGTTAAGATGCTGTTCGCAATAGGTAATACCGCACGCCAACTGACTCGCACAACTTCAGTCCTAAAACATACCGGCGAAAGCTTCATGGGTTTTTTCAGCAGGGACAGGAAGGATAATCTTCAATGGGAAGATGCAAAAGACTTGAGACTGGAACAGACGTCCACTTTCCAACAGGACAACAACCCAAAACGTACAAACAGAGCCAGATTTAGGTCAAAGACTGCTGATCCAATGTGTCCATGATTTCAGTCCCTACATGAAAAGCAGGTGGAGACATTGTCAAAAACAAGCATCAGTTCTAACTGCATCAAAAGATGGCTCTCTGAGGCCTTGAGCCAAGTGGACTAGATGGAAATGTCACGGTTTTAAGAAGTGAGAATTTGCTTTATTGACTCAGTGGACAGTTTAAAAAAAAAAAAATGAAAAAATTTTTTTTGAGGTTTTATTGGGCCTTTATTTGAGTGTCTAGGCGAGAAAGTGAGTAATGAGAGAGGGGGAGGACATGCAGCAAAGATCATCACCACTCAAACCTTTGATGGCCTTGTTGAGGACTAAGGCCTCCTTATATAAGTTGTGCTTTGCCCCTGCGCCACCAGAGCACCCCATTGAAAACCCTTTTTTTAACAAGCTTTTATGAGCTAAAGGCTGATTCTGGCTCAAGTGTTGAATTCTATGTGGATACAGAATTTGGAGATCATTACATTCATAGGCCAGGAAAAAAAAAAAATCAAAGCAGAAACCTATGTCAATCTAGCTTTGCTGTAAGAGAGCTCACTGATTTACCTGAATGAGTGCGCAGATGACCAGCAAGAGCATCTCTGCGACGGCAGGCATAGTTGCAGACGGGACATTTGAAAGGCTTCTCTCCTGAATGAAGTTTGATGTGGCGCAGCAGGTTGCCCTTCTGGGTGAAAGAGGCTCCACACTGGTTGCACTGAAAAGGTCGCTCACCTGCAAATGTGTGCGTGGATGCTTGGGCTACATTCATCTATTTATCAAGTGTTAATGTCTGTGACTCTTGGTCGTGAACACCGTTGCCAGCGGCTCGTCTCACCTGTGTGGCTGCGCTTGTGGACCATCAGCACATTGGGTCCTATGCAGACCATCCCGCACACCTCACACTGCAGCTTCCCGTTGGGCAGCCGGATTGGTCCCGGCGAGGACGAATTAGGAGTAGCCATGTCACTGTAGATGTTCCCTCCGTCTCCTCCGGTTCCGGCAAAGGCTGGACCTCCTTCTTCAGCAGGACCCACCCTGTCTTCTTTCCCACCGTCGCTCCTCGCAGCCTCTTTGTTCTCAGACTGTCGGGCACCTGAAGACTCTTCATCGCTACACAGCTCAACCTTAATGGAGTCTGGTTTTTTTTTTTTTAGAATGAAAAGTAGAGGAAATTGCATTAACTTGAATACATGCTTCAAATAAAAAAAAACTAATACATACTATAAGACTGAAACCATTTTAAGTGATGCAAAAGCTGACCACTTAGGGAGCGGTGAGGCGAGGACTGCTGGCTGTTGGGAGATCTTACAGAAGTGGTCCGCAACCCAGCATAAAAATCCTGCTCTGCTGATGATTCTCCTCCATTACCTGCAACACAAACATATTGTAATAAGGTAATCATAGCAAAGGGTGCACCGATTTCTTTTTCGAGTCCACTGCACTCTGAAATTGTTCCTTTATATTCATATTGTATCTTATGTTTCTTCCTCAAACTTTCTTAAAATTGTAGAAATCTTTTACTCTTACAAAACATCTTTACCCAGTATTTCTCTGAATAACAAATGTTTTGCTCTGATTCTAATTTCATTCAGTTTTCACCCAATAACTATGTATTTTTAAGAGATTTTTTTGTTGTCTACAGATACAACATTGGCTCTGTTTTGGGGTTTATTTCCACCATTTGGATATTACGTATGTTTTTCAGAATTTAAAAAAAATAATTTTTACTAAGATGATATTCAGCTGTATCTCATTCAAAATTACAAACTGGTAAAAAAGAAATAAAAAAATACCTTTCTTAAATTGAATTCTGAAAAGAAAACATGTCTCTTATCGTTGCCCTAAAGAGCAAAGATTCTTTAAGCCAAACTTGAAGACTTTAGGTGTTACTTTCAATCAATGTCTCTTGAAGGTCGCTCAGAATACGAAAGAGATTTAATCATTTAACCATTTAAATATCTCCAAACTGAGAAGGTTGGTATCAACATGTTGAATTGAGATGATTATTCATTATTATTTTTGCTCGTCCTGACTACTGCAACATCCTTTCTGGATGTATCAAGAAGAAAGCAGTAGTCTCGTCCAAAACTCTGCAGCAGAACCGTTAACTGGACCAAACAGAAGAACTTGCATCTCTCCTGTTTTCATGTCTTTGTCTGTCCATTTCAAATTCACTATGAAATTCTGACTTCACACATTTTTATATGCCTAAAGCCACATACTACAACTCAGGTCTTCAAATCAAATCAAAGTCTACTTGTAGTCTTGATGGAAAAGTTGTTAGGATCACTTTTTTCAGAATATTGGACCTAAACTGTTGAATTATCTTCCTTTGTTTTTACACTGTCTTCAGATTCTTGAGTCATTATAAAAAGCAGCCATTTTCATTCAATATTTTATTCTTAAGATCTTTTCAAATACATGTTATCTTTTGTCTAAATATCTGTATTATTGAATTCGTTTTTGGGCTTTTTAATTATGTTTTATTTTCTGTGTTTAAAAAGAACTTTGTGATTTTTATCTATGGATGCTAAATCCCCAAACTCATCATCTCCTATTAGCTCAAGGAAGTATAACAAACACATTTACAGAGAAACTGTTTATATTTGATTGCATTTCAGCAGCAAGATGATGCCTACAAAACTGTCAACTTAAATGTTTCCCTGATGATGCATCGTTTAGGTCAGGCATTTGCTGGATTCTCTCTCACTTCTTAAAGATTTGACTTTCTGTTACTGTTCACCAGCAGTAGATTTGTTTAATTTAGTTTATTTATTTAGTACTAATTCCCTACAAACGTTAAAGGCACTTCAGCAAACAAGTCCAGTTCATATCTAATTAACTTCTTGAATTCAGATATCCCAGTTAATTGCTTTTCCCCCTATTTTTTTAGGTTAATCTGTCCAGCAATGTACAAGAATTAAATAGAAAATTAGAAAAACGGATCAAAAGCCCAAAAAAGAGAAGGGTTTTGGAGAAACTCTCCAAAATCCCTGAGAATTAGAATCAATTTTTAAAAAGATTCAAAATAAACTTTTTTCAGTACAAAACACACACACACAAACAAAACAAATAAATGTTTAAAATTACCTTGTGAATATGAGCGTCCATTACATTCATCAGCATTCATTCTCTCACCAGATGCCTGTAACAATAAAACACATGTTTCAATTCACAATATTTTCTTTCAAAAATAAAATAAAATATTTTTTAAAACATATTAAAAATAAATACCTTTGCTATAGTTAATAAAATATACTAATCAGTTGATAGTTGCAAATGCAGACCACTTTTGGCTTTCAGATCTGATTGTCCAATATCAAATTCACTTCAAAAAAATGTCTTTTAAAAAAAAAATCTGAGTTCTATCTGACTGTTTCTGTATTCTGGTGAACCTCCTCTGTCTAACAAATAATAATGAAAGGCCTGACATTTATACAAATCGTCTGGTAAACAGTGTCAAAGGAGGAGCTGAAACCAACACAAAAAAGGTTTAGGGGGTTACAGGGCAAATGGGGAGTATTTTCAACATGAGTTGACACATTAGTTAACTGATGACATATATTAAGAAGTAAGTTCTTTAAGCTACTTTAAACTTAAAAGTGTAAACATTTATTTTGATCAGTTTGTTGGTTTTTTTTGTTGTTGTTTTTTTTTTGTCTTAATGACAGGTAAACTTGATGTTTGCTGAAAGATGTTTTTCAACGAGTGCAGGGAAAAAATTGATCAGGGATGGATGGATTAATGGGAATTACTGCATTAAATTTTATTCAAGCAGTATAAAATGTAATGCATGAGTAAAGTTATTATACCATTAAGTGCTATTGTGAAAAAAGTTATCATTTTAGTTATTTCAGGAATTTGTGACGTTTTCACAACCTGAAAACTATGGGTTTGGTTGGGATTCTTACTTTTGCTATTTGAAAGATCTTTATTTCCAATGTTGCTTTTATAAAAGCAAAACTTAAATACATATATGTAGTTATATATATATATATTTTTTTTTAAATGAACGATTAGAGGTCCTTTTGCACCATTTTGTGTAGATGGTAAAAAAGACTATACTGACACATTTTTTTTCACATTTTATCATTACTTTTCTAATTATTGCAATAAGTGCCACAACTTATTGTGATAATACTTTTAAAGTTCATATCATCCATCTCTAATGGTCAGATTTACTCTTTCAGTATATTCAGGTTTAGAACATAATGGATGGTTCCATCAAATATGACAAGTTGTCTTGGTCCTGGATCAGTAAAGTATCCTAAGACTGTCACAATTTTGGACTGTTTTGTTGACAGACTGATTGATCTCAGTGATATTGCTTCTGATCTGTTCTTGAAAATCTTTAGATTGGAGTAAGATGTGTTGCTGTTAAAGAACTTCTCACTTATCTCATGAAGTAAGAGAAATTCTACTTGAACTCCTGATTATAAATGCCAGACAGTAAGCAGAACTGGGTTTAAATAAGGAGCTTAAACACATCTTTTTCTTTTTTTTTTTTTTTTTTTTTAAATAGGGAGTTTGTGACGGTTAAGTCTTAATTTAACAAGAGGAGGAAATTCTTCTTTACAGAGGGTTAGTTTGGATAGAGTTATTACTTTAATAAATGGAATCATCATGTGAAAACCACTTTTTACATGTACTGATCTGATCCGTGATCTGAAACCTTTAGATGTGACTTAAAAACCAGAACAGAAGCTATCTGGACCAATATCTTTTTACAGCAGTGAAACTTGAAAAGCAAAACAGTTTGGCTCTTTACACATCATTTTCCAATTGCAAATTCCTCATTAGAAAGAGCCGGGACATTTTTATTAACAGTCCAAGGTGAATAATGTCAGAGCATGTTTTTGAAATATTTCTGTTTTTATTTCCTCTCTATTTTAATGTTTTGATCTTAAACGAAACTATTTATTAAGATTAAACGTTATACTAAACAATTAACATTGCTCACAGACTGGTTTGTTACCCACTGACGTTTTGAAAAGCCTTCTGATTCTAAATTGTTTCGTTTTATTCCCATAACAACTCAAGAGTGAAGATAACAGACCTTTTTTTACTAAAGACCTCCAAACATGCACTTGAAGTTCATTTTGTGTCTTTTAAACAATCGTGGAGTTTTGACGTTTTTGTAGGGCTAAAATAAATATCAAAAAAGTTATGAAAATTGCCACCTAAAGACCTCAACATCTGAACCAGCCAGAGCTAAAGTCTTGCGTGAGGGAAATCCTCAGAGACTGCAAAGCACTCATATTTTAACATAGAAACAATGTATTTTTTTAATGCAGTGAAACATGACTGCCATATGTGTTCACAACAGACAGGAGAACTTTGTTCATTTATTTGAAAGAGCAATTGCAGTTCCCAGTATAGGAAAACAACTCAAACCAGATGTTGCATTTACTCTAACTTATGCATAACACACCTTATAGACATAAGGAAGAACTTATCTCAGTAAAATTTAACATAAAATAACTTAAGCAAAGCAAACTGATGATTAATATAAACAAAACTTTAAAGCTGGTTCAGTATTAAGTGTACTAATCATATCTAAAAGTTTTATATTATCTTAAAAGCTCAAATTAGAACTTGTACAAATCAAACTACATGCTATTTTTACCTTAGCATTATATTATATTATATTATATTATATTATATTATATTATATTATATTTATTATAGTCATTCTGATTTTCAGATTTTGTTAGTTAAGGTCAAACAGCTCTTTCACCCATTTGTCACCTATTCCTACTCTGTTCACCTCCTTCATGCATAATTGTCAAGTAATTAACAATAAGGGGCATATGGTGCACGTTACATAAAACAGTTATCCAATAACCAAGTGACACAGATAGACACACCGAGACCAGACACTTTCTTGCCGACTTACGTTGTCTTTAGGCATAGCCGCCAACATGTTTATGTTCACTGGGAGCAGACGGAGCTTTCACGTTCGGAAACGGAAACGGACCACGATGTACAAGGCGGCAGCACCTCTCGCTCAAATGGATGACAACAGTGGACATTGACTTTGGAGAGAGGGGGAGGCGCAGACTGCACATCTTAGGGAGAATTAATATCCTGGCATTGGCCGCGCTTGGGAGCAACAGGCTCTATGCAGCCGGGGGAGACGCACCAGCCACACAGGGGCACGGCGATTAAAATAAAATAACAGAGATCAATAAAAAATAATAATAATAAACAAGGGGACGCGCATCGGCACCAACCCTTGCCTTACAATCCTTCCTGGCCTTCAGATTGTCGAGTGTGCATTGGATCATATATGCTTCCAGATAAGTGTCATGCCTCACTCTCTCCCTCTATCTCTCTCTCTCTTTCAGAGCATCCGCGGCTACTTGTTTTAGCCTTCTCGGAGGATTTCTGGTCCGATCGGCTCACGCGCGGCTCCAGACAGCGGCGAGACGCGGCCGTGGCGGCGGCGACGGCGACAGCGTGTTGCACGAGTTGCGACCGAGCGAATTGTCCGCATGAACGCAGCTGTCATCCAACACCGAGCGCGTCAAAACCGACCTGGGCTATATGTTTCTCACGAGCCGTTGCTATGGCACCCGACCACACGACAAATGGCATTCACCCGCAGCAACTATTCAAAAACACGCCGATCAAGCGGCGGCGGATGGGCGGCGGAGTCCTCGTCCTTTTTACCTGCAGGTCGATCGGTGCGCTCCTTCCTTAATTGTCTGCCTGCTTGTTTGTTTTCCCCAGCGACGGCAGCATCCCTGGGATCTTTTTTTTTTCTTTCTGTCTTCCCTTCTTTCTTTTTTTTCGTTTTTTTTTTTTTTTTTTACCTGAAACCCAAACAACTTCCGGGCCCATGCTGGGATACAGACAGGAGCTGTTGATCCAGTGATTGTCGAATGCATCGATACACAAATAGGACACAAACAATATGTTTATAGTTTATAGTTCTATAACAACAGAGGCTCTTAGAAATTACACAATCACAGTGAGAATGTGTGTACTGATTGCTGTCAGTCTGGCAGACCAGCAACACGTTTTACGTAAGGGCCCGAAATGTGTATTATTATTTTGATTATTTGCACTTATCGTGATCATTATAAACACTTAAAAGTAGACATGTATAGTACCTGCTGATACACCTGATAATGACAACGGGTAAAAAATTAGTAATGACGTTGTTTCGTTTAATATTACATTTGTACCACAAGATGGCAGCAAATTGTTGTTTTTGCGACCATCAAATAGGTGTAAAATCCTACTGCATTAAGCAAAGTACAATTCTGTTATGAACTGGATGATGTTCAGGTTTTGAGAAAAATTTTAATTACAGAAATTTATTTAATACATTTAAACAGCTTGGCTTTACACAAACATAGCTCCAAATAATTGATCCAACCTTTCTGTTCTATATCCTTTTGAAATCTAGTAGAGAAAACATTTTTAAATCACCCAGCTAAACAACAGAATTAAAGAATTATCTTCTCTTTTGCACTTCTGAAACAAATACCTGCACAGGCCTATAAGTCTTCAAATGAGTGTGAAGTCAAAAGAAAGTGATGGGAGGCCATACAAGATGTTGCATTTCTCTGACTGACAGCAAACATAATTGCATCAAGAGATCATGCCAGATGAAAAATCCATCATTTAGTATGTGTTAGCAATATACTTTCTAACATAAAGCAAGTATATTGTGTACACTTGCTTTATGTTAGGTTCAGTGTCACAGGGGAGCTGGTTTCTATGTCCGCTGGGCAATAGTAGACATACAGAATACAACATGTACAAGTGACAAGCCCTTCACAGGGCCATAATAGAGACAGGTGTCACAAACAGCCATTCATACCTGCATTCATACCTTTGTGCAATTTAGAACCTGCAATTAACATAACATGATTGGTTTTGGCTAGTTGGAAAGTCAAAAGAACACAAAGTGTGGAAAAATGTGTTGAGTGTTCTCATTTAACTTTTACCTAAAGCCTAAATCTTTCCAAATCAGAAAGTTCTAAAAATCAAATAATAAAAAAAGAAACCCATCAAGGTAGATTTCAAAGCATGCTTCCTTTCAGAACACAGAACTGAAAGAAATAATGAGGATGAAATGGGATTAACATGCAGAAAGGCCCAAATGTGAATCTGCATGTAGAACATGAAGATGAAGTCAGAATGTTGTTTGGTGCCATGCCAATCCAATGGAACATGTGAAGCTGCTTGCCTGATAAAAAGTAAATTTCCCAAATTTCTAAACGTATGGACAATATAGAGACAGGTCAATTTGCCTGGAAGGCAGCAAATGCAACAGTGGACATTGAGAACTTTTCTTGTTCCATCAGTCCACAAGGATTGACGAAGATGATGATGTATCTTCCAGACAAAGAGCACTCAAGCCTTCCTTAAGAAATGCATATCAGCATAATAGCATGTCCTTCAAACTTTGCAAAATGCATCTGAAACCAACTGACGATTTATTGTAGGAACTGCAACTGAGATGCTCAATGAACAAGACATATATCTCTGTACAAGTGATTTGTCATGTATCCACAAACAGTTCTTTTTTTAAAACTCAATGACAGCCAATCTGTAAGAAAAATAGCACCACTATTTGAATCTCTGGGGTTTGTGCCATCGCAACAAGACCTCATAAGCTTCCTGGACCTTCATGAACATTTTCTCAGCGTCGTTGTTAGGGTTGTGGTCTGGATGCCATGTCTTGGCCAGCTCCCTGTAGCTTCGATTTATTTCCTCAAGGGACGCCTCTGTCTCCAATGACAACACCTGGAGTACGAACATTCAAACACAAAGAGATTGTCAACCAGAAGCAGGGCATGGACATATTAACTCATTACTCATAGCCTGCTCACCTTTAGCGCCTCTTTTTCTCTCTGTGTGTACTCTTTTAGCAGTATTTCCAGCACCTTCCTCCAAGCCTCTTCGTGGTACCCCCCTCCAGTCAGTGCACACAGGATGCGGTATGGCATTAAAAAAAAGTATTCCAGCACACTTCTGAGCCAAGGCAGGAACCAGAAAATATCCAGGAGTGCAGCTATTGAGTCAGACAGGTAATACAGTGTGGCCGTAGTGTTATAAAAAAAACAATAACCCAGTGGAGCAGAGAAGGCAAGCCAAACTAGACCAATCCTGTAAAGCCGTGGACCTGAACGAAACATGGAGAAAATGTAGTTTCAGCTGAGTTTATAAATTCAAGTTAGAGATCTCTGAGTATGGAAAAGCGCTCACCTAGTTCCTGCTGACTGCCAGGGGCTTTTGGAGGTTTGAACCTGCGGTGCTGTGAAGCAGTGATAGTAGCAGCCAAGCTTATAGGAAGAGGTGAGAGAGAGCTGCCGTAAAATATTGGTGATGTCACAAGACAGGCAGTGAGGGTTTTTTGGAGATCTGCAGTCTGTTCACCAACATTGGACACTAAGTGAACCCCTGCACCCACACTTAGGGGCAGAACGATCAAGTAGAAGAAACTGAGGGAGTTTAGTCCAATGAGAGCCACCATGCCAAAGTAGATCCCAACACACACCTGCCCAGCAAATCTGACGGGGCTGGCAGATGGGAGTCCCTCTTTGGGAGGCCATCTTTCTTTTTCTGTATCTCGATTAGCCTCGCTGACATAAGCTGGAATACGTATGAACTCTCTTGCCCAGCCAAAGCCAAAACCTCCCAGAGTTAGCATCCACAGCAGAGCGTGGCTGTCTCTCCCTAAGTAGAGATGGTGAAGACCCAAAGGCCCACCCATTGCCCAAAGGGCATAGGCTACTAGGACTCTCTTCGCCATACTGTTGTAGCAGTGGATCAGTTCCTGCTCCGGTGAACTGTCATCCTTGTTTAGTTCCTGCAATGGAGTGACAGAATTATGTCTGCTTTCACATTTGAGAGTGTTTTAAAGATTGTTATTAAGAAGGACTGAGTTTATTTGTTTTTTGGGAGGTTTTTTTGGTTGTTGTTTTTTTTGGGGGGGCTGGGGGCCAATCCATGTGAGCCATTCCGAAACTCACATGATGCCACATGTCATGATTTCCTGATCTTATCTGCCAGCTGTTCCAGTCATTTCTGGCAGAAAAGTCAGAGTGATTTTTAATCTCTGTGATTCATGTCCCTGCTTGGATTAATATGTTACATAAATGGGGTTTATTTTAGCTCATAATCATCAAGTCATTTACTTTGACATCCCCAGAAATTAATACAGTGGAAAAGGAATCATATGATCTCTCTGAGCAGATTGAAAAAAAAAAAAAAAAAGATTTCAACCAGCTTTCTCTATTCACCACGGCCATCTGTTCCTTTCACATATTTACTATTTGGCTTTGTGTCAGAAAGGCTGTTTTACTTACGTAGTCTTTAGTTTAAAAATCCTTATCCTGAGAAATCCTTTTCAGTGCTTTCCGCTGTTGAAGTTGCAGCACAATGTTGCAACAGTTGGACTTTGGATCATGACAATAAGATTGCACAGCAGCCTAGATATGGAACGTCATAACGACGGGTGGAATAAAAACAAAGTGCTTGATGAACACTTTTTAAAAACGGGATGCTAATGTTATAAGCTTTGAATATTTTTAATTTATTAGAAGCCTTGAAGGAAAAATAGCCTGCTAAAACATTGACTGAGACAATTCAGTACATTCAAAAATAGCTTCAAATGTTTCTCAGTGGTAAAAATAAGAAACACTTGTTAAAGATGCAGCTGATTAATCAGCAATGATAAAATGTAAAACATTCTACAAATCAAGAATGATATAATTATGCAAGAGGTTTTCTGCTGCATTGTTCCCTTGTTTTACTCACACAAACAGTAATCTCAGTATTTCCTATGTATACTCTGAAATCAGAGTTTCTGACAAATATCCGTGAAGTCCAAATTCTGACTGGGAATTCAAAGCTCTCCAATAAATTGTGCACAAAAGCACAATTTATAGCACAATCAGCTCTAGAAACTCCAGGACAACTCCCAGAACTGAGGCAGCCTTCTTTATAAGGTCACTCATTATCCTAGTCTGTATGCATGTAAAATGCATGTATGGATAAATGTAATAAAGAAGATGCTTTAAAGTTTATGTTTTTGCTTTTGTTTTTTTAACAGTAAAAATGTCATACGGGGTGTGCAAAATTCCAAACACAAAAAGCCACAAATGTTAAGCAGATTTCCTCTAACAATTATGGTGTGAATAATTATGATACATAAATTCGTTCTTTTCAATTCAAATATCATCTTACTACTAGATATGTGCTCTTTTTTTTCTGCTAAGGAACAATGCACAGAATATCCGTAACCCAGAAAAAAACAACCTCTTTAAGTTTAGTTCTGATTGGCAGCTGCCTTGACCAATCAATGGGATCCGTTCTGGTGTTAAGCCCCGCCCCCGACGGCCCCGCCCCGCCTGGTTTTGATCAGGGTCGCTGTATCCGATTTTTAAAACTCAGCGCTTCTAACCAACTGATACATCTGTTGCTGGCTCGCGACGATGCGCCCGGTTCAACACTTTTAACCAAAACTGGCCCTGTCAGCGGCTTCCGGGCGCAGGGCAGTGGCATGGTTTTTAGAGGATGGAAGCGGACGAAGTGTCGATTAGGGAGCAACTTTTCCACAACCGCGTCCGAGAGACGATAGTAAGTAAAGCCGGGCTAAAAGTGAAGCGTCAACCGTTGGTTGACGAGTTAAAGGGGGGCTAGTCACAGACAATTTAGCATGCTGTCTTTTCACATGCAAAAGGTCACGTTGTTAAAAGGGTTTGTGTTAGTGTCTCTCTAAATTACATTCGTTTAACCTGATTTATTTCTTATTATTTTATTTTATTTTTTATTTTTAGTCACGTTCACTATATTCGTCGCAAGACAAATGCAGCCATAGCAGTATTGCATTATTGTCTATTTTAGCCCCGTGTGTATAATTTTCTGTAACTATGCTGTCTGCTCTTGCGGCGGACACTCCACGTTTAAAAACCACACCTCACGTTGAACTTCAGACTTCGCAGCTCGATCTACTCTGTTACAGCAAGGCAGAGAACTTTACCCCGATATAAAACGTTCAGGTCTCCCCCCGACAGATCCAAACCTGAGAGCTAAGATGTTTCTGATACACCAGTTTATTAATAAGGACAATTTTGCTCAAGTCTGTTTATTTCTGTCAGGGCTTTGCATCCCAAGATATGAAGGGATGAGCAAAACCTATGCAGATGTGTGACCATTATATAATGTTACAGGGGGAAAAAACAGGTAATCTCTTTGGAGGTTATCTCAGCATTTATGGATGCATTAATTAAATGTGTGATAACTTTGCGCTTGCCATGAATAATCTGAATATGTGAATGATTAATAGCAGCAAAATCAAAAAAAAATTTAATGGCC
This sequence comes from Poeciliopsis retropinna, assembly GCA_010277075.1. Lineage (NCBI taxonomy): Eukaryota > Metazoa > Chordata > Actinopteri > Cyprinodontiformes > Poeciliidae > Poeciliopsis > Poeciliopsis retropinna. The sequence continues at coordinate 12,721,230 of VMRM01000009.1, read as the reverse complement.
TGATACAGCATCTTATTTGATCAACAGGTAGCAGTAATGCATAGAAATAATTCAAGGATTTGTTTCCCATAATCAATTTCCAAAAAGCAGCTGACTTTTTCAAATTCAGGATGTCCTATAAGAGGTTGATTGTTCAAAACCATTAAACAGAGCAACTTTGCTATACCTGGAATATATCTGGAAATATATTCAGCTTTCCAGGTATTTACCGAAGTCCACTCATGGTCAATATCTGACATGTATTTGTTAAAATAAATAAATAAGCAAAGTTTCTTCTTCAAATTCTTCTTAAATGACTCCAAGTCTCCTGGTACATTCATTGATCAAAATATTGTGTGTCAGGCGTGCTGTGGTGGCGTAGGGAATAGCGCGACCCACATCTGGAGGCCTTGACTCCTTGATGCAGCTGTCGCAGGTTCAATTCCCGGACCTGATGATGTTTGCCACATGTCTTCACCCCTCTCTTTCCTGTCAGCCTACTTTCATATAAGGGACATTAGAACCCACAAAAAACCCCTGGAAGGGAAAAATATATGTATATATATTGAGTGTTTCAACTCATGCTCAGAATTATTAAGGTGAAGCTGACTGTAGTAACACTTGAAATGCGTTGGTCTACCACTTAAGTTATTTCTTAGCAATTCAAGTGTTGCTGATGTCTCCATCTTATCAGATCTTTGACTCAATCCATGAACCCTGAGAGTTAACAAAGTTGTGCCTGAAATTCTTTGGATTTAAACTCAGAATTGTCCAGTTCCAATTACCAGCCTGTGCTTTTGCACAAAAGCTGCACAACAATATTGAATCACAGTCGTCATCACAACAACTTTAAATAATGTTTTTAAATCTTAGATTAGATAAATATCCTTTTTTTCAGCAACAACATATTTTTATGAGATGTTGCGGCTTCAGCTCCAAATAATTTAGTTTTTTTTTCTTGCAGTGTTAAAATGGAAAAGAACCAAAAGCTTATATTTTTTATAGAAGCTAAAATCATATCATTTATGACTTTTAGTTAAAATTCTATCAAATATCATATTTTTTTACACCTTAATTTCTAAATTGGGATAACTTTGTAAAACATATATGTTTTTTTTCTTTATTTTTTAGCAAACATAAACTTTAAACCAGATTTCCAAATCACAACATTTAAACTCTCTTGGTTTTTATTGTAGTTGGGACTAGCCTGAGATATTTACATTATAAAAGGATGTGGGACATTTGTCAATGAAATGCAAAGTATTGATGGAAAGTGACATGTTGACACAAAGCAGTTTATGTCTATAGTTGTACTCCTTTTTAATCACCTCTTTGTTTACTGTGTCAGGTTGTCAGTGACCTTTTCCCCTCAGGACCTAATGCTATTAGCTGCAGGCAAGCCGTGAGTGTCTGGCACACCGCCTTCTGACAGTGCACCCTCTCATGACAGTCAGCTGTCCCAGCGCCTAGTGACTCTAAGACAAGTCCAAGTGACAAGCTATCTATGACAGAGTCACTTGCTATTGTAAAGATACGTCACATTGACCAACATTTGCACTTTCCTGGAGAAGACAATAATACTTGGGAGAAGTTAAATTTAAAAAAAAAAAAAAAAGGAGAAGAAGAATTGCTGGGTTTCAGATGACGTAGCATCTGAAACCAATGCAGATGGAGGGCCGGAACTACTCACCCAGCAGAAACAAGTCGACAGCCATTTAATGCTTTGACTTAAATGGCCAAACTTGACCCAACTTGAAAATAAATGATTGTATTCTCCAGACCTTTGAAAGCTTTCTTCTAGGTAGGGGAATAATATGAGGTCCGGTGCTCCAGTAAGTTACGTGGATCGCCTCTATACCGGGTAAATCCTCAAGATTATAAGAGAAGTCTTTTTTTTACCGAGATAATATGAATCATATCCTAAATATACACGTATTTTTTCGAGATGCCTTGTCTGTTCCAGCCTATTTAGGGCATTAGCGTACTCCTTGCGATCAATTTTTCTTTGTTTTGAACCGGAGAAATCCCCTCCGGCCCTCCATCTGAATTTTGCACGTCATCCGTGACTGAAACCCAGTAATATCCCCAATATCCCAAGTGTCATCTGCAAGTTGTGCAGTTTCATGGAGTAGCAACAAAACATTTGTAAAAGATTGACTTCCAGTCCTGGCTTAAATGGACTAAGGTGGTATGGGAAACTGGTTCTGAGGCCTGACAATTCACAGTGAGACATTCTATGTAGAAATGATGCATGCGACCCCCTTTCGGTTGAGAGGAGAGGTACAACCTGGCATTTGTTGCAAAAACAAAAACATAAATCAGTGATGCTAATTTTATGCGGGTGGATTAGCACTTGTCATGAGAGTAACTTTAAAGGGAACATTCATGAGAACGCTATAAAATGCTGAATCAGCTCAAATGCGATTATAATGAGAACGCTACATGGTATTGCAAGATGTTATCAAGATATGTATTGCTGTTTTTTATTTCATATTATAACTTAAAAATATAGGAGACCTTCTTTCTTTGTGAAACGTTTTGATTGTTTATTATTATTATTATTTAAAAATTTCTCCATAAATTAAATTAGAAAACAGGCAACTGTCAAATGTCTGTTTCACTGACTAGCAACTTCAGACATTTTAGTTACAGTATTTATCCTGATTTCTCCTACATTTTCTTTTTGATGGTTTCACATTTTAATAAATTTTCTTTTTTTCTTTTTTTTTTCCACTGAAAGTAACACTTAAAAAAATAATCTTTGATAAACAATCTGACTTAAGTAATCTACTTGATAGATTTTAACCTATGTATTTATTGTTTATGCAGATAACTAACTTTTTTTTTTGGCTTTTCTTTCAGAAAATTGACAAATTGGCATAGTATTACTACTGTAAATGTTCCTCTTACTAGGTTTCTCCCCTTTGGACATTTTCTAACACACGTTTGATGGTTACGTCCTGTTGAAATGTAACATTGCAACTCAACAAGCGGCCTAGTATGCATGCTATACACCAGTGTTCAGGTTAAGATAATAGTAGAAAAAAATAATCCTTGGGAAAATGTTGTTGCTGCCAAATATCTGTCTCCTCTATATCATTGTAAATCACTCAGAGTAATAACATCTGGCAAATTTATGCATAACTGACACGGAAAAAGAACAGCCTGTATTTGAGGATGTATACTCTGCTGAGAGCCCACGTTTTAGCCTGCATCCTGAGCCAGGAAGGATCGATGTCTGGCTGAGTAAAAGGTCAAGGTAGAATCCTGCAGGTCAGAAATAGGATGCCCTAGAACAATGTGAGCGAACGGTCCGTGGAACATTTGGAAATATTGGAAGTGAACGGTTTATTTCTAAAGTAGATGGTTGCACAGAATCTGCCAGAGCCCTCTGGGAAGTGATGTGTTATGGATGACCATGTAAGACAGTGGCACAAACAAAATAAAGAAAAAATTACCGGTATTAGAAGTTTGTATTTTAATCTGTCCTTATTGGCAATTAGCACAATTAGCATTACTAACCAAACATCAGTTTGCATGTTTTTCCTCAAGAACCCAGATTCTTACCTTAACTCTTAGATTTTACGAAAGGCAACCTTAACCCTGTTCCTAACTGACCGAGGTTGAAAGCTGAAAAGAATAAAATTGAGCCGCTCTCTGTAATATGTTCAGCTTTCCTGTCCTCTGCTGCAGCCTGCTCAACTTCACAAGGCAAAACGACCACCACTCCTAGAGTTACCCTACCAAAATCTAGGACTGTATTGTAGCACCTGGCTTCTCTCATAAGAAGTACTGTTGTCTTATTGCAGCTTTTGCGCTTCACCCAGCCTTTTTTTTTTCTTAAACACTTCAGTTATACTGGAAATACAAAATCCAACATTAATTCTTTTTGCCACATGAACAACTTCCTCCTCACCTAAAAGTGTTGTTTACAAGATTTAGTGCTTCAGTATGGTGCATTTACTATCAGAAAATAATTTAATTTCTAGTTTCTGTCTTACAGGTCACTTGTTGGGGACATCAGACTGAAATTTGTCCTACTAATATTTCTGCATCTCTAGAAAAGTAAAAATTCACAACTTTTATCACAACTTAGTATTATTAAACAGGGTTATGTTACCATTTGGAGCCTGTTTAATAAATATGCAATAAATTTTCAGGGTTGCCAGTCAAATCTAACTGTAATGTGCCTCATTGGAAGTCTTAGTCTGACACTCTTTTGGCTATGTTTTTTTTTTTTTTTTTCTTCAAAGGTTTTCAAGTTTGATCCTAAATGATCAAAATCATTTGGCAGATAATCACAAAAGCAGAGGAAGTAGATGATCCTGTACTGAAATTGATTATGAAAAGGTCATGCTCTGTTGGAAAGTCAATCAGCAGGTGCGGTGGAATGTTAGAGTAATTCATTCCAGCTGTACTCACACTTTGTATGAACTGGAGCTTCATAAAGGCACCTGCTGTACAAAGTGCATGTGAGTAGCACAGAACTGGAAAGGTATGATCGCTAGTTGTGCTCCTCCGTTTTTTATGCCAGTTTAAAGGCAAATTTAACAACTTGTGGACTAATTTTATCTTGGTACTTATAGCTAACTTCAAATTGTTTTTTTTTTTTTTTTGGGGGGGGGGGGGGGGGGACATTGGAGGGGATTCATTTTCTTGCATCAGAACAAGATCCAAGTCAATCTGCAAAGTTCAAATTTCTCTGGACTGTATTTTTGCATAGGACGCTGATAGACTCCCCTCCGTGCTAAAAACCTTAAAACTGTCTTCAAAGTGGCTTCTGTCTCTTGACACCAAAGAAAGATGTGTGTTCTCACCAACATGGGCTGAAAAGGTTTTATTCTACCTGTCTTATTTCTAACCAACACCCATCCTTTGTTCCCTGTTTCTCCTTGTTGTCGGATTAGCCTCTGGCCAAATTAGGCTGCATTATTGAAGAATTTTCAGTCGGAGCAGATTAGTTGTTGTATAGGTTTCTTTGTTGTTGGTATGTAGTTTGTTTGTTGCCACTGATTATTCCTGCTTATGACAAGAAATTTCAAATATTTCTCAAAAGAAGAATGCTGAAAGCTAAATTCAGTTTGCTTTATTCTCAGCTTTTCTCCAACAAAAAAAGACTCGGGAAGAAGTCGATTTATTCGTTTGGTGTTGAGATACTTTCAGGCAGAAGTAGGGAGATCAGATGAACTGGGTCAAGTGTTCATCTGATCACTTGATGAACTGTGGGGTAAATGACTATTTTTCACAGAAATTGTACCCACCACTTTGGAACACCTATTCTATTGCTTGTTAACACTGAATCAGCCAATCACATCGGAGCAATTTTATAGGTTTATGTATCTAGGTATGATGAATGCAACTCACCTAACTTTATGAGGAGCATCGGTAGGAAAAGGAAACTGGATTTTTAGCAAGTTTAAACATGCTATGGTTGCTGGTGCAAGTCTGGCGTCTGACTATTTCCGAAAATCCTGCCCTAAGACCGAGTTTGTAATGTACGCCATGCACAATCATTTCTCAGGTTGCTAGGTAATGCTCTGACAAAGAGACAATATTCTGTGAGTCACAGTTGTGTGCCAAAAGAGAATGGATAGACTTGATTTGAGATGAAGCCTAGATATTACAACCAAGGCATACCGAAAAAAATCTGAATGCACGAGACATCGAAGCTTGAAGCAGGACTACAGCTGCAGAAGATGACAGTGAGCGCCCCTCCCGTAATCAAAGAACAGGAAACTGAAACTAAAAAGGTGAACAATAACGTGAAAGCAAAAATATGTCCAGGCTGTTGTTGGTCTGGCTTTGCTCAGCAGAATAAAACGGAGTCGTAGTGACCTCAAGCAGGTTTCTTCAACTGCGTTTTCTGTACTCTATTGGCCTCTGCATTCACCAGAGGTGAATAGTGGAGCTCTTGGTATGTGGTTGACTGTGACATCCTCATCAAAGATGTGCAGCTGGTAAAATCCGTAACAAATGCATGAAGCATTCATGTTGATTTGAACCAAATATGTGATGAACCGTTCACCACGAGTTCTGGCAATGTGCACCCAATAAGATTGCTGGTGAATGTATATCACGAGCTTTTTATATTGGGTACCAAATCTAATATTACCACCATGTGGGCTTTATTCTTCACATTTACGTCAAAGTATCTTATCTCACCTAGGAGAGCAAGTCTTTGTTTTTTGCTGTTATTAACCTATGGATAAATATGTAAACCCTGTTTTGCCTATTGAACTCCTTTTTGGCACCTGTTTAGAAATGTCATCATATTACAACATTACTTCCTCTTTCAATTTGCCCAGCATGTTTGTTTGTAGACTACATGTGGTTCCTTAAAGCTGTGGTGAGGAATAAAAAGATAATAATTGTGGGGACAAATCAAACAGCAAAAATCAAAGTAGCATGTTACAATGCATAATAGTAAAACAATATAAAATTGGCGATTAGTCCTGTGTAGTCAGTTGGTTGTTGGGGACTAAAAGCCTCTTCTGCAATCATTTTGTAACTTTAAAAGGCTTGGAAATTTTTACTTTAACTTGTAATTATTTGAAACTTAATACAAATGTGAGGGTTTTAGCAGACCCTGGTGTTTGACGTGTTAGAGATGTGCCAGACGACAGATTGCTGGTTTAACCTAAATTTGAATGAATGTAACATCAGCTGATGACCTTTACTCTCTGCAGTAGGGGGCAGGGTGGAGTGTTTCTCACTGGTTTAGACCCATCTTTCTCCCTAAGTCCCTCTAATCCAAGTAAAGGGGAACTATCCCTTTTCAGCACTTGAACTCCATTTTCTTTGTTTGAGTAATCTTTATGTAAGACAAAACAGTTCATGTTTTTAGCTTTTGCCACCCCGTTTTTTGTTTTCATCGTCCCTGTCTTGTGATTTACATCTTACTTCAATGCCTGAGCAAAACTAAATGGTTAAAAACAGGTAGATGTCTTGAGCCGCAGATGTTCTGACACACTACTGGGGATACATTTTCTGTCTTCAAACTCGTGCAGAAAAGACTAAGGTCCTTTTGTTTCTCTCGTGCAGATCTGCGTCCTCCTGTTTACCTGCCTTTACATGGTGTGCTACCTCATCCTCACACACTTCAAAAAGACTGCCGAGTTTATCACAGGTGAGTTCGACAGTTTCTGGATGTGTGTGTGTGTGTGTTTAAGAGAGCTCTGCGAGTTGGCTTTCAGTCAACAGTTTACTGAGAACTGCCTTGAGGAAAACGAACAATGTTGACAAGAATAGTGATTACATTTAAGTTTTTGAATTTCTTTCCACTGAGTGTTTTGGCACAAATCCTACTCAGAAACCCACTGTTTGACTAAAGGGTCTGTTTTGTTTTTCTGTTCTGCTTTTATAGTTGTTTGTTGTTTTTGTTCATTGCCCTTTTCTTTCTTCGCATGCATACACATTTAACAAAGTTCGCCCGATTCTTTTAGGACCCTTTCTAACGTCACACGCTGAGCTTTGATTTGAAAAGCCTGGAGACATTGTTGAGAAGATGTTTGTTCGGTGTGCAGCAAGCTCTTTAAAAAGGTGGAGAAGTGGTAAAAAAAAATTAAAAAAAATGCTACAAGATAAAGTTGAAACCTTAAACTCGTACAAACTTTCTGGGCTAAGAACAAGATGCGTGTAGTGCGAGATGGCAGTACATGCATCAGGAATATTTGGAAGCTCTCCTGTGCTCTGTTGAGCTGATTAACATTCGCTCAATCCAATGAAATGTGAGTCCATTGGAAGCAGATGTGGATTTTTCTTCAGTTCTCCGCTGTGGCTGGGCTGCACCCCAGTTAGATGGTCATTTATTCTGCACGTTTTTATTCACACTATGTGCATCAGTTTCCTTCTGCTGAAGTTTGTGCATCAACAACAAGAGCACAGTTCTGCCCTGCAGCTATGTGACAGTTGTGCAATCCCACAATACAGAGAATTTTCTAACATCCGGAACTGGTTCTTGCGCCTTGATTTTTACTTTGCAATCTGTGACAGCACTGCCAAAAGAATATATCACATGCCTGACTAATAGTTGGTTGACAAAATTTTGTTCTTTACAAATTGAGTTGCTTCAGTGTTATAAGAACTTTTCCTTGGGTGTTTCCATGGTTTTCTGATGTTCAGAAAGAAGCATTTCAGTTTCAGAGGTTTTGTGAGATAAACACTTACTGGCCACTTTATTAGATACACTTTGCTAGAATCAAGTTGCGCTCCCTTTTGCCTCCAGAACCAGTTTGATTGTTTGTAGTGCAGATAAAAGGAAAAGAAAAAAGTATGTCTGCAGTTTCTGAAATATTCAGACCACTACATACTCTCAAAGTCACTTAAATCTCTTGTTTGCTCCATTCTGGTTCTAAATTTGAAATATGATTAGTTAATTTTGCGATTTGTTTTGGCAAGCAATTGGACAGGTTTACCCAGTAATGACACTGGTGAGTGTGCATCAAATTCATGTCAACCTTTCGTTTTCAAGATGACCTCAGAGTCTTGATAGGATTTGGCTCAGGGGAGTTTTCTTGGCTACGAGTCTGGAACTTGGAGTTTTGATCCCAGTCACTTGGTTTTCACTTTCACCTTTGGACTTTTTGGATTCATCCTGAATTGTTTGGTAAAGTGACTCCTAAAGGGTTAAGACACAACTTCTCTCAGGATTATTTACTGTTTCAGGATGGTGAATGCTCATGTGAGCAATGGTGAATGTAAGCATTCACTATGTCTTTCCTCTGGATTTTTTATTTTTTTCCAACAACCTGAAAAAAGTTGCTTGGTTCATCTAGAAAAGTTTTCTTCGGGAAAAAATAACTTTACATTCTAATGTTGTTAATACATTCCAACAACATTGGAATGTACTTCATGTACATTCCAACATTTCGTAGGAATGTTTCCTACATTCCTACTAAATGTAGGAAGCATTATTTTTAGTAACGCTTCCTACTAAATGTCTGTCACTGTGTGATGGTTTTCTTTGGAAGAAGTAGCTTATTTTTTGTCTTTGCTTTTGTTTTATTCTTCCTATTGACAATCTATAAGTCACATCTGCCTGCTGCCATTCCAGAGCAAACTCTGCACTGGTGGAGTTAAATGTTAGCCCTGGCTGCTCCTTATTAAATTGCAGGCAATTGAACGTCTCTCCTTGAAGTCCTTAATGATTCTTCAAATGGCTTGAGTCAAACGTAGTATCAGAAATATTCTTGTATGTGAAATTTTTGATGTTAAATGAGGACGCCATATGCTAGAACCACTCCATTTTTATGTCTGTTTCTGTCCTCATTAAATTATCTTTGAGCTACAATAAAACCATTTAAAATGTCATTTTGTAGAAGGTCTATAACATAGCAAATGTTTTTTTGTGTGTATGAGATTAAGTTAATTTTCAGTATTTTGGACTTGGTCTTTTCAGTTTTACCTCCTAAATTGTGGAACCAGCTGCCTGATCATATTTGATAGGGTTAAACTCTTGGCTGTTATTAAGTCACTTCTTAAAACACATTTGTACTCGCTGGGTTTTAAAACGGTGTGAGAGATTCATGTGTTTGTGCTTTTCTTTCTGTTGGAATTCCTGTTGTTTGTTGTGTGTGTGCAGCACATTGGCCAAAATTTAATAAAATTAGATTTTATTTACTGTTAATTGCACTTCATGGTATCACTCTTCACAGCAATCAAGACTCAGTTCCAATTGAAGACTGAAGCTGTTTAATTCTTAAAAGATGAGATCTCTCTAATCTGCGTTAAACATTTTGGATGTGGCTGAACCTTAGTTCTTTTTGCATACTTTGGTTTAACGGGAATCTTGGTCCAGAATGAACAAAATGTTCCAAACAGGCCTGACCCCTGGTCACACCCTCTCTGAGCTCAGGGAGAGGTTTGCTTTCTTCAGCATTTTGTATGCAGTACATGCTTGCACACTGCTTCAGGAATTTTTTTAACCCATCATATAAAGTGTTTGATTAAAAACTTCTTGTTCTGTTTTTTTCTCTCTCTCTCTCTCTCTCTCTCTCTCTCTCTCTTAAGTTCAGTTTTGGAAAAACCCAACTTGTTTTTTCCTCTTTCTTTCAGATGATATCGAAGATGCCACAGTTAACAAAATTGCGTAAGTGCAAACTTCTAATGATTAACTAGATAGCAGTTACGTTGACTGTCACTTTGGATGATTATACAGATAGCAGTGATTGGGGCATAATTGGCAACCAGAGGTCTTTCTTTTGAGTCATAGCCTTGTTACATGGTCGCCTGCATGTTTATTGCTTTTGGCAGTGAAAATCCCAACATTGTTATCACTCTGTACTCTGCACCTTCATTTTGGATGTTTATATTTGTGTTCAGTTTGGCTTTACGGAGACTGATCTTGCTCGGCTGAGGCGAAACACAAATACTCATGACTTATCTTACTGTTCCACCTCCCAGGCTCTGGCTGTGCACGTTCACCCTTTCGGTGGCAGTGTGCGCCGTGCTGCTTCTGCCCATCTCCATCCTGTCAAACGAGGTTCTGCTCACCTTCCCACACAGCTACTACATGCAGTGGCTCAATGGCTCTCTTATCCACGGTATGTCTCACTGTTTTCGTTCGTCCATCCCATTGAAAATAATTAAGCACAATTGGGCATCACAGCACTACAGGATCAGCAATAACATCCACATCAATACTCGACTGGCCTGTGGCCCAGCAGATAATTAGCAATGCACACTGTGAGCTCAAAGCTGTTCGGTCCACCCTGAGCTGCTGTGTAAAGTCAATGTGAGCTGTGTGTTTTCTGCTTTTTGCTTTGTTGAAATTCTGTTTTAAATATTTCACATTGTCAGTGGAAGGGAGCCTATACTCTTTCAGTATGATGCCACATAGTGGTTGATGGAGGGAACTACTGAAATGTTTCATTACAGTCGTAATTACTAATGAAAGCTAACACACACACACACACAAAATCTTTAACAATGATCTGTTTCTCTCTTGTCAGGGTTATGGAACCTGGTGTTTTTGTTCTCAAACCTGTCCCTCGTCTTCCTCATGCCTTTTGCGTATTTCTTCACTGAGTCTGAGGGGTTCGCTGGATCCAAAAAGGTAGTTTATTTTTTGACATTCGATTTTATTTTATTTTTTTCTTTCCTCGATTGTCTTTATTTCTTTCTTGTGTCTTACCTTATTTACTAAGACTGTGTAATATTTTTTTTTTAAACCTTAAATGTCTAAGAACCCATTAGGAACCTGATTTCAAAATGAGCTTCTCTCAAACTGATCACCAAACAACTCGTCTTTCTGTGTAGGGAGTAATGGCGCGAGTGTATGAAGCTGTTGTCCTGCTGATCTTGCTCGCTCTCCTTGTGCTGGGTATTGTGTGGGTGGCATCAGCTCTCCTCCATGACAACGTTGCCCGACAGAGCCTCTACGGTGAGTCACTCTCATCATACCCTTATACTCCTCATGGGCGTCACTGGAAGTGTCGCTAATTGTTATTCCCCCTCTTCAAACTGCAGATCTGTGGGAGTATTACCTGCCATACCTGTACTCTGGGATCTCTTTGTTTGGAGTGCTGCTGCTTCTCCGTTAGTGTACTTTGAGCTCAAATGCCAGACATGTTGAAACAGAGTCGTGTCACTCCTGTGTACTAGTGTGTGTCTTCCCTTTTCAGTGTGCACCCCGTTTGGCTTGTCTCGAATGTTCAGTGTTACGGGTAGCCTGCTTGTGAAACCTCGGGTAAGTCGAGCCTCGCCACAAAAATCAAAACCCGCACCACATACCTAGGTTCTGTCAGGTCTTTGAAAACCTTTTTGCTCTCTATAGAGAACAAAGTATACATGAAGCAGGGTCTACAGTATGCATTATTTGTTAATTTGTGCTTAACTGAAGCTCTTAAGCGCAATGTCTAAAGTACTGCTTACCATGGCCAGTTTTCAGAAATGTTTGACACAAATTAAAACTACGACATCATTTTATTTAGTTTTATTATATTTGTCTACTTTAAATTTTATTGCGCATCTATTCAGAGTGTTAGTTCAGAAAATTACATGAACAGATTCTGACATTCCTCCTTAATTGATCCATGTTGTGTGTCAGCTTCTGGAGGACATAGAAGACACTCTGAGCTGTGCCGTGTTTGAGGAAGATTCGCTCTTCAGGAAGCTGAATTGTAAGTCTCTTGACTGTGATCACTACCCTCCTTCATTTCCCAGTGGCTTGATTCTTAAAAGGTTATTTTCTCCTTCTTGCATGTGTGATTGAAGGTGGCAGTCCATCGTGTTGGGTCAAGTTGAACATGGAAGCTATGAGAAAAGAGTACCTCGCAGTTCAGAGCAGGCGTGTCGCCCTGGGTGAGGCTGACGAAGCTTTCCGTCTGCAGGAACATTACAGTTTTTTTTTTTTTTTTTAATTATTTATTGTTTTGTTTTATTTTTTTTTCCTTTTTTGTTTCCTCCGAAGAGATGCGGAGGAAGGCGTCACCATGGCAACGAAACTTGGGCTATCCTCTGGCGATGCTTATCCTGCTTGCACTGACGGTATACACAAAGAACATCGCTACATTCACGAGTTCTACAGTCACTCCTCGTTTTGTGACCTCTTCATGATGGGTCGCTGCGTGTGTGTCTCCAGGTGATGTGTGTGCTGATGGTCTGTTTCAATGTGCTGGAGCTGCTGCTGGATGAGACAGCCATGCCCAGAGGAATGGAGGTCAGGGTCCTCCTTTGAAAGCACCAGAAACATTTCCTGTTTTGTTGGAAACGGGACACTCGGCGGCTCACAGTGAGGATTGTTATGTTTTTGTAGGACCCTCACCTGGGAATGGCCTCCTTCTCCATGTTTGGCTCTCTGGGCGCTGCAGTTCAGGTGGTCCTCATCCTGTATCCTTTCAACACAGCCAGCGATCTGTGGTGTGCTCAGCTTTGTAGTGATTTTTCTCGTAACACATTTAAAAGAAAAAAGCAGGTCAATGGTTATCGTATTGACGGTAGGGCTCCAAATAATGATTAATTTTTAAATCATTTATTTTATCAATTATTCTAATCAAATTTTTAAATATAGGCACATTCAGCAGAATTTTCATTTAACCACATTAGCCTTTCTTTTTTTTTTCTTTTTTTTTTTTGCAAAATTTTAGAAATACATTAAAATATGCAAATAAACAAATAATTTATTGATTTTTAAGAAAATATAATTAAAAATGTAGAAATGTTGTTGCCTTAATTCCAAAAACACAGTACCCGTGAATATTTGTAGTAAAAAATGCACCTGCAGCTAAAATACTCTACCAATCTGGTGATTTATTTATTTATTTTTACATTAATAATAGCAAAAGGTGCTTAAAAATAGTTTCTATTTCTTTTTTTTTTTTTTTTTTTTTTTTTTTTTTGTAGATTATGAACCAGTGAATCTAAAAATGCCAAGGAGTTCTGGGTAGAACAGAAGGTTATTCGTATGCAAAATATGTATATTCTTTGTACAGTTTTGGCTTAATTGTTGCTCTGTGGTGTTGTTTCAGTAAATGCCCATTTTCAGAGACTGTATACTCCAGTTAACGATTAATCGATTACGAAATTAGTTGACAGTTTATCACTATTAATTCAATTAATCATTTTAGTCCTAAATGATTAAATTGTTGCCGCAAACCATCCTTTTTTTCTTCTTTTTTTTTGTATTGGATGCATGCATTAAGATTTACTCTTGAAATAATACATTGAGAAGTAGTCACCAGGTTTTTCACACATGTTTTTACTGTAGTCCTTATAGTAAATTGCAGCTACCTGATGGTGTCCTCAGTTGTGGGTTTTTACAGCTCTCCTCTCTTCTGTGGCCTCCTCCCTCGCATGAAAGACACTAACCTCACACAGGTAAACTACTTTGTGTGTCTGAATTTAACTGGGAAACTGAAGATGTTTTTCTCTTTACATTGCTGTTACCTCTGAAAATTTATGCTCCTTTCAGATGATTGCAAACTGTGTTTCGCTGCTAATTCTGAGCTCTGCACTGCCGGTGTTTTCACGCACACTTGGTAAGAACATACATATATACAAATATATATATACAAATATATATATATATATATATATATATATATATATATATATATATATATATATATATATATATATATATATTTTTTTTTTTTTTTTTTTTTTTAATGAAACTCTTGATGTTTGAATGTGCGGTTAATGCTGTGGATCTAAAACATTTCGTCTGAGTCCTCCTTTTAAGGAAAAAATGTGTTAAAATGAATGTGTCGTCTTGTTCTGTTACCATGGAAATGCTGATTGCTTGAATGTGTAACTCACATTAGGGTAGCAACATTGGAAGACAATATTTTTTCTTATTCAGGCAGATATCAGGGAGCCTTACATTAGCAGTGTTTAGTGTATTTCTCCATTTTTACATGTTCTGGTGTGAATGTTGTGAGAATTGGAGAGATAGGAAATCCGAGGCGCATATGGAGCTAAACCTGATATCTGTATACTGTCTATAAAATATGCATAACCTTTTATGTTTTGATATGAAGACAGACTGTATATGTCATGTTTTAGGTCAGGTAGTATTGCCATTTTTTCCCCCCCCTTTTTAGGCAGTTCTTTAAAATAATCAATTTACTTGCAGTTTTAACAATGACCACAAGAGTGCACATGTATTTCACAATTCCTAGCACTGAAGCCAAGCCTGTTGCTGTAACATTTGGGGTTTCTTTTTTTACCTCTGCTCCTTTCCTGTAGGGATCACCCGTTTCGATTTGCTGGGAGACTTTGGTCGATATAACTGGCTGGGGAACTTCTACGTGGTCTTTCTGTACAACATGCTGTTTGCTGGTCTCACCTCTGCTTCCCTTACAAAGACAGTCACCTGGGCGGTGCGGAGGGAGCTCATCCGTGCCTTTGGTTAGTCTGTGTCTGCTTTAGAGCCTTACATACAGTGGGATTTTTTTTTATTTTTATTATTTTTATTTGCATGGCATGTATACCAAAAGCTCTCATTTTGAGAGCATAGCTCTCATAGCTTAACTTCTATGTTTCTGCTGTGTTCCTTACATGGCTTGTTGCAGATTCTCCCACTTAAGCTCTAGGTCTCTGCAGCTCTTCCAAGGTTACCAGCTGTTTCCCTGGCTAATTATCTCTTTTCTTTGCTACCTGTCAGCTTAGGTTGAGGATCATGTCTCGGTAGATCAGCAGGTGGCATCCAAATTTCTTAAAATTTTGGATGATTGATCAAAAAATGTTTTGAGTCATTCTTTTAAATGATTTTCAGATATCAGGGCCGCCGAGTGCAATTGCATATCAAGCTTTTTAGATTTTTATTTGTAACATAGATAGAAAATCAGTAGAAAACAATTTATCAATTTACATCAGCTTCGTAATTTTGCATACAATCCCAATGAGGTTATGTGTCAAAATGTGGAAAAAGTGGCCAAAGCAGTTTTGCAAAGCTCTGACTTTGCATCTGTTTTATCGTCTACTTTGTGGGGAGGAGGGGTCTGTACTCCACTCTGCTTGCTGCACTTTAATAGCTACACCATAAGCTCCCCACCTTTGGCCCCATTTCCCGATGGGCTGGTCTCTCTTCCTCAGATAGAAAGAATACAATTCTTTCAGGAAATTGTAAAGGGACAAGAGGAGAGTCAGGTCCACTGGGGACCTTCAGGCTCACCGCCCTAGACCCTTTGCATTATATACACACACACACACGCACACACACACACTCGAAATCTCCACCCAACACAAACAAGCAGTCGGAGCATGGGCACGTCAAATCTACACACGCGATCCCCCTTCCTCGCCGCGAAGATAGCATCTCAGCAGCACAGCAGTTCTGCTGCAGTTTTCCATTGCCTCCCGAATTGCTTTTGTTCTGCGAATTCTAGATTTTAATTTTGCTCATCTTTGCTAATTTTATCCTGCTTTAATACGAGTGGCCATTCTTTCTCTTTTTCTTGCAGGACTCGACAGGCTGCCAATAACTGTGTCACGGACTACTATTCCTCTTAAACTCCTCCTGGCCAACGGGCTGTCTAAAATCCAGTGACCCGTTTTTTGTTTTTTTCTTAAACCACTCCTAAGCGCTGGCTAGTCTAACCTTTAAAGGCCGAACCACATTGTGAACCAGTGATTCAAGCCTCCTCCTGGCCGTTAGACAGCAGAGCCTTCCCTCTTTAAAAGGACTGGGAAAGACGATCCTCTTCGTTCTGTGGCCAGCACAGCATGTCGGTGTGTTTTCATGAGCGACGCATCCCGATCAAGAACTATGCTGCTAAGTGACTGCAAGTTGAGCATTCAGTCCAAGTCATCATCGATAAGACTGCGTTGGACGGCGAAGAAAGGATGGAAGCCGTATTGGGAGTTCTGCCTTTCTGAACAATAAAGTCAGCAGTATTTTTTTTTTTTTCGTGAAGCGTAGCTGTGTCATGAATCCATCTGCCCCCGTCAGGGTGTTCTTGGTACTCCAGTCAATTCCTTGCACAAAAAGCCATATTTTGACCCCATCTGTCAATCTCCTTTGTGAGATTGGGACTCTTCTTTTGTGTGGGTCTGGTTTTCTAACAGGGTTTTGACTGTAAATAAGTAAGAGGTTGTTTTGTTGGAGGAAAAGAGACTTTGTTGTTGTCTGTATGTTAACCTAGAGGATACACAGGGAATTTTTGTGTGTATGTTTTGCTGCTTTTCCAGGCAAATGGGAGCATTTTGTGAGTGTGGCCAGAACTGTACTTTTTATTTTTATTTTTTTGGGAAGAAAAAGAACAAGAAATGTGTCTTAAACTTTGTACCGTTAATGCAAACTGTTCTAGAGAGGAATTGCTGCCTTTACCAATCAAACTGTGAATCATTAAGAATCTTTGTGGGATTGTGCAATATTTTATACATAAAAGCACACTTTGAAACTTTACCAAAAATAGTTTTAGAACCTTTTTGTTTTGTTTTTGTTGTTGTTGTTGTTCTTTTATGTTAGGATTTTTAGAATCCTCTTTTTTTTTTTTTTCAAAAGTTTTTTAATAATAATAATAAAAAAAAAAAAAAAAAAATTGACCCTCAGGGCTTTCGTTGTTTTCCAGGATGGCCTGGTGCAAAACTCCATAATCTCAGCATTATGTCATCTGCTGCGCGTTGGTGATCCTGTGTCACTGCTGTTGCGCCTGCATCATCAGCAGCTTGTTTTCTGTTGGTTTGACCAGCAGGGGGCAGTGCATCTCAGACGCAAAAAACAAGTTTTGTTGGAGCTCGTCCTCTTCTACGTGTCCCCAGCGTTGTGTACACGAATCACCACGTTTGCCCTCTGATGTTGTTCAGGGAGTGTTCATTCTTGCTTCTGAAACAGAAGGTGTTTAATGTTTTCTATTTATGGGAATTTGGGTTTTATATGTCGCATTTTAGTTATTGCTCCATAACTGTTAGGTGATGTATGAGTCAACATTTAAAGTGATACTGCAACTTAAAAGAAAAAAAGTGGTTATTTTAGAGGCCTCTGGTTTGGCATTCCATTTTTTTTCATGTTTTACAGTGTTATGAGTGTAAAGCAATAAAAAAAAAGAAAACCTTTTGACTTTTTATCTTTTTTGTGTCCCTTTTGGAAACACATCAATATGCCTTTTTTTCTGTAAGCCATGCCTTTGATGCTGTTACATTTTATGAAGTGTATCAACGCTGTGAGCAATCTTCTGCTGCTTGTACTGTGTGTGTATGTGTGTGTGTGTGCGTGCACCCTCCACCCTTTTGTTGCACTTCTTTAATCAGCAGCAGAAGAAAGCCATATTTTGACCCCATCTGTCAGCAATGTCCACCCACGACGCCGCTGTGGCCGTGGCCCACGCTTTCCCCGCTCTGATGCAAGCGCCAGATAAAAACCCTTCAAATCAAGAGAGGGGACATTCACTCGCATTAACTCCTCGTCGTCCTCCTCTTCCTCCTCCTTTCGTCCTTTCCTCTTCCTTGCCTTTTGTTCATTTCCCGTCCTCCCATTTCTTTTCTTGAAGTCTGTTCAAGTCAAGCAAACCCAAAGTCTGATTAATTTCTCCCGCCTTTCTTTTCTCTTTGTGTGCATTTGTTTTCTTTTGTTGGGTGCTTTGATTAAGCTTATTTGTTTTTGCAATTCTGCTTCCTTTTGGTTTTGAAGGAAATGAACCGAAATGTCGCCGTAACATCAGCGCTGCATCTGGAGGCTGGTAACCTTGTGGGGAAGTGACACGTAGGACAGATCAAAGGTGCGACCTTTGCCAGAGTCTAGAAGGAAAGGAGACAGACTGGCGTACTTAACAAAAGATGTTGACAGGTTCATTTAAAAGAAAAAAATTTAATTTATCGACAAAGTGAAAAAAGCTGCCTGTCAATAAATTAGGGTGCCATCAGAAAGCTCATTTATTCATTTATTTCCAAAATTGCAGCTGTGAAAATCATATATAGATTCATTACACTGATGTGTTGTTTATTTATATATATATATATATATATAACAACAGCACATAACAGGGTGCAAGATACTGGCAGGGAAAGAGTACATGGAACGACATAACCAAGTGGCAGGCATAGTGTACAGAAACATCTGTGCAGAATATGGACTGGAAGCCCAGAGATCAAAGTGGGAAACACCCCCAAACGTGGTGGAGAATGGCCGAGCTAAGCTCCTGTGGGACTTCCAGATCCAGACACACAAAATGGTAAGGTTGAACCAACCGGACATTGTCGTAGTGGATAAACAACAGAGGAAAGCCGTTGTGGTGGATGTAGCAATACCGAGTGACTGCAACATCAGGAAAAAGGAGCACGAGAAACTGGAGAAATACCAGGGCCTCAGGGAGGAACTGGAGAGGGCCTGGAAGGTGAAGACCACAGTGGTGCCTGTGGTCATCGGGGCCCTCGGGGCAGTCACCCCCAAACTGGAGCAGTGGCTACAACAGATCCCAGGAACAACATCAGACATCTCAGTCCAGAAATGTGCAGTTCTAGGCACAGCAAAGATACTGCGCAGAACCCTCAAGCTCCCAGGCCTCTGGTAGAGGACCCAAGCTCAGAGGATAAGAACCACCCATGGTGGGTGAGAAGGGAATTTTTTTTTTTTTTTTTTTTTTTTTCCGAGAAGCAATATATATATATATATATATATATATATATATATATATATATATATATATATATATATATATTCTTATATATATAATATATATATATATATATATATATATATATATATATATATATATATATATATTATATATATATATATATATATTGCTTCTTGGGAAATTTTTTAAGTTCAGAAATGGGGCTACCAGATAGTGATTTCCACCCCGCGAGGAGGAGAACTGCCAAGGTTATTGTTGAAGAAGCTGGCTGTTTGTAGTGCATCTCAGTATATTATTAATAATTAAGTGGAAGAAAAAAATACTGTAGAAATTGGTTCACAAGTTACAACCACATTAATGAGTTAAGGTGCTTCAAGTGCCACAACAAAGGCACATTCAGGTGGATGTGAGCTGAAGCTCGACCTGACCAGTGTCTAAAATATCTTGCTCTTTTGTTGCTCGGTGGCCCTAAGTCTTCATTGCTGAAAGGACGTGTATAAAGAGCCAAACACAGACAGGCTGCTTGTCTGAGTTAATCTGTGTGTTGCGTTTTGCTACAGGCAGCAGAAATGTTGCATAATGTATGCCATTGGTCAAAAAATAAAATAAATGCGTCATCTTTTTTTTTTTTTTGTCTTGTTTTGTTTTTTAGCTCAGTTTGTTCAATTCCCATTTCCACAGCATTCAGCTCAATTTACTACATATCGCATCAAACTTCAAAAATATAAAAGCTTGCAGACAGATGTTTTCATCATTTGGGACGCCGGAATGCTGTCTGTTGCAGTTTTTCAAACAGAATCTGGATGTTCTATTGCTGAATTAAAAATTTCAGCCACCCTGGAACTCTGTGGACATCGTTTGACTCTCCTTGTCATGGTACGCCATACGTTTTGTAAAAGAAGCAGATCTGAACTGCAGGAAGGCCAGTCAGGTACTCATGTGATCTGTTGCTATGACTACATTGCATCAATGTTAAAATTTGCATTGTACACAGTAGCCCTACTGGGGACAATTTAGCACCCTCTTTCTGCCCAACAGAAGCTGTTTTACTTTTTTATTTTTTAAACTGATTTCCTGGATAATGTAACAAACATAAAACCTAGTTTTCTTGAGATTAATCTAAACAGCTGGATTGTCAGCCATGTATTATACGCTGGCTGTTTTTTGAAAATAAACTTTTTTTAATCTGAAATCTACAGTAGTGTGCTTCCTGTTAGAAGTATTTTCATTAGTGATTCACAGTACATAGGACATATTTTATTCCTTTATTTGAAATTATACATTTGAAGCTAAGCTAAAATACAGATCATGGCAATTTTGAAATCAGTGAACATTTTTTTAAAGTAAGCAAAAACAAATATTTAATAAAAGGCCTCATCATGCATACAGATGTGTTAAGGCTTTAGCAAAAAGGATGTGATATATTATTTTTATAATTATCATTATAATGATGAAATTACATATAGTCGATGGCAGGTGTAAACTCACAAAGACTAGATGCTGAAACTGAATTAGAACGTGTTTCAAGATTTAGTTTAAACACATGTGTGACCAGTTTATTGCACATTTTCACATTTCTTATTTTTCTTCTTCAACTTAATACTAAATGATTAAGTTAGCTAAAAATAGACAAAGTTTGAAAGTTATTTATAATGGTCTCATTTTTTAATTTTTTTTTTATTTTTTGATTTCTCAAATCTCAACTAAAAATGACTTGTTCCACAAACTTTCAGAGGTCATTTTATTTCGAAGTGATCCTAGAATTGAAATGAAATTCATTCTTCCAAAGCAGGTGAGTCTGACTGTAGTGGAGTAAAACTCACTGTTTTCTTGTGGTTTTAAATACTGTGTGATGTGACACAGAGGTCCATTTGTCTTAGCCACTCTTCAAAATGAGAAACACAAGAGAACATCTAAGTAAAGCATATATGTGCTTATCTTCACCGGTCAGCAAAAGGCTCGGAGAAAATCATTTCTGGCCCAAAACTTGGTCATACAGACAGAGCGATAGTTAAAAAGTTGTAAAAACGCTGCCATGCGGCGGGCACAGCATATACAACCTGCCACAAATCAAAACCTTGCATATACAACGAGCAGGGCTCTTCTCCAACATGAAGGTTACATACAGTTCAGTGGAAGCGTCCCAGCAGTCCCGCTGGGTAACACACTCCACAGGACTAGATTTCAGGCATATCGGGAACAAGGCGGGAAACTGGCAGCTTGTAATGGGATGAGATAGGCTATCTTTATTGTCAAAACATGGGAATGAAGGGAGGGGGAAAGAGGCTCAGATTAGCCTTCCTGACAGTCGCCCGTTTGATGTTAGTGCCAGAGTGCATTAGGGACTGTTGTTCCCTCTTTTCTGCACATGCTAACACAAAAATCACTCAGGAAAAGGCGAGACTTGCTTGCTAATCAACAGATAATGGGGCCACACTGTCCGTTTGCCGCAGCCGCCCGCCATCCTGTGTGCACGCTCACGGCACACTCACTTCACACAATCGGATGGCGCAGCAGCGCCTTTGTTTTGTTGGAAAGAAAACTCACTGGCGTGACACAAAGGGTGGGACAGACGATATCGCGATTTACTGTGATTCGTTTCAGTGGAGAATGTATAAAGCAAATCGTATGTTTTCTGTGCGGCCTCCACCGATTTATGTTCAGGGTTCACGCAGAACGGTGTGTCTTATCCAAACTTTGACCTTTCTTGTCCGCAGACAGGAGTTCTAGCCCTTATATTTCATTCTCCGTGTCTGTGCGGCATCATCTTAGCTTTGGCTCACCGGTGCTGTTTTTCATCAGAGCTGATAAAACAAAACAACAACAACAAAAAAACAGAACTGGAACAGAATGGTAGCAACTGATAATTTGCACAGAAATACACATTACCAACACATTACCAGATACCCGGCTTTTATTGATGTTATACCCGATGCAAAACCACAGCACAGAAGCCAAGAATCATCCAGTGTGTGCAGCCACATCAGAATGCACCACCCTGCCTCTTCCTGCACTGATAACATGGTGAGAGACAGTGGAGAGGGTGGTGTGGCTATGGGCTGAGAGCAAGGATGTGTGTATGTGTGTGTGTTTGTGTGGGTGTGTGTGTGTGTGTGAGAGAAAGAGAGAGAGAGGGTGTGTGGAATATGGCAGCTCCTTGACTTTCCTCCTCCACGACCCATGAAACGGCCTCCATCAGAGGAAGTTGCTCCTGCAGAGTGTCCATTCAGCTCCCGGAGAAAGACAAACACTTGAAATGTCAAAGCCAGCAGATTTTTGCAAATATAAGTTCTATTTTTTTTTTTTTTTTTTTTCGATAAACGCGTCACGAAGGGTGAAAGGTGGAAACGTCCAACGGAAGTTCTGGGGCAGCGGGCTTGATTTCCCGCGAGTCGCCGAAAGCGAGTAGATCAGGTGAATGCGCTTGGAAAGAACAAAGCGGGGAAAGCTAACACAAGCAGGAAAGATCTCGTTTTCTGCGCTACGGCTTAGCAGGAAACAAATCTATTCACCGAGCCACGCACTCCCATCCTGAAATCTGGGGAGTGAAAAGTTAAGAGCAGGAGAGAGGCAGAGGGAGGGGGTGCCAAAATAAAAACGCATAATAATAATGACTTTATTTCCATCTCCAGCCCACAGATGTTTGCTTCCTTCCTTTCCCTTTCAAGCCTGATGGAAATCGTTCACCCTTCAAACGGCTTTGAAGAGAAAAGTTGGTGTGGACGATTGTAGATACGAAAGTGTTTGTTGCCTTTATTGATTGGGTCATTCTCTGCTCTTGTTGCGGAGGCTGATATCTCTCATCTGCGTCGCTCGGGCCAGACTTGAGGCTTCCTCTGTGTTTACTGTAAGGACAGGAAGATGCAGCCTTGCCTTTCGCCACCCCTCCCCACAACATCCTGGGATCATCTGGAAACTTCTCCCCACAAGGATGCCTGTCCACGATCCCCGTGGAACTCAGTGACCGCTGGAAAAGAAATCAAACAATGTTCATCCAGTCAGTTATTTTAAGACCTCCGTTGGACATTTGACCCTCATTTTCAGTCATAGTGAAGTGTTAAGAAATATAAAAGACTGCAAAAGGAATTTAAACCTTTTCACATTTTATCACGTTACAACCACAAGCCTTACCTTGAGCTTTTGTGTGATGTGACAGACCAGGAGAAATTAGTCCATAATTACTGAAGTGTAACAAAAATGATTTCGTGGCGTTTATTTACAGTGAGTCCCTTTTACTCTGACATTCTACGAATAAAATCAAAAGAAACCAGTTGACGTTAGAAACAGCCGGCTTGTGTGTACTTTGACCAAACGCAGCCGTCCTGTGATGGTTTCAGATGTTTATAAGTCAACATTAATGAACGTACAGAATCACGTGGAGTGTTTTTCAGAAAAGCAGCCAAGAGGCCGATGGTTGCTCTGGAGGAGCTTTAACAATCCGTGGCTCAGGTAACAGAATTCTGTGGCCCAGTTATTTGTTTTGCTTCCCTCAGATCGGTCTTTTTATTGACGAGTGGCAAGAAGAAAGTCGTTTTTGAGAGACAGCCATATGACGTTTGTCTCAAGTCGTTTAGGGGACACTTATGAGTCCAAGATATGAGTATCAAAAGAACTAAGGCTGGAATTTAACTGCAGCACACCATCTCCTTTAGACTTTAGATCTAAATCCAGTTGAGAATCTGTAGTAAGGATTTAATCAATCTGAACCCATTTTTCTTCGGCTCCACCATTTTTATGTTGATTTGTCACAAAAATAAAATAAAATATAGTACAATGCAATGCAACAGAATGTAAAAAATGCACAATACCGGGTACTAATACCATTGCAAGGTGTAGCACATGACCAAATCAAACTGGAGAAAAGGAGATTTAGTTCAAAAATGGAGCCTTGTGTGTCTCAGGAAACTAGAGATAGCGCTGTGAGAAACTCTGACCTTTAATCTGCCATTAATTTCAGCTTCCTCGTGTGATTGCAGATGTCTCACCCCTGGGACACAATGTTTGCTCTCTCGTCTGTCATTTTCGGAGTCATTTTATGAGGCTCCCATCTATTGTCTCGAGGTGGATAAAAATAATAAGTTGGCAATCTGGCCGCGGGGCGTTCCAGTGATGAGGTCTTGGGGAGGTTACTGGGTATCAGACGGGGTCAGGCCGGCTCCCCGAACACAGGAAGGCAACACTGTAAGTCACGGTCAAGGGTATCGAGGCAGGACACTTGTGCTCCTTCTTAGGTCCTCTCACCTTCAACTCGGTCTATTAATAAATTACTCCTGTGGGCGGAGTAGAAAAGCAAAGGCATGTACGCTCAAAGGATATGTCTCTTCAGGATGTATCTCAAAGATGATAATGCAAAGCTCGCGGGGAACCTTTGAGTTTATCGGGTGCAGCTTTGCAGTTTCAGCAGTTTAAATAGTTTAAATTCTCACAATTGCAATCCTCTTGTGTCCAGTAACATGGCAAACGGGAACAGTTTTTAAAAGCGGATTTATTTTACATGCCTAGGTGTTGATAGATTTGTACATTGAGTCATTTCACTGGACCGTGTCATTCAGTACACTGCCACCTACTGGGAAGGCAGAGAAAGTTTACAGAAACGTTTTGTTACCTCCACAACATTTTCCAAATAAATTGCAACATTCATTAATAATTAAGGACTTGCATAATTGATGAAATTTAAAGTGCTGATTCTATGTTTGCAATTAATTATCTGTTCATTAAAGGGAACATCATGCATCACTGGCAATATTTCACTGAATTTGAAACCACTGCTAAAACTATACTGTTCTGAAAATTTTTAGAAACAGTCAAAATAATCTCATGTAAAAACACGTTTCACTGATAATTTACAGATTTTTTTCTATTAAAAAAAAAACGAAACATTTTTGCTGGTATTTTCTATAATGGGAATGTATTTTTATCTTATTATTGAGAAGCAGCATTCAGGTTCTCACCACAAATCTGGAACAAACTTCCAGAAAAGACCCCACCTGTTTAGAGTTGCTTTTGAAACATAATAAATTAAACATTAATCAACATTCAGATGTGTTACAATTGGCACTTGACAAAATGTGATACTTTGGCTGTAGACTGTGTGTTCTTTAAATTTGTATGTTTGTGTTTTTGTGATGTAAAGCACTTTGAACTGTCTTGTCGTGGAAATGTGCAATACAAATAAACTTGATTATAATACTGAAATATAAAAGAAGATCTATATTCTAACTTTCCTCTACTAACTGCAGAGAAGTTAGTGGAGAAAGGCTCATTGTCAGTGAGCCTCAGAAAATGAGCTACAGTCCATTACTCGTGACTCTCACCAAATTATTAAAAGTGGTTTGCTTCATAAACCTCTCAAGGCACGTTTTCCTTCTACTCAACTTTCCATTACTCATTACAACAGCCAGCTTTTTAATGGCTTTTATGGATTATCCTCTTTGTGGAAAATCTCAACAACTTCCTACTGGATAATTGCTTTGTGTGCTATTTTACTCTCCTTTATGTTTTATGTTTCTCTTACGGTTGTGTTAATCTGAAGCACCTTGAGGTTTTGTCTTGTGAAAGACGCCACATAAGTAAAGTTTACCGTACCTTACCTAACTGTCAATTCAGCAGTCTCCCCATAATGTTGTTGTGTTTTTTTTTTCTTCTGAACAACATGTCGGAAATGAAAAGTTCTTCTCAGTCAAATTACCCGCTACAATAAATAAAAATTAAATAAATAAATGAGCAATGTCACACCATTTCTGTTGAGAAAAAAAAAAAATTGATCTTCAGATAAACAAAGTTCCACGTTTTCATAATCATCTAAAGTAAACGTCCACACTTCTCTGTGGCTTTAATCCACACTATAAATAAATTTTCATTTTTACGTGCAATTAAGTCAACTAAGTTCACTTTTGAAATATATTGAAATCAAAACACGCAGCTTAAACTCTTCAAACTACTTGAAAATCAAGTACTTCAAAAATCCCGGCTGAAATCTCACAAATCCCAGAGCGAGGCTATTATGACTCATCCATGAAGGGGTTAACCCTCCTGAGATGGTAATTGATGTGGAAGGGGTTAGGGTCATTGTGTTAACATCATATGTTCTTTGTATGGCTGAATTGGAGGCGTGTGCTGTGGCGCGCAGAGGAAGGGAGGGCAATCTTGTCCGGATGCTAATAAGACCCAATGGCTGGCGCAAGGTGGACAGGAGAAACCGAGAACAGAAGGGGGTGGACGAAGGAGAGAGAAGATCTCCAAAAGACGCGAGAAATTAGGACGCAAAAAAAAAGAAAAAAAAGAGGATGACAGCGCCAGAGGAGGGATTTGTAGTCTGGGGAAGCGTCGGACTTTAGGTGTGTGCGCGCCTCCTAAAGGGGAGCTGGAGAGGAGAGGAGCGGTAAGTGAGCAGAAACCCTTCAAAACACCTGCGTCGAGACGGGTACCTGTGGCGGAAACGAGAAGACCGCAGGAACGCAGCGCCTCTGCTGAGAAACTTCTCCAGAAACCCTCATTGTGCATCACTTTTAAATGCCTGATGTCCAACTTTTTAAATACTTCGACCAATCAAAACACTTTTCTGGACCGTTAAAAGCAATATCCACTTTGTAATTTAACTTCTAATAATTTTTATTTATTTATTTTTTAACAATAACAATCCAAATACCTCAAATGTGTGCACTTTAAGTTTATTTTTTTTAAAATACCAGCACCAGTTATCCATGATTGGGTATGGACCAAGATCTGACCCTGATTCAGTTGCTGTCACACACCTGGAACCGGGCTGTCATCCTGAGCCTCTGAGCTCCAACCCTCCCCAATGAAGCAGTTCTGGTGGTGGGCCCGCCTGGCACCGCTCGGCCTGCTTGCTGCTTGCACCTGCCTAGGCGTGGTCCAGGGATGCGGACCCGGTCCTGGGTACGGCACGCGTTCCAGGCCCAGGAAGCTCACACCAATGCGCTACAAGCAGTTCTTCCCCAACTTCTCTGAGAACACCCTCGGGGCCAGCGGCAGGGCCGAGGGCAAGATCTCACGCAACTCTGAGCGCTTCAACCAGCTGGTGTGCAACTACAACCCAGACATTGTCTTCAAGGATGAGGAGAACACAAGTGCAGATCGGGTCATGACTAAGGTGAGGTTGGTGTGTTGTGGATTTACATATTTCACTTGATCTCAGTTGGGTTACACTTCCAATCCAGGAAAATTAACAGAGTGTGGGCTGTCAGATGGATGTTTTTTTGTGTTTTTGTACTATCAATTAACAGAGTCGCACTGATGAGGTTTACCTGGTCGACATCAAAGTCTGAGTATCTTTGGATCAGACATTCAGATTTGACTGTGAAGTTTTTATAGTCGTATCTGATTTTGGTGGACTTTAATATGCTGGCACCAGTGTCCTTTTATTGGCCGCAATCTGAGAAAAAATGGGCATAGAGACATGGAGAAGACATTCAGAAAAGGCCAGGAGGTCGGGAATCAAACCCCAGAAGACTCATCGTCTTTAACAAAGAGAGCAGAACATAAAAATAATGAATTACAAGATTATGTCTAGGCATTGAAGTATTCTCCCTAAACTTTATCTGCCACCTGTAGATGACCCCCTCAATCCCCCACAGTCAAATCTGTGGGGGGTCAAATCTGCCACCTGTCAGATTTGACTGAGTAAATTTGAGTAAATTTTGAGTGATTTACCAAAAATCACTCAAAAATCTGATTCTATCCAGTTTTTGACCAACGGCTCGCCAATAAAGGACAAATTAGTTAATTTTGATGTGTGGACAATTGATCAGTGCGTTGCTGTCGATTTTTAAAATATCTATATTTAAGCACTGGCTCGTATAGCTCACATACTTTCTGCTATGTTTATGTTACGTTCAGCTCAAATCAATGTTTGCTGAAACTCTATACCACCTCCTCCATCTTTTATAGATTACACAATCAGGACGTAATGCTGGGCACCAGCACCAGATCAGCCAACGCCATTGGTTAATCTTTAGCCAATGACGTTGACACTGAAAACTAAATATTTACGTTGCAGATTTTGTTCCCTTAATAGAACAAAAATCCATTTGTGTGCCAGTGAAATTCTTGCTTTTGTATTTATTTACTAGGGATAGAACCCCAAATGTGTTCTTTGAAAAATAAATAAATAAATTGTGGTCACTGAAAAATACACATTTTCAGCCAAACTCTTTCTGAATCGGATGCAGCTCTGTCCACCATACAGAGGATCTTGGTAAATGTTTGGGAAGTAGGTCTGTGTTGCTTCCTCCTCCCAGAGTGATTGTACGTGATGGAAATCTTTAATTGTATGTGCATACCCTCTGTGTACCCAATCAGAATGTGTGCATATGACCCCCCCCCACACGTGAAAGACGCTCTTTGTGCGTCACTTCGAGAACTCCGAAAAGGTCGCCTATACTAAAATTCCCGCCTGCTGAAGTAATGGCACCGTCGGAAAAGCGACTATTGTGGTTGTGACAATGAAACGCCTCTCTTCAATGGCATCGCGAGAGAAATGTACCCAGTTTGTTTTCTGCCCCTCACTCTTTCTCACTCT
Source organism: Poeciliopsis retropinna (assembly GCA_010277075.1). Classification (NCBI taxonomy): domain Eukaryota; kingdom Metazoa; phylum Chordata; class Actinopteri; order Cyprinodontiformes; family Poeciliidae; genus Poeciliopsis; species Poeciliopsis retropinna. The sequence continues at coordinate 12,692,694 of VMRM01000009.1, read as the reverse complement.
TTCTGTCACATTCCCAAGTCCATGCCCATACATTCTTCCCCTCTGGCCTCTTCGTTCGCCTCAACCTCGACCCTCCTCTGCATTGCTTTCTTCTCACCGAGCTCCTGATCTTGCTCTCATCCTCTGTTTTATTTAAACTTTTTTTTTTCTTGCCTTTCATCATTTTGCTGCACAAATATATTTTAAAATTATTTGTAAAGGTCACAAGATGACTAAAGTGATCACACACTGAAGAAGAAGTGAGTGTATCATCCCAGATGCTGCTGCTGTCATCATCTTTTTGTTCCACTTTCCCCCAACTCTCTATTTTGCGACAATGCTGACACAGTCTGCAACATTATGGCCCATGGGGGTGTTAAGAGTCACTGTGCACACATTTGATCAAATGTCTCAGGGGTGAAAGTGTCTAACTCGAGCCTGGAACAATCTGGAACGGCAGAGAATGGCCTTGATTATTCTGCCACCCTGTTGAAAAGACCAAAGAATGTGCTAAACTGGCTACAGTAGGTTGCAGTCTGATTGTTTGCACAAAGCTGAGATGGCCTTTAGCAGAGCGAGGGAGGAACTGTGTTTTATCGGTCTCTATACTTAGGTGTAGATTTGGATACATGGCTCTGGTAACTGTAGCAGTGTCTTTGCTGTGTATGAAAGCTTGCAAACGTCTGCTGCTTGAACAAGAGTTCGGCTCGGACGCCGTAGAAAGCACATTCAAAGTGTAAATGGAGATGCAAGACATCCGAGAGCTCTCTGCGAGAGACATTTCTAACTGAAAATGGAAATATTAACGTCCAAATATCTAGAAACAAAATATTTCACGCAAAGGTAGAGATGGCGCAATCAATTGATACAAGACTGGAATTGGCAAGTTTTGCCTGGCTCTTTTTCATTAAATGCATCAAAGCTAGAAACTCCCTTTAGGTTTGCTTGATTAAAAACATCAGCCAACAGCCTGTACTTTTGCTCACTTTTTAGTTTAGTAAAAATGGGGCATATGCCTATATAAATGCAGACAATCTTTAATCTCCTTGTCAAAGAAAATACTCAATTCTATGAGTCAGTAAGTGCCTGATTGGTGCATCTTGAGTTTAAAACTGTAGTTTAGCCAAGAACATCACGATGTACCAAATGAAAGCCCATGCAAACGACTAAATGTTACATGGTGCAAAGCGTGATTGCATGGAGCTTCAAAAATTTACAGACCACCAAATATTACATTGAGCCAGTCCTTGCAGTTTTGATTCCCTTTGTGATTCGATATTTTGTACAGTTCTAGTTTTTAAAAACATGGGAACTTAACCAAAATCATATCAATTCTTTTAAGACATTTAGTCTAAGTTTAAAAAAAATTTTTCTTTTAAGAGAAATATATCATTCTTAAGATATGTCATGACATATAATAAGTAGTTTTGGCATTCTGCCAGTTAAACTAATGCAGTGTTGGAGCATGTGTGCTAATGTAAAACAGTAAAAAGCTCATATTGTCCTCAACACCTGCGGTCCCCAACCACGTACCTCAAACCCAGTGACCTTTGCTAGGTCAGTGGGTTTGAGGTACGTGTTTAGATGTGTCCCTGCTCTGATAAACTTTATGCAAAAGTCTGCATTACTCCTTAGCATACTGGCTACCAATCCTTTAATTTAAACAAGAAAGTGTTTGAAACAAATGGTTGCTTGTGGCCATGTACCTGCCCGAAAACTGTCTGAATTTCCCCTATTCCTAAACCTTCCACCTGTATTTTATTCTCCTGCAGCGATGTAAGGACTGTTTGAACAGGTTGGCCATTGCTGTGATGAACCAGTGGCCAGGGGTGCACCTGCGGGTGACGGAGGCCTGGGATGAAGACGGCCACCACCCACAGGGCTCTCTGCACTACGAAGGCCGGGCTGTGGATATAACCACAGACGACAGAGAAACAAAGAAGTATGGCATCCTGGCCCAGCTGGCTGTAGAAGCAGGATTCGACTGGGTCCATTATGAGTCCAGATATCACATCCACTGTTCGGTCAAAGCAGGTAAGTTTGATTTTTCACCTACAAGCGCATCTCAGTGAATTAGAATATTATGAGAAGTTTATTTCAGTAATTCACTTCAAAAAGTGAATTTCATTATGTTCAATATTTACTTCTGTTAATTTTGACAATTGTGACTTACTAAATAGTATCTGCATTTAGTCATCGATTATGGCTCCCTTGCATTAATTTCTGTATATTTGGAGCATATATCAAGGGATTCTACCTGCTGCTCTGCTGGGGTGTCTGTTAGTCACTAATAGTGGCCGAAAACTCACAAAGCGCACAACACATGTGTAACTTTATGCGCCCGCCGCGGGTTCGAGTCCTGGCCTGTTGACCTTTGCCGAATGTCTTCCCCTCTCTCACAACTCACTTTCCTGTCCAATCGCTGTCAAAGAAAGGCCATTAGAAATGAGAAAATCTAAATATTAAAAAAAGAAAATCTCCCAGGATTGCATATGTGTACACACATTTTTTCCTTTCACCGAACTTTCCATTTATATGCTTGGAAACAGCACTGTGAACAGACAGCTTCTTTAGCAATGAGTTTTGTCAATGGGGAGGATGTCAATGACTCCTGAATCATGGACAGTTTTTCATCCTAATGTTCTTGAAAACAACTTTTTGGGAGACTAATATTATTTTTACGACACATTAACTGAAGTTTACAGAAATAAATGTTTGGATTGTAGAACTCTGTGTAAAATGCATTTACAATAGTCTGAGTTTTTGATTTCTAAAGCTTGAAACAAACTTTTCATTATTCTAATTTACTGAGTCGCCCCTTCTGTGTGAGGGATAAAATGTATCACCTTTGAAGTATTTTTGAATCCTAGGGACAGTAAGGAACACTTTCTGTTTCATCCTCTCTGCAGATAAATCTGAAGCAGTGGAGAGGGGCGGCTGTTTCCCAGGCTGGGCCCGGGTGACGGTTGCTGGAGGGAGACAGAAGACTCTGTCATCACTTGCCTCTGGCGACCGGATCCTGGCTCTGTCTGGGACAGGCCAGGTCGTGTACAGCAAAGTCCTCTTGTTTCTGCACCGGGACCAGGAAAGCCGGTCTATCTTTCTGTCTCTGGAGGCAGAGGATGGCAACCGACTGGTCGTGACTCCTCATCATTTAGTGTTTTTAGACCCCGACTGTGGACGTGATGCTAATGACTATCGGGCTGAGTTCGCGAGCAGAGCCAGAGTCGGGGACTGCGTCGTCATTGGCACACCGGGGGGTCAAACGGAAACATCCCGAATCGTATCTGTCTCTATTACTGAAAGTGTGGGAGTGTTTGCGCCCCTCACTGAAGCTGGAACTTTGTTTGTTGACAGGGTGCTTGTGTCCAGCTACGCACTGCTGGAGGACCACGACCTTGCACACTGGGCATTTGGACCTTTACGGCTTCTCCATTCACTGAACCACTTCTTTTGGGGGGGAGACGTAAAAGGGGAGCAAAAAGCTGGCACTAAGAGTGCAACACAGTTTGGCACAACAGAAAAAGTAAGTATTCACAAACAAAGCAATCTCAGTGAACCTCTTCGAGTGAAAGATCAAGAGCAGTGCTCCCTGAAGACCTCAGAAATACACTGGTATGCTAGATTACTCTACAGATTTGCATGCATCTTTTTAGACTCCAACATTTTCCATGCTTAAAAGTTGAAACATACTGCAGGCCGTACCTGAAGTAAAGCTGCTGTTTGTTTCCTTCAGATAAGAAGGATGTGAGAATCTGGAATTGCTGGTTGGCTTTTTACACTACTGTCTATATGCTAATCTACTGTCAATGCATAACATGGGTCTGTAAGATATGTTGAATAATAAATTATTGGTCAGAAAAGATTAAAACCAAATATTACTGTATATCAGTCAGTATTTGTACAGCTGTTATTTCTTTTTGCAGTAAAAAAATGAAAATTATGATGGGATAGGAATGAATTCCCTGTACAATAGAATCTTTATTTTTGTACTTTATGAATCATAATATATAAAGGTTGCATTTTATTATTGCTATAATAATTCTACAACTTGTATTGTAAGCACTGACTTGGTATCATATCACCAAAATAAAAATGTAATTCCATAAATGCAAAATTTGTATTTTTGTTTAGTTTCTGCACATATTAAAGTGATTTCTCTTTGACTTGTTGAGCAAAAATGTTGCTGGAGGATTAAGGTAGATGCAAGGTAAAGAAGTTCATAAAAAGCCCAACTATGCCACTCCTTGACCTTATCGCCTTGAGAATATTGGAGTAAAGGGTTTCCTCTGTGTGATTTGCAACAATTCCGGTTTGAATTATGCCAGTTTTATGACTTTTGAGTTACTGTTCTTTTGCATTTCTACACTATATTTGTTTGGAGGGGAACAAGTGTCTAAATCATGTGGATTCAATATTTTTAGTTGTCGCAAAGTAGATAAGAAATGAAACAATTTTCACTTGTTCTCCAGCAAATGTCCTTAACTTGGAAAGTATGAGGGCGCAACCAGCCAGGAAATGTGGGAAAACATTTTATTTTGACTATGAAATGTACTTTCATGCTTTTGTGTATGATGAATTCTGATTGTAATAATTTTATAATTATTTCCATTTTATATTTACAACAGCATATTTGTATGCATTTTTTTTCTTTTTTGTTTCTAATATTTGAAAAGGTTTTGGAAATTTTTGGTCATAAATATACACGTAAGGAGAAATTGTGCCTCCAGCATGCACACTAAACACTTGATTCAAAATCTTTTATTTGTTACCAAAACACATGCTTTAAATGTAAACAGAAATGGAGACGGTAAGGACTTGTGTTAATAAAATGAGGATGAGGTTATACACCCCCTTGTGGAGGAATTGTGTATTGTCACCTGGATGGCATAAACATAAAAAAACTACTTTTTTTAAAAATACTAAATTAGTTTACTACAAAAACATGTGTGTCTATATATCTATCTATCTATCTATCTATATCAGATGCATGCGTTAGGCATTCTGTAGGATGTTACCAGAACCCAGTGACCTCAATAAGAAAATATTAAGAGGATAAACTGCAGATGAACAAAACTCAGCTATATGAAAGAGGCTTTTTATGTTTGTTTTTTTTTTCTTTTGGGGGGAGGGGTGCATTTCTTCTTTTTTTATTGAGTGACCTTTAAATTTTAAGTGTAAAACAATAAAATTAGAACCGTACAACTAAAGACAAAAAAATAAATAAATAAAAATGCCTTGTGCTTGCCAGGTTCATACTCCATTGTAAACATCTGTGGAGGTATTCCAGGGGATTATCCTTGAAGCGCAGGAGCCAGATGGGAAAGCGTTGGCTTCATCGCCTGGCCAATGGGAGCAGCTTGGCGTTTTAATACCACTCCCTGTTCAGATCTGTTGGCCAATCAGTCACCACGCTTTAACCAGTCTCAGCCCCCTCCAAAATCTGATCTAATTGTCTTAAAGCTGAATGGGGAGTTAAGTAATCCGGTCACTGGAACCAGTGATGCCTTATTTTCCAAATGAAAACATGCTCACCTCACATTCAGACGAGGAGAAACTCAAACATTCGCTGACCAAACAGAACCAGGAAAAACTGCTGGTGCAGATTTGCAACAATAAAGTCAGTATGTGGGACAGCTCCCTGAAACAGGTGGCATATCCGGGGTTTATGAACGTAGGGAAATTGGAGACATAGCACATTTTTCTACTATTTTTATGAGGCAGTAACCGGCAAGCTGTTTTTATTCTCGTTAAGACTTTTTGAAGAGCTTTTGTTATTTTCCGACTTTTTGTTGTGTCTGGAACCAACTCTCATTTAAAGAAACAAATCCTTGATTATTTTATCATTTTATTTCATTTTATCCAAAACTGTGTGGCAAAGGTCATACGGTATGACCAAACACCCCTCACTGTTTTAAAATTGTCATCGATTGCTCTGACTCCAGATGATTAGGGGGAAGAAATTTTATTATTTGTAGCTATTCCATAAACTAGTAAGAAGATCACCACACATCTTCCCCCACTTGAAAGGCAGGCGCTCTTGTCTTTCCAATTTTAAAGAGGGACAACTTGAAATTGAGATATATACCCTCACATGTATGCCACAAGACGTCATGGGTAAAAATTGAGCTTCTCAACATATCAACTTAAAGAGGTAATGAAGAAAGGTCACTTGTTTTCAATTTTTTATTTATAGTTCTTTTTACACCCTGATGTCCTTACAAAAGTGCAGAGTACTAAACACTTCAATTGCTTCCAGTTCATATGAATTATTAGGGTTACTTGCTACCAAGTGTTGTGCCAATAAAAATAAATGTAGAGGGTGCTGTGAATTATGTCATATTTGTTTAGTTTCGTGTTGAAAAGTTGGCGTTAGAGCAATGACACCCATTAGGTTTAAGTCAAACCAGAACATTTTGTTTCAGCTATAACACTCTAAATTATTTCTGTGCTCTGCCCTCAAAGTCTATCAGACTTCTTTTTTCTAGCATGACTATGTATTGCAAAAAATATGTAATGCAAGGACAACTGCAGATAATGATCCAGCAGCAGTGAAAATTCTGTCATCTACAGTGAATGAATCTGAAGAATTCAATTAAAAAAAACAAAAAAAAAACTACTTTTACTGCTGCTCTTCATTTTGAGCTGCTTCTAGATTGTACGTCCCCCTCTGAGACATGTTGGGAGTTGCTGTGGATCAAACTTGTGACCTTCTTCCAGTGGGACAGGCTGTTACCCATTTTCTGTAAGTTCACAGGGTCATTCCAAATGACATTAGAGCTTTAGTGTGTGTATTGCCTCAGGCCTTTTCACAATGGGATCAAGAAAGGAGGGCCAGGAGGAGGTTGGCACCTTGATGAAAGGTTACATACAAAACCAAGCGCTAACCTTGTACTATATATGTGTGCACGTTCATAGGTTTTAGAAGGACTTGGAAAATGGCTATAGTTTCCTGCTCAATGAAACAGCTTTGTAGGCAAACTGTTATTGGATTTTAAGTGCTGAATGAGAAAGACGAGTGTTAGTCAAGATGAGAAGCAGGTCAATTCTCAGAGCAGCTCTTTTAAACTTTGTTTTCCCTGGCTATTTGTTTTTTTGTGTAATTTTCTAAGGTATCTTATAGATGAAGAAAAGCTGCAACTCAGACCGTGCCACTTTGCTATTTGCGACCCTACACCTCTAGAACCTTATGGGCAACTAAAATTTGCATTTACATTGTCATACAACATACAGTTCTGGTAAACATGGACTACAGTGGTGTTAAAGCTAGAAAAGGACTGCCTATCACATTTATTTACACTATTCTTATACCAGTATCATATCTGTTGAACAGCCAACTGCAGGCTATGCCCGAGCAGATAGCCAGACAAATTAAACAACTATTATAAGATTTTTAGATTTCTAGAGTTACTCGGGTCACAAATATACTATACTGTGGAATAAGCATTATAAGTACCATATGGCCAAAGTAACTGCTCATATTTCCTGACACATATATGACCTTGATCTTAATCCATAGTGTTTAAAAAGATGAAAATCTCTTAATGAAGCTTTGAAATTATGAAGGTTTTCCAGTATTCTTCCACGAGGGCATTTGTTATGTCTTGCAGTGAAGTTGGGAAGGAAGGATTTGGTTGCAATCCCTGATCTAATTCATCTTTATGGTGCATCAGGTTTAGGTCAGCACTTTGTGAAGGCCAGCTCGCTTCCGCCATAATAAAGTCGCTCATCCGTCTCGTTTTGGAACGTGCTCTGAGATCTGGTGTGGGGTCGTGCTGGAGTCAAAAGGAATCACCCCCCAAACTGTTCCCACAAAGTTGGAACATAATAATAATAACAATAATCATAAAAAAACATCTAAAGCAGAAGAAATATTTTCAAATTCAAAAAAGATTTGAAAAAGTGTTTGGGTGCAGCAAAAGTATTCCTAGAAGTTATACCTCCCCTCACACTCCCCTAGAAAAGTTACTAAAGTAAATGTATCTACTTGCTTCCAACTTCTGTAAATAGACAAAGAGCTGTTTTTTGGTTTTTTTTGTTACTTTTTCATTCCTTTTCTCATGCCATTTCACAATATAAAAGCCCTTTTGTCCAAGTAATAATCAATGGTTATTGGAGATAATATAACAAGCCATACATTATATTTAGAGGAGACAAATTTTGTTTTCTTTATCAAATTAAAGCAATTAAAACACATGACATATTTTTAAATTAAATCTTTGTACAATGGTGTCATAGACGGAGATGTTGAATTATTTTTCCACTGATTTCACCTAAGTTTCGGAATGATTCGGCATGAAAGAAAGCTTTCCCAACAAATTCTGGTCAGGATCAGATTTTTAAAAAAAAATCTTATTATTTTTACAATATGAAACGTTCAGTAAATTTAGTTAAAAAATAAATAAATAATATATATATAAACAGTCATAAAATACTATATTTACATTTGCTGTAATTGCTTACCAATATTAATGTGTATAAATAGGGAATTAACTCTGAAACAGTTTTTTTTTTCTTAACTGTGAAACCCAGCTAAATCACTCACAAACAGGGATATGAGTATGGCTCCGCTGTTACAATCATAACAACCTAATGAAAAATGGCTTCCCTGGATCGAAAATCTAATGACCTAATATCTATTATCCACCATATTTCAGTGGCCGCGCTGTCGAAATTAAAATCCCATGTTTGCGTGCTCACGATCAACCTGCACAAGGTTTATCTCTTTAGCATCACCCCCAAGTTGTAACGTGTGCTCCGGAAAGGCAGTAATTACGAATCGCTTGTTCAGATGAATTAATTTTCGACGTAGTTGTTTAGAACGTAGCACGGTTAGCATAGGCTAGCCACGTTAGTGGAACAGCCGTTTGAAGACGCGACGCAGTTTAGCGACGGGAAAGAAGAGATGCTAGTGACCCAATACAAGGGTACCCATGCAAAGTTGAACTGCAAATTCAGTTAGATGAAAGTCTGCATTCAGGAAAAACAAAAAAACAAAGAAAACTTGAAGGAAACCATTTTCCCCGGCTCGTCTAACAAAGTTCAGCGCAGCACTTTCCGGATACAGACAATTTATGCAAACTTGCTGCAACGAACGACCTCTTCGAGTGAGATTCCAGTACATAACTGGAGCTTGCTAATGTTAGCCCTCAAGCTACGTTCACCGTCGCTACGTGGAGCCAGGAAACATTTTTCTGGAAGAGCCGAACACTTTGCGTTGGGATACAAAAGTTCCCCGACTGGTCAACACAGACGTCCGGCCGTTGGTTGGCCGGGTCACGACGGTGTTGTCCGTGTAGTTAAACAGCTAGCAAAGCCTGCCTGCTGACTGCCTTGCCTTCCGCCGACTTGCACTTCCCCCACTCTCACAACAGCCGGGGCTAGCCGCAGCGTTAGTCCGGGTACATAAAATGAAGCGAGCATCAGCATTTTCGGAAGCTTTGTGGCTCTTTAGATTTGCTGATGCATGAGAAGAGGACATTATTTTTCTAAGGTAGGTAGGGACAAGTGTGGCATGCTTTATTTCCTTGCAGCATAGTAATCTAAACACACTAACCCTGACCTTAGACCGGTGTTAGCGCTGCTATCTGTAGCATTTAGCTGCCAGATGAATCTATCTAATTGCTGGGAAGCTAGCTGTGGTACCCTGTGTGTTCTCTTTCGGTTGTTCTGTGCTGCTTGTATTCACATGGAGATCCACGTAAAATCCGGTTGTCATATTTCAAAACTACACGTCCCTGAGCGGAGTGTCGTGTCGGTTCTTGGGATTTCTTCGGGAAAGTTTGTAGCTGCGCCACAATAGGTAATTGTTAGCTTTGTAAAATTTTCGTCACTGATATGGATGCGTCTAATTGCTGGTTGGAACCAACCCTTTGAAGTCGGTGTTTACATTGAGAAAGTGCTTGGCTCTGCTATTATTCAGCCATAAATTCTTTATTGTAGTTCAGCACCATACCCCAGTTTCTGATTATTACCATTTTATATCCAGATTCAATACTGTTCGCAGTTAGTTTACAACACTAACTATAATGTGAGGACTTGTGGACATCGTGTTTATTACTTTTGCTTCGATCAATTCTGCTTTTCCTTCACAGCAAAGCGTATGGTTTGTCTTCGGAAACGTGTCTTAAAGCGAGTTGGTGCTATAGGGTCGGATTGTGAACTGTGCGCCTTGTTTTTGGAGTGTGTTTTGAGTGTTTATCGCTCCCGATTGAGAACAGCGATGTAATGTTAAGACTGCTAAAGAGATTGTGCCCATTAGCTCAGTTGCATTCACACTCATTTTTGATGCAGTTTGTAGAATAATCTCAGGCTGTTTTTACTGTGCACGTCTTATTGTGGGCTTTTTGGTTGTAGTTGTGAAAAAACAACAACAACCTGCTTTAGGATCGTTCATGTTTTGCACGGGGAGCATTTATCTTTCTTTGAATTCGAGTGATTTTTATTTAAGGCCCCCAATACAATATTTTTACCCCCACACATCACTTCCCCCTCTGTTCGTATTTCCTCCATGAAAAATGAGGATATGTTTGTAATATATGCGTAATCATTCAAATAGATGTGACGAAAATCTTTGCTTTAACCTCAACTGTTACCCCTGATGTTTATTCGTATTAATTACAATTTTTAATTTAAAAATATATTATTTTGTGTTAACATCGTTTGCCTTCAAACTGTTTAAGAGTGGCGCTTTTGAGTGAATTCGTTAAAAAAAAGAAAACAAAGCAAAGAAACCAAAAACAAAACCGTGCCATCTACTTCCATTTACTTTTATACAATGAAAAGGAAACATTACGAAATGCATGTACTCAAGGCTTGTGACACAGTAATTGTTTTGTAATACACGAAGAGCCACTTGGAAAATTAATTATCCGTGTATTTATATGCACACGAGTCGTCGCACTTATTGTTCCCTTATTTCTCATCTGTTTTGCGGATAAAACCGATTTGCCCTCATTGTTTGTTTTATGGCGTTCCGTTGAGCGCGTCAATCCCAAGGCGGAACTATTATTTCTCAGTGACCGTGTTCTGCACGAAAAGGGCTCCGCTGCAACAGGAAGCTCTCTATAAGGAAGTTGTATTTTCTTTGTGTATCCCGTTTTGTGGCTGTTTAATTAAACAAAACGCAGCTCAGTTGCGAGCTCGAGTGCTTTTTGTCCACGGAGACTTCATCGACGTGGATTATGCATCGCCTGGTAAATAAGTTGGATCGTTAAAAGCCGTTTCTGAATGATCGCTCGCACGTAACCTTCGCGGTATTTTCATGAGTTGGCGTTAAATCTCGGTTGCATTCATAGGAAAGCTACGGAATTGACACATGGGAATAGCGGGAAAGTCTACATGTGGCTGTTTTATTAAATCAGCTGGGTCCCTGATTTAGTATTTGATGTTGAATTGTTTAATGCAGTGTTGTTCATCTTGCTTTTAGTCTAAATATTTGAGTTGTTTAGTTTTCAGATTGCAATCAATGCCTTGCATTTTTGAGATGTGTGAGTTTGTAACACTTTACTGTCAGCGTTTTATCCAAGTTGTTATTTAGATGAAGTGAACAGGCTTAATCTCGATGGTTTTGCCTAAGTAAAAGAAATCATTCCAATAATTTTGATATGTGCTAATAGTTGTGTCATACCTGTCTTTGATCCACAATTTTGCAATTTGATTTTGTTTTGCAGATCTCTGTTAAGGAGGTCAAAATTTGTACGTGGAATGGACGAGCAGAAATCGAACTGCGAAGAGAATGACTCTGAACCAACAGGTAAAGTTATCATGGTGTTCCATTTCACACCTGCTCCAATTAAGCTTTTTCTAATTGATACTGATTTCTAGCTTTCTTTCTGTTCAGTATTTTTTTTATTGTAAGGATAATTCTAACAATTCTAGCAAATAATAGGAAAAATGCTTATGTTCTCAGATAGCTGCACTGAATTCTAATCCAGCGGAAAATTGTTCTGTTGGTTGATGTGTTTATGATCCAAAATTAGTTGGGAGCTCTTGAATGTGCCGCATTTAATATTTAAAAGAAGAGGGGGAAAAAAAGCCTTTTTTTGTTATACTTATTGATGCATCTTTATTTTGCTTTTTTTTTTATGTGGAGATGGATTTCTAATTTAATTTGAACTAAGCAGAAATGCATATTTTGATATCTTTATATATGTTTTATTTATTTTTTTGTATTTGCTAGCAGATGATAGCGCCTCTGGACATCAGCCAGTCTCTCTCCAGGAGTCGTCCAAAGTCTCTCCTGCTACAGACGAGTCTGGTGTTGATGCAACCTCCTCCAGCACACCTGTGTAAGTTCCCTGTTAGCCTCAGAATTGCCTTTAACTGGTTTAATACAAGATTATGTTCATGACTTGTATCCTCTTATAAAAGTTCTAAATATGTTTTTTTTTTTTTAATCATTATTACGTGGACAGAGAATGCATTCGTGCCTGTGCCCTTTGTAATTGTGTGGAGCGAAGTTTGCTTGGACAGCGGGAACTGCGACACTTCAGGTCGTCGTTGGAGCGACCAACTCAAAAGCCATCAGCTTTCCCACTGCCACTGCCTGGAAATGATGACCTGTCTTCCATTGGTTTTTCTGACTCTTCTTGTCTGACAGCACTCTTTGATGACTCAGGTTAAGATCAAAATATGTTTCCATGTTGTTTCGACATTGCAAGGCAGCCATGTTCTTCTTTTGCTGACATTTGTGAGGTATTTTTTGTTTATTGTTGTGATGAGCAGGGGGCTGTTGGGTCCACCACTGGTGTGCGGTGTGGTCAGACGGGGTAAAGCAGACGAAAGATGAGGAGCTGGAGGATGTGGATAAAGCTGTTATCTCAGGGACTCAACGGGTGAGTCTGCTCTCCATCAACTTTACTTGTGTAAAAGAAATATTAAATGAGCACTTTTGTCAGGAAATTGAGTGCTTTCCTCTCTCGGTTTATTTCAGCTTTGTGAATATTGCAAAAGACTGGGTGCAACCATACAATGCCACGTAGAGGGCTGCTCGCGATTTTACCACTTCCCGTGCTCTGCGGCCAGTGGATCCTTCCAGTCCATGAAGCAGTTGGTCCTCCTCTGTCCAGAGCATATAGACAAGGCGGAGGAGTTGGGTAAGAGCTGTCCTCTGTGACTCACTTATAACTTTGAGTGTGCTTTTAGTATAGGAGGTATGTTATCAGCTATCTGACAGCTACTCTTCTTGCTCCTGTGTTTTGATTAGTAACTCTGTTATTATTTTTAAGTATGTACAAGGTGGAAATCCAATGAGATAGGAGCACAGTTAGCACTTACCAGGTTCAGAATTGACTTTTTTTGAATAAATCTTAAAGGATTTGACTGTAATTTTCCATGAAAAAAAAAAGCTGAATACTCTGACACTGTAGGAAATCTTGTTCCATTGTTCCAAACTCTTGCACTTAATAAATCAGTTAACTAAAATTCATTTTAGTTCATTCATCTGATCACTAAAAATTAGGTTGTAATTATCAGAGATAATTGGTTGGTTGTTTGATGCAACACTTTAAATGGGGCAGGGGGCATTTTTTTGTGAGTTTGAGTCGACATTTGATCAGTAAAATAAAATATCATAAATTACTGTATAATCTTGGATTTTGAAACACTGTTGCTGACCTGACTTGTTTTATGTACAAGAATGACCTTGGTATAATTTAAATGTTCTTTCAGGTTTAAGTGGTTTTGTCATGCAAGTTTTTAATGTGTTCTTGATATTGTTTAACCCTTAGGTAACTCCCCATTTTTTGCTTCGCTTGTTAGTTGCATGCAAAAGACGCTTTTATTTCTTTATTTTTTTTTCTTCCTATAGATGGGATTAGGTTGGATTTTTTTAGATCTCTCCAGATATTCATTCAATACTAAATTTATCAGTTAGTTTCTTTACGTGTATCCATCCATTGAAGCATTGTGAAATGTTTCTTTTTTGTTGTTGTTGTTGTGGTCTGAAATTGTATTCAACCTCCAGTGTATCAGAAATTCAAAAAAACAACTGATGATGCAATTTTCCCTTTGCAATCTGTATTTGTATATTTTGCTTACAGCTGGTGAGGAGGCCTGGTGTGCAGTGTGTGATTCAGTTGGGGAGCTCACAGAGCTACTTTTCTGCACGGGTTGTGGCCTCCATTATCATGCATCCTGTCTGGAAATCGGTGCCACGCCCGTCCAGCGGGCAGGATGGCAGTGCCCAGAGTGTAAAGTGTGCCAGACTTGCAGGTAAGTTCAACATGTGGACAAACTACATCCACACTTAAGATTTGGGCTGCATATCTTTGCTTGAAATGACATGTGTATTGTTTTAAAATAATACCAAGTTATTTAATTTCACTTTTAGACAACCAGGAGAAGACTCCAAAATGTTGGTGTGTGATGCTTGTGATAAGGGATATCACACGTTCTGTCTCCAACCAGCCATGGATTCTCTTCCCTCTGACCCTTGGAAATGCAGAGTTAGTCACTTTTTGTTTTTAATCTCTATTAGCAGTAATACTGCCTATTACCATATATGATAGTTTTACCATTTATAAGATTTTGTTGTGTTAGTTATCCGGCAGTGAATAAAAACCTAAACAAAACCTAGAAAACCTTTACTAACATCCTCTGAAGTGGTATTAAGGATACACACAAAAACAATCTAATGTCTGAAAATTGTACAACATGTTTACAAGAATAATTATCTACTTTTAGATAATAAGACAGATTAAACTGTAGATTATTTGGAGAAGACTTGTTGCACATTATAATGAAACCATATTAATGTGTTACCTGTTAGAATTTAGCTGTTGGAATAAAATATGCCCTCCATTTTGAGAAATTGGTCCTTATTATCACCATGTCATGTTTTTCCACAGAGGTGCCGTGTATGTATGGAGTGCGGTGTTCGTGGGTTGACGCTGCCAGGTTCAGCCCAGTGGTTTGAAAACTACAACATGTGTGAAGAGTGCCAGCAACACCGCAGCTCGGTGTGTTGCGTTTGCAGCAAAGCTGCCACCCCGTCTGTTGGGCTTCAGTGTTGCAGCGTTTGCCACAGGTCTGCTTAACACACAGTGGAGATATAAATTATCTTTATTAGAGACGCACCACTCTGGCTTTTCTTGACCGACACACATTTGCAGTTTCCTTTCAGTTCTCACCTGTTCATTCAGATTTATCCAGGAATATAATGCACACAAAAAGTGTGCTGAATGTTTGCTGATTTATCAGATTTTGTGTTTTTGAACCTAAAAATAATTTAAGAATTTGCAAGATTATGTCTGGATTATGCTTATGTCTCTCATCTTTTATCTATTGTTGTTGAACTCCAAAAATGTAATCAAAATACACACTAGTTTGACTGTTATAGATTGAAAATGATGGAAACATGTATTTTTGATGCATTTGAAGAAACTTAATTTTTCAATATTTGGCCTGCTGAGCTATTCCAGCCTGTACTCAATCAATTGGTGCATCTTGTTGAAAGCTGTTCTACAACTTGTAATACAACTTTTCTGTTTTTTGTTTTGCTCTTTGTTGCTTTTTGCTTCCTTCAGATGGATGCACATCGAGTGTTCTTCACTGGGAGAGCTTTTAGAAGCCAAGGACATCTGTCTTCTTTGCAAGGAGGATCAGCAGCAACCTGCTGGTCAGACCTGCATGGACGACATTCAGTCTGGAGAGGAGATGACAATCCAAGCAGACCTGGTCACTGAAATGGCAGCAGATTTATCAGAAGGAACTCCTGGACAAAATGGCGCAACCGGGATGGACGTTGTGAAAGACGAACCTCAGAAAGACGTCCCTATGGATTTGGGTATGTTAGAATTTCAAAAAACCTGAAAAGTCGAATCTTGGGAGAAAAAAAAAAAGGTCAGGCTTTTTAATGAGCTCGTTTTTCTTTGGTTTAGGTTTGGAGTCTACAGTAATTCACTCAGCAGATGTTAAGGGGAAGGAAATGAAGCAAGAACCGCAGGCGGCAGAAGGATCCACCTGTCAAGAGTCATCTGCTTCAACTGAGTCTACAGGTGAATAAAAATAATTATTTCAATTACTTTGAAATAATTAGAATTTTGTTTGTCTTTTGTGCATCTCAATAAATTAGAATAACCGAGAAACATTTATTTGGAGTGTTAATGTTAAAACAGCAGTCCCAGCATATATTGTTGTGCTGCTAAAAATACTGTGCAATGACTAAAGTTAATATATAGAAATGAAACTCCTACATAAACAAATAAATGAATTAAACACAAATAAATTTAATTTAATGAATTTTTCATTGGTGGTAGATAAACAAACATTTGACATGTAGCACTGTAATAAACCTAAATGGTTTTACAAATTCTTTTAATTCCAATATGTGAATGTTAATTGATTTTAAAAAAAAAAAAACGTTTTTTAGATATGTGCGTATATTTCTAATGCTAATAATGACATATTTTTAAACCCAGCTTGTGCTACAATGGAACAAGGAGTCACTTGTCTTCCTGCTGATCAACGGAGATCAGAAGAAATACTCTGTGAGAAGACTCAAAGCCCGTCCTCACCGGTCTTCTCAGCAGAAACTCAGTGTGACATTAACTCTACACCAGAGCCCACTGCGTCATCACACCAACCAACTGGAAGCATGGAGGAGGAAACGCAAGAGTCCACCGTCTCTGGGACGGAAGCTTCGGAGGAGTCGTTGCAGAGCGGCTGTGTCGTGGAACCGTTCAGAAAGGACGCGCAGAGACCAGCGGCCTTTTCTGTATCTGTGGACATACCTGAGCTGCCGTCCATGGACGATAAACCCGAGAGGAGTCGATGTCAAGACCTCCAGTCGCCTTCCACTACCTCGCCATCAGCAGATGCACAAGATGCGCTTTCTGCCATGGACGTGGAGGCGAGGTTGCTTCCTCAGTCCGAGGAGGAAGACGAAGAAGAGGACGACGAGCAAATGAAAGGACATCATTTGGACATAAACCAGGAGCTGCAGGCAGCGAAGCCCGAGCTGCTGCTGGATGAGATGTCCAGCAGCAGCGGCTTCCTGGGCTCGCCCGGAGAACCGGACAATCAGCTGGCCATGGAGCTCGGACTGGTTCCCGCCGGCCGTTCCCACGGCGATAACCTCACAGAGACTGACGACTCGCTTCCCTTCGATGCCCTCAGGAGTGACAGAGAGAAGGTGAAACGGAGAGGGTCGCCAGGCCGTTCACGGGTCAAACAGGTGAGGTCACCATGACATTGATTTTAATATCTGAAGGGTTAAAGTGTTTTTGTTTGTTTTTTTATGAAAAAGTGCCTTTTAGGTTGCTAATTTCTCCTTCTATTTTAATTTGTAGGGGCGAAGCAGCAGCTTCCCTGGAAAGCGGAGACCTAGGGGT
Organism: Poeciliopsis retropinna; assembly: GCA_010277075.1. NCBI lineage: Eukaryota > Metazoa > Chordata > Actinopteri > Cyprinodontiformes > Poeciliidae > Poeciliopsis > Poeciliopsis retropinna. The sequence goes on along the minus strand of VMRM01000009.1, from coordinate 12,675,382 downwards.
GGCGGCGGAGGAAGAGGGCGTGGCGGGAGGTCACGCCTCAAAGCCATGGCGTCCTGCATTGATGCCTTTTTGGTGAGCTTTCCAATCATCTGGACTCAGAAAAGCCCAAAACCTTTTTTGGCCATCTATAAAATGTACACAAATGTCAACACTCAATCAATTTGATGAAGCCTGATCGATCCATCGCTTATGATCCGTCATAAAACTGAATTACAGCCAAAGCATTTTTATACACAAAGTGAAATGGAATTAAATTATGTTTTTTAGTTTTTCATAGCCTTTGGAAGATGTAAAGAAAGCACAAATATTGGACACATAACAGAAAAAAATAATAGTAAATACTCTCAATCCTCAAGAGCCAAAAATTAACTGAAGTAAGGACAAAATTTTCAACCTCCAGATATATTTTGCAATTATTGCAATCTGAAAGCCCAACAGAAACACTGGGACAACATTATATGTCAATATAGCTGATAACAAAGTGTAAATTAGCAACATCAAGTGTCAGGTTTCAATGAAAAGCCAATCGGAAAACAGATGAAGTACTCTGAATGGCTTCAGGTAACTTTCTGTCTGTAATTACATTTAATGCTTGGATTTGAATGTTATCACAGTCGGGATAAAGTGAGACACATCCAGGTCCTTGTGATAATATTTCATTATGATTAGTGAAAGTAATCATGGATCTTTCATTTTGTTCACAAATGTTTGTGTGTAGATGCTCAAAATTGAAAAGTTAAGTCAGGAAAGGTGTGGATGTGGGAAATGACTCTACAATTCATTGCAAATTTTTTTTTCGTTTTACAAATCTGGACTTAATAGGATTTTTCCTATAATTAAGCACATCTAGTATCTTTCCTTTCAGCTAAGCATGACCTCAGACACTGGACTAAGCAAGGAGGAAGACGACGAGGAAGACGACACCATGCAGAACACGGTGGTTCTCTTCTCAAACACAGACAAATTCGTCCTGCTCCAGGTACAACACTTTTCATTTGCTGTGGTTTGTCACAGAAAAAAAAAAAATCCAACACGACGCGTCTCTCTATCTGACTCCATGTTCTCGTCTGTTTCAGGACATGTGTGTGGTGTGTGGCAGTTTCGGAAAGGGCACTGAGGGCCAGTTGCTAGCTTGCGCTCAGTGTGCCCAGTGTTACCATCCTTACTGTGTGAACAGCAAAGTAGGAACTGTTTCAGTTACATCTATGGTGCTCATTTTGCCGAAGCGTAGATTTAAGCACGTTATCTTCTTCAGATCACCAAGACGAAGCTCCGTAAGGGCTGGCGTTGTCTGGAGTGCATTGTGTGCGAAAAGTGTGGGAAGGCGTCGGACCCGTCCCGTCTGCTGCTCTGTGACGACTGCGATGTCAGCTATCATACCTACTGCCTGGACCCTCCCCTGCACACCGTGCCAAAAGGGGGCTGGAAGTGCAAATGGTAAAGAAGAACGACTCTTAGTGTGCAGTAGTCTTTTCAGTTCTGTTCCTTTTGAACTAGGTCAAATGGAAATGAGTACATGCACATTTGCATATTATGTAAAACACTGAAAAACAGCATCTCAGCTCCGCATTAGCAATTTAAAGTCTCCTTGCTCTGTCTTTCCTTTTGTAGCATTGAATAAATCAAAAAATTTTCCATTGTAGCATTTGTTTTAATAAAAACAATAATAATACAGTTTTACTGGATCAGTGTAAGAATGACCCGACTCCTTCGTGCAGGTGTGTGTGCTGTGTCCAGTGTGGCTCCAGCTCACCAGGCTTCCACTGCGAGTGGCAGAACAACTACACACATTGCGGGCCGTGCGCCAGCCTCGTCACCTGTCCGGTCTGCAGGGAGAACTTCATGGAAGAGGAGCTGCTGCTGCAGTGTCAGTACTGCGACCGGTGCGTGCCGCGCTCCCTACATCCGCACATGCCAAGAGAATCTTAGGAATTCATCGGGATGCGGCTAATGACGACAAGCGGGAGATGGATTATGCATGGAGTTTTCTCATCATAAATTATTCCATAACATCTTTTGATTTTGTTGGCATTTACGAAAGGAGTGTGTGTGTGTGTGTCGGCGTGTTTTCCTGTGTGCCTGTGCAGATGGGTCCATGCTGTTTGCGAGAGCCTGTACACGGAGGATGAGGTGGAGCAAGCCTCCGATGAAGGCTTCGCATGCACATCCTGCACGCCGTATGTTCCAAAACCCGTGGGTGAGTCTCAGAGTGACGAAGCCGACGAACCGAAAGCGAATATCACAGTGTCAAGATTTTCCTCAATGCACTGATGTCATTATTTACTTTTGCTTTCTAATTCTTCTTCCTGTTGTTTTCTATAGTAGAGTCAGCTATTATGGCTTCAATAAAGATCAAAGAGCCAGGTTAGTAGATTTTATTGACTAATCTACAGGTGCATCTCAGTTTATTAGAATATTGAGAAATTCATTTATTTTTGTAACTTAATTCAAAAAGTGTAATTTGTATATAGATTAAATTCATCACAAATGGAGTGAAATATTTAAACTTTTTTCCCCGGTCATTTTAAGGTTGTGGCTTTCAAGATGATGAAAGCCATCATTGCTCGAAAGCCACGAGCAACAATAGTTTCCTTTTTTTTTATTGGGAAATGTAGTGTCATAACCTTATACAGTCATTGGCTGTATCCAGAAATATTATAGCGGGAAGTTGAGTGGAGGGAAAACACGTGATAGAAAAAGGTACACAACAAGAATAACTGCAGCTTGATGGTTTGTAAAGCAATGCTCTTCCAAGAGTTGCAAATTTGAGCTGCTGCTGAGTCAGTGCCTCGTTGCTGTAGAGCTTCTGATTTCCTTTTCCAGTAGGACTTGGCATCTTTTCACAGTGCAAAAAATTTCTAATATTTATTTGACTAATAAGAAGACAGGTGGATTACCTCCGTGCCATGTTGCATTGGTGTAGTAATTCATGCAAAAGCAGCCCTAACCAAATGTTGATGACATGTAATGTGCAAATACATTTATGTACTTTTCAGCAGGATGATATTTCTGTCATGATTGGTCTTATTTAATATACAAACTTTCTGGGGAATGCCATTTTATGTTGTCATTACTTGCAAACTATATTCATAAAAAGAATTGAAATGCACCTACAATGGCACATTGTAGTTTCTGTTGTTTTTTTTTTTTTTGTCCCGAGTCGCTTAGATTTGACATTTTTTTCCACAGAACCCCAGTTCTACCGTCTGGAGGGTGTGTGGCTGACCGAGTCGGGCATGTCCCTGCTGCGCAGCATCTCCATGTCTCCCCTGCACAAGAGAAGGCAGCGTCGCTCTCGTCTCGGCACTCTGTGCTGCGACGGCGGCCCTGATGGAATGGATATGAGGGAGGTTGAAGGAGACGGTGACGACGGAAAAGGTCGGCCCGGTTTCGCAACATCTGACGGCTGATAAACATTCGTCTGTGTTGGGTTTGTTCTTTAAGCGTTACTTTGAATTATTAGGTTGTGGTGAGCCAATGGATTGTGAATCCAAGATGGAGGCACCAGGGAGTCCTGACAGAGAAGGTGGCGAGAGGGACGCTGGCCCGGAAGGCATGGGGGACTGCGACGGTCTCAAAGGCGGAGCCGATGAGACGGAGGACAGTAAGAAGAGGAAACGAAAGCCCTACAGACCAGGTAAGCCTCCTGGAATGTTACATATTTTAACTCCTACATCATTTTTTTTTCAGCAGTTACAAGATCTGGAATAAGTGTAAACACACCTGTAACTTTTTCACATTTTGTTATTGTTGTTCCATTGCGGCCCTGGTGGAAGGTTTAGTGTGTAATTCTGCTCCATTCCGGTCTTGCGTTTGATTGAAAGGGAATAAATTCTTCTGGATGACAGTTTTTTCCAAGTTAAATTTAATTTCTTATTTGTGTGTTTTAGGGATTGGGGGCTTCATGGTGCGTCAAAGGAAGTGTCACACACGCTTAAAGAAGGAGTTCTTCGCCCAGCTGGCTGGAGAGACCACGTTAGATGGACAGCCAATTGAGCGAACCATTGAAGAAGGTTGGAGTCAACAGATTGCCAGATTTTATTGTTTAGTAGATTTTTTTTGTTAAGGACATCTTAATAATGTGTGCTGTTAACAGTGTACAACTCTACCTTGCATTGGAAATATGTGCATAAACTACTTTATTACCATATATCTGCTTTAATATTGTTATTGGCTGATGTTGGTAATTTTTTTTGGAGAGTTGAACTGAGGTCAATTTTTTCTCCGAGTTATCAAAAGGCAGCAAAATACATACAATGTTGGTAACTACTGGTTAACAGGCATAATAGCAAAAGTTATATTGGCTATTAGTATTGGCACAAATTTTTATATTTGTGCATCCCAAGTTATATCCCATCATCCTTGTTGTGAACTGACTCTTAGCCTTTTATATGCATATTGTTGAAATGAATGCTATGTGTGATTTGTGTGTAGGTCCTCACCCGGACACAGACAACATAATGGATCCCAAACCAACAGAAGGTGAAGAACAGGCCAAGAAGCGCCGGGGCAGAAAAAAGAGCAAACTGGAGGACATGTTTCCAGCTTATCTCCAGGTTTGTACACTCTCTGTGCTTAAAAAGGTTGTGACATCCAAATTATTCAATGATTTTTAACATTCATATACAAAATCTGCTCCTGCGTTTCAGGAGGCCTTCTTCGGTAAGACACTAATAGACTTGAGTAAGAAAGCTGTGATGGTAGCTCCAGGCCAGAGGCCGGGTGCATGCCTTGTGCAGCCTGTGTTACTAAAGCCAGCAGGAGTCCAAACTGCTGCCCCAGAAGGTAGGGACGCCTAAATGAAGCAGTGACACGGTCCTGAATGTTACACACCGAGCTTGGCAAATGTTCATAGACTCATCTTTGTGCTTCTCTCTCTCTCATGCTGAAGCCAAAGAACGGGCGGTGGATGGGAGTTTTCCTGTCAAGCGAGAGGGGGGTGAAGTACCCCAGCCTCAGGGAGACGGCACAGGTAAGACTTTCTGGGGATGTCGAGGCCAACATATTCATTACAATTATGCTAAAGCTGTTCAAGATTAGCTCAAAAATCTTTGATAATTTTAGGAATTCCCATTCCTTCCTCAGCGGTGAAGGAGCAGTCAGCTCATCTCCATGACTCTGAGCCAGAAAAAAGTGAAGGTAATTACCTGATTCTAATTAATTAACATATTTTCTGGGACTTTTATTTACTCTGCTGTTTTTGTTTGGGGAAACTCCTAACACCGCAGCGCCCAGGTTTCACTCAGCAGCTCACAGTGAAAGTGGGAGTCTATCCTCCACTGCGATTCTCAGCATTAAACCTGTTATGAATGATTCTGTCAAAGTGACCTCACGTGATAACTTGGATGGCATTATTAGAAACCCAATAGAAAGGTATACTTTTAAAGAAATTAGGCTGATGCTGATTTTTATGTTTTCTCACTTTGGGCGACCAGCAGGGGCACAACTACATATTTTTGAGGTGGGTGCAAACATGCCACCCCCACACCCCTGGCAACCCCCATCTTGGTGCCCCAACTCCCCCAGACATAAACTGAAGAACACCACATTCTCCTTTGTGGTGATTGACTCGCCATGTCTGCCTGCACTAATTTTCCCAAAAAAAGAACACAATGACAAATGGTAATCAGAAATTCAAAACATCATGGTATAGGTTTTTGTTGCCTCCCTAATATAATTATTCCTACCTGATGTCATCACTTGTCTCTTCTAGCATGTCTGCCTCTTTCACCCCATGTCTGTGGCATTCTCCACTAAATCATATGGTCAAAAAAGCATTATATATTAGTTGTAAAAATTACAGATCTTAATACAGTTTTTTTAAAATAATGTTTAAACATTTTTGCTTGGGATTAAGTTGCTGTTCCTTCACTTCCACCTAATATTAGACCAATCTACTTGCCTTCCCCTGTCTGTCCTGATTCTTCCTCTGTCATCTTCTCTTCTTTCTCTCAATCCTCACAACTAAATGACATTAATTTTGTGTTAAGTAGGTTTAAAAAATACAGCAGTCAAAACACAATAAAATTAATCTTTAAATTTAAATGATCTCCTTGTTGGATAACAGTTACTGACTGGACAGTAACTGTCCAGATGTATCTGACTTATCAGATACATCACAACACCATTGTAGTGATATTGAATAAGACATTTAAACTCAAGTGTCCCGCTGCCAGAAAGGTTGGTAACATGGGTCACCAACCTTTTTGAGTCTAAGGGCTATAGTGACACTGGACTAATTTGTCTGATACACACATAAACTTCTACAACTCATCTTTAATTAAAGAATCGATAATAATAAATATACATATGAGTGAATAAATTGCAGCCTAGAGGGCTAAGCGTTGGACTATAGCTGGGCACCGCGCCACGACAATTTAGCTTTCTTGTGTTAATATTTCCTGAGTTTTATTTCGGTTATTCTTACACTTAGTGTGTGGATATGTGTGTGTGACAGGCGTTTGTATCAGATATTCATAGAAATACCGAACAAATCACGTCCCTTATCGGTTCTATAGGTGAGGCAACATTTAACAGCCAAATATGGGACGACTCCGTAGTAGGCTAGCTTTAGCTAACCTGAATATTTACAACCCTCTTGCCCTGTTGTCGATATACTGACGGTACTCGCCTACTATCTTTCAACCACACTGAAAGGCTTTTTTTCATCCCGCCAACATCTTTATCCTTCTCCCTTTTCCTTTTTCTGTTTTTCTCCCCGCTTTTTTTTCTGCTGCTCCATCTTGTTGTCAAGTGCACTACGAGTGGTATCTTAAGATTTAAAAAAAAAAAACGCGCCTGGGTGCGTGCCCAAGCCACCTATCTGCGAAAGGAGAGCAATAGGAGAGGAAGTGAAGGAGCAGAGGGGCGCCTAATCAGTGCCGTTACTCTGCTATTGATCATTTTATGCTGATGAATATAGAAAATACCAACTAGAAAAAAAAATTCTATTGGGGTTTTTGACGCCCCCACTGGTGCAGCGCCCCTATGCGTTGCACTGGCTGCATACCCACTTTTTGCGCCACTGGCGACCAGAGAGGAGAGTCGCCCCCAGTCACTGTTGTAATCGATACATTTTGTTCAATTCAGTGTTTGCAGTCTGAAACATTATGGTTTAAAGCCAGAGGAAGTTGGTAACACTCAGAAGCATTTAATAAATAAATAATGAGAAGCAATACCACACAGCAGCAATAGTGCATAAAGTTTTGAGACAAAAGGAGTGTAGTTTTTCATACGTGTCTTGGAAATTAAATCATTTTAATCGTAACATGTTGCTTTGAATGTAGGATTCCCCCCCTATTTTGAAAAACTTAGACCGCTACCAGAAAGCTTTAGATTGTTTTGAACTGATTTACATATACTACTAAAGGTTTGAACAATTTAAGATGTTTAGGAAAATCTCTTCATGAAACTCCATCCAAAGTGTAATTGTAAATGAATAACCACTTTGGAAACTTGCTTTTGAGAGGTATCTAGCTGTGTATTTGCATAAAACACAAAATGGAGGGTCAAGTACTGCAAACTTTCCAAATATTCAGTTTTTCTTTCCCTTTTGCTTGTGACAGGTCTTCCACAGGGAGTGGAGAGTCAGGACTCTGAGCAGTTCTTCAGGAAGGTTCTGGGTGTGTCAGATGGTTCTTCTTTAGGGGGGATGAAGCCCATCTTGGAGGGCACAAAGGGAGAGTTAAATCGCAGTGCTGTCCCACAAAGAGCCCTCCCCTCAGGTGTGTAAAATAGACCTCTGCATGTTATTTCAGAAACTGTCCAGCGTTCCTACACAGTATTTAGAAGATTTTAAAAGTGTGAGTGTGTATATAGATATAATTATTTAGCTCCTTATTTTGGGTCTGAAATAAGTTTTAGATTTTACTTGTTTGATTTCATTTAGTTTTAATTCATTCTGCTTTCTTCTCCATGTTTACTGGATCTGGTTCAGGCATGAAACAAATCAGAGAAATCCATCTATCTGAATCTTTATCAACACAAAAAAGTTCTGAAAAGTTAACAAAGTTGGGGAAATTCAGTCCAGATTTCACAAATATTAGTTTTATTAATTCTTAACATATTGATGTTTTAACATGCATAAATACACAATCTAACTGCTCGGTCAGAAGCTAAACTCAGTCTGTGACTTCATGTTTTAGAAAACCAAAGAATAAAATCCAGTCAAAATGTGTAGCGAACCGTATCTATTGCACTGACATCATTTGCAAACTAACATAATTAAATACTTCATTTCTATTTTTAAACTGATAATTGAGTTATCAAAAAAAGATTTTAATATTGTGGGTTTTATCAGTATTGAAGTAGTTTCTGTCACCTGTCTTATAATAGCTGAAGTACAGATGAGTTGTGTGTATGTTAATCTTGGTTTCCCTTGCAGGGCCGCTGCCCTCTGCTGGAATGATGGATGTTTTTCCTGGCCTCTCACAGTCTCCCTTCTTTGAAATGCGGTAGGACCAATACGGAACTGCTTAGCGCTTATTAGTGTACTGAAATGCATTTCATATATAAACAGCTGTTAAAAATGACAGATTTACATTTTGAAGTTATCAGGTATCTGCTATTTATACTCAGTTTAGCGCTTAGAGTTACAAAAGTCAATGTTGTTTCGTGACTTGCAGAGAGAGAGGACTGTTCAGTCCCGATGGGGGTGAGGAGAGCCCCTGGGCCACCCCTTCAACCCCAGTGACACCCTCCTCTCCGCCTACTCCCACGGAGGCAGAAGGTGACGGGCTGTCCTACAACCAGCGAAGCCTCCAGCGCTGGGAAAAAGACGAGGAGCTCGGAGAGCTCTCCACCATTTCTCCGGTTCTTTATGCCAATACAAATTTCCCTTCGTTGAAACAGGACTACCCAGGTTAGTGAGCTGGGAAATACTTCAAAGCTTAGTTTGAGATCACAATGTCAAAAATTAGACATTCGATAATTTTATGGAGCAACTGCTAAATGTTTCCTTTTTTTTTCCCAGACTGGGCAAGTCGCTGTAAGCAGATTATGAAGATCTGGAGGAAGGTGTCTGCTGCTGACAAGGTTCCATACTTGGTAGGTTTATTCTGGGGTAGAAATCTCACAGGTAGCATTTAAATGGGCTTCGTTAGAAATCAGAAGAAGGCGGCTTGGGGAAGGGCTTATTGAAATTCTTTAGTTTTTATAAAACTGAATGTAAGCAATGCTCATCCAACACTAAATAGACATAATCCCTTACAGCTCTTGTTTGTGTGAAATGGTTTATATCCCATTTACATAGATTGAAACTGTTAAAAATTTAGAAAAACATGTTATAGTGGCAAGTTTTGGTAGGTTTTCAACCAGCAGCGCTGCATGACATTTTAGCGATGACTATATCTGTTGCAATTTGAGTTTATTTTCTGCTTTCTTTCCATCTCATCTGTGCTTCCATCACTGTGTGACCTTTAGCATTATGGGCCACGTTATGCTTGATCTTTGTGAGCATCTTCTGCCCTGAGATGCTGTCCCCCTGGCTAAATATTACATTACTGTGTAAAATGCAACTTCATGACACTTGAAATATACCAACCAACAAATAATGCACTCCAAACAGTCCTTTACATTATAAATGTTGCACGTACTGGTATTTCTGAGACGATATATTTGTCATATATTGTCAAACCTCAAATGGGAGCCTTATTGAATTAAATGTTTTTACTTACATGGACGTTAGAAAATTTAACTCCTGAATAAAACTTATAGAATCAAACATGCTGTTTGAAGGGAAAAGAACAATGTTTGTCTTTTTGTCTTGTAGAAAAATTCAGTCTTAATTATTATTTGTTGTTTTTAACACATCGGTGGTACCTAGAAACCTTAGTGATTACACAGGTTATTCTTGTTGTAAAAAAAGAGAACTTTTACAGTTTTATCTTTCATAATATAAAGCATTTGAACCAGTTTATTTTATTCTGTATTCAGTCACTTGATGCTTGTGAACTCTTATATTGAAGAGGGAAACCATATATTGACTTAAATAACCCCATTCATACATTGCGAATATTTTAATCTCTTGACAATTTTGTTTAGTTTTACAAAGTAAAAAAATAAATAAATAAATAACCGGAATATTTTCCCATTGTAGCAAAAGGCCAAAGACAACCGAGCAGCACAGAGGATTAACAAGGCACAAAAGGCAAGTTACATTTTCATCATTCACCTGTATCATGCTTAAATCCCTACCTTCTTTAACTTTGTGTTGTTGAAATTACAGCAGGCAGAGAGTCAGGTGTGCCGCCCTGTCAAGACTGAGGCGGTGCGTCCTAAAGGCGAGCGGCCGACTCTACACCTCCACATCCCGCCCCCTTCAGGCTCCACGTCCATCTCTTCCCACCCGAGCTCTGCAGACAGCCCCTATTCCTTTCCTCCTGATTCGGGGTCATCTTCTGTATTTTTCTCAGATGGAGCTCTTAAGACCCCGTTGTCAGCTGAAAGCCGGACTGACCCCTGGCTAAGCTTCCTCCCCAGTCGCCCCTTTCTCACTCACATCCCACCACACCCTTCTCTCATACCGGGGCCAGCCCTCTCCAGGCCTCTTCCTCAGGTTACCCCGCTTCCGGCCCACAGGGTCCTCCTCAGGGACGGCCAGACAGCCTCAGCCTTTTTGACATGCAACCAGGAACTCCTGGAACCCCTAGACGGGCCCAGCACGTTGATCCATACTTCAAATCGCAGCTGCAGCAACAGCAGCAACAACAGCAACAACAGGGTCTCCTCCTACATTCGCAGCAGGGCTCACAGGAAGCCTTAGGTCCTTCTGGAAGTCCCCATTCACGAGGCCCCACCCTTGGGGAGTCACCGGTCTTCTCACCACTCCACAACACTCAGCATGTAGACCCTTTCAGAGGCCAGCCAGGGATGGGACGGTCAGACTTCGGTTCATCTTCATCCCCCTCCGCTGTGGCTTCCTCGCCTGTCAGTACAGGACAGCACAGAGCTGAGTTTAGTGCACCTTCTCCTCGATCTGCTGTTGCAGGAAGACTGGAGCTTTCCACTGGGTCTCCATCGGGGATGCTGGAGGTTGGGGATGGTCTATTCAAGGCCCCCATGACGCCTCGAATGCACCAGGGAGACGGTGGACCACCTCATCCAGGAGCTTCCCCGAACCATCCTTCAGAGGGCTACCGCCAGTCTCCCTCCCATTGTTTCTCTGACCCTCACTCTCACCCACAGGTTACCCCCAGACCGCATTCGGGTGACAACTGTGGTCTGGGAGCCCAGAGACACCCAGCTACCCAGCAGGATCAGGGTCATAGAGTCCCCTCCAGTCCACAGTCCCAGGGTAGTGCCCCGTCTCCCCACACTCCTGGTGGCCTGTCCTCCGACCCGTATGCTGTCCAGTCTCCAGCTACTCCTCGTTTCCAGTCCCCAGATCCTTGTTCCCGGCCACCTTCTAGACCACAGTCCAGAGACCCTTTCGCTGCTCTCCACAAACCTCCTCGCACTCCCTCTCATTCCTCCGAGGGAACTGGAAACTATAAAACATCGCCTCATCCCAACCAGCCCCCTCCCGGCCATCCCAATAGTAGTTCCACTGTGGATCCACTCTCTGGAAAACCCGCCTTTAATCGCAGCCCCAGCACGGGGTCTTACCTAAGCACCCAGCAGCAGAGCCCAGTGGTCCCAGGTCAGCCTCAGCTGACCCAAGGAGCAGACACCCTAGGCTCCAGGGCACTGCCTGGTTCTGAATCCCAGGAACTATCTGCTGTTCACCCTCCAGAGCTGCCTCATCAGCCGGTTGTGCAAGGTGCACAAGAAATGCCGGACATCTCAGCTGTGCAGGAACCTTCACTAGTTGGGCTGAGCCCATCTGAACTGGAAAAGTACAAGCAGGTATCAAAACTCTCAGAATCTGTTGTTTAAAAGTCAGCCGGTGCACGTCTTCTCTTTTGTAAACCACTGCTTGCGTTTTGTTTCAACAGCGGCAAAAGCTGAGGGACTTTATAATCAGGCAGCAAAGGCAGAAGATTACAATCAAACAGGAGAAAGAGGCTGCAGCTGCTGCAGCTACTGGAAACGCTTCCCCAGGCTGGTCTGGAGGGGAGATGGGAGCTTATCAACAGGATAAGACCCTCAGAGCTCCTCCGCCTTACCCACAGGTAAACCTTCTGCAGCAATTACACAAGAAAAACACATTATGATGATATTGTTGCAGGAAGGCTACAATGACGCAGTCACTATGGTGTGAAAAATTTAAAACATGTAGCACAGAGACAGCAGGGGCAGATCTGTCAGCTATTGTGTGGATAATATCAGATGGTTATCTTCTTAATTGTTGGGAGAGAAATGGGAACCGATTGTTGTTGGGGTTTTTTTACGTTGACATGTGGCGAAAATTGTTATAATAACACAATGAAGTTAACCTAACCAGTCACAGAAAGATTTAATAGTATAAACAAACAAGAATAAATAGACTGCACAGTTAACTAGCTTTGCTTCATTTAGGACCGTGTTGCTCCTGTTCCCTCTGAGGTTCAAGTTTCTGTTCCTGGGAAGATGCCCGTGGTCGGAGGAGGCATGGATGATAAGCTCATTCGCCCACCGCCTACAGGAACAGCTGCCATTATGGATACAAGTGGACTCAGGCAAGCTCTGTTCTAAAGTAGAATCTTCAGCAATGTTGCTGTTATGTAATACCACTAATGACAATTTGAAAGCTGACCTTTAAAGTTTTGATATTCCGACTCAGACGTGGGCTAAAGAGAGCTACGGTGGGCTTGAGTTTTGAATGCTAAAATAAAACTTGATAAGGAATGATCAAACATTAGTTAGAATAAACATTCATTTACTACAGAGAGCTTCATGTTAGATTCATACTGAAAGAAACACTACTTTTAAATAGTTTTTTATGATGTCAAAAAGGGAAAAAGAAATCTATAGCTGATCTGTTTCCTTGGGTGGGGCCATAAAACTAACGATATCTATCACAATCAATATCAATAGAAAATACGTTCCATAAAATTTTGGGACCTCACGGCATTCTGGGGGATGTAGGTGGACTCGATGCTTGTGTCTGTCGTACACCTCTGCCCTATGGTAAATTTGTACGATTGTGAATTCACAGCTGGTGACACATTGAATTGCGCAGAAAACTGCTCTGTAGGAAACAGCATCCACATAGGGCTGTTTTGAACACACCAGGCTGATAATGTTGAGCTTGCTGGACACCCATCTAGCTCATCAAACTTGGCTGTATCATTCAGATTGTGTGAAATGTAGAAATTTGTCATGAGAAATGTAGGCAATTTGTCCACTTGATTATGAAATCTCAACCATATTTGCTGTAGAATAGAAACAAACTGCAACCAGTTTATATAAAGATCCTGTGATGCAAGGTCTGAAAAATAAACTGGAACTACAGGGTTTCTCTCAGTGTACTATAAGCCTGGCGGGCCACCAGGCTTTACCTGTGCCCCCACCAGGCTTTGCTTATGAATTTATGTTTTTTTTGTTTTGTTTTTTAAGATTGCCTTTTTTTAGACTTTATAGTTGGTGTTTAGGTATTAATCTTTAAGTCTTCCAAAAATGCATAACTATCAAATGATATTTCCAAATTTTCTGTCAACTTTTTAAAAAATTTTTTAACTCAAAACACGGCGGGCAGCTGGATGGCTGACCTAGCACCCTGAGGACCGGGCTTAGCAAGTTTACTGGGGGAAACACTGAACTAAAAAGTTAGTTAACTATTGTAGATTTATGTCATGGTTTTCCAACTAAATTATATATTTGTCTCTTACAGGCTTCCAGGGTCCATCAGATCTCCTGGTGTGTTTAGCCGTCCACCATTCCCTCCTCAATGGCAACCCCAGGGTCCAGGTCAAAGAAGATTACCCCAGCCTGGCCTTGAAGCGATGGGCATTAGACAGAACCTAAACCCTGCCGTTAACATGCAAGGCATGGAGAACCCACACACCATGATGCCAGGACATGGAGGAGAAAACCTGCAGGCACTGGGTCAGGGCCCCCCACCGCAATTTATTGAACTGAGACACAACTCACAAAGGCTCCCCCTACGGCCTCAGTTTATACCTAGAGCACCCCAGCAAAGACCACGTCTCTTTGTCCAACAACAGGATTTGGCTGCGTCTTACTTCCAGCAGCATCCCATAGCTCAAGCTGGAGGGATGCAAGCAGATGGAAGTGGCGTCTCGCAGCTGGGGGTACCACAGGGTGCTATGTCCATCCCAGGTTTGCTGCCTTCACAGACCACCGGAACAGTATCCCAACAGCCCCACTTGCAGACTCAGGCAGCCGTTTCCAAATCCGGCATGCAAAGTACTGAGCAACAGAGAGTTGGACATCAAGGATTGGTGACGGACCCTCCGCCTGCGAGTGTAGGGCCCTGCGAGGAACTGCCAGAGCCGGACCTTGAGGGTCTAGGTGACGGATCAGGGGATGGTGGCGTAGAGGATGAAAACGATCTGACTCTCGACTTGGATCCTGACAAAGGAGACGATGACTTGGGCAACTTGGACAACTTGGAAACCAACGACCCACATCTGGATGATTTGTTAAATGGTGACGAGTTCGACATCCTGGCTTACACCGACCCCGAACTGGATCAGGGAGATCCCAAAGATGTCTTTTCAGACCAGCTGCGGCTGGTAGAAGCAGAGAGCGAAACACCTTCATCAGTTGCTGGATCTACTCGCTGTAAGGTTGAAGACAGAGCTACAGATGAGCCGGGGCAGAAGTGTTTAATGCTTTCCCAGAAGGATTCTGCTACCTCAGTCCCATCTGTTGCAGAAAGTGCTGATCCTTCTAAAGTCAAAGTAGAGGACAAATGTCTCACCGCTCAGCTGCAAGAGGGACAATCTGTGGTCAAAAATGAAATGAGAGAGGCTGTGTCGATACTTTTTGGAGGGTCCGCATCAACAGCCAAGACGGAGCAAAAGGAAAACCAGCAAGCCTGTCTCAGTTCTGTAAGACTCGGCAGACTTCAGTACTCCGTGTCTGGACAAGGGGATCCATTTTCCCCTGGTGCCCCACATGGAGAAATGGGGGACGATCCTCTGGGGCTGCCAGATGTCGGAGGCCAGCACTCTCCTGCAGTAGACCTGGCAAAAGTAGAGAGCTCTTTAGATGGTGAATTGCCTCTTCTCATCCAAGACCTCCTGGAGCACGAAAAGAAAGAACAGCAGAAGCAGCAACAGTTGAGTTCCCTTCAACAAGGCGGCATCCCTGCGCATTTTCCTGGCCTCTCAAGTCAACATCCGAACCCGCAGGGAACCGAACAACTGATTCTGCAACATCAGCCTCGTCCGCCGGCGCAGGGAATGATGGAACAAGCGGCAATGGTGCCGCGTGCTCCACACATGATACAGCAACAGCAGAGGATGATTGGGCCAGGAGTGGTGTCTCACCCTCACATGGCAATGGCTCACCAGCAAGCCATGATGAGAACGGGGCAGCCAGGAATCCACACAGGCCTCGGCCATCAGCCTCAACCGGTGGTAAAGCAATCACCGCTGGCCAACAACTTCTTCCCAGACAAAGGTGAGCACAGCGACTGGGCACCAGCAGTCCGTTATGTAAAGTTTTGTTTTTGTTGATCGTGAAATTTGTCACCCAGTTGCAGATTTGGATAAATTTCCCGCGGATGACATCATTGATCCTATTGCCAAAGCAAAGATGGTGGCTCTGAAGGGGATTAAAAGAGTCTTGGCACAGGATCCGACAATGGTTGTTCCTCCTGGGATTAACAGGTGTTTTTGACTTTATTTGTCTTAGGAGCTTTTCACAATAAGTACCACTTAAGGTAGTGAGTGAAAAAACCTGTCCCAATAAATACAGTACCTTTCAAGTATTGATAGTTCTTCATACTGTTTCATATTTTGTCATTTTACTACCTCAAGATTCAAGTTCAGTCAGATTAGAAGAGGCGTAACGTTTTTTTGTTTTTTTTTGTCTCTGATTCTCTGGACTTTGACTAGAGAATCAAGTCAAAGTCCATGTGTCAACATGGGGCTAGTTTTTTTTTTTTTTCCTCATTTTTGCTGTGTCTCTTAAGCTTTCTTCTAATCAGGCCAGATATGGGAAGTTCATGTCCCGGAATACCTGAATTTCTGGATACAGCTGTGGTCAGAGGGAGTAGCTGGTAACTTGCAATGATTTCATTCTAACTCCATAAATATGCTTTGATATAAACTCCTCCATTGTAGCTCTGACTGGATGTTTGGGGTTGCTGTCATTTTGCAATCTCAGCTCTTCTCCCAGTATTCCACTGTATTTGGCGAAATTTCTCTTCCCATCAGCACTGACCAGCTTCTCTGTCCCTGCTGATGAAAAACGTCTCCATAGCATGATTCTGCCACCACCATGTGTCAACATGGGGCTAGTTTTTTTTTTTTTTCCTCATTTTTGCTGTGTCTCTTAAGCTTTCTTCTAAGGCCAGATATGGGAAGTTCATGTCCCGGAATACCTGAATTTCTGGATACAGCTGTGGTCAGAGGGAGTAGCTGGTAACTTGCAATGATTTCTTTTTTTTTTTTTTTTTTTTTTAAGGCAACAAGTTTCTCTGCTTGCCCAGCGGCTGGCCTCTGCACCTGGCACAGATCCTCCTCAGGCTGCACCCGGACAGCCAAAGGTATTCACTTTTCTATAAAGACGTATTGAAAGAAAACACACATTATTTGGCCAATAACTTTCCATCCAAATTATCATTAACAATCTCTTTCCTTGTTCAGGAGGGAGAAACAAGTGATCCCGTCCAGTCGAGACCCAATCCTCCTCAGTTTGTGCAAGGAATCATCAGTATGTTTTACATGTAGTCTTTCTAGTTAGAAATGGGCTTTTATTGAGTTTGAGATGCACAAGTTATCTTGAGCGTGAGCTACAGTTTCCTCTTCTGTTGCAGATGACGCAGAGCAGCACCAGTATGAAGAGTGGCTCCTTCACACCCAACAGCTTCTCCAGATGCAGCTGAAAATTTTGGAAGAGCAAATCGGAGTTCACCGAAAGTCGCGCAAAGCCCTCTGCGCCAAGCAGCGCACGGCGAAGAAAGCTGGCAGGGAGTTCGCAGAGGCCGATGCTGAGAAACTGAAGTTGGTCACCGAAGAGCAAAGCAAAATTCAGAAGCAGCTTGACCAGGTTTGCGGAATAAAGTCCCTGGATTTTACATCAGACAGCTAAACTGTTGTAATATGTATGAATTGATTGTTGAAATAATTATCAACTAATCTAGTAATCAATTAATTATCAACTGGAGTGGTCAAAAAGACTATTTGATGAAAAATAAAACATATTCAGTGCAGTAATTAAACCAAAACTGTACAAAAAATTTTACATTTTGCTTTTAAGATAAAAATATATTTTTCTGTAAACAGATTTTAGCCAAAGCTGCAGAGGCAGCAGTTTTAGCTTTACCCGGTTCTAATTTACTAAAGGAATGCTATGTTCCGCTCACATTTTAGGCAATAAAATGTTTGTTTTGTCATATGGAGAATAATCGATTATTAAAATAATCTTCAGTTTCAGCCCTGATATATAATAATGTTTATCAATATTCTGTAATAGGTCCGCAAGCAGCAGAAGGAGCACACCAACCTTATTGCAGAGTACAGAAGCAAGCAGCAGCAGCATCAGCAGAGCTCCAGTCTGCTGAACCCAGCTCATCCTACTCAAGGCGGGCCCTCTCACATGTTTCCTAAGATCCCAGGGCAAATGATGATGGGCCAGCAAGGGGCAGCAGTAATGGGGCAACACCCTGGCATGATGCCTCTGCGGATGCCCCAGGGCCAGCCCTTCATGGGGGGTCCGCAGCAGCAACTTCCAGCTGCTCTCGGAGCTCCTGGTCCCAGGGTTCCGGGTCCCTCTGGGACTCCGGCTGGGTTTTTCCCCCAGGGCGCTCCGGTACAAGGGGCGGACCCCCGGCTTCTTCAAGAAAGGCAGCTTCAGCATAGGATGCAGATGGCAAAGCTCCAGCAGCAGCAGGCGATGATGTGTCAACAAGCGATGCCACACCCAAACCAACAACCCGGTTTAATCCCTCAGTCGCAGCCGGGCATGATGGGAAGTCAGCTCATGGCACAGCATCAAGCAGGCACTCAGCAGGGAATAATCGCCACGCAGGCAAATCAGCAGAGCATGGTGCAGGTTCAGCAAGGCATGGTGGGAGGTCAGCCCGCTGCGCAACCAGGACAGCCCATCAACCAGCCTGCGGGCATGATGGCAGCTCAGCCGAGGCTGATGGTTAATCAGCAGCCGAGGCCCCAGCTGATGATGGGCCAGCAGGATGTCGTCGGGTCCCCGGGTCACCCTGGACTCCGGGGAGCCCCGACTCAGCAGCAGCAGAATATCCTCGCTCAGCGCATGCTTGCATCTCAGCAGCAAATGGTCCAACAAAGACAAGTGGCGCCAATGGTTAGCCAGTCCGGCCAGGACCAGGGTGGGCACTCGCAGCCCTCCACCCCACAGATGGGCTCCTCAGCGGGGAGTAACACACCACAGCCGCAAGGATCTGCCGACAGCCAGAACTCAGCAGCCAAAGACGGAGGGATCTTGAGCCCTGATTCAAGAACTCCGCCACAGCAGAGCGGACCTTCTACTCCCAGTCAGAGCTCACAGCAAGGCTCAGTAAATAACCCACTGGACCAGGGCCGCCAGCAACAGAATCAGATGTATTTAACTCAGCATCACCATTCAAATTCTCAATCTGTCCACGAACAACAATCTGGCGGGACGGTGAACCAGCAAACCGGAGTCGGTCAACAGCAGCAACAGCATCAACTTCCTGTTGGTGTCCAGAGGCAAGGGTCCGTTGGCGCTGACAAACCCAGCTTGATGAGTGTAAAAGAGGAGGGCAAACCTGTCGATTTCCTCACCCAACAACAACAACAAAATGCTGCACAGAAACCACAGGAAGCGGGCATGCAACAGCAGATGATGCCTCCGAATAATCCCGGCCAGGCTCCGCTCACTGCGATGGGTCTCAACCTGCAGCAGCAAGCCCTGATGGCGCAGAAGCAGCAAGCCATGATGGGCATGCTGAGAGGTCAGCAGCAAGGAATGATGCCACAGAGACCCGGGGTCCCACCAGCGCAGATCCGCGCCGCCATCAACATCCCAGCCATCATTGCCCAGAATCCTCAGCTGCGCAATCTTCCCCCGGCTCAGCAGATCCAACACATCCAGGCTCTGATCGCGCAGCGGCAACTCCAGCAGGGTCAGATGCTGCGGATGCCTGTCAGCCAGGGTCAACCGGGTCAACTGAGAGCCCAGGCGCCGCAGAGCGGGCAGCAGATGATGGGGATGGAAGCCAATCAGATGACTTATGGAGGCAAACCCGGAGCTCTGGCTGGTCAGCAGCAGCCGGGCATGTTTGGCCAGCGACCTGCAGTCGCTTCTCAGGTGCAGCAAGGGATGATGGTCACAGGCCAGCAGCCGCAGCCGCAAGCAGGGGAGATGATGCAGCAGCAGCAGCACCTAATGAGAAGTCATCTACCAATGCCACATTCCCCGATGGAGCAGAACCGCATGCTGAGGCCAAATTCGCCACGGCAACCACATGTAAACTCCCCTGGAGATCCGCAGCGGCACGTGTTCAATCAGCCCCTGCGGCCCCCCACTCCCACCCAGACGCAGCAGCAAGCGATAATGGCTGCCGCAGCGGGACGCGTCCCAGGCTCCCCGTCGCACGCTTATTCTCCCAGAGGTCCGTTTGGGATGAGCCCCGCCCACCCAGCCTCGCCCTACTCCTCTCACGCCTCCTCGCCTTCAGTTGCTGATAACAGAGCGGGGAGAGGCAGTCCATTCAGCCAGGTCAAGGCCTCTCCACTCAGGTCACCTGGAGCCAGGAGTCCACTTGATTGTCCAGGAATGAAAGTAGAGAGTCAGACGTCGAGTGGTGAGCCGCCTCAGACGGCCCCAGGTACGCCCAACGGGCCACAGAGAGGCATGAGCATCCAGCAAGAGTTGAAGCAGGTCACAGAAAGCTATACTCAACCAGGGGAGCAATGTAGGATCCCGATACAGAACATAAAGCAGGAACCGAGGGAGGTTCAGTGTGACGGCTCTGCAGAGGCGCATCCCGGGGCGATAAAGAGAGAGACCTCGGGCGAAACCGTTTCCGCTGGGAATAACACAAGCTTTATTGGTACCGGAAACATGCCCAGAGACCCAGAGACCCAAGGTCCCAGATCCGAGACAGGACAGCAGCTGCTCCAGAAGTTGCTAAAGACCAAGAACCTGCAGCTGAATGCACAGAGGCCCTCCGAAGGTATCCACAGTGAGATCAATGGCCACATCAACAGCAAACTGGCCATGCTGGAGCAGAAGCTTCAAGGGACACCACGTAATATGGAGGTAATATTTTTTAATGATTTTTAAATATTCGTACAGTGAGCATTCATATCCCCACTAGCAAAAGTCTAGAGTGTCCAGTTGGACAATGGCAAATTAAAAAAGCAAAACTCAATGTCAAATTCATACATTTGGTACCAAGTTCAAGTTGATGTTCTATTTTTCGGGGGGGATTTCTTATATTTACCAGCAGCAAGTTTAAATGAAAAAAATCAGTCTCTCCATTTCATGTATTTTATTGCACGCACAGAGATAATGGTGCATCCACATGTAGCCAGTTATAGCTTTCTTTGCCCCTACTGATTTCCTCAGTCCACATAAATAGACCACAGTGAAATTGCAGATGTGCGTTTTAACCAATAGTCCTTTTCCACTTCCTCGTTTAGAGCGAAACAATTCTCCTGTCTTTTCAAACTTCTCAGGATCTGCAGTCTCTAACTAAAAGGGCTCCAGTACAGAAGCCAAAGCGCATCAACAAGCCGCCTGGAGGTGGAGGGCCGAACTCACGGAAGAAGAATAAAAAGGAGGATGTTGGGAAAAGCGCTGAAACCCTAATAAAACAACTCAAACAGGTAAACCCGGCTTGAAGACTACATCTCCTAAATGACGGACTCCTAACACGTGGAAACCTAATGAACATTTTCCCACCAGGGTCTGTCTCTGCTGCCGTTGATGGAGCCCTCGATCAGTGCCAGCTTGGATCTCTTTGCTCCTTTCGGCAGTAGTCCAGCCGGCGGAAAGGACCAGCTGAAGGGATCGTTTGGAAATGCAGTTCTGGACAACATCCCAGACTACTACTCTCAGTTACTCACCAAGGTATTACAAGGCTGCCCTAACCTCGCACTTTGTGACATCAAGAAGAAAGCCCTAAACATGATTGTTTGTACCTGCAGAGTAACCTCAGCAACCCTCCAACACCGCCCTCCTCCCTGCCGCCGACTCCACCTCCATCGGTGCAGCACAAGCTGCTGAACGGGGTGACTGCTGGCGAGGAGCTCCCTGAGACCCAGAAGGACGCTGACGCAGCAGAAAAGCCAATGGGTAATTACTGTTCACGTTTTAGGATGTTCATGCTGGATTCTCCACGCGCTTCATTTCTATATCGTCGTCTTCAGATTCTGCAGCAGAGGAGGTGAAAAGCGTAGACATCCTGGCGGCCCTCCCCACGCCGCCGCACAACCAGAACGAGGACATCAGGTACAGCCGTTCATATCACTCCCTAGTTCTCCATCAGGTGAAGTGATGTTTTGGAAAGAGCCGATGAAGTGGAGTTTGTTGTCCCGGTAGGATGGAAAGCGATGATGAGGACACTCCAGAAACCATCATTCCTGCGTCGTCGCCAGAGAGTAACTTAGGAGACGTAAATCCACGTTTTCCTCACCTGCTGGAGCCTAAAGAGGAGGAGACAGAGAGAGCAATATCTCCTATCATACCCCTCATACCTCGCACTGCCATTCCAGGTATCTAGCGGCGTCTTCATTGTGACAGCACACGTAAAGATTACCAAACCGAATTGTTTCGAGGCTTTACAGGACTGCAGTAAGGAAGCTTTTCACTTGTTTTGCAGCATTCCCAGAAAACAAACCATTTGAAGTACCTGATGGCAAGACCGTTTCCATGGCCAACCACTGGGATAAGACCAAAAGTAAGGAGGTGTCTGTTACCTTGACGATGTCTTCCGCTGCAGCCAAGGTAATAGTTCACAGCCAAATTTATTTCCTAGATTTCTTTTAAGTTAAGTTCAAATTTAGCTAAAGCTTAACACCGACACTTTCTGCCTTCAGAAACTTAATCATGTAATGATGGCGATGGCTCAGCTGCTCAGCATTAAAATGCCAGGTACTTACGAAGTCACGTACCCTCCGCAAATCCCTGAGCTGCCTGGAGTGGAAGGGACAGAGAAAGGACCTGGTCACTCAGGTGAGCGTTTTATGTCTTTCAAGAGAAAATGTTTTTGTTTTTTTTTTCATTTCCAGATCCTATTCCTGGATGAGTTGCTTTCAGATTAAATTCTAGATTTAAATAGAGCTGCACAATACTGACAGGATTCAATAATTGAATGTGTAGCGCGGGGAATAATAACAATCACCAAACTGTCCTTGCCAGTAATTTATCGGGCCAGATGGATAATCTTTCATTGTTTATTATGCCAGCATCTGAAATGGCTCTTGGTATCTAAGATGCTCAGAGAGAATAAAAAAGAGAGATGATGCAATGCAGCCGCAGATTTAAGCACACTTTGCTCTTGCCGATTTCCAGTGTTGAAACTGTAAACATTAATCACAAATCAGCCTAGTTTTGAAATCAGTTTGGTAGATTTTCTTCACTGTTATGTTAAAACAAAGAGGCCCAGTTCATATTTTAACTGAACATATTTTAGCATGAACTGTGCGACCCAGTTCATATTTTAATATGAACTGGGTCGCACAAAGATTCATATTAACTCATTCTAGTTTGATTGCCTGAAATACCATAGTTTTTGTTTGATACACCTGAACGATGAATCCATAGGTTTACATATTTTTTGATTAATCATATATTCCTTTGACCCATTTTAATGTTGAGCGAACTTCTTGACTGAGCAGATTTCTGATTTAGATTATGATAGAATGTTTTGTTAATAGAACGGTGCAACAACTGTGAGATTGTTTCCAGGTGTACCACATTTGATTGATAGATTAGCATTGCTAATGTCAACATTGTTTTGTTCTCCAGGGGCATTGTGCACAAAGGATAGCACTTCCCTCAGTCAGGATGAGTGGCTGAGGCAGTTTGATGTTTCGCTCCCAGGCTGCACGCTGAAGAAACAAGTAGACATTTTGGCACTTATTAAGCAGGTTTGGCATCGTTGTTCTCCTTTAACCTTATTGTAGGACATTGTTTCCAAAAAGCTGCAGATTTCACTTGTGCATGCTTTTTGCAGGAGTTCCAGGAGACAGACGACAAACCGGCACAGCACTGTTACACGACCAAAGTCAGCGATCTGGACGTCCGCCATCTTCCCGTTATACCGCTGGAGGAATCTCCACCTCCTTCACCTTCTCCTCCTCAGCCTCCTCCAGCTCTGCCAGTCGCCGGCGAAGAAGCCGAATCACCCAAAAAGTCTGCATCTGCATCTCCGACTCCTCCATCCTCCAGCCCAGTCTGTGTCCAAACTAAGACCGAGTCTGAACAGGACGCAGGCTCTGCCGTCAGCGCTCCTCCTGAGCCAGCGAATGTGTCAGAATCCGAAGTTCCTGCTCCGGTGTTGAACACTGAACCGTCTTCGGAACAGTCTGATCCCACCGTGTTGCATGAGGATCATAGAAGTCCCGTTGTGAAGGAGGAAGAGGAGGAGGACTGCGTCACTAAGCCGGTCCACTATCCTAAAGACTCCCCCATCGTCATGGACTCGTCTCCTAAAGCCGTGAAGCAGCGCAGGCCTCTGTCACCCGACGAGGAAGTGGCGCACCCCAAATTGAAAAAATGGAGGGGCATTCGCTGGAAGCGCCTTCAAATTGTTATCACCATACGGAAGGGTGGCTCCAAGAAAGAGACTAGCCGGGAAGTGTCGGAGTTGATGGACCGCCTGCGCATCACCCTCCGACCCGAAAGGCTGCCCCGGGACAAACGCAAATGCTGCTTCTGCCACGAGGAAGGGGACGGCGCCACGGACGGGCCGGCGCGGCTGCTCAACATAGACGTGGACCTGTGGGTGCACCTCAACTGCGCGCTGTGGTCCACCGAGGTGTATGAGACGCAGGGCGGCGCTCTGATCAACGTGGAGGTGGCCCTGCGCCGAGGGCTGCGGACGCTCTGCGCCTACTGCCAGAAAACCGGCGCCACCAACAGCTGCAACAGGCTGCGCTGCCCAAACGTCTACCACTTCGCCTGCGCCATCCGGGCGCGCTGCATGTTCTTCAAGGACAAGACCATGCTGTGCACCCAGCACAAGCTGAAGGGCCCCAGCGACGACGAGCTCAGCACCTTTGCCGTCCTGCGCCGCGTTTACATCGAGCGGGACGAGGTGAAGCAGATCGCCAGCATCCTGCAGCGCAGCGACCGCATCCACCTGTTTCGCGTCGGCGGACTCATCTTTCACGCCATCGGCCAGCTGCTGCCCTCCCAAATGGCTAACTTCCACTCGCCCACCGCCATCTTCCCCGTTGGCTATGAGGCCACGCGCATCTACTGGAGCACGCGCGTGCCCAACAAGCGCTGCCGCTACCGCTGTCGCATCGGCGAGGACGACGGCCGCCCACTGTTTGAGGTGCGCGTCCTGGAGCACGGCATGGAGGACCTGCACTACCGCGACACTACTGCTGAGGGTAACAACTACGGTCTCATTCAGAGCATTGCTAAAGTACTCACACCACTCACAGTTTTTATTTTTTGTCATGTAAGAAGAAAGGAGAATGTTTCTTTTTTCCTTATGCACTACTTTACCAAGACAAAGTAGTGCATAAGGTAAAAGGTAATGAAAATGCTTAATTAATGAATTAAGTCTAAAAAGTGTGGTGGGCATTTGTATTTAGCTACATGACCCAATATGTTGCTAAACCACCTTTTTATACCAGTAACAACTACAAGTCATTTAGTCACATTTAGTCTTTATTCTTGTGAAGTCCAAGTCCATTTCCAATAAGATGATCTGGACTTGGACTGGGCCATTATTAAGATTTGCATCCCTCGGTGTGATGATGTTTCATGATGGGACGGTGATCAGTGTTTTATTTCTTTAGTGTTCAGTTGATCCGCCTGTATTCATGGATGTTAGGGACCACAACCTTTCACAGAAAACTATAATCTGTAAATACTTCTCCCTCCCTCTAAAAACACTTAGAACCTCTTAGTTTGATTATTAAAGCACTAAATATATATTATTATGCTTTAATAAGTAGAAACTGTCCAAGCACTATCACAGAAGATAAGAGCTACAGTCGTCCTAATCTCAGCTCTTTGGGGGGAACAGCCAATCAGTGCCAAGGACAATCAATGTCACTCCTGGATTGGTTGCAGATTAACTGGCGACATGTCCAGGTGTTTCAGCTTCCCAAGCTGTGATTTCTCTTGAATATTTTAGATAATCTTTATGAAACAATTCAGGCAGAAATTCAGTTTTTATTTGAATTAAACTTGACTGGTTTGCTGTGGTTTAACGTAGCTCTGCTTTAAGCCGTTGTACAACCTGCGAGGCCTTCATGGAACAACTGTTTTCACGCTGAGACAAAACCCAACAGGTTAACTCTTTACCAAGAGCCCTGTAAAGCAAATCAGTTATTTGCTGATTATTTAAAATGTTTTGCCTACATATACTCCACATTTCTCACGGTTTTATGTGTGGTAAAACTTAAGAGAAAAACATGAATCACTCTCCTACTTTACAATGATGATGCTTTCCGTTGTAATGTGGCAAAATGTGAAGAAGTGAAATCTTCAGCAAGGCTCTGGATATGCAATTTATTGAAGTTAAGCTTGAGATACTTTGCTGTCATGTAAGTAAAATCTTCCTCTCTCCTTCCCCCTCCTCGTTCTGCAGGAATCTGGGACCGCATCGTTCAGCAGGTGGCTAAACTCCGAGATGATTCATCCATGTTGAAGCTGTTCACTGAACATGTGAAGGGAGAGGAGATGTACGGACTCACCGTCCACGCCGTCATGCGAATCACCGAGTCGGTAAGAATCTGTTCCCGCTTTCCACCCCCCGTTTTGATCAGACGGTGACTCATTGTTGATCTGAGGGTGACAGACAGCGCCAGACTAAATCCCAACACCACAGCCGCCACGTTTCAGAGAACCGTTTTGTCAGATCCGACGTGACTGAAAGCTGCTTTCTTAACGCTTCAGCTGCCTGGAGTCGAGAGCTGCCAGAACTACCAGTTCCGATACGGCCGACACCCCCTGATGGAGCTCCCGCTCATGATAAACCCCACAGGCAGTGCTCGCTCTGAGCCAAAGGTTGCCACACAGTGCAAAAGGTAAATAAAAAAAAAAATCATAACATCCAGTCATGTTAAAGTCAAAATACCTCTTCTGTGTGAATCCACGACCACACGCGACTTAAATCGCAATCGCTTATCGTTTTCTCTCTCCGTCCACAGGCCTCATACTCTAAACAGCACCAGCGTCTCCAAGGCCTACCAGAGCACCTTCACCGGGGAGCTCAACACTCCGTACAGCAAGCAGTTCGTCCACTCCAAGTCCTCCCAGTATCGGCGTCTGAAGACGGAGTGGAAGAACAACGTCTACCTGGCGCGGTCTCGCATTCAGGGCCTGGGGCTGTACGCTGCCAAGGACCTGGAGAAGCACACCATGGTCATCGAGTACATCGGCACGGTCATACGCAACGAGGTGGCCAACCGCCGCGAGAAGATCTACGAGTCACAGGTAGCCCAAGGCTTCATGGGATCGAAGGTCGTGGAACGCCTTTTGTTTAGAAGTCGTACCGAGCAAACATCAATTGTTTCCAATTTCTTAAAACATTTGTTTCTCACTGCAAGCAGTCTTTCATTGCTCATATTAAGGCGCTATGGGCAAGGGGTGACGTCACACTGTGTGTGTGAGAGAAGTTAGTGTAAAATAGTGCTTTATCATTCTGAATGAGTTGAGCTGACATTTTAAACACGTTGTATAAAGGGATTAGTGAAGGTAGCATCAATAAATGTAAAAGGACATTTTCTATGTGATTGTTCCTTTTCATACCCCCAACAAACTACAGATGTTTAGCTGAAGGCTAACTGTGTAGCAGCCTGAATCCACACTTTAGTTTTCTTTTTATAGATCCTTAGACTATTTGTTTATCACATCACTTCTACTCGCGTATGCTCCGTTCACTGGTCGGGAACATACAGGATTT
Organism: Poeciliopsis retropinna; assembly: GCA_010277075.1. Taxonomy (NCBI): domain Eukaryota; kingdom Metazoa; phylum Chordata; class Actinopteri; order Cyprinodontiformes; family Poeciliidae; genus Poeciliopsis; species Poeciliopsis retropinna. Next base: position 12,648,237 of record VMRM01000009.1, on the reverse strand, counting down.
TCAGGTTTTCAATCAATCTCTAGCTTTTCAAGGCCAATAAAGTGGTAATTAGCCGATTTATTGGCGCATACAGAATGTCATTCCTTTTTGCCGTTGATTCTATTATTTTACTTCTATAAGGAGCTTTATATTGAGGGAGTGTAGTAGATTATTGTCCTGCTGGATCGGTAAAGCTTCGTTTTCTTCGTAGAACCGAGGGATCTACATGTTCCGTATCAACAACGAGCAGGTGATCGATGCCACCCTCACTGGCGGTCCGGCGCGGTGAGTATCGATCCAAGTAAGAATTAAAAAAAAAAAAAAACGTCAAAACTTTCGTTACCAACTTCCATCTTTTTTCCGGCCCCCCGTAGCTATGTGAACCATTCCTGCGCTCCCAACTGCGTTGCCGAGGTCGTGACCTTCGACAAAGAAGACAAGATCATCATCATTTCCAGCCGTAGGATCCCCAAAGGAGAAGAGGTGAACTGAGACGCGCCTGTTCCCGTTCCTCGGTGTGTAAGAAAACGTCAGCCTTCTCACCTTCTCGTTCTCGTTTTCCTCACTTTCAGCTGACGTACGACTACCAGTTCGACTTCGAAGACGATCAGCACAAGATCCCCTGCCACTGCGGGGCCTGGAATTGCCGAAAGTGGATGAACTAGCCAGGAGGAAGTGAAGTCGGGAGAGTGGCCCTCGCTGCTACCACAACACTCCTGCGCCAAAGCCTTTGAATCCTACATCGCCAGTGCATAAGCTGTTCTGAAAAGACACGGAGGAAGGCAGTCCTCTGCTAATAAAAGACTAAAGTGTTGACATCTTGTAGCCAAAGGTCTGAAGAGCATTAATCATTTTAAAAAGAAAACAAAAAACAAAAAAAAAATAACCAATCACTTTACAGAAAACAGTTTGATGAGGGAAGGGGTGAGGGGTCTAACTCTGATGCTTGGATACTGACCCCACTGCTCCACCCTCCACCTCCACCCTAATCTACTGTCTACCTTCTATAAGCTCGCAGTGGCTGGAAAACAATCCTCAACTCCACCAAATGATTCTGACCCTCTGCTCTCTCAGCACCGGCAGACCGGAGCTCGTCGGAGCTTTCGACAAGAAGCCATGTTCAGATACCGAGAGTGAACTTAACGGGAAGCATTTTCACGTTTTGTAGTCGGACCTATCTCCCGTCCTCGCTCCCTCCTCCCCCCTCTCCACCTCCCAGGAAACGGCACTTTCCCCTTAAAAAGTCGTCGACAACACGGACATCGGCTCGCTAGACAATCTTGACGTAAGAACTGTATACGGATCGACGGAACGAAAAATTCAGATGCTGTTCATCTGCGGCTCCAGGCGGCCCAAGGTCGGGGTTGGTTTGACACAGTCTACCTCACTGATTTAGCGGGAAATGACTGCTTTGTATAAAAAAAAAAGAAACAAAAATAAGAAGATAAATACTGTTAACTGCTACTGTGGATTTACTGTGGGGGGGTGCGGTGGGGCAGGGGCGTGTTTTTAACGGGCGTAGCCCTTCTCGGACAAGCAGGGAATCTAAAAGCAGCAGATTTGCTCTGTCTACTCTATGCTGATGTTGATTTACAATAATAAGGAGCCAACGTTGTTATTATTAAACATGGATTATTTATACAGAGGAATATATCAGTTTTGATAAGATATTTCGTTAGAAAAATCAAAATTGGAAGCGTAAAAGGGCGTCATTAATGCCACCAGCCCATATGGTGAATAATAATTTCCTGTTTTTTTTTTTTTTTTGTTTTTTTTTTTTTTTTTTTTGCAAATGCATCTCAAAAGTCATATTAGCTTTGTGAAAGCACAATAAATCCACTTCCTCTTCACTCTCTAAAATGGTGTGAATGAACTTTGCGTAGTGGATCCGTATTAACCAAGTAAAACCCTCCGCCGTTTAGCGGAGCCAGTGGATGCATGACTACTGTCCCATTCAGTGCTTTTTTTTTTTTTTTTTTTTTAATAATTCCCTCAAGACGACACAATTGCTTCGCACACCTCAACCAACCAACCGACGAATCATGTCTCTTCCTCTCTGTGTTATTTAATGGACTGTTTTTTAAAACTTTACTGTAAGTAAGTCTTCCTCTGCCTGAGTCCAGCCTGCAGTGTTTCTATGCCTCCCCACACCACACACACACACAAACACACTTCTCCTCTCTCAATAGTGTGCATACTTTTAACTTCCTCCCAGTGCTGGTACTGTCTTATTATGGCTGAACTGGTGGCATGGAAAGACTTATTGGAATAAAAAAGGGGCATTTGTTTTCATTTCTGTGTAAAATAAATAAATAAAATTAAAAAAAAAGAAAAAAAAAGTCTTTAAAGGGAGCTTTACTAAAACTCCACCTTCCTATATGACTTTGATCCCTCTTTCCTCCCCCAACCTAAGACCTCATGATTTTAAAAATGCAAAAGTTGTACAAACTGTATATATCGTATATGCATTAGAGGGGGAGGGAGGGAGGAGAGCGGCTCTTTATCCGACCCCCCTTTGTAATCAATAAAGGCGAAAGTGCTGAAAATAATAAACAAAACGAGAAAAAAAAAAAAAAATCAACCACTGGATATCATTTTAACGAAGCTGTACATAAATATAAATATATGTAAAATTTGCAAACTTAATATCTTTATGTATATGAACCAGAGTGGGTTTTTTTTTTTTTTTTTTTTTTTTTTTTTTTTGCATTTACCCGTTTTTCTATTGGTGTTTTATTTTTGTTTTGTTTTTTTTGTTTGTTTTTTTTTGCTATAAGCTCCCAGAAGAGAGTTTGTAGAGACGGAGGGAAAACAAAGCCGAGTCGATTACTGAGCTGTGCTAAAGAAAAATCTTTTTTCTTTTTTTTTGCATAAAGCAGTACAATGGTGCATAGCATTTGTATTTATGTATTGTTTTTTTGTTTTGTTTTTTTTGTCTTTTTTTTTTTTTTTTCCTTTGGTTTGTGTTTATTTATGCTACTGCTTGTTGACTACCAAAACCTTTCCAGTAAACGGTCAGAATTGGATCTATATAGTCTTGAATGGAAAAATCTTGAACTCCCTAGAATCTTGTTTGTGGTTTGCTTTTTTGAATATCTTCCCTATAGAAGTGAATGTGTTGGTAAACTTTGTGAAATGGTTCCTTGGCCTCATGTATGTTTATGGTAATACTCAAAAAGTTAACCCCATACTTAACCTGGTAATAAATTGCACTCTCATTGTATAACAGAGACCTTCTCTAAAGTGGTAGATATTGATCAAGTATCTCAAACAGTGATACATATATATATGGATATAAATATATATATATATAAATATATTTTTTGGTATGTTTCTATTTCAAGGGAAGACCATGATGAGACGACACGTGCTCACTGGATTTTAGCCGAATTAATTTTTAACTTCTCTGAATTAATTTAAGTTCTCTGCAGATCTTTTAATTTAATAAAGTTCGCTCAAATCGAAGGTTTTTTTTAAACCTTTGCCTTTTTAAAATAAGAGAAAAAAAAAGATATTGCATCTGTACAGCAGAGATACTTTTAGGGAATACGAATAAATATAATGATCATTTTTATTGTATGTGGCATGTTTTGTATGGATATTCTTTCCAAAATGTACATATTTTTTTCAGGACGCCAGAGGTTGCATCTCTTTATATACTGGTTTCCCCCACTTCCCCCTTTGCCCTTCATCTACTTTCTTTGTCTGCTTTTGTTTCTTGGAAAGGAAAATAAAATGCATTTTAAATATGTGTCTGTTTCTCTGTTAATTACAGAGGAAAATATGTTGGAAAATATATAATTTATGTTATGCTGGAAAACAAAAGGTGCGACAGGAAAATATTCTTCACTTTTTCCACATTTTATGTTAAAGCCATATTCCAAATTGTATTAAATTTCCCCAAGATTCTACACACAAATACACCTTCATGAAAAAGGGTTTTTTTATTATAGATTTTTAATAAATGTAAAAATGTATTAATAAAATTAATATAAATGTATACATTTCTTAAACATTTAATTTTTAAAATGTATTTAATTTATTAAAAATGTATACAATATATTTAAATTTTTAATTTAACGTATATATTTACGTGAATACGTATGTAAATATTCACAGTTGTTGTCCATCTTAAATCTCAGCTATTTCCTCTGATCCGCCTTAAGATGTTTGGAGTCCAGCTGTGATAAATTCAGCTGAAATGGAAACGCAAGAGTTTCTTAAAGAGACAGTCCCAACTTCACAGAATTAAATAACAGTCATATTTGATACGGACAGCATTTTTATCACAACTGAAGGTAACGTAGTAACTTGACTGTGCTATAAAATGTCACTACGTGGCTGGAAAACATAATACAGTCCGTTTAAAGAGTCAGGAAAAAGCTACAAGAAAATAGGAACTAAAAAAAAATCTCCAAAGCTCATTGGTGAAGAGGCCAATAGCACGTTGCTCTGGTGAGAAATGTGAAGCTTCTTTCTTTTTCTCACGACCCGAGGAGACTGAGCATTTTCTGTTCTTGCTTCCAAACTCTGGAGCGATCTTTATCTTATGCTAATACTCTGAAGTCGAGTCACTTAGATCCACCGTTTTTAACTTTTAATTCTGTTCTTTTAAGGCTGTTCTGATCAGACTTCTCATTTTTATCCCATCAGTTTTATTGTCGGTCTTTGTATAGGTCATGTATCATTTTATGGACCTGTGCAGGACTTTGGATGTATAAAGTGCCCCATAAAAGTTTCTTGATACATTAACTGGTAAATATTACAAACAGTAACGGTGAAATTCAGAAGGATGCAGAGAAGTTCTCCATTAGGACTTCTGATCAAATGCATGCCATTTTTTTTGGCAGAATTAATTTTTTTTTTTTTTACTGCAGATCTCTTTTTAATAATCTCAATCTTTTCCCCTATGCACAACTGATTGAAACAAGATACTACTAAAATAATACTGAAATCAAAGGCTACCAAGTTAAAATAAAAAATAAATAAATAAGAGGGGAAATCCCCTTGGAAAATTTGGCATTTTCCCTTTAGTTTTTTAAATCTATCAATACCTAGAAAGCGATAAAAACAAATTCCTCTTTATCCAGGCATTTCAAATCTGTATTAGAATCCTTTATATAACAAATACAAAAAAAGGAAGCAGACACACTCCAGTATAATTGTCACAGAGCTTCAATAAGCACCAACTGAACACACGTAAGAAAAAGGAGGATTTTATTGTATATTGTCTATGTACATTTTGAACTAAGTCAGAAAAGATCAGCACAACATCATCACTGAATTTTGAAGTTTTCACCTATGAACATGATGATCAAATACCCATGGCAACACACCAAACATGGACAGGAGTGTTTTGACAATTTTGGTTCAACTTGACATCATCATTCTCCACTTTATCTCGCTCCCTCTCTTTCTTTCTTTTTTCCGCTACACTTCTACCCATGTTAAACAGTAGCAGCAACATTTCTGGGGTGCACAGCCAATGACCCAAAAGAGAGAAAAAAAAAATAAATAAAAGAAAATCAATCTGTAGGAGGAAAAGGGGGATAATCGACCTCAGTGCAGAGGGCCCAGTGTTTGAAACGGCATGCAAAACGGACATGAAACATGACACATGGTTCAGGTGATGGCTTCGACAAACATTAACTAACGCCCTTGTGGACATAACAGTGCAGAGCCCATAGGTGACGAATATCAGTGTAATACTTTCATAGTCTTGTCTGCAGAAGTAGAATGAAAACATGCAGTTCCCCCGCTTGCGGCACGTCAGTCCTCGAAGGTTCCCCCGCGTCTACCTGTTATGTTTGACGTGATCTGCCGACAGTTTGTCTGTTTTCCTGGTTTAAAAAAAAAAAAAAAAAAAAACAAGAGCCAGTGGCAGTATTTAAGATAAACACCAAGTCCTTTTGTATTCCAGTGTCAAAATGAGCAGGAGATGGAGTCGTCACCCCGGGTAGAAAACGGGCATACTCAAGGAGAAAAGGATCAGTAGTACCACCAGGCTGCCGTGAAAGGAACAAGTAGAGGAAAGAAAAACAACCATAAACTTCAGCAATTAATATTCGCTAGCACAGTTGGAAACCATGCAGACAGGTTAAAAACAAGAGATCTGTCAAAGTACCGTCCAATCAAAAAAAACAAAAAGAAATCAGCATCAATATGTCACACTGGAGCTGTGGCATATAGAGGAGAAAAGAAAAAAACACATGTTTTATATACAAATAAATCACATGTACCCATAATCAGTAGTGTCTAATGTCAAAAGAAGAAAAGCCATCATGACTTCTTTACACAAAACATAATTCAAAATGTACTTTTCATTGCCATTTCATCACGCCTCTCAGAGCGCACGAAGCCACCGCCAGGGTTAACGGCTACATTCATACTCACACTGAGCATCACACGAAATGAATGAAATAACCCCTTCAACCTCGGCGTCTACACTCTGGTTTGTCGCGCCTCATCTCACAGTGTTCATCAACATGAATTTTAAAAAGAAAAAAAAAAAAACAACTATAAACAAATAAATAAAACGGTAAAACCATCCCAACAAACATAATCCCTGCCACTTTTTTTTTTTTGTTTGTTTGTTGTTTTTTTTCCCCCCCTCCAAACTAAATTCAGGGATGGACCACATCAAATAAATGTGATTCCTGCAGGCGTCGGGAAGCTACGGCGGAGTGCAACCACGGGTCAAAACCAGATATTTACGTGGACTGTAGGAAGACGTATAACTGTTTAAATCCTGGTTTTAAAATCAGGGTTACCAAAGCGACGATTGCTAAACGCCAGAATAATCCGAGAGCTTGACTTGGGTTAAACGTTCGGCGCATCTCTCCTCAAGCTTCCCACAACAGTCTGCTGGAAGTTTGGCTCTTTCCTTCTCTTGGAACTGATGAAGCTGCTGAAGTTTGACACCTTTTCAGCTCTGACAGCTTAAATCAGGGGTTGATGACAACCACTCCAAAACATTGCCTGCTGCCACTTTGTGGCTAATTTGGAGGTATGATAGGGTCACTGTCCATTTGGAAGACTTCATTTTTCTTTTTTTTTTGTGAAGTGCACCAGTCCCTCCCGCAGGAGAGACTTAGTACCTGAGAGAAATTACAAACTACAAGCTAGCTCATCTTGAAACAATGGCTCCTTCCTCTCAGAGCGGCCTTTCGGCCCGTATGGGTAACGGACCCGTTTCCCAGTGGAAAAAGACGCATCGTCACAAGGTACTTTACCTTTGTCCTGAGGTCAATTTGCACGGCTGGGGCCAAAACGGTCGTCTCTGCTGCCGATGCGAACCTGAACAGTGTAACTGGACATATTCACATTGTGCTTTCCTGATTGTAAATTGTTTAAACAGATGGAGATGCGGAGGTCCACAGTTCCTCTTCCTGAGATCTTTGCTGATTTTGTTTGGATTTTCGACGACGCCACACGAGGAAGCGTCGTGTTCAAAGTGTCGTCTTAAAAACACAGCCATGTGTGTCGACACCTTTCAGAGCCGCAGCGTCGTCTTCGTCGTCCGGGTTTCTCAAATTTGAAGAAACTTTGAATGTTCTAGGATTTCGCAAATGAAAACGAGTTTAGCGTGACGGAGAGAAAAACGGTTGTGTTTTCCTACGGCGAATGCAAACATCTGGTTTCACCTGCGGTTTCTTTTTGCATCATTTTCCAGTGGGGTAGATTAGAAAACAATCTGGCTGCTCATGCTTCATTTCAAACGACAGATTTCTTTGTTTCCGAATCAATTGTCTGAGAAACTACAGCATGTTTTAAAGAAGGCGCCGTCTTGGAAACATGCTCGACGTCCAGCCACCTTTTACACACAAACGCATAAATAGAAACAGTACTTCAGCCCCTGTCCTCTCCTTCACACTCACTCACACACACACGACGTCGAGATATTGCCAAAAAAAACAGCCGCAGTGTTATTTCTGAAACCCACAAAAGAAGCTCCTCTGGCAAACTTTTAGATCCATCACTGAACCTGACGGGTAAAAAGAAAACAGAAAAAAGAATAAAAGTCACTGTACAGTAATTCCTGCCCTGGTAAATGAAAGGAGGTTGAGTGTATGCTATTAACAGTGGTAGTGTTGTAGTGTGGCCCGTGGGTTAGGAGGAGGAGGAAGGAGAGGGATGGGTGACTTTCAGTAGTTTTGGCTAAAAAGGTGAGGTAGGCCTTGTCACAACTTGGAGTGTGGCTTTAAAACTGGCAGGGTTGTTGGTTTTTTTTTGTTTTTTTTTTGTTGGTTTTTTTGTTGTTGTTTTTTTTCTCCATTTGCAGTCTGTCTTTAGTGTTTGTTTCCTATGGGAGTGTGGTCAGGTTGTGCGTCTCCGGCGCGCCTCGCTGGCTGCTCACATCTTGACGTCCTCCTCCACGCTGAGCTGAGACAGAGTCTTCTTGATGCGCAGAGCCGTCAGTCGCGCCGCACCGTTGGCGTACCAGCACTCCCGCATGATCTTCCCCATCACACGCAGCGACTGCGAGGCGAAACGCACACAGGTCAGTTTGAGCCTCCTTAATCCAAGTAGTCCAATTCAGAATAAAATGCACACATATAAAGTTACTTTTTTGTACCTAAATGTAGGAAATCCATTTGAGTATTTTTTTAGATGATGTATACGCCTTTAAACTTGACCTACTTTAAAATGATTTAAAAAAAAAAAAAAAAAAAAAAATCTGACTTTTGTTGATTGAACTCCTGCAATTTAACTTCTTGCTCTAAGACAAACCAGTCTGCAGCTACACCGTCTTAACAGGATGTCCTAATGAAACTAAAAATCGATATTGCAGAGATTTTATACATTAAACCAAAATAAAATGGTGGCTAAGTGGAAGAAAAATGACTTAAATCTAAGAAGTGTGCCAGACACCCTGTTTTTCCACCCCCTTGAGGTTAATTTTTTATACAGTCGTCCCTTTTTGCTGAAATTAAAACAGCAAATCTTCTGAGGTAGGTCTGGACTTTGACTGGGCCACTCCATCATCATGCTTTAAACCAGTGGTGTCCCAATCTTTTGGCAAAAAATAATTACGTTTAAAGAAGTTGGTGGCCACAAAAATAAATAAAAACATGGCTAACTTTCTTGAAGTATTTATTTATTGTTTTTTAAAATCACCAATAAACTAATCATGCAGAATTTTAGCAAACTCAATAGTAAGGATTTTGTAGAAAGGGGATTTGTACATTACTGTAGATCCAAAACTTAAGTTACGTCATAGATTTTCTTAGCTTGCGTTTCCTTCTGGGAACTTCTTGTAGCTTTTGGGTCAAAGAGTTGGCAACAAACAAATACTCGTAAAGACAAGACATTTTATACAAGTCTGCTGGTTCACCAAACTATCTTCTTATGTGACCTGCAACTATTTTTAAGACAACCTCAAAGTGAAATACCTCGTAGCTTTGCCACCAGTTGGGAACGTTGGGCCTCAGTTTCTGGTCACAAACCACCTTCCTCATCTCCTCTATGGACGGATCAGAGGGCACAAGGTCATAGTAGGGCAGCTGGTACTCCTCATGTATGCCTGTGGAACAGAGTGAAGAGGTGGACAGTCTCTTATTGAACGTTCCTGTCCAGGTTCCTTTAACATCCGACTGCGGCTGCAAGTCTTACCTCCGGTGTTGCAGCGGCGCGCGATCTCCCAGTACACCAGGCCCAACGCGTAAATGTCGGCGCACTTAAAGGAATCAAAATGTTTCATGTTGATGGTTTCATCTAAGACTTCTGGAGCCATATACCTGGGATGGGTTCAGAGAGAACAAGGGGGTTTAAACTACAGAGAATCCTGACAAAAATCAGATCACTGTTTGTATCAAGGATGAAACAAAGACTGAGGGAAGACCTTTGGGATCAGCAATGAGCCGCTAAAAGTGGAAGCAGTTACCTCTTAGTGCCCACGCGCTGGTTCGGTGCTATATCGATTGTGTCTGTGATGGACTCGTGGCGGACGGCCAGGCCCAGGTCAGCTATAGCACAAGTGCCGTTCTTCTTAACCAGGATATTTTTAGACTTGAGGTCCCGATGAGCAATGCCGGGCTTACCTGTAGGGGAAGCGTCATGAAATGAGACGAAGATGGAGGAGAGTGTGACGTTTGGAAAAACTGAGCGAGTTACAGGCTGTGTTAAATCTCACCCTGAGTGCCGAGGATCTCCATGTGGAGGTGTGCCAGGCCGCTTGCAGCCGAGAGCGCCAGCTTGATCATGCCCTCGATGGTGACGGAGTAGCGGTTCAAGTAGTCAAACAGAGAGCCGTGCTCGTGATAGTCCGACACCAGCCACAGCTGCGTCCATGTGCCGTTGTCTAAAGGAAATCGGAAAAGGTCAAAAGGGATTAATGGGTCTTTTCACTCAGCCTTATCTTCAACTTTTAACTTCTTTCCATTTGGTTGTGCCAGCCCTTGCATAGAGCTGTAATCTGGGTTAGAAATCTGATTATAACCACCTTTATTGTCTGCTGCGATGAATCCCAGGATGTTTTCGTGCCGAAGCATGATTGTCTGGTAGATCTCAGCCTCTCTGAACCAGGAGCGCTCCTCTCTGGATGAGAAGATCTTGACGGCAACGTCTCCGCCTCGCCACTTTCCTCGCCATACCTCTCCGAAACGCCCCTTCCCTATTATCTCCTGCAGCACGATCGTCCTGGCAACCGTCCGCTGCACAAACAGCGGCAGCCCTACAAGGAGCAGGCCGAGTGAGACACGTACGGAAGAATAGACACGATGTTCTATAAACAGGCAGTGCGTACTGACCAGAGCCAGATCCCGAGGTGGACATGTCATAGATGAGATCCTGCAGGGTTTTGTCCTTGGCCAGGTACAGGTGGTCGCAGGAGGGGTCCTCCACTTCCAGCCGCTGTCTGTGGCTGTAAGCTCTCTGGTGATACTGGAAGAGGAACACTCCAACCATCAGCAGCACACAGAGCAGGAACACAGGCCCCGCTATGACCGCAACCAGCTCCACTGGCCCCCAGGAGCTCCCCGAGGTCACCCACTCCCCGGTCGTCGGGTCTTCACGCAAAAAACAAGAAGAGGAGGCAGAAACAAAAGCACTTGAATTAAAAACCTTCAGCTTGGAAGCTGTTAGAAGTGCAATGACGACAGTTTTTTACCTGGGACTTTCAAGTCGATACTGTTGCAGTAATCTACAAAGCAGCAGTGAACGTTCAAGTGACCTTCGGAGCTCTTGCAGTAGATGGGTGGAGTCATCTTCTCGGGGTCGATGCAGTACCGCAAGAGCACGTCTTTCCCATCGGACTTGTACGTTGAAACGAGGCAGGCTCCTTCTGTCTTGCACTCGCCCCCGTTACAGTTTGTGCAGTTGCAGTGTAAAGCTGCAGAAAGAGACACGGACGTGCATCACTTACTGAGACACAGACGAGTTTTACTACACACAGCCTCGCAAGGATCGCAACACACCTTGAACTTTCACACAAACTAAGCCGGGGGGAACTCGATGGACAATTTTCAAACTTTTTACAGACAAAAATCTAACACCAGTGAGTGTTGGCGCTCACTGGTATTCAGTCTTTCTGAGTTGAGACTCTGTAGGATTTTAAGCTGCAATTAAAAATCACAAGGCTCTTGGTGAACGTCTCCGCTGGCTTTGGACATCCTCAGACGGATCGTTCCACTCGATTAAAGGAGATCCACAGATTCTCCTGCCAGAGCTGTGGTTTTCTACAGCTCCTCCAGAGCTACAGTGAGCCTCTTGGTTGATTCTCTGATTAACACTCTGAACAGTTTTATTTAGGAGGGTTAGAGTAGAGGGGATGTGTCATTTTAAAAACAAACGCACATGAAAACAGTAATGGAGGAACTGAAATTAGTAAAGTTGGATGGCTGCTACAAAACAGAAGCTCTTAATAGTTTTGTCGTTTATATTGAAGGTCATAATCGTGATTGCACTAATAAGTTGGCTTGTTTATCTCTTTATGGTGGTTTTATCCCAGTAGCACTGGGAGTGAAACAACAACATAAACCAATGTAAAATCTCCAGTTTAAGTTTAACCCAACAATAAGAATGAAGAATTGACCAAATCATAACATTCAAATAAACTATGCATTAAAAGTGTACACTGGCCTACTAAAATTTATTAGTTGGGTTTAGAGACCGAACGGCTGGTGATTCAGCTAACAGTGAGTAGAAGCTTAGAACAGTCTAGAGACATTTATGGTATTTGTGGTTAAAATGCTGATAATAAACAGGATGTGAGTCAGAACAGTGACAAGCCAGCATAGAACCTGCATACGATTACCGCAGTAATTAACCTGTAATATTCTGTGCTACACACACTATGTCACAACAGAAAACAAGTAGCAACAGCACCGGAGAAACAACCTGAGGAAATACATCAAATCTGAATGTCAGTGTGAAGCAGCCACACCAATAACCATCCTGTTACTTACCATGCTTCAAGTCTCCATTTATTTTCACCAACAGGTGGCGCCCTTGAGCCAAATTTTAGCTTAAAAAAAAATGGAACAGTACACATTTTATCCAGCAGGGGAAGACCTCACCCCAGAATCTGAACACAAATTACTCCCGTTCAATTGTGGGTAGTTTATGATTTGTAGATCATCATCATCACCATCAGCTGCAGGAGCAGCAGCAGCAGCCAGACGGCCCCGGCGGCCCTGAAATCAGATCTCTCACTGCAGATGAACCCAAACACGCAGAGTGGAGACAGACCCGCCCAGAGGGACACACAAAGTGAAATCCAACAAGGGAAAAGGGCCTCTGCCAAATCCCCCATGCAGCAGAAGGTCTTTCTCATTGTGACACTTAAAGCGGACTCTGTTCGGGCTAATAAGACAAGACTTCTGTTAAATGCAACACACTCCTGCAGAGAGACCTCATTAACAGGAACCCAATGGACATCCTACTGCAATAAAACTATGGTGGTCCAATGAACATACACACACAAACACAGTTAAATTAGTTCAATGCCAGGAAGTCTGCAAAATCTAAAAAAAAAAAACAACAAACCCCCCCCCCACAGCTTTCTGAGTTTCCCAACCAACCAACAGCCACAAACCTGATTAGATGTTCAGATAAATGTGATTTTGAGTCATGGCACACATGCTTCTCATTTAGCTAAGGTCAGCACAAAGGGCTTCTTCCAAGTTATTCTGCTCTCTCCATGCACACAACAACCTGCTTGCAGGACAGTATCAGTAGCTTTTCCCTTTACAAAAAAATAAGGGGGGGTTCTGGGGGAAGACAAATGACAGGCCCAGAAATGATCCCTGGTAGAAATAAAGGCTCAAGTTTAATCCCTCCAGACTAAAAGAAAAAACTATCCTAAAAACAACACAGGACAATCCACAAAGAGGAGACATTTCAATCCTTGTTCTCCAACAAAAACAGGACTCCATATTGGTTGGATGGCTGACAAAGTCTGGCCCACAGAGGGGAAAAAAATGGGTTTAAGGTGGCAAGACTCCAGTAATCCTGCATGTTTTCTACTGAGAGCTGCTTTGACTCCATGAGCTCATTGATGATCCCTTTGAACCAACTTTAATGTCTGTATGCAGAAAAAAAAAAAGTGTCGGTAGATCTTAATCACTCTTCTGTAACATCATCATTATTATGCAAGCATGGACTAGTCTTTGGTGTAAAAGTATACTACAGTTTTTTTTTTTTTTTTTTTTTATATAAACAGTTTAAGATTTAAAAGAAGTTTTATGGAAATTTCCCAGAAGGTTTCCCAGAAAGACCTACTGTGTGAACATTTGAGGAAATGTTCCAAATTAGAAACTTTTCATGCAAATTATTCACATTTAATGAAAATTACAGGGATGTAAACAAACTGCACAACATGCAAAGCCAAATACAAATGTTTTATTGAAGGAAGCCTAGTATTTTCTGGTGAAACATAAATATTTTCCCAATGATATAAATAAAGTTTGTTTCCCTTTGTGTAGCCCATGGACCCAGACGTGGCTTTAATAGCCCAGGTTGCTGGAAACCATCTCTGTGTTTGGGGGCGTGTCTTAAATAAACCTGCAACCAATCAACTCTGATTGCTCCAGTTGGGATTAAGCCAAAAAATATAAAATGTCCCCAATCATGTTTAAAATTTCTGTTAAAGACTAATCTTCATATTCTCACACTTTTCCAGCTTTAGAAACATCCTGGAATTTTGTAATCCCTAATCCTGGAGTTTAAACTTCTTTAAATGAGATCCTGAAGAGAGCCTAGAGTGACGCATCACTGCCCTTCCCCCACACGGTGCTCCAAATGCAGGTCACCTGTCTGACTGTGTTTTGTACTACCTGAACTATTTCCAAAGTTCCCCATTCGCTCTTGTTAAGAAACCCTGTTTCATCTAAGCAGCTGACTGCAAGCTCCACCGGAGCACATAGCCTGACTAATTAATCAGACTGTTGCAGCTTAATCTACACGTTTCGCTCTATAAGGGGCAGAAGGGTAAAGAGATATATTCTCAACCAAAACAAGGCTCTAAAATTTACAATTACAATGTAACATGGATTGCTTTTGCAGAAGAAGGAATAATAGCCTCTTCAGGAACGTCTTGAACTGAGTTGGATTTTTTTTTTTTGTTGATGCAGTCTTTTGCTGATGTGTTCATGCTTGTTCAACAATAGTGACTGGAAATGTGGCACGTTGGAAGATTTCGTAATATTTCTCATCTGCTCAACATTGGTGTGTCGGCGTGTGTGTGTCTGCGTTTATGAGAATGAATCTTGATCAGTGAGAGAGATGCAGGAACTCCAGCCCAAGTAGTGACCAGACTGGCTGAAGTTTGCATGTGGATGGAATTTTCTGCAGAATAAAAGGGGAGGTGAAAGCAGAAAAACAAGTCATGTCACTGATTTCCAGTATTAATGGAGCAAAGCAATTTAGCTAAATAAAACCTATGACAGCAATACAAGCAGCGGGTTTAATACAGAAGGTTTGGCAGCCTTTTTCCTATGTTGTTTACTGCTTTTCATTTTACAACTGCGTTCACACAAGATGCATTTGTTCAATCAATCCCCCAGAGCAATATTTAAAAAAAAGAAACTTCGCTTTATGAGTAAATGCTTCTCCTCAAAAGACTCTTTAAAGCCAACTGCTGTCAGTTTCACTGTGATGCAGTTCATCTGATACATATGGCGCCCATGCAAGGCGGTAAATCACCTCGGTGGAGCGCCACAATCTAAACCCGGCCAGCCTGCGCGCCGATCATGGAGCGGCGTTGCGGCGAGACGGATGCTTCCCACATACAAAGACAGAAGCTCAGAAAGCAAACCGAACACGGCTCAAACATCCACATTCACTTCCTGAACAGGCCATGGATGGTTTGTGGTCTACCAAAATTTTGGTTTGTGGAAAACATTTTTCACTTCCTTCTCTCTCCCTCCCTCTATGACCTACTGTGTGATTACAACATGTGGAGCCTGCTCCCAAACTGAAGCACACAGACAGCCACGTCGTTTGCCTCTGTGGGGGAACCAACTGAACTCCACAACTTCAACTGGTAAATATGGTTTAGTTTCTGACAAATCTAGCCAAGTGAAAAGTTTAAATTTAGAGGTATGAATTCCTGAAGCTAGTTTTCTACTGACCAAGACTACAGACGCAACGAGAAGTGGTGAAGTAGGGGATTTTATTCCTCCGTTATCTGGTTAGTCTGAAACTAAAAATCTGATCGTTTTTTTACCATTTTCAGACCAGGATGACAACACTCTTCAGTGTGGAAGGTGTTATCTTCTCCATCAGTGAGGTCATGGAAAAAAATGTGCGAGGAAGAACTAAAGATGCAACAATAAGGATCTTATTGATGCACCTGTCCACTTTGACAACAGATGGAGTCTTGATTAATAAAGTCAATCACCTGATTGGGACACCCTGTGACAGCAATAATAAAAATATTGATGGTTGCCTACGCTCTGTTGAACGTAGTGTGTGGTATGCTTGAAATGCATTGATTATTGTAATAGATGTCCCCACAGATGGGTATGTGTGTTATAAAATTTTTTAGACAAAAAAAAGTTTTTTTATCTCTAAAAAAACATTTTTTAGAGATAAATTACAATTACCTCGACTAAAAATTTCTCCCTGCAAATGTGTGTCCACAGAAGTCCACGTCTACGACTAGTGTTAACGTGTTTCTGAGTGCCAGCTGACGCTCCATCAGAGCTACAGTTTAAAAAACAAACATGGTGGACAGACAACTTGGACAATCAACACTGTATTGTTTGTGAGCAGCTAAATGGACAGAGTCATGGCTGCTCAGGAGGCAGAAAAAAAAAAAAAAAAACACTATAGAGAAAAAATTTGAATCTCTTGAATGCCCTGTGAAATTAGGAACGTTTTCCTTCTGCTGCGTTTTCCCCTCAAATGTAAATTAAGTGAATATTTAACTGCTTGGCTCTGTGCCTGCCTGTGATAATCTGAAAACTGTTCAGAAGCCCTGAAGTGTTTAACTTTTCTCTTTTTAATTACAATTGTGAATTTAATCTCAACATATAATTAAAAATAATTTTAAAAAAATTTAAAAAAAGGAAAAAAGAAAAGACTTATTTTTATGTTAAAAGTTTTGATTATTTCTCAAGATCAAGGTTTAGGTAAAAGAAGCAAATTCTGACTCATGTGGGGTTGAACTCATTTGAACTAAGGCCTTTGTTTTCGTTTAGTTCAGTCTCATAAGATTGGTCGTTCTGAATAATTAAGAAGTTTTATTCCCAGATGCATAAATAATACGGGCTTATTAAATTTATGTATGAGGATTTACTTCAACAATATTTTGATTTGATTTTGTGGTATGCAAAAAGGAAAAGGTTGACTGTAGAGATTATGTACAGACATTTACAGTAAATAGGGATAACCATATAAAGTGTACTGAGCATGCTAATCACAAACATGATTCAAATTCAATTAAAAAATACTTTTATATATTTAATAAATGATGTCAATCCTGTAGAAGTTTTTGAAACAATTGTGAAATTATATTTATTGTAGAATTCACATGATGTGCCACTCACTCTTGCCCTAACAAAAAATAAATTATTAAAAGACTTCTAGAAAGGTGTTACTGTATATAAAATATTAATAATTTACCAATTAAGCAAACAGCAATAAATTATAGCATTATTTGTCAAATATTAATTAGGAAACCTTTTTTTTTTTTTTTGACAATTTTGTAGAAAAAAGAGGATATCTTGTAATATGACTTTCAGAGTTTAGGGTAGGAACTTGAGAAAATTGAAAACATTATTTTTCAAAGCGGGATGAGTTTTATTTGTCAATAAATCTGTACCGTAACCTGGAACTGGAATACTTTTGACTGTATTTGTAGATTTTCAGTAATAGAGGTGGAGCTTTATAACTCTGGCCTGTTTTTTTTAATTATTATTATTATTTTAATATAGACATATTATTGGTGAGATTATAAATGTATTCAAAAAGTAAAAAAAAAAAAAAAAAAAAAAAAGTATTTTACTCTTATGTATAGTTCATAAAGTAAAATCCCAACCAGGAGGAAAGAACTTAACAACACTAAGGTATCAGCCATGAAAATAAATCTGATCAGAGCATTTCTATTCAAAAAGTTACGACTGCGGATGATATCAGAATCAAACAAGAGACCCTGAGCCACAAGCATCCCTTCCTGAGCCACTCTGTTTGCAAAGTGCTCTGCATATCTCACTGGATTGTGAGCAGAAGTGTTACAAAGCTGCGATTGAAAGCCCCATTTTAGGACCAAAACACACATCAGAGCAGACGTCAGGTCTGTGTGGTTTCAGTGAGCCCTGCTCTCGTATCCACATAACTGGTGGTCTTTCACACTGGTCCTTTGTGTGGAGATTAAGGCGACATGAAGAGGGATTGGACCGGCCCTACAGGAACAAAGCCCAGAGTGGGGAGGGTGGGAGGAGCATTGCACTCCAGCAGGAGGGCGGAGGGGGTGGAGCGCTGGGGACAGACTGGGGTCACCAGCAACAAACCCCAATGTTTTGGTGGGGCCGGTCTGAGCGAGACAGGGGGGAGTGGGGAGATGGTGCCCATTTGGACTGGATAATATAGAGTAGGAGGGAGAAAAGGGGGAACAGTTTGGAGGACTCGCAGCCCCCCAGCTGCTATTGAGGTCTGCCCAAGTGACCAGCTGCGACTGTCATTAAAACCCAGTCTAGACTTTGACTTACGGGAGGGAGCAGGAACAGGGAACGGTGGAGGAAAACAAGGAGATCAGGAGCACAACAGCCATTCCTCTGAGCTGCTAGTGAGTGGAGTTCCTATCATTCCGTTCGTGTTGAGGCAGGAAATGGCAGACATGGCGAGGAAGGGATTAATAAAACATCACTGACATAAACATAATTCTTGGTCCCGACAAAAAAAAAGAAAAAAAAAATGGGACAGAAAGAAGGAAAAAAAAAAAAAAAGCGCAGCAGAGTCGCACTCCGAGCACATTCACCCATTGACCTCGGCAATGGTGTTCCTCTGTTGCCTGGGGTTACTCATGCAGAACAATCCTGTCACAACAGATGAAGTTTTAGAGAAAGAGAACATCAGAGAGTCTGGTGAGGATGCACAGAACTTCCCTGGGCAACTGGCGGAAGGTTACACACACGCAATGTGTTTTTCTGGGGGCTCCGAGTCGGGAGACAGAAAGCATGCGCTTGTGAACAGGGAGGAGAGCGCCATTACCAAAATGCACTGGCTGAAATTAGATCCATACAGATACCAGACTGAGAGCTGATCAAGACATGCAGACGCCACCAGACAGTGTGAGTGCAACACACACACACAGCGAAGCACACGGGCACACACACACCGCAACTGTGCCCTAATCAATGCTAGGGGAAGGCGGAAAGTCATTACCTTTGTCTGCATCTCGGGGTCAGATTACCGATCTGATTCTAAAGTGAAGTCTCTGGGGCTGAGGCTGCATCTACCATCCCACCCAACCCACACCCCGCAGGCTGCGTCCCATCCTGTCTGCCGGTCCTCCTGGACGGGCTCAAACGCTCGCTCTGGATCGGGCCACAGGCACTCACATTGATCAAAGTTTCATCCATAAAAACACAAGCACAATAAATCAATGTTTCTTCCACAAAACTTAAAAAGAAATATCAAACCTTAATACTGCTCTAAAAAAAGAAGATTGTTTAAAAAGTGATTTGGTTACATTTGAATGAACACGATAAGAGATCATTTATGTAATGTATCTCAACGGTAGCCAATAAATCAAGCTTCTTCCTGGTTTACACCGAGTTTCGGTTTGCTTTGAGATAAGACTTGTTGATTACCATTTTTTTTTTCTTAGGACTGTAATACACAAGAGAAAGCCCATGTTCCAGGTTCTCTGGTTCAAAAGAGAATCAAGAGAGAAAATTAAGCATTATCACCATTCATGAATCGCAGAATATTCTACTCTTCATTTAGACCTCTGAATAAAAACTACATGGTTGAGGTGTTTAGAAAAATGTAATGTATTTAATGATTTTAAATTTTTTAAAAAAAAAGGTCATTTCAAAAAATCTGGGTCAAAAATCCCCCACCACAATGATTAATGAAATATTGGTCAATTCCGACCAACAGAAAATTGATCAGTTCATCTCTAATTTAAATGAAACTTAGAAACCTTTTCCCATTTTAAACTATGAATAAAAACTAAATAAATTGACAAAGTGGGATGCATTGATCAGGTTTTTTGTGGCTGATATTAATTTCAAGTGGTTTGATCTGCCCTGGATATTTAGATATTTTTTTTCCTAAAAAAAATTGTTTTGAACCAAACAACAAAAAAAAACCTATAAAAATATTGATTGTTTTTAAATTAAACTCAGAAAAGGAAGTGCGGTTGATGGGTTTATAAACCAAAAATATCACATTTCTGCTGCAATGAATAGAAATAATAATAATAAAAAAACCATCTCAAACTCAGTGCTTAATTACAACTTGCGTAAAGCTTCCATTTACTCAAATGGATCCAGGATTCCCATAAAAAAAATTTAAAAACAAGCAATTTTGCATGTAAGTTACTTCCTGTGCTACAGATTGAAAACTCTTAAGCTAATGATACAATGGAGCAACTATTAGTTGTATGAAATGTGTGTCAAATAGCCAAATCCCATAACTTTATCAACAAGTCTGGCCAGACTGCTACCAATCAAAGCAAGT
The DNA here is from genome assembly GCA_010277075.1 of Poeciliopsis retropinna. Taxonomy (NCBI): domain Eukaryota; kingdom Metazoa; phylum Chordata; class Actinopteri; order Cyprinodontiformes; family Poeciliidae; genus Poeciliopsis; species Poeciliopsis retropinna. The sequence goes on along the minus strand of VMRM01000009.1, from coordinate 12,628,131 downwards.
CCTTCACAGAAAAGAGCTGGAAACAACCTTGAGAAGTAGACTGCTCACATTCCAGGAGAAAATTACACAGCAAAGGAGCGTCTAATCTTTATGCTAACAGCAGCTTGAAAAAACAAAAACATATCAAACCCAAAGACACATTACACAAAACAGGTTTAAGGTTTGGCATTGGTCGCCAACATAAACGGCTACCAATTCCATCCATCAGCGGCACATTATTTCTTTGTGTATGTAATATCTTTCTCTTACAATCTGTGTGCAACCGCTAAAAACAAAGTAAAACACCGAAGTTGGTGTGTTCGGACTCGGTAGTAAATCCCTTGTGGTCAAACATCAATAACGGCAGAGCCGGGTCAGAAAGAGGCTACGCTGTCTGCTTTAGCAATTAGGGCTCTGTGCCTCCGGGCCAGTGGAGGTCATTAACAATACTGGTGATTATCGAGTGAAAACTAGACCACCCCGGACCCGAATGGACGCCAACTGGCTCCATGCCACGCTATAGGAAACTGTTGGTAAACAACAATTGCAATGGAGAACGTGTCTGAGCCAAACAAAGGAAAACTTTACACAAGCTGCAAAAATTCATTTGATTAAAAGCCAGCCACAGGTCGAAGGATCTTTGAGAGGGGCGCGGGGAAAATACCAAACGGCTTTTTTTATCTTAAGCCAAGAGTCAATATAAATTCCCTCTAACCTTTCCCATCTAAAGTTTATTTTCTTTTTCAATGCAAACCTTTGAAACCAATAAGTCTCCCTCTTTCGTTGCACATTCTCTTGGCTCTGACCTCATGGGCAGGTGAGCACATGTTTTATTTGACTACGATTCCACCACAAGAACTCCTGCACATCATGTGCAGCATTAAATAGCACCTGTTCGCAGCTTGATTTACACAGAAGCACACAAATGAATGATAAAAACCCTGGCACAGTAGGGCTAACTGTGAGAACAAAGTTCAAGAGATAGCAGAAAATTAACACACCTTCCCTGTAGCGGGTAAAAGAAAGCAGCCTAGTTGTTATTTGGCACACTGGAGGGAGCCGGTAGATGAAAACAGAAGTTGGACTACAGTTAAAGTACAGATTAAAACCCAACAAAGCACAAGGCCTTCTTTCTTTCTTTCTTTTTTTTTTTTTATAGACAAAAAAGAAAAAAAAGAGAGAAAGGGAGGGACGCACCCTGCCTCAGAGCAACTCAGCCGACAGCACATATCACATTGCTACAGGGTTCGGTTCACACACACTGACTGTCACGCAGACGTGTAATGCCCATAACACCAGAGGTTGGTAATCTGTATAAAGTCAACAACACGTGACAAATTCACCAAACCTGAGCGGAGTGAGAGGAGAAAGAAAAAAAAAGAAAAAGAGTGTGCTTCCTAAAGTCCCTTTCGGGGGACTGAAATACCTGCTCTCACTGCGGCAACTTTCAGGTTGGGCTGGTTTGGGGCCTTCACACGTAACAATCCATTATGAGGTGTGAGACGACGCTCTGCGAGTCTTTTAAAAAGAACAACTTGGCCATCATGGCCCTGCCTGATTTTCCCTCTAAAGGTATCCCCCCCCCCACAAACACACCATTACCCTCACCCAACACAGTGAAAGGTTTAGAGCAGGCAGCCAAACCGGCCATGTAGGTGTGATCATTTCCTTCAAGTCAAACCTTGCTGTGCTGCACCCTTATCTATCTGAGCGGGGGAGGAATAGTTTTCTAATTCTTGTTAGGATGACTCAACAAACATATGCTTTGAAAGATGACAACATAGCTTTCCTGACGGTTATTTTTTATTTTCCCAAATCACTCTGTACAGTGGCAAGTTACAACCAAGTATGAGCTGGCTACCAGCCTGTTCAGACCACGCTCAGAACAGGTCGTTTCAACAATGTGACATCCATTTAATAAAACGGCAGGGAAAGTGCTAGCATGACCGGACCATTGAGTAAAGTAAGGCTAATGCATTCCTCCTACATTTTTTGCCGGTTGCTGCACACTGCAGGGCAGCTCCCCAAAAGAAGCTTCCTATACTTTCCCAATTTTTGCAAGAAAGTCAAATTCAGCTGCCTAAAAGAATACTGTTTAAACGTAAAGAGCACCATCTATTATCTCATAAAGGTCACGCCGCTCTAAAATTAGAAATCTAACTACAGGTTGGCTATAAGAGGAGGAGATGACTAACTAATCAGCTAAGATCAGCATGCGTATATGCACGCAATGATTCTACGGCTTTTGAAGCCATTTGTGCAGCAATTGGTTGATCATCTTCTCATGTATACGTTTAATTTGTTAAAAGATGACGTATTGAGAATTTCTAACAATTTTTTTAGTTATTTTTGGTAGAAAAAAAACATTTCATTTACCTCAACATTGGTAGATATTTTAAGAATCAAACTAACATGCTAGTAGTTAATGTTTTAGAAATCAACACATTTACCGTGTGACCAGATGCTGAATTAGCTCCTGCAAGAACCAGTTTCCGTACAACAAGAAGATAGTTGATCTTTCTTGAAAATTAAACAATTTATACCATGAAAAAAAAATGATAATAATAATAAAAAGGTGAAAATTTCTTTCATTATAAGCAGAATATTTCGTGTTGGAGCTTTTAAAAACTGAACATTTTATTTATGAGTAGCAACATTTTGACTGAATGACAGAATTCTTGAAGATAAAATAATGTTTTGTTTCACCCACAAGCAAGAGCTTTCTTTGCCAATGTTTCAAGGTTAAATTGGTTTGGAAAACAAATAATGGTGAGTTTTTTGGGGATTTCTTTTTACTGTGCAAGATTACTATGCAAGCCTAAGACCATTAATTTATTAATTCATAATTTCATAGTGGATGCTTTAATAGTTTTCCCACAACTCTCGAATAATTCTGACTCATAAATGATCAAAAATGATTTAACAAATTGTCAACTTACTTACATGCAACAGCAGAAGTCAACATGTCATACTGTTTCAGCAGCAGCATTAGATCATGTTACAATGCCTTGTTTGTTCTGTGTGTGAATATTATTTTAACCCACTCTTTTCACACCAGCTCATGGGTAGTTGCAACGTGGCTCCATAAAGAAGGCAATTTGCTAAGTATCTGCATAAAATTTCATGCGTTTAGGCTGAATCGCAAAATTTCACATTTAAATGTTCAGTTGGTAGGAATCAGCTGCGCCGGCATCCACTGGGGAGTGGGGGATATCAGAACCAGACCAGCGCCTGAAAAGACCCCCAGACTCCACATTTCCATCACAACGAACCCAGACTTCAACTCTGACTTCTGTCTGAGCCTTTTCACTCATTCAGGACCCTCCAACTGCAGCTATTTACTGCAAAAAAAAAAAAAAAAACAGATTCACGCTTCTGCCGGGGTCGTCTTATGTGAACTTTCGTGCGTGCAAATCAGCACTTGACCATATCGCCTATATTTAACCAACACGCTATCGTTTACCCAGTGTACCGAGCAACACACTGATAAGCAGGTATAATAGGCCACCAACAAGAAGGTGTTTAGTAAATAACTTCGCATATCAGAGGAGCAGGGATTAACTTGGGCTTTTATCACAAACTATAGTCTGGTTATCTTTATTTACGCTTCATATCCCAAAAATACAAGATAAATCCTTGTATTAGTAACGCATTTGTCCAGAGGAGCATTTTTTATTAACATTAGTCAACTTCAGACAGTGGGGCTAGCGAATGCTAGCTGGCGCCTCGGACACACACAGCTCCACCATGTTGTTGTTGTGGTTTATCCAGCCGCTGCGTGTTTCGTCGGCGACCAATTTCCTTTCATTCGTCGCTGTAAATCCCAGCAAACAGCGAAACTAACAAAACAGCGGGGCTGTCGGTCGGGGGAGAACAGCGAGCGCTGATTTAGAGGTCGGCGCTAGCCAAGACGCGGCTACCGAGCTAGCTCAATCCCCCGACACACGGAGCGCCATGATGATCATCAGCGACAACAGGCAGTGCCCAGTCCAGGAAAAAAAAAAAAAAAACACACCGAGACAAAAGCCGGAGAGGCGCTCCGGTCCCACTCACCGTCACCGACGGCCGCCAGCCCGAGCAGGGCCAGCAGCGTTAGGGCCGTGTGTCTTAGAGCCATGTCTTCTGAATTCCCATGTCTACGCGAGGAAAAGCGCCCGAAGTGTGTCGTTATCAACACGGCCAGAGCTGAAACACAACCACAGTCCGACCGCACACACCACACCGCCAGATACCAGCCAGCCAGCCCGCCGGTGACGTGTTTAAAGGGGGAGGGCTCCCCCTGCCTCCCTTCGCTCTGCCTCCGAGGTCACGGCTGCGTGTGTGTGTGTGTGTAGGGGGAGGTAAACACAACGGTGGCTGAATTACAGACCTCCAGCCTCACATTATCAAGCGAGAGTGAGATTTTCGCAGCTTTTCTTATAAATATACAAAACGAAACAGTTGAGCGTGGCGCTTGGCTTTCCTGTCTGGGCCATGATTCAGCCTCGGGCAGATGTCAGAGGAAACATCTTTTTCCTCTTCATATGAAGCAGAACTTAATAAGATGATAAGTGTATTTTTTACAGGGCATATTATTATTATTATTATTATTATTATTATTATTATTATTATTATTATTATTATTATTATATATTGGTCTCGTATTGTTCTAATTTTATAATGGCTAATTTCTAAATCGATAGGCATTGTCATAAAAATGAAAATATTTCTTCTGACTTTTGCAGACATTCTTAGATCAGTTTGTATGTGTTCAATTTTTTTTAAATGTTTCGCAGTGTGACATTAATTCGCTTCAGTTTATTTATTTTGCTGCAATAAATGTCACCTCAATGGATTTTACAAGGCAAACAAGCCCAATTCATATCCAAACATAATTATATAACCAAATCTTTTCAGAGGTATAGACGGATTCAAATCCATTAGACGTATGAATTTGATCCTAGTTATGATGCAGTGCAGTCAGATTCTGGATATGATGCACATTGGTAAAAAGTTACATAATGAAGCCAACCTTATTGTAGAGTCGTTGACTATGCAGCAGTTCCTCCCCCTGAGTACCTTATTGGAGACAATGAAAAGAAACAACTTCCTTTTAACAGGGAGAGACCTCCAGCAGTGCAAGGCTCAGGCTGAGAGGCTCTCCATCACGACTGACTGCAGTTTGAAAGGATCCACAATTGTCTTCTTAAGATTCTGGATTTGTTGTTTCATCCCAAGATCAGCAGTGACCCTTGTTTAGCCGCCCCCTCATTCTTAGTCTGCCTGTCTGGTAAATGATTCAGTCTGATGTCATCTTCCTCTATGTGCCACAGAAAAACAGAACTTGTGTATATGTTGTTTTATACTTGCCACATTTTGAATTTTGAATATTACATGCAGAGATTCAAATTGGATTTATCCCCGTTAATCTTGAGATGGTTATTTGTAAAAAAAAAAAAAAAAAAATGTTCCTGGGTTTTTTCCAGCATGTATCAGTTTCATGCCTGTGTTGTTTTATTTTTCCGAGTTTATATTCTTTTGTAATTTTATGACAGTTTTAGGACATTTTATTCCCTTTTCTGGGATATGGCCTATTTCTAATGACTACAAAAAAACTCCATCTGTCCAGGGATGTATTGCCCTATTAAATTAAATAATAGAAAACCAAAAAACAAAAGAGTCTGAAAAATACATGAATACAAAAAAGAAATGGTAAACTACACATATATAGGAATAAATTTTTTTAAGAAAAATTAAAATGTCTGTATATTATTACATTTTGTTACTACGCTGCATCTTTTTAAACTGGGAAAAAAATTGTCTGTAAATTTTAGTTAGATGTTAATTTAACTGACTATTGCGACCTTTTTGTGAAAATAAACCAGTAATTAAAAAAAAAAAGAAACTTGTGTGACTGCAGGAGCATTTATAAGACCATAGTGGCTGAAAAAGTGAGTCATGACAAAGTTGTCTGATGCAAATGGAAATGCTGAGAGTGGGCTTGAAAGTGAAACATTTCCCCTATGTAGGATGAGGTTTAAAGGGCAACAGGGGAAGAACTGAAACTTTAACGTTTAATATGACTTTCTGTATTGACAAACAATTGCTGTAATAGATGCACAGCTATGAAAGAAATCTCTGAAACTGTTACAACTATGCACTGCTTTCTTTTAGTCTATCATCTAAAATCCTGATAAAGTAAAGTTAAATTTTAGTTGTAACGCACCAAAATCGGAAAAACTGAAGGTATACAAATAGTTTTGCCGCTCACTGATTCCCATAGTCTGGTTCTGACTCTAAGCCCACCTGTTTAGAGATTTTTTTGAACCATAATAAATGAAGCATTTACTAAACATACTAAATATGGCGAGTACTAAATATATTTCATACTAAACATGTGTTGTATGTTTAGTACTAAATACTAAACATTTAGTATGTTTAGTACTAAACACGTTAGCATAGTTTGATGCTGTGTATTCATCATCTACATCGTGAACACACTTGATGTGTACTTAAGATTTCGATTATGACCTTCATTAAAATGTAATCTTTACTACTGGTTTCATCAGTTGTTGACTGCATGGTGTCTTTTATGACTTTGTGTTTTTTACGATGTAAAGCACTTCGAACTGCCTCGTTGCTGAAATGTCCCATACAAATAAACTTAATTGATTGATTCATAGTTTCAGACCACTCCATAATCAGTCCTTTCAAGATTTTAAAAAATTTTTTTTATCTCCACACTTAAGTAAAAACGATATTCACAATTGTTGGTGTCTTTACTCAGTCATCACCAATGACTCCAATGTGAAAAATACATCAAAACAGGACTTAGACGTGGGGGGGGAGAGTCCATGTAAATTAGCATGGAGCGTTTGGACCCCCAGATATCTAACTGCTCCCCTCCTGCAGTGTTAAAAATAACCCTCATCCAACTGAGCAGACAGAGTGGGAGTATTGTCTCACTGAGGTTTGTTTAACATGGACCAGACAGCATAGACACACACACACAAAGCCACAGATAAAGGAGAAATGGAGAATGTTCGACTGGGGCAGAAAGAACTCTTGCAGATGCTACACAGCTGATATCCATATCTTCATTACATCCGTTGCAACATCCTTTAGGTTTTGCAGAATTCAGCAGCAGGTCTGATTCTTCGTCAGCTGTGATCTGTTACTTCTGTAATTCATTTTGTGCTCTATTTATCATCAGAGGCCATTATTTTTGTTTATGCACATAAAAAAAATAAATAAGATACGCAAATAGGATAAACCAAAGACCTAATCAGATGTAGACTTCTTGTAAAGATAAAGCCTTAAAGAATCTCACTGAAAATTTTTGTTCACTCTGAGAAGAGATTAAATGTTTACTTTTTAAAAGTTTCTCTTCCAAGTAAGAAAACTTTTCAGTTTGCCTATGCTTAAACATTCCAATTCATCCTTCATATTTAACGTACTGGTAATTTGATGGTAATTTGGTGTTAAATCCTTAAAGGTTAAAAATATGTAACAGTTTCACATTTAATGTTGCAATGATTACTTTGACATTTAAGAATGTCTGAGGTAATGTAGTGAAAATTAAACACATTTATCAAAAAACTTAAATGTAAAATATTTCTATATTTCCATAGTCATAAAAAATGCTTGTATGTTCACTCTCTGATGCCCTCTGCTGGTCGAAAAGAAAACAACAAGAACGGGTTTATTTGCAAAATACAAAACCTTTATTAAAGATCTCCAATAATCCATATCATTCTGTGATTTACTTTCTTGACCATAGTGATTATGGTGGTACATTTTAGGTCTAAATAAACAAACAAATTAAAAAATGGGATAAAAAAAGTGTATAAAATGTGCTTTAAAATAGAAAATAACATCTCTTGAAATATATTTACACTAATATCAAGATTGTAAATAACCATTGAACCCTTACAAGGTTCAATGCTTGTAGAATATCTACAACTAAATATTTCAGTCTGTCTTTGCTACCTGTGATAAATGCTCCTTTAACTTAAGTTGGACATTTTTACATTATAGTCAATACTGCTTTGGTGAGAGCTTCTGTCTTTTTACATGTCCTGTAAATCATAGTGAATCAAGCCAAGCTTTTGTGCTGTCTATGACTAAGTTTTTGTGAAAAACCCACTTTAGAAAAGTGTGAGTAATAAGGCAATGATTTCCCGTCTTGTAATGGTGAGTAAAAAAAAAAAAAGTTCCCGTTATCTCCCCTTGCTTGGAGAACTGCTATATATGGGCTATTGCAAAATGGTCAAACACATACGGTTTTGGGAAGAGTTGGTGACTATGCTGATGATGTTCAACACTCCTCCTGTTCGTTTTTGTAGTTTTCCATGGCATTTCTTGGTGTTTTCGCTTAGATGTCACGTTTGAGTTTCTCTATGCTGAAGTCGCTTTCGGCGTCCAGCTTGGAAAGAGTTTTCTTCACCCTCAAGGCTGTGAGGCGGGCCGTTGGGTTCTGGTACCAACACTCCTTCATAATCTTGACAATGGTTGATAGGATCTGTAAACAAGAAGATGTAATTAAAGTAATAGCCACTGGCAATGTGACCTTATTTGAGTAAACTTCATAGTACTGTTTTAAAGTGGTCTTCTTGTAATAATGCTCTATACTATAAAATTCAGCGTATTCATACACTGCAACCACAAACATCAATGTATCATATCAAGATTTCATGCAATAAACTAGGAGAAAGTAGCAAATAATTGCAAAATGGAGGAAAATAAATACAAGGCTTTTAACATTTTCAAAAAATCTCACAAGTAGGATGTTTATTTGTGTTCCTCCTCAACTTTAAATTCCCCCAAATATAATCCAACACAACCATTTGCCTTCATTTGTTGTGACAAATGAAGGCAGTGACAAATGACATCTGTCTGCCTATAATGACATGATGTGTATGGAGAAGATTAACCACAGAAGGATCCAAAAGGAGAACAGAAACAAGACAACAAGCTGTGCATTCCAAATATCTGGCCTTCATAGCAGAGTGCCAAGAAAGTACATGAGAAAAAGTCATTAGAAATTACACCTAGAGTCTGCCATTTGGAAGACACAGTAGACATGTGGAAGAAGGTGATCAGATGAAATTAAAATGTTACTTTTTTGGTTTTTTTGCTTCCATGCAAAACTCCGTCGGTTATGTAATGGGGATTTTTTTTTCTTCTGTAAGAACCGATTTTCAGAAGAAAAGGGGAAAATAAATTCAGGGTAATCCTAAAAGAAAATCTGTTGGAGGCTGCAAAGACTTGAGACGGGTTCTCCTTCCAGCTGGAAGTGTGGGTCAGTGATCTTATTCACAAGGGACAACATAAAATTACTCTACAAAAAACATGTTTTCAACACAAACGTTTTTTTTTTTCTTCCACCTGCTCAACAATCAGATAAATGTAAACATTTGATTGACACAAAAAGTTTGATTTTTGTACAAAAAGGGAAATAAAACACAGGAGTCTTGCATGTTTGCCTCATTAAAAAAAAAGAATATGAGTCTCAGCTATTTTTGGTCCATTGTTTTCTATGTTGCGGTTTTACAACTTTAATTGCCCACTTTAAGCATCAAAGAACAGGACATGAGTGACCCTGTCTGTAAAACCGGCTACTCTATTTAGCTAAGTTCAGTGAATGGGTGACTCCAAATCTGCTTTTGAGTAAAACTTGCTGAATGTCTTCGGTTCTGTTTACTACGAAATTAAAATGAAATATTTTCATTTTGGAAAGATTACCATGTGAGTGTAAATTTCATCTGGAACTTCTTGCACCAGCAAATTGATTCTTTAATATAGCTGCGTGTTTGGTTGTGTGTGTGCACTGGGAGCACTTACTGGGTGGGAGTGGAGCCTGTTGTGCAGGCTGGGCTTCTGCTGATCCACACACACCACCTTCTTCATCTCCTCAAAGCTTGGATCGGAGGGCACCAAGTCAAAGAAGGGCGGCCGATACTCCTCAACAATCCCTAAAAGTGGGACAGGAATAAACAACCACAAACTTAGTCACACCTATTAAAAATAACAGCCATGACAGAGAAAATGCAGTTTATGAAATTAAATGTACTCCCTGCCAAACTAAAGGATCCCATGTCATGCCTCCTCAAATGTGTATCAGCTTCTTCTTTATTTATCCCCACATAAATTTACAGCCCATACATTTCTCCTCTCATAAAAGGCTTGAAACAGCAAGATAAGCTTGCTGGAGATAAGCTGCAGTGGGAGTTTTTGTAAAGTATGTTTGGCTAAACAGGACAGCAGGAGAGATACCGGTTCCCCGGTGACTGGATGAAGACTTTCCCCCACATACTGTATGTATTCATCTGCACATTGTGTCCGTGTGTGCAGCAGCAGTGTGTAACCGGTTGCACAAGGGAGTGTGTTTGCAATGACAACTTGTGTGCATGGGCATCTGGGCCGTGTAACAGTGAGTGCTGACAACAGATAAGACTGTTTATAATTACTGCCGTGCTAATCATGGGAGAGGAGAGACAGACACAGAGGAGGAAATAAAAAAACAAAAATGCTCAACTGATGAGATGTAGTCTTTTGTGTGTGTGTATACTTCCAGGACAACAACATGGCAAGAAAAGACACATTTTTGGTTTTCCGATAAATAGGGGGAAACTAATCATTTCTTTTTATTTTATTTGGCTCAGATTTTAAAACAACAAATCTACTGCAATGCCTGACAAGTGTACTCACACCCCTGGACTATTTTCACAACAGTAGGAGAAAATCACATATCTCTGTGAATGTTATTGGGATTTTATATTCAAGATGGACAAAGTAAGGTGGCAGGAAAACAATGCAACATATGAAATTTTTAGAAGTAGAAACCCAAAGTGGTACACGTATTTCTTTTTAACACCACCCTTTCTCCACTCCCATCTTTCACTACCTTGAGGTATATCATTCTCCACCCACTTTGCAGATCTAGAAACTGACATCTTTTCTAATTCCTCTCTGCAGTATAGTTAAAGCCCAGTTAGAGTTGATAAAGTTTTGTTTCAACTTTTTAATTTGATTTGGCTCTGAATTTTGACTATGCTGTTCAAACAAGTTGGAATGCTTTCATCTAGCCATTTTATTGTAACTCTGGCTCTATGTTTAGGTCTATTTTCCAGCTTGAATGTGAACTCTCACATCTTTTCCAGCATTTAAGACATTTTTATCCATTTTTGTCATGTAATGAGAACAGTGGTCCCCTAAAGGGGCTAAAGGATCCATCAGTTTTTGGCTGCAGATTGATCATTAAATATATACATTTAAAGCTGCTTAAAATCCATAAAACCCACAGATTCATACAGCCTTTTTAGAGTCCAGTCCAAAATTCCAATCAAATAATACAATTTGTTGTAACATGACAAAAAATGGATACTGTTGCAAGGCTCAGGGTTTTACTGCCCACTTACCGTTGACGACAGTCCTGCGTGTTATTTCCCAGAAGACCAAGCCAAGGGCCCAGATGTCTGTTTGCTTGTAAGACTCAAAGACATCGATGCGAATCGTCTCATCCAGCACTTCAGGGGCCATGTAGCGCTTCGTCCCTACACGAGGATTGTTGCCCACATCCAAGTAGTCATGAGACTGAGAGTGCATCACAGCCAAGCCTGAGGAGGCGGTGTGCGTAAAATACAGGTGAAATTATTTCATCTATCACTTTGGATGAATGATCATCACATCAAAAGCAGCACAAATTTGAAAGTAGATGCAACATGCACACTTTACCTAGATCGGCGATGCAGCACTGTCCGTTCCTCTTCACCAGGATGTTTCTGCTCTTGAGGTCTCGGTGGGCGATTGCCGGCTTCTCCTGGGAGCTGACTATCTCGGTGTGGAGGTGGACCAGGCCACAAGCCACCGAGAGGCACATCCTCAAGCAGCTCTCTGGCTCCAGGCTGCTGTACTGCAGGAAGTCATAGAGCGAACCCAACTCATGGAAGTGAGTGACGAGCCACAACTGGGTGCTGGAGTTTTTGGAGGTCATGTCCGAGGCAATGAAACCTGAAAGACAAGACGAAAGATGTCAGGAAACTGACTTCTGGGTTTTCTTTTAGTCTCACATTAAATTTGATTGGTATACAAATCAAACAAATGGTGGAAGGCACATATTGTAGCTTTAAAAAAAGTCTTTCTTGATGCAGAAAGGTTATTTCTCACAGCTTTAGCTGCCGTACCCAGGATATTCTCATGGCGCAGCTGCACTGTATTGTAGATCTCTGTCTCTCTGAACCAGGACTGCTCGTCCCTGGAGGAGAAAATCTTGACAGCCACACTCTCCCCCATCCATGTGCCCCTCCACACTTCACCATATCTGCCTTTACCTGGATGGGAAAAGACAGAGTTAATCAGGGTTACTGCAAAAGAGAGAAAGAGAACAAAAAATAAACTGAAATAACACTGACCAACACATTCAACAAGAGAGATTTGTCTCGCCATAGTTCTTTGGACCAGATATGGAAGGCCTGTCCCACTCCCTGAAGTACAAAACTCATCAAAAATTTCCTAAAAAAAAAAAACAAGAGACATAGATATATTTAAGAGATAAAATAGTCATTTTATTGGAAGGTATGAGGTGTTGCTTACGCCGTATGTGGGGTCATTTCCGGTGGGGACTTTGACCGTGAGGCTGTGATCTTCGGGGTCTTTCAGTTTGCTGGGCGCACGTCGAAATCGCAGAAACAGCAGGAAACCACACACGCTTACAGACGTGAGTAGCAGCAGCAGAGTCACTGCGATCCACAGCTTGGGATGTGGCGACTCTGGGGGAGGAACTGTGGTCGGCTCCCCATCTGGACAGACATAAACGATTTGCTCACAAATCCTCTGAAAAATTAATTTCAGTAATTTAGCTGAAAAAACTATTTCATAATACATTGATTAATAACAGAGTGATATATTTCAAGCTTTTATTTTTGTTCCTTCTCATCATTACAGCTAATATAGAAAGATGCATGCCTTTCCAGATCCAGTTCAATCAGCAGTTTACCACAGGTGGAGTCTATTCAAGTTATAGAAACATCACAGCAATGGCTGCAAATTCTCACTATTATGTGAAATTATTATTTTTTTTATTCTTTACGTATTAGCAAAATTACTTTGCACATGCACAGTTTCATTTTAGAAAATGAAATAAATTAACTTTTCAATAAAGTTCTAATGTGCAGAGATACAGCGACATAATCAGACTGGTGAGAATCTTGAAGTACTAATTTGCTGTAACTGGCCACCAGGGGGAAGCAATTACAACCTCTAGAGAAGATGAAGGCTTGCCACTAACCCATGCAAGCTGAACAAAGTTGTCTCATACAAGCTAATCACTCAGATCCATTAAGTTCAGTAATATATTTCTATGATATATAAATATTGCAAAAGTATGACTATAGGTACTGACTAATATTTGGAGGCGGTGTGATCAGGGTGTTGCACTTGTCCTTCTTGCAGCACTGGACAAAAAAGCCAGGGAAGGATCCAAAGCACTGCTCTCTGAAGTGTAGTTCTGGGAAACATCCCCATGTCTCAGTGACAGAGTTGTCTGCTTCTGAGCCCCTGTTTCGCACCGAGGTGTAGAAACAGTAGTCTCCTCTGCACGTCTCGTTGCTGCAAATGCCTGGGTTCTTGGGGTTCACACATTTGCACAGTAGCTTCGCTTCTTCACCGCCATCCTGGTTCTCTGAGGCACAAGAACAAAATATAAAATAGAAATTACTTTAAATCTAAATCTCGTCACATAACGGTGAGGTAAGAAAAATGGCTTACCTGGAGAGAAAAAAGCTATTTTTCTGAAATAATAGGAGGGAAGTCAGAAAGGATTTCCTTTTAGCAGAACACAAATTATAAATTAGCCCCATTTCCTGTGCTGCCACAAGATGGCACGTCAACAGCTAGCTTGTGGTCGTTCACTGGGAGGGGCCATTTTGGTTTCATATGACAATATTGTCAAAAATGAAACAACACAACCCAAAATGTAAGCCTCAGTTTGCTATTAGGCCTTTAAAGATTCCATTTAATACCTGACGATGATCTGAACTCATGGGATATAGTGTTAAAAACATAAAAGTTGAAGTTCTCCACAGGTACATTAAGTAACTCATCAAAAAATTACGTTTTTCAGAAATGCAATTTAAAAGTGAAACTTATATATCATCCACACAAAGTAATGCGTTCTAAATTTTCCATTTCTGCTTAGTTTGATAATTATGACACAAGTAAAGAAAAACCAACATTTTCCATGTACTATATAGAATACAGAATATTTGTATCACTGTATCATTGCAGCGTGGCATGTTGGTGATCAGTTTGTGGTTTTGATGATGAAAAATCATAGCCCACGCTGCTCTGATATCAGTCTGCATCTTGTTTGTGTCTCTCATCTTTCTCTGGACATTTTGCTTTGGGGTTCAGGTCAGGCCAGTGGCCTCATACAGACTCATCATCTCCAGGTACTTTGGAAGTGTGAGTAGTTGCTAAGCACCAAAGGAAACCGAAATTAGTGTCTTCATGAAGCTTATCAGCAGAGTGAAGAATGAAGTGCTCTAAAATTTCTTGGTTGGAGGCTGCACTGACTTTGGACTCAACAACACCAGGAGATGATATGGCCCAAACAACACTGACACTCAGTGACCGAACCTCAGGCAACTCGTGATCTGTGGGTTCCCACTCTTCCTCCAGGCTCCGGGACCTTAACTTCCAAATTGAATGAAACATTTACTCTCATCTAAAAATAAGTTTTTAAAATACTCAGCCACAGGCCAGTTTTTGTTCTTTTTAGCCAATGCAGGAAGCTACTGAAATTGTCCTGGTTCCGGAGTGACTTATTGCAAGAAATGCGACCTTAGCCTGAATGAATCTCATCTTTCTAGGGTGGCTCTTTAAGTACCAAATCCAGCCACTCCCCAAAACTCTTATCTCTGTTGCTTATGCACTTTTTCCAGCAATGTTTTTTTTCCTTCCACTCAACCTTCCATCAACAGGTCAGTGACTCTCCGCTTGACAACTGTGAAGTCAGTGGTGTTCTCTGTCTATAATAGCTGATATCTTTATAAAAAAATTGTCATTTTCTGACAAAAAAAAAATATTTTCATTAGCTGTAATGTGAGCTACAATCATCAAAGCATTGATGATTGTAACAAAAAAACTTAAGATCTATCCTTCAGTGTTTAGTTAATATTTTATTTGAGTTCCATGTTTTGAAATAAACTAAGAAAATGTTTTAACTTCTTAATAATATTGCAATACATTATAATACACTCATATTGTGCACAGAGTGACAAAAATATTCCCTTATGAGTTGCAAAGCTCTGCAGGAATGCACCTTTGTTTAAACTCCCAGAGGCAATTTAAAACTAAAAGGAAAGCAGTCGAGCATCTAAGACACTTTCCTCTTGAAGTGGGTGGAGAAAACCTTCTGCCTTTCATTTACTTCGACTGCTCGTCATGTCACAAAGCTAGTAAACATTGGTCCTGTTTGAGCTTGTTGGTTGGACACAGACAGTTTTGTTTCAGGGGATTGAACAGAACTTCAGCAGAATAAAACAAGTGAAAGCAAAAACAGCAAAAACTTTATATTTAACTCACCTGCATGAATGGTGGAAGTCAAGAGAAAAACTCCTGCCAACAGAACCCTGAGCAGAACAGATCTTCCCATCACTGAGGAAATAAAAGAGAAACTGTGTTAGCAGAAGTTTTCTTTTTCGTTTTCTTGTTTTTTTTTTTTTTTTACTAGAGAGGAAGAAGTGACCCAGAGAAGCAAGAGATCTCAGCTGCGGCTTGATTTCAGTTTACAGATGGTAACTTAATAGTTGTGTCCATGAGGAGCATAGCGGTGGCTGAAGTCGAGGCCCTAAAGGAAGCTATGAGGTCAAAAACAACAACCAGAGGATCCAGCCTGTCTGACTGTGTTTAATTGCACTGGGTGGGAAAAAAAGGGGGCTTAAGGGGAAGCGGGCTGAAAAGGCTCTTGAGTGTGTTTGTGTTTGTGTGTTCTTGGACTGCTTGTGGCGCTGTGCTACACGGGCTCCAGGCCTGACGACTCCACAGCTAGCCTGCTCGCAGAGTAAATATTGATGGCTATGCTTCCTGCCATTGAGTGGCCCCACCCGGCTGGCCGGCGAGACTCGGGTCTGCTCATTGTTTAGGGCCATGGTTGCTGGCAGTCACGCAAAGTGAGAGGACTGCGATACACACGCTCGTAACTTAAGGGAGCTCGGAATGAAGCTTTTATTAAAAAGCGAAGCAACATCTTTCAACAGCATCCGTGGATATCAGCCAACTTTAATTCACTTGTATTTTGTTTTTAGCTATTTTCATTTACATCAACTAAATGACTTTAGCTCGTTCAGCTAGTATGACAACTATAAAACAGAATGTTGCAACAATATTTGTATTGCTTATATCTTTTCTACAAAATGATCCACAGATGTTTGTGTCTTGGCTTTCTTTTGTGTTTTTTTTTCTAGACCTTTGGCTAGAAAATGTCTCGCCAAATTCATTATTGCATTATGGTTTTGCCATGTAACTTAAATCGTTTCTTATTTTATTATTAATATTTCTTTCCTACTTTCATCTACGCATTTTGATTTATTCTCTTATCTTAGTTTCAGGCCTTTTCCCTTTTGGTTTATTGATTTCTTTGAGTCTTAGTTCAGCTTTCACTGTTTTAATTTGTCTATTCGAATTAACCAAACTGTTTCCTTTGTCATGTTCCACCCATGACTCAGTATTTAAGCTCCTGGTTTTTATTTATTCCTTACTGGATTCTCAAATGACTCTGCCTGCCTTACTTTACCTTACAACTCAACAAGATTAATCCTTAATTAATCTGGGCTCAACCGATTTGCGATTTGTTCTATTCTCAGCAACAACACCAGTATTTGGGTTACTCTTTCAATAAAAGAATAAAAATAAAAGCAGATTTGAGTGCACCAGTTTTTCCTTGAACAAAAATGCTATTTGATAGTGAATTCGAAGACAGAATGGATGCAGACCACCGCCACTAGATCAGTGCATTTTGATGAATGAAACTGGTGTCTGTTATCTAGGTTATAGAATTGATAAATTAATAAAAAAGGCTTGTTCACCTCCACAATTCTGATCTCATTACTGGTTATCTTGTGTTGAAATCAGCAAGTTCTCATGTGGTTCTTTATGCTTTAATGAAGATTTAAAGCATTTTTTTTACACTAAATGTACATGTGGCAAAAAGAGAATTAAAAATACCTCCTAGAGGAGGAAGGTTTTGATTGAAGAAATTAGTATAAATGGTCCACTGGTTCTCTGGCGCCTCTGCTTCAGTCAGCATTTATTTAGGAATAATGGGTTTAAGCGTGACCTTTTTAAATCTAAAGCCCAAGTTTATAAAGGCCAACATACTAAGAAGCATTTTAACTCCTGCCAAGATATACAAACCTGCCTTTGTGGTGGTTTGGTTAACAAGATGTGGCGTCAGTTCCTTTCTGTCTCTAGTTTGCGTGATTTCCATGTGCTTTTATGGATTTCCTTGCATTAAAACTAACAGCTAATGCCTGTTAGCTGTTAGTTTTATTGCTAAATTTAAAAAGTGTCCTTTGATGTGTGTGTGGATGATTGTTTGTGTCTGTGTTCCCTGCCACTGGCCCGTTGACTACTGGCATATAAGTGGCAGCATTTAGCTGACCTTTAACGGCATTACGTGAGAACAGAAAGAGGAGCAGTGGAGCTACATGTAACAGAACCATCATGTTTTTGTTTTATTTATATTCTTCCCAGATGAGAAAAATAGACAACTTCAGCATATGAGTTCAAGTCTTATCCCAGTTAACTGATGTTTTAAGGACATTTTCTGCGACGTGTCATATTGTGAATTTTAGTCGCACTAATCAGAGTGGTATCCAGGAGGCCCTTTGGAGCCTCTGGAGGAGCTGCAGAGATCCACCGCTCATGTGGGAGAATCTGATTGGACAGCTATTGGTTGTGTGGTCAAAATACCTGGATTTTGCAGAAGAATAGCAAGAACTAAACAATTGTTAGTAGGAAGACATAAGAGATCTCAAAGTCTGCAAATGGGAGATTCAGAAACACTCTGGCCAGATGACACCAAAACTGATCTTTGTGGCATTCATGTGTTGAAAAACTAATGAAGCACCACACACTGCAAGTCTATCCTGAAAAAAAATCATGTTAAATTCAGCAAAAATCTTGAAATTGGGAAGGAGGATTACCTTACAGATTAACAAGACAAATGCTACAGTGTAATGGCTCGAATCACACTCGTGTTTTAAGATGATGCAGTCATTGACATCTCAGTTGGACATCAATCCAACTGAGAATCAGTGCAAAGATTTGAAAATGGCTCTTTATATTCGGTTCAACAATGCTAGACTCTAGATGTGCTGAGAAATACCCCACTTACAGCAAAATGTGTTTTATCAAAAAATTGTCTCAGAGAGGCTGGTTGTAGATGCATGCCACATCTTTTAGATTTTTATTTGGACAAACAGTTTAGGAATCTTTTCTGCTTTTTCTGCTTCAAAGTATATCCTTATAACTCGCTAATTTTGTTAATCTAGTAAATAACAAAACTGCATACATCTGGGAGAGGAACCAGCGAACTGCAGCCCAGAGCTTTTGACATCCTCCTTTAGTTAAAAAAAAAAAAGCAAAAATCCAAGTGCAGACTGCAGGAAGCCACGTCGTTACATTTCAAAGGCAGCTTGAGATGTGACAGAACAGAAACCAGACAATAAGTTTCAATGAAACTTATTTTTTTGATGCTCTGAAATTTCTAATTGTTTTTTTTTTTCTCTCTCTCTCTTAAATTGCACAGTTCCTGCAAGTTGATCTGAACTTCCTGACGAAAGCAGACCATAAAAGGAGTTTCTTCTGAGAAGCAAAGGGTGAACTGGTGTGTCACATCTCTTCTAAATCTGATACAGAATGATAGCAGTGTATTGCAACCTCTCGCTTGAGACGCCGCTCCTGTCAGGGTTGAACTCGAAGTATAGAACATGTTAAAACCACAACCGCCATGTCTTATCACCCGCCACAAAGTGCTTCCTGAATCATGCAACTTTTTAAAAATGTAACCTCAACCAAGAAAGTAAATCTTACTGTTGGCCTAAACACAAATGCCACATGCAAACTGCACTAATTTTTGACTTAAACAGTCCACTTGAAGAGCTAGCTATCACTGAAATGTTTCAGAGATCTCAGTAAAGGGAATTCTCAAACCGCAGGCATACAGACTTTATACTTAGCTCCTGTTTGTCTCCATTCTGCCCAAAGCTACACCCACGTGACCCAGGGGAAAACATCCACTGTCATCTCTTCCTCTCATCTGCATGGCTCTAATTCAGGGAGGCAGATCTCTCATTCCATCTGAATGACTGTGCGGTTACAGTGGTTGGATGTGTCGGGCACCTCATCACACACAAGCTTTCCTCTTCTTTAGATTAAATGTTGTTTCACTCCCCTCACCCCTCCTGAAAATACATGTTGTTGTATTACAACAGCATCTATCATGGGGCCTAAAATACAAAAGCAGACGACGCTTTTCCCCCTTAAATCAAACCTGAAATGAATGTTTGTCTGAGAGAGGAAATGGCAAATTCTTCAAACTCAGCTGCACACACAAACGCTGCTTCCCAAACAGAAGACGGAAAACAATGAAGGGAAATGCACAAAAAGAAAATAACAAACACAAAGATATTAGTGTGAACAGCATGCACCTGATGAGCAAACACCAGCGGTCACATGGAAGGATGACCTAAAAGTTTGGAAGGTCAAAAAGCTCTGCCATGGTTGTGCTGGTGTAAGTTCAGCGGGATAAAAAGAGAACTTAAACTTAAACACAACCAAAAGGTCTTTGGTGCAGACTTTCTCATTTACGAATTACCCACAATATATGCCTAAACGTAGCAACAAACAAACCAACACGGATTTCCTTCAATTATAAAACTGAAGGAAAATTATACACTCTTTGCACAGTTTTTTTCTTGTTTGTTTTTTTTTTTTTTTTACAAATCCACATTTGAAATCTGTATTTGAAATCAATGTCAAATATTTTCCTTCCAAAGCCTCCTAATTAATAAATAGATTTAAAATTTAATCTCAGCATGAACTCAATCATGTTCAGGGAAGATTTCAAAGGCAGCCTATTTTGGTCAAATAGCAAGAAGGCGTCCAGTGGAAAGAGAAAGCTACATAAAGTCTGGTTTGCATTTTATTATTTGACTTTTTGACCTACATTCAAAACGCTATATGTTGGGTTCATCCTGAACAAACCACCCCTTTGCTGAAACACATTAGTTACTCTAAACATATAGCTGGGAACTACAATAAAATGGCCCAATCGAACTCCATACCTATATACTCTTCACAGATTATCTCCATCCAATCTGACGGAGCTTGAGCCATTCTGCATTGGCTCAAACTCAGTCAATGTTTGACTGAACTCGAGCTTATAGTTAAGTTATAGCATCTTAATGTAGCTATAAGATGTGCAGAGCTGGAAGGTATTTATGATTGTCTTGTTGCTGTAACCATAGGAGAAAGTAGCTTCAGTAAGTATTGACTCAGTAAAACTGAATACAAATACACACAGCACACTTCTCATACTTTATTTGTGAAAAAACTAAACACTATCTGTTATCTTCTTTTTACAATGATACACTACCTTGTGTTCATAAAGTTTGTGCTTACAGCAAAATGTGGAAAAGTTCAAAGGAAAGGTTAAAGCTACTCTTTTTAAAACAAATACATGAAAAACAACTAAAAATGCTTCCTCTTTCTCAGGCTAAAGCTATTTATTAGTTTTATTATTATTATTATTCATTTAAACTTGGGAATTCAATTAAAAATCAGAACTGCTCTTATGAATATCAAAATAAGTGAATATTTCCCTTGAATTACAGCAAAGAAACAATGCAGATATCTTGATTAGTTACTTACTTCTTCTCATGTGAGCAAAAAATCCCATTAAACTGGGTAACAAAATCAATTTTTATGTGAAAAGTTGAATTTCTATGATCAGTGACTGGACATTAGATCAAATATAGATGCTCATAGATGGAAAACTAGTAGTTTTCTGTCTGCACAACATGTGACACCTGTTCACATCTGGACACATGTGACCCGCTTGGAAAAGGCAAATCACTTTGTGTTGTTACCTATCAGGCCTAATTGGGTTATTAAGGAAGAGTTAATAGAAAGTCAAGATGCGTCCATTACCTGTTTTCTGCTCCCCCCCTTTTTAACTCGTCAGATGGAGCCGCAACGCGTCGCCCACATCACAAACAGGTCGAGTAAGAGTTTAAACCAGCGCCGGAGGTAAACCTGGCCTCATTGTGAGACAGAAATAAACCGGTTAAAAGTCGGAAGGCCCGGCTGCAGATGTTTCGTCCGGAGAGACCTCACATCCTCTCCGCTGCCTCGACGACAAAAAAAAAACCCGGTCGCAGCTTCGTGGAAACAGAATAAAAACGGTTCTGGTAAAACTTTAAAACCGCGTCACTTTCAACGCGCGGACGCGGAAAGATGAAAGTAGTGTTTCAAAAAAAATAAATAAATAAAAAAATAAATAAAGCAAAAAGAAGACCTCAGAGAGGGTCGTCTTGAGTCCGCAGCGAGCTGAATGGAAACCCCTATCTCATCTGGGTCCAAATCTGCGCTGATAAAACCCACAGCAGGAACATCGTCGTGGGGTTTCGGACCAGACTCCTTCCGCTTCGACTGGCTTCACGAGAGACGGCGGAGGGCGCTCGGTTCCCATTAAGTAAGAATTCTTCCGCCGCCGTCCGTGTTCCCGATTAAAAGGCGAGATTAGAGACTTTTAAATAGTTGTAGTCATAGAGTTGTCGTCCCACCCCTTATTGTTCCGTCCAGACTCAGCGCCTGGAATGTGTTCTCTTAGCGGTTTTCCTGTTGCTTGCTAAACCTCTCATTTTCCTTTTCCCCCTGTGGACTTGTGTGTTTTTGCTGCACTGACAGGAATGTGCGTCAAAGAGTTGCACCAAGCTAAATCAAGAAGGAGAGACGGTCGGGCCCGATTTCCACCCTCCGTGTAAGAAATGGTCAAAGCAGTGTGAATCATGACCTGCTTGCAGTGCTAGAATGCAAAGAACAAGGACATATTTAATGGATGTAAAACAGGATCTGGAAGCACTCTGCTTTCCATTTGAGGAAAATAAAGTATAGTAGTCCTTGCAGATTTCTGGCTGGAATTTATTGCTGTACTCAGAAGTTGTATCATTTTCAAAGATCAGTGCGGATTCCACAAACTAAATTATTTCACACACACATATTGCCAAAAGTTATCACTTGTGTGCCTTCACACATATTTTCATGAGTGACACCTCTTCTCAATCCACAGGGTTTAGTATGATCCCACCCTAACCTAAAAGCTCAGTGTCCTGGAAACATTTCCAAAAGGATTAAGGTTGTTTTTATAGGATTTTTGATGTTGTTGTTGGTCCATATTTTTTTGAGATCTGACAGTGATGTTGGATGAGAAGCCTGGCTGGCAGTTTTTTCAATAGAAAAACTGTTAGGACTTTTCAAATTGTTCCACATAAAACTCACTCATTCTTGTTGTTATAGCTCTTGCGCCACCACGTTGAACAGGAAGGGATCATTGCCTAAGAACAGTTCCCACAAAATTGGGAGAATGAGATAGTCCAAGCAAGAAGATTAATGTTTTTGGTGGGCCAAAAACATTAAGAGATTTTTTCTTTTTGTTTTATCATGTCCTGTGTGACAGTGTAGCACTCAGAATCATTGTCTGAACTTCCCTAACCCAAATTGTCCCGAAGGCAACCCCCAACTAGCACACAAAAATCAAACACATGCCCTCGAACACTAATGCCATAAATTAAGAACTTCTTTCTCTAAAACCAAAGGGGCAACCCCATCTTTTGAAAAAATTAAAACAAAAGTAAATAAATACAGAAATAAATAACCCACAGAAGACCATAACTTTAACTACTACATATTGCAGTCAGGTAGGTAAGTGCTGTTCTCTTGGCCAATCATCAAAACAGACTCATCTATTGGATCTCCAAACAGAGAAGTGTCTGCGTGCTCTACACCACTTCATAGAACGGTTTGCACTGCACTTAGCGATGTGAGGCTTTGATATAGTTCAAGTACAAGCCATTTAACATTTAGTTGCATAGTTATTTTCTCTGGAAATATGTATGCACTGTTCCTGAGCTAATCTGAAAACCACAAGGTCTCTAGCTATACTGACTCTCCAGAAAGTTGACAATCTACGGTGCACAGTATTTGTGGTTTTATGTGGGTTACCGCTTCAGGGTGGAGCCTCTGTTTTTGTGAGCGCCTTAGTTGTTTATTGGAGAACATCAATGAACAAACAGCAACAGGAAGACGTGAATAAAAGCAACAGAATAAAACAAAAACACAAGCAGTCCAAGGATAAAACTGTGGAGAAATTTAAAGCAGTTTGCCTGTGTGACAAGATCCTCGGCTTCGAACATCTCAGAGTACTTTTCAGCCCATCATCTGAAGATAAAAAGTCCTTGTCACAACTGTAAATCGTTCGAGATATGGCTGTCAACCTAAACTGACAGGATGCAAAAGGAGAGCATTAATCAGAGACGCAGTCAAGAGGCCCATGATAACTCTGAAGGAGCTGCAGAGATCCATCGCTCAGGTAGATCTCTACCTGAGCAAACCTGACATTTATGAAAGAAGAAAGCTGTTTTTTCTTTATTTATGTACACAGAAACTCATCACCTTGGATATGCCACATAAAACTACTTCAGTAAGTGCAAAAATAACAACCGGTACTCCTTTTGTTGATCCAAACCAAAACCAACCAAAGGTTTTCTACAGTTTTTCTATGTACGGCTCATCATTTGACATAATTTACAAATGAGCATACAAAATAAATTACACATATTACATTAAATGGAATAAATACATTATTACATTTAATGTAACATAAAAGTCTACCAAAACATTTTAAAAAATGTGCGCGCTTAGCAACTGTGGGAAGACATGATGATGCTAAATTGACTTACTTTATTGCGTGTGTTTAGCGATTGTGGCAGCTAATAGCCATCATGAAGACAAATGCCGAAGGGATTACAACGTGGGACATTTCACTTAAAACAGCCTTCTGCAGATGTCTTCATGTAATACAAATTTTCCCTCCCTGTTCACAGGCTCTGTTTTCTCTCACGTTTGGCTCACGGCTGCAGACACCAGCTGGAAGCTTTCACATCAGTTGTCAAGTTGCAAAATGAGCAAATTGTTCTTTGCACTTTTGGGACTTTTTCTTCTTAAACCATTAATCTCTGTAATTTGAGGAGCCATGTAATCTTGATGGTTTCCATTTGTAGCACAACTCCTTGGAGTAAATAAAATAACATTTCAGTCCTGTCAAAGCAAAAAGGAAAAACAAACACAACTGTAGTTAAGCAATAAGCAGTTCATTTGAATGCTGACACGTCTTATTCACGAAGGTGAAAATTACAAGATACTTAGGTCAATTCTATCTGCATGAACAGGTTTGAATCTTAATTTGAGAAATTGTTCAACTAAGATGTGATTCCTTCTTAACTCTAGCGAGGGATTTATTTTAGGATTGACCCAAGGTCATCAAGTTCCCCTCTTTTGAAAGGAAGTGAGCTGCAGCTCTGAAAATAAAATAAGACATTGTTTTACACCACACCAGAAAAAAGAACACATTTTGCTTCTCCTTTTCCAACTGCCACTGTGAGCTTTTCTCCCATAAGAAGCTTTATTGCGAAACATGGCTTCATTTAAGTCATAGCAACTTCAAAATGTGCTTAAACATAAGAGGTTGCCTTTGATCACATTTTATCACTAATAAAAGGTAATTGTTGTGTAATGATAATCTCGTGTGGATTAAAAGATTACTGGCAACCAGAGTTCAAAAGCCACCCCATGCCACCGCAGAGTCTTAAGTAGCTCAAAGTATCCTTATTTTAAAAGAGTAAATAAGGTTACAAGACTAATCGGTCACGTGTATTCTGCAGTAGAAAATATCTTATTTCTAGTTTTTCCACATATCTGGATAAAGGCATAAATGCAAGATTTTTACAGCAGTTACAAATCTTTCTAATGTTTTTCATATGTTATTACCACTGAATAATAGCATTATTCAGTTTACCCTTTGACCTAAAAGTCCTTCCAAAAAGTCCTAGTGGAAGCATGGCAGCTGAGCATTTCAAAAATACGAGAAGCATATGCGACCTATAGTTAAGTAAAATATTTATAGCAATCCTGATTCTGATGGTGTCAAAACCTGATTGTGAATCTGCCTTTTAGTTGATGAAATTGTTATGTTTGAAAACAGCCTTTTTCATAAGATTTTATGTCTAAATTGATAGCTTGTTAACATTTGGAAGTCAAAGAGGTCTCTGAGTCCAAAGAATTAGTTTTAGAAAAGAATAGTTGGATCTGCTTTTCTTTGGCAGTATAAGGGGATTTAGCTCTAATGTTAGCCAAACTCAGCTTCCAATTGTCTGACCTGTCCCTCATGGCATCTCCTCTCCAGACAGTGCGTGCTGCTGGATTGCTGTGCTGCTGGGAAATAAACAAACAAAAAAAAAAACAAAGCCTGGGACCCATCAACCAGATTTGGCCAATAGGACAGATATACAAATTGAGTTATGTTTCCTATAAATGTGTTTTTCGTTTGTTTTTGTATCATATGTTATGTTTACATTTGTTTGGTTCTTTTCTCGATTAATCATAGGTAGCTGAATAAACCATAAGCCTGAGAAAATTACTGGAATATCCTTATTCTTACCTGATTGTGTAAACCCACATAATAATAGACAGATCATCATTCAGATTATTATTTTTTTTTGATGGATTAGGAGACTGACTGATTTCTGAACATGAATATAACTTAATGTAGTTTAATATGACTATGCCACATCACACATGATGCCTTAAAAGAACTCACTCTGTGTTGCTCAGGTCAAGAAAATTTATTGCAAGCTTGCATTACAAACACTCGTCATTGATTCCACACCTTAAGTACGCCACAAAAAACCTGAGTTCTTAAAGTATTTTGTTTTTAAAGTAGTCTTCAAACTCTCTACCAAAGAAGAGATTGCCTAATTAGATTGATGTCGTAGATAGATATAATCTGTTACAACTGGATATGTTTTGGATTCATTTGCATTAATGATTGTGTTACTTTAGTTTGCAAACTGAATACAAAAATATAATGACACTTTTTTCTAGTTTCCAAAAACAATCCGATTGTGAAAAGTCCATAATTTAATAACCCTGAGTAACATTTGGTACAGGCAGTTCCTCTCAGAGGTTCCTTGGGTTCTTCTTTTATCAAAAAGCAAAGTTGCACACCAAGCATGTTCTGTTGACTTTGTCTAACAAAACACAAAACATTGCTGCAGACCCAGGACTCGCAAATGTACCATAAGTCTTTCATTCACCACACGCCAAGCGTGCAGACTTTGCACTTTCAGTTGTAAATGTCTGCAATGAGGGTCAAAAACATTTTGGAGTGTCGGAAACGTGAAAAAGCCATAAAGACATGTGGTTGATGATACATGTTGCAGGAGAGGTGGGAACTGGGTGGGCAATTAGAAAACAAACATCAGTCAGGAATAACAATATGAACGCCAGCGTAATGTGTGTGTTGGTCCTTCTATACCTCCTTGAGGCATGGGCCCTTGAAGGTGTGTTGTGGTACCACAATGTTATTAGTAGACGGTACACTTTGTGAGGTGAAACCTCCATGGACAATTTGAAGTCAACGCCTCATCTTGTTGTGCTTTTCTGTACGTGGTCTGTGACAGTTATTAAGTGAATGGATGAATGGTTGAATGGCAGGACAAAATGTTCCCTATCAGATCATTCTCCAAACCACCACACATAATCCACATGACAGAAATTAAAAGGTGATTCATCAGAGCAGGGCGTCACCTTCCTTTTATTCCTCTGGAGTCATATGACTATTGTTGGCACCTTGTTTTGTCTCTTTTTGGTCCTTTGGATATAGTAACTTATTTTAATTTAAGTTAAATTAAAGTATGTGATCAGATATGTCTCATTTACAGTACAGGCTATTGGCTCTTTATTTTGTATTCAGTTCCTATAAAGCTTTTCACCAAGTGTCCAAGAAAATAAGAAGTATCTTTAAAACTGCAGCTCAAGCAGACACAGTAGTGCAAAAGCAAAAGATTCACCAAGCTTGAGATGTAGAAAGCCCAATGATGTTTAAATCCAAATATCATTATGGATAACATAATTGTGTGCCCAAGATGTCAAAAGTTGTTTCGAAATATCGTGACCTTCCAGTGGATCACAGTTTCTGTTGGAGCCAAAGTTCAAATCCATCCATGATATTTGTCAGATGCTCGCTCCCAAAGTTGTTTAGCACCGACTTTCTCTCATGTTACAGAAATCAGAGTCACCGTTATCTCACTGTTTTATTTATTTTGTGCGTGGCCATATCACAGTGAAATTTTATCTGGCTGACTCAGCGTTTGCTGGAGGATTTTTTGGACCCCTTAGATTTTTTCTCATCTTCTTTCTCCTGTTCTTGTCTTTTCTTCTCTCTCTTTTTCTCCTCCTTGGCCTCCTTGTACTTCCAGACGGGCGGCTCCAGGTAGCCCTTCTGCCTCTTCTTCTTTTTCTCCTTTTTGGGTGTGGGCTCCCCGGACTTTGTCACTTCAATCTTAGGAATGCAGCCCGAGGGGAATATGCTGTTCCTGTGTGCCATGCTGCGGGGGATGAAACTTCTCATGCCGCCTGATGGCATGCTCTCCCTGCGCTCTGCCTCCTGGCAGCAGGATGTCAGAGAGACAGAGGTGGCGGACAAAACTGTTGGAGAAGCTGAAGTGATGGATCCGTTGCTGTGGGACACAGTGCTCTCCTCCAGCTCCTTGCTGCTGTGCTTTTCAAGCAGTTCTGGTACGGCGTACCGTCTCTTGCCGATTTCAGGGGGACTAGTGGGGCAAAGCGGCCGGGAACCGGTAACTACCAGGGGGCTGTGAATACTCGTAGTTATCCGAACCATATGATCCATAACCCCGTTGTCGTGGGCGTCATGAGGGAAGCTGAAAGAAAGGCTTTCTTTTAAGCGCTGTCTCAACTTCTGGCTGGTTGATTTTGGGGCAGTGGTCTTTTCCACCAGTTGTTTCAGTTCAGGCCACTCAGGCTTGTAGCTTTCGCAAAACTGCCCGGCAACAGGGTGAGCCTGCAGGCGCCGTATCCTGTTTAGTGTCTCGAACCGTCCTGTCCGAAGGACCCAGTCCTTAAGCCCTCTGCCTTGGACCAGGTCCACAGCATGCATGTCTGCACCTGTGCAACAAAAAGGATGGAAAACTACAAAAAGCTGTAAAAACAACATGAAAACGGGTCTACAGGATGTATTGAAACTAAACAGCTTTCATCAGTATAACAACACCACCATGTGGTTGTTCTAGTCATGCAAATTGCTGTGTGGCATAGCCTTACTTGGAACAAATCAGGTAATTTCACTGTATGGGGGACGTTGGTATACAAGGACTTGAAAAATGAGTCACAGCCTCTTAAGCTTTGTCATAATTTCTCAGTTTATATCTCAGAATGGATAAAGTAGTAGTTTTACTGTTTTAAAACCTTAAAAGATGCAGTGTCCATTTGTATTCAGTCTTCCTCGAGTCAATACTTTATAGAGCAGCACTTTGGTTCGATCACTGATGCAAATCATGGATTATTTCTCCACCAGATTTGCCTAGCCATCATCTGACTTGTTGCTTTTTTTATTCTGAAATGGTTCAAGTTCAATTGGATTGAACAGAGAGAATCTGTGAATGCTAACATAGATCCAAAAGCATTCCAGTATTGCTCTGGCGTTATGTCTAAAGGGTTTCCTCCAGGTCCACTCTATTTATCAGTTGCATGACTTCTAGAAAATGGTTGCACTGGATTTTGCTGATGGGCCCCAGAGTAAATGGCACACCACAATTTTCAGATTTTCTGTTATAAAATATACTAAAACAATCTTCCTTCCATTGTTTTTTGTTGAATTGGCCTGTCACATAAAATACAAATAAAGAGGTTGTAATATGAAAAAAAATATGAAAAAGTCAAAATGGTATGAATACTTTTGTTATTGTTTGCAGACTAGAACAATAATCTGTATTAATTGAGGTTAGTGGATTTCAAGATTTGTCATATAGTTAATTTAACTTAATGTTACACATGAAAACAGTCAAAATGTATTTTTTTTTAAAAGTGAGCTGATCCGTGATGTGAATGACCAGGAATTAAAATTGTCTTGGATTTGTTTTGCATTTTTCATGTAGCAAGTTCTGTGGAATAATATTTTCTTTCTAAACTTTTCAGCCAATGTTATCTTAAATAGAATGAGAATAGAAATGTATTATTGTCCTATTCTAAATGTGACCATGCAGGTCAGACTAATCTAATCCCTGCAGCCTGCAAAGTGTACAGATTAGTTCCCAGATCAGGTAAACTGGTTTGACCTGTGTATCCAATGAAACACAGCATTTTAATCCTAGCTGTCTTTTATTGCAGAGTGAACATTTTAAGCCTCCTAACATAATTTTTTGTTGTTGTTTTTGTACAATCCATTTAAAGTTAATTTTGACTTTCTGTGTTCTCTTGGCTCATACGGGTAAGGCCGCACTCGTCGTTAGAGTCTAAATCAGGTATCGCATTGCTAAACTTACCATGCATCAGCAGGGCGGTCACACAGTCCTCTCGCCCCTGTAGGCCTGCCTTGATGAGGGCTGTGAAGCCACGAGGGTCTCTGAGCTCAGTCTCCACACCGGTATAGTAGTTCAGGATGTAGTTAAGGATGGTGATGAATCCTAAGGTGAGAGACGAAAGGATGACTTTGTTTGTATTCTCAAAAGGATTGAAGGCCTTGGGTTAATTGTATGTGGCTGGGATTTTCACATGTACCGGCCTGTGCAGCTATCATGAGAGCAGTGTTGCCGTCATTGTCTTGGTGGTTGATGTCTATGAATGGACATTTGTGCAGGAGGGTGACGATGTCCACAAAACCCTTGGACACAGCCAGCATCAGCCCATTCTGGTGCAGAGAAAACATAAATCAAAACTATTTATCTTATTGCACGCTAAAGTAATACATAATTTCTTTGTCGTTTGCTTACTCACCCTGCCATTGATGTCTAGCTCCATGGCTTCCTCCTTGGTGACCCCTCTCTCCAGGATCCTGCTCAGGGATGTGGGGTCGTTCCTGGCACAGGCCTCATATAGCGTTTTCGGTGGCTCCCTATAGATCGTATTCTGTTCGTAGTCGGGAAGCACCGAGTCGTCAGAGAGTATGCTGCCTGAGTCAGAGTCATCCAGGAGGATCTCTTCGTCGTTCGACGGGCCAGGACCCAGGTGTGGGTCATCGGCTGCAGCTGCCATCTTGGCCCCTTCAGTCAGGGATTACACCTGGTGAGGCCCGCTGCACATCAGCTATCCCTTAAAGAAAATTCTATATAAGCTCGATTTTGTTTTTCACCACAACCACATGCGACAAGAAAGACATGAGGTAGCTACAGTACGACTTCATCCCCATAACAGGAAATGTTCTTTGTAAAAACTAAATACATAAATGTTGTACTGCATATACAATTACAGCACTCAAACAGCTTGATATTATTTTTGTTATTTTAGTATGTTTTATTTGTTTTGGTCACAGCTTTTTTCTTTTTTTTTTGAGTTCAGATAATGCCACAGAGAAAGGTAAAGAGGATCAATTGGAGCTGCCATAGCTTTTTTTTTTTTTTTTTTTTTTACAGAATCCCCAACCCAGATGAAAAGGCAAATATATTTGAAAAGTCTTAAATCATGTTTTTCTTTTGGAGCAGTGGCAAAACAATATTTAGTTCCTCTAAAGGGAACTTATTTCCATGCCTTCTCTTTGACTCCTTTTCACAGTTTCAGTTGTTTTAATTTTTTTTAACCAGTCATAACTTTTCAACTGTCTTTCAGACTAAATATTGACAAATGTGGGAGTTCATATGCTTCCCTCTCATTCCCTGCCAATGCAGGAAATGAGAGGGAATCATGGGCGGCTGGGTTAAAATTTTATTTTTGGAAGAAAAAACCCCCAAAAATCACATAGTTTAAGGTTGGTCAGAAAAGCATGACCGACAGAACCAAATAAACTCAGATAAAACCGAAGTAAAATCCTGTGGGAATTAAACTACTAAGAAATGCTAAAAGTCGTGTTTGCCTAGAAAAGTTGTTTTCAGGATAGACTTCTATCTGCTTTTGATTTGCAGAAAAAAATATGGGCCCTTTGAGTGAAAATGCACCTATAGATATGACAAGGAAGTTCTGGAGTGTAAATAAAATTGTCCTACTAAATAATTATAACCAATAAAAAGAAAAGAACTGCTAGACAGCAGTGAAGATTATAATATTTCTGGTCATCTCAAGTGGTGCTGATGTCATCTAATAACAGTAATCATTCTATTTCCTCTTGCCTGGTGTTTGATGTTGATGTGCCGTACTAAGAATAGACATCACACTCTGTAAGACTCACACCTACTATGTTAAATAGATCTGTTGACCTGAAGATATGATGGCTAAAGAGGATGAGGAGCTTTACCTCACCTTAGCCCTCCTGTCACAGCGGCTGATCTGTAAGTCTCTGATTTACACTGAGCATAGCATGAAATGCATATCTGTTTATTTTCTATATAGCAAGGACAAAAAAAAAAAAAAAAATCATTGACGTCTGTACTTAAACATTAACTGAAGCATGAATGGAAAGAATAATGTAGACCTGAGGACATTTTGCCCGTGAAACCGATGTGAATGAAGGCATAGTGGGAGGAGGGAACTGGGATGAAAAAGGCCATATGGAGCTGGAAGCAATGGGAGGCCAGTTTAGTAACAGTATGTGTCATTGTCTCTTAACAGAGTCACACAGCTCTGCAGAACAAGACATTGTGATTCTTGCTTTTGTTTGTATGTGTGATCAATTCCAATTGGGGTGTTCTGAAGGAAAGACAAAACAAGTAAAGTCTCCATAAGTCAATGATTCATTGACAAATAAACTTGCATTTAAACTGCTGGCTAATAAAGAGCATTCCTGACCTTGACTCTGCCTAAATAGAGCTTCTTAGTGTCCGGTTAGAGCGTAAGTTCATGGAAATTATTATTGTACTTTAACTGTGACTCAGCTTCCTGCTGAGCAACACAATCGGACCAAACTTGTGCCTCTGCATCTTAATAAACACCTTAATAATCAGTCGCTTTCAAAATGCAAAATACTACATAAATCAAACAAGAATTAAAACTTTATAAGACAAAAAATTAAGATCTCACCCAAAGGATTCCAGCCATGGTCCAGTCCTCTTCTCCTTCTTCTTCTTCTTCTTTTGCTGTAGATTTTTTAAAATCTTTTTCCTCAGGTGTTAAACCATCTTCTGCCCACTCTTGTGCACAGTAGTGACTGGTTAAGGTTACGTTCCCCAACCAGAACACAACTTCTTCCTCCTCCCTCCCTCCATTTCTCCTGCCGGCCACTTAGGTTGCCTCATCAGCCCGGTCCTAACATAGACTCTGCTGTCCTAAGTCAGGCAACGTGCTCTCTCCCTCTCATCCTGATTACAGAAGATTTGCGGATTAAGAGAAAGAAACAGACAGAAGCCAACCTTGCTCCCCCTGCTATCAGTTTGTTGAGTTATTCTGCTCTTTCGCTCATCTTCTTGACTCTCTCACAGACTCTGCCTGTCCACAGCTCTGAGCTGCCCGTCTGTTGTGTGACAGAAAACCTTGCTTGTTGTCCAAAAAAAAAAAAAAAAGTGTTCTGATTGAATAATTAAGGCTATGGATCTGTAAAAAAAAAACAAACAACAACAAAAAACTACCAAATAGCCCCACCAGAAAAATACAGAGAAACAGGAGAAAAAAGAAAAAAAAATTCTGATAAAAATTATTTTGCTGGGGCAACAAAAGTTAGTCAGCCAGAGGGCCTCAGAGGTAAATGCTCTCATAGCAGGGATGATGCAGCATGCAGAGTCCAGATCCCTACATGAAGGTAAAAGCTTTAGTTAAATCTTTGCAACTGTCTGTGATATTTATACATTTTAAAACAATTATTTAACTTAATCTTTCCTTTTGTGCTTTTAAAAGGATTAGTGTTATGTGGACTGAAGCCATGCGGAGAGAAATGTGCTAACAAGTTTATTCATAGCATCGATGTAGAAAGATGAACCCTTATATTGAAAGGGAACAAGGCCAAAGTAGACTACTTGTGTATGTTATCATAGTCCGTTATCCAATACCTTGTCTCTGTTTGAGGGAATGTGACTGCCCCCTCCTGATCAAACTAGAAAATGCAGTGCTTGTGCATGAGCCAGTTTTTACAAAATAAGCTCAAGGGCCAATTTATTAAGTGCACCTTCTCAACTGCTTATTAGGAAAAATAAGCAGTTGAAAGATGATCGAAAAGCAACATCAGCTCGTAGCTGCAACACCGCATTAAAAGACGACAACAGTGGCTTTAAAAAAGGAAACTGAAGCTACATTTGAAAGTGGGTCTCTGAATATTAGGCAGCAACAATTTAGAAATACATTACCTGGTTTGATGTATGACAGCTGGATATAAGCATTAGTGTCACCCCTTGGCAGCCCTACCAGGATAGAGCGGTACAGACAACGGATGGATGGATTACCTGGTTTGATGAGTTTTGATTTCAGATGGAGTCAGAACTTGGTGGAAACATGAAAGCATGGCTCCATCCTGCCATGTATTGATGGTTCATAATGGTGGTGGGAGAGGACTGGTGTGTCTTACCTCACTGCTACCCTGACCATGTGCATCCCTTCATAATCACAAAGTATCCAGTTTTTCATGTATGTTTCCAACATACTACAGCAAATCTCAGATCATCCCAAACAAATTTCCTGGGTTCAATGCACTTCAGTGGCCTGCACAGTCATCAGATCTAAATGCTAATGCAGATCTTTAGTATGTGGTGCAACAGGAAATGGATACTGAGTGGACAAGCATCCATTGACGTATGTTGACACGTCAAAATATTTCAGATGCCTTGTTCTGCATCACCTATCATGAACATATAATCTCAGAAATGTAAATTCATCTTTGAAATGTATCTAGCTAAAAAATAACACATCGCCTAGTAGTTGTTTGAGTCTTCATGGGTATTTTTGATCACATCCATCCAGTGGTTATACAGATTAAATTCTCTAAGCTTGGAGAGCTGCATGCAATTATTATTTTTTTAAATTACCCGGAACGTTACCCTATTGGCTGCAAACTGAGGGATTGCCTCCACATCATCATACCAACCTGATCCATTACTCAAAAGGTGATGATCTATGTTTAGACACACGAGCCTCTGCTGGGTCCTTGCTGATATGAAACTCAGGAAGAGTGAAAAGTTGGGACGTCTAGGAGCAGCAAAGATTACAGCGCGAGGGACCAAAACAGAAATAAAATTGACAGGAAATATCAGGGGAGTCTGTTTGGCACAGCAGGGCGGAGGTTTAGGATGTTTTTCCTCCATGGAGAACCTTTTAGACGTTGGCAAGCTGACCAACCAGATGAGGGCAGCATTGCTCATTCTGCACAAACTGTGTTTGATGATCCCAGAGCACAAAAGCTTTAGCTGTGTTTTTATTTTCTTTCTTTTTTTTTTTTTGTTTAACCAAGAAAATAATCACAGAACATTTGTATCTGTTAGACAGCATTTTATTCTGGGACACACCTAATGAAAGTAATCAAATTTCCTTTTTAGGGTCTTGAGCTTTGTTTTCTTTCTTTCTTAAAAGGCTGCTTTTCTTCTCCCCAGACACCCTGGTACCCAGCTGAAGTCAGATGTGGAGCAAAAGAACCTTAAAAGAGGCTTGGGACAAAGTGAACTAAGTTTAGCCAGCTTAGTGACTGATTGTATGGACACACATGTGCCCGGCTAATATTAGGCTGCTGGCAGTCTCTCTGGGGCCAGTCTTAGCAGTAAATCGCTCAGACTCTGGGGGCTATGTCGTTTCCGTCTATGTGACTGACGACAGATCCTCTTCATGCTGTGTTTTCTGAAACCATCCAAAAGGAATCAGGTGAATGAAAGGAAGCAGGAAGGAAGCAGAGCTGAAGTCACTCATGTAGGACAAGAAGGTCTGGGCTGATGTGTGGGAGGGTTTAATAAGGAGAAATTGATGTTCCTGGCTTGTGCTTTGTTCAGGCTGTCTGGAGAATCTGTAGCAAGTTTGATAATATACCAAGAACATAACACTGCAAAAGAAGATCCCATATTACTAACTATATTAATGAAAAAAGCTTTATTTTGATCTAAATATACTCCTCAAAATGAATGTGTCAGTATTTACTGCAGAAAAAGTAGATTTAAAATTACTGATTGAGCTAACCCAGTCAAGACTAAAATTAGTCTTTCAAAATCAAGCACAAAGATACTATTCAACATCAAAGTTTCAGTATTTATTATTATAGAGAGCATATCCATATTACTAGCTGAGCTCAACAAGCTATCTCTTTTTTTTTTTACGTGTCCTGTCTGTCAGCTTGGGTTTATTTCAAATGTGGGACACATTGACAGGAAAAAAAAATTAGGAAAAAGAAAGGGAGAAAGTTTAGGGGAAAAACATTTAAAGGAAAATAAGGAGATAAGACACCATAAAAGTCTGCTTCTAGAACTGCAGAAAGACAGGGGGGAAAAAACAAACCCAGAACTGAGCATCAAACAGCCATCTTTTATCTACAAAGCATTTTTCTAACAGATACTTTGTTGAGGGGACTGAATGCTCCTATGGGGTCCAAAGCCCGAGTCCCCTAAGAAGAAAGGATATTTTGGGATTACGGGTTAGGTTTAGAGTAAGATGTGAATTAAATTTAGGTTAGCTCTGAGGTTAGGCATGTACTAGGAATGGCTTAGGGTAAAAGTCAGGTTACTAAACTGAATGAAAAATGAATTGAGGGAAATGCAAAGTTAATACAATACAATACAGACCCTCTGGAAAAGCAAAGCGCATAACAAGTGGCTGGTTTGTCCTGGACTAATGCAAAGTCCTTGTGACGATAGAAAGACATACTATCTGTGTGTGTGTGTGTGTGTTTGTTGGTGTGTGTACCTGATTGTCTTTGACTGACACAGCAGCCAATCCTGTGTCAGTACTTGACTTGCTGCCCAGACTCACACCATAGACTTTCACTGGCAAGATAAAAATACATTTAGAAGGTGTTTTAGAGAAATAGTTTTACGTTATATTCGCAGGATGTCTGGTGAAAAAGATTTTGCTAAAAGATGCCACTGTTCATAAAAAATGTTGCGTTTGCATCTTGCTGAAAATAATAAGACATTTTGAAGGTTGAAACTGAGAATGTCTAATTTTGCTCCAAACACATATTTCTAAGAAGTTGAAACTGCTCGCTTCTTGCCCCTAGATTTAAAACATGTTATTATGAAACACTCCACTGGCTGCCAGGATTATTTTCTGCATCTTCTCCATAGCCACAGAAACTTCAGAAATAAGCTAAGTACTCAGAAATTTTGGTTTTCAGCAATTTTTAGAAGAAAGTAATTTCATGAGTACTGTGTGGTTATCTTTATCTTTTAATGTAAAACTATTGCTGATGTTGTATAAATGTGTGCACATTTTGCTTCTCAGATTTCTCACCCTATTGTCAATGTAGACACTTTCACTTCAGATAATTTGATTTCTTTAAAAAAAACAACAAAACAAACTGATAACATCAATTTGCTGTCAACAAAATGGCCTATGCAAATACGCAAACATTGATTGTTTCTTTTTGACTCTTCTCAAGGCTAAAATAAAGTCTTTTTTGTAAGCAGTGATCTGGTAACATTAATACATATGTAAGAGTAAAATGAGACAAAAAAGTGCTTATTTTTGAAATCCCCAAATCCATGAAACTCACATTGCTGTGGCTCAGAAGGTCAATATGAACAGAGAGTTAGAGTTTGCCTAGGATGTAAATTAACATATTGTCTTGTTGAATATTTCGCTGCTCACTGCTCACCTCTTACAGACAGTGAAAAATATTTATTGAAACTTTAAAATCAGACCAGCACTTCAAATTGGTACACATGCTATTTTGATGCTATTTGGAAAATACGACTGCTGACCCAGGATGTCATTCTGTCTCCGGACAGCTTTAGTTCTCCAACACCTGAGGCTTAAACAGGCCATGCCGCCTTCAAAATGCTGAGTAGTAAAGCTCTAATCATATGCACCAGTGTGTTATGAGTATGATTTTTGCCATTTAGATGTGGCAAATAATTTATTCCTCGGCAGAAATCATAACTTTTTAATTCCGTGACAAGAACTGTCTTCAGTTTAGAATCATGCTAGAATCATGAGCTGTTTTGATGTAAACAAAGCTGAAGATAATATGGGTGTAGTTGGTTACATTCAGTTCAGTAAGTTTCATGTGCGTGCCATTCCCTCAGGCCTTCATTTGGGTTGCCCCTACCACTGAAGAGTTCACACAGTCGACGTTTGACAGTGCACCTCACTGTGACATAGTCAAAATGAAGCCCAGAACAGAGAGATAAATAAAAGAGATTGATCTCCTTTGATTGAGGGCAGAGTTCAGGTAGCAAAGACAAGAGGGAAGGGGGATGAGAGGAGAGGGAGAATGATGGCAGGAGGTGAGGTTTTTGGGAGGGAGGTGATCTTCTTTGACCAATGGAGGATAAGTAAGAAGGATTTCAGGGAGGGAGATGTGAAAAGTCACCATTCTCATTTTCCGACTTCAGTGAAGTCAATATAAGGGGTAGCTTCCCAGACATAATTACTCAATAATGAAAAGTGTCCTCTTGAAGAGAGCTGGCAAAGAGGACACCACATTCTCACAAGGAGGCCCTTTGAAATCTACCGGCCTCACCGGAAAAAGCTTCCACTGACAGGACGAGGCAGCCGTTCACTGGACTCAGGCAGAAACAGACTCACCTCTCTGGAATGAGAAAGGGACAACTTCTGAAGGCTTTTGTGGAAGTGCGCACTCCCAGGTCCGGACAAACGTAAGCACCCCTCCTCTTCCTGGATAAGCTCCTCTTATGCTGTGGGCTCCAGTGTAGGACGAGGTGGGCTCAGCTCCACACTGTGGCACAGCCTGAGAGGAGTGAAGGTTGTTAGGGGAGCTGAGGAAAAGATGAAGTCTTTGCAGAAGAATCAGGGACGCACCGACCAGATGTTGGGAGCCATGGCTGATGTGCTGACTTCCGTGGCAATACCCAATCAGCAGTGGGTGAGTTACAACTCTGTTGTGGATCACTTTGTGTGTTTATGATTCGTGTTTATGTGAAAGCGTAGTTAGCACAAATTCACAGAGGAAACCCAGACATATGGAGGTGCTTTTCTGGGCTCAGAGAGCACGGCATTGCATCTTATCTTTGGCTCACTCCATTTCATCTCGGGGTTATTTTAATTTATTTTCCATAAGTTGGTTTTTCCGCCTAAAATGGTCACAGCAGACAAGTAGGGAGATGCCTTGTCCCTGTTCAGTGCTTGGGAGGAATTTTGGATGTTTCCGTGGAAGAGGAAGCAGAGTGGAGACGAACAAAACACGTGACCATAAACAAAGTCATGCTGCGTTAGTTTCCCTCTCAAACTCTTACGTAGCTTTTCTGTTTCAACTTTACTTTCTCTGATCTTTACCTTCACACAAGACTCAAATAAGAGAAAGGAACTTATTGGTTTCTCTAGAATATTTTGTGATGTCAGTCATGAATACGGATCCTTGTCTAAGGGTTATGTGTGTGTGTGGCACTGTTAATGCACAAGATAATTGAAGTTGTTTTATGAGAAAAGTAAGAACTACAAGAAAAGAAAGTGACATTAAAAACTGGAAATACATTTAAAAAAAAGAAAAATGTAAGCATTATAAAAAAGGAAATCCTCATTTGGACATCTTACGATGGATAAAAAAATATTTATTACATAGTTTATCTTCATGTAAAACTGTCAACAAAGCAAAAATAATAATGTTTAATTCTCATTAACACTGATGTATGAACTTGCTCAATGCCTCCAAGAGACTATATTGCTGTGAAACAGGAATATAAAGTTGTCAATACCGTGGTGTTATGATGAGAGACGTTGTAATTTTAGTAATTTGAGTTTTCTTTGGGACGGGTGGACCAAGGTATTGCATAAAAGTTTAATTAAGATTGAGCCATGGAGATTTTTGTTAGTTCAGATTTATATTTGTTAAGTGACAAGATAGGGTCCATGTAAACCTCTTGTCTTCTTGATGCAGATTATGTGTTTAGAAGGAGAGGCTGCAGGACTGAAAGTAAAGCCTGTACATTCAACCACATCTGGCAGCAGAAATCAGACATTCAGAGGTCACAGTGTACCAGAACATCCAGTGCATTTCTCTTTGAAGGTCTCTTTGAAAACTGTTTATCATCATAAATCATTTCTCCCCCTCCTGACAGACAGTCTTACAAAACCACGAGAGGGAATCTGATCTGTTTGCCTGTCTGAAAAATGAAGATAACTCAACCCTCCTTCGCTAAGCTGCACTTTGGTGCTGCTGGGCTTTAAATACAGAGTGGAACTGCTTTCTCTGTGGCAAAAGCAGGGGCCTCATTTCCATTGCATTCCTGCTCTGTGTGTAATGGAGAACTGGATGAAAAAGATGCAGAGAATTGTGGAAAAAAAAAAAAAAAAAATCAGCCACTGGTATATTGTTCTGTGGTTATGTGGCCATAAGCGCCCGGTGCAATCTTACAATTGCTTCCTCCTTGAGAGCAGAGCTCCCATGCTGACAATGGCATCTCTGTGTGTTGCTCTCTGAGGGAGGCGAGGCGGACCTCCCATCAAGCGAGGAGGAAAAGGGACCTGTGCAGGGCCAGTGGGACCAGGATGGGCCGGGGTGGGAGCAACAGGCCACGGCCGCACAAAACCCAAACGGGAGGGAACGAACAGGTAAGACCTGAAGCAGTTGCACTTTTGTCACTGTAAACCTCCAGCGCTGTTTAAACATCACCCCTCACCAAACCAGTCAGAGCTAAGCCATGTCCCGAAACGCAAACTTCAAGATTCAGCTTTGATACATTGTTGGAAATGTATCCCCCCCCCCGAAAAAGCGGGGCAGTGACAATGATTTACACAACAGCAATCAAACATACAACACTGATGTGTTTCCAACGGGAGTCAGGGTGATAAACATGGTAATGTGGTTGTGCAGCCAGACTTTCTGCATGCTGCCCATATGTGAGAGTCGAAACAGACCCAAATCCCATCTGCCATATCTGACGGAGGTCATTACATGATAATAACTTCAGGGGAAAGTATCAGATTGGAGACACCTGAGAGTTAGTAGTTCACTTTTATTAAGCTCTGCCCTCTTGATCTAGTAGTGAAATGGCAGTAAATTGCTTAGGTATAAATTACAATCCATAAGTATGTGCGAGCGATAGAGGGAGAGAGTTCTCGTGTGTGTACACATACACAAGCAATTCTTTCCAGATGGGGCAAGAAAACACACTTAGCTGCCTCTCTTCCCCTTTCTGCCCCATCAGTGGTGGTGCAACTTCTTTTCATTTTGCTGCAGCGGGCTTGCGTGTGTTGTGACTTTTCCTGGAGTGAAATGGAACAAAAGGAGCTTTGTAGCTGGATCTGCGTTTGGGTTAGACGGAGTGCGTGTGTGTGAGTCTCTGTGTATACATGCATGGGTGATGTGAGTGGTCCACTAACTGTTGTGCAGAACATTATAGGGTGTACAAAAGGGTGCGAGTGAGGCCAGAGGAAGCTGTTAGCGATGCTTATCTGTAATAGTCGCACTCGGCTGTTAATGCAGCCAAAATATTGTTTTTGGTCACAGTTTCCAGTCCTAAGGAAGAATAAAATAAAGTTATTATAGGTTTCACTGAGGGCTGGCTAAGGGGATGATAAAGTTAATGGAAATTGTTTATTTTATTTAGCATTAGGCTTTCTGATTGCTGGTTTTCCTCTGGGGAAATCAAATGGAAAGTCTGGTGAAACATGTTCAATAGCTAGACAATAAAAACTAGATAGCATACTATTTTGTATGAGTAGTGCATTTAAGACATATTTAGTGTCTTTAATGTTTTAATAAGTAAAAACTTTGTGTCCATTACCTTGCTCTTCACAGTTATATGCTGCTTTATTAGAAAATGTGAATAAGTTTTAGTGATTTACATAACAAATGAGGAGATGGAAGACCTTAGAAACAAGACAACTTGCATGTTGACAGTGTCAAATCTGCCAACTCTGATAATCTTTCTTGTTTTGACAAATTCCCAATCCTGTTCTGTTTTGCTTTCCTCTGACTTTCAGATCACCGAATCACACTTTCTCTCATCTCGTCCTGCTTCTTCCACATTCTCATGCATCTTTTCTTTTAACGAAGCAGCAAGACATTGCCAATAGCTAACCTTTTTAACACTGGCAGCATTTCTTTTACGCAATCAGCAGATGTCGTATATTTGTTTTACTCGCTGTCCTCTGCTCGTGTCTTTTTTCCTATCATCTTTTTTTTTTTTTTTACTACCGGGACATTACTGTCAAGAACAGAACAGCAGCAAAACTCTGTTTGTACTAGGCGTGAGAGCTGGGAAGACACCTACTGCTCTCAATATGCTTGGAAATAACAGACAAACTTGTCCTGTTAGGAGCAAAGTTTGGAGTTTACTTCATCCTCGTTTCAAATGTAACCGTTTAGTTTTCTACTCTAAAGAGTGCGAGTGTAAGCAATGGCGACGTGAGCCATGGAGGAAGTCCCGGGCTTTGTCCATATCAGGTTTTCTGGGAGCGCGTGTTCTCCCGGGAGAGAAGGAGATACAGAGGACTCTGGGACTACACTGCCTGACTGTGCGTGACCTTAAAAGGACAAAGATCAACCTGAAGCTGCATCACATCGGGTTACCAGAGCCTGAGATTAGATACCATTCGCCTCACTCAGGTGACTGACTCGATTATGTGAGTGCAGCGCCGTCCTGCCTTGCAAAGAGGCAAAAAAAAAAAGTTTGTAATCTTCATAAATCTTGAATTCTAAAAGATTTTTTGCATTTGATTAAGCATTAAATAGATTAATTAATATGAGACAATGCTGATAGGAGTGACTGGTGTACTGTATATAAAATGAATGCTTTAAGATGTGGCTTACAACAGGACAATCTGATTCCAATCAATCCAATGACCAATGTAAGTGCTGTTTTTTTCTGTTTTAATTAAGCTGATTGATATTAACAATTAGTTGGACAAAATACGTTAATTATCTCTGTTGACTTACTTGCTTCTTTGACATTAATCAGTTTGTTTTTAAGGAGCTCCTTGTGGCCATTGCCCTCTAATTACATACATTTAAATCCATTTAAACCGGTGATATTGATTAGGTTTCCAAATGTATTGTTTCACAGGCAACAATAGATTTTCAAGAGCTGTTTCTGTGACTAGTGGAACTAATGATAATTTTTTTACCATAGATTACAAATAATATTAATAAAAAAGCTTAGCTTTAACTGCTTTTACATAGCACTTTACCCAGTCAATTCTGCTTCATATTTTCTTTTCTCTCTCTCTTTTTTTTTGTTCTCTAGTAGGAAATCCAATGCCTTTTAGCTGCCGGGCAGCAGATCATTGAAAGTATGCTTTTGTTCTTCAGAACAGACAGTAGTACAGGCGGATTGCTGTTTTTTCAGAACAAGCCGCCTCCTGCTGTGGCTAAAAATTACTCGACATGAGGGACGGAAGTGGACCACAACAACAAAGTACGAACAGTTACAGTTACTCGAAGCTCACCAAAAATAGGAAAAAAAGATACTTGTTTATTTCTGCTTCAAATAAATAAGTTATTTATAAGTGTTAGCTTTGTTTTTAGTTGTATGACTGAGTGATTCAGTGTGTTCTTTTTTTTTTTTTGTAGAACTTGTGTCTACCAAAAGTATTCAACCCCCTGGATGTTTTACCCTTTTTATGCTTTTATAAATCAATCAGGATGAACTGAATGGAACCGAGTAGTAAAATGACCTGTAAGGTGAAGGTGAATTACTGAAGAACTCAGTCAACTCAGCCGTTTTCCACCTCCAGAAAAATACGGTGCCTACAAAATATTCATCCCTTTGCATGTTTTACCCTTTTTATTGCTTTTAGAAATGAAATCATGATCAACAAAATGTGGCTTTTTGACACAAAAGATCACAAAAAAGACTCTTAAATGTCAAAGTGAAAATTGATTTCTATAAAACAATGACAACTAAATAACTGAGTTAACTGAGTTAGTTTGAGCACACAGAAACCTTACAGGTTACTGCACTTTTCAATTAAGTTTATTTATATAACTTCAATTCACACCCAATGTCATCTTGAGGCACTTTACAAAAAATAAAAAATCACTTGCACATTCCAATTGATCATAGTTGTTAAACAGTACTGTTTCCATAGTTAATTATAGAGAAC
Source organism: Poeciliopsis retropinna (assembly GCA_010277075.1). NCBI lineage: Eukaryota > Metazoa > Chordata > Actinopteri > Cyprinodontiformes > Poeciliidae > Poeciliopsis > Poeciliopsis retropinna. Next base: position 12,584,760 of record VMRM01000009.1, on the reverse strand, counting down.
ATATTTCCTCACAAAATAAGCTGTAAGATGGAGAAAAGATAAACTTTTCAGTACAGGTCACTGATGGACTGTCGCTGAAGGTTTTATCGGTGTCAAAAAGTCGATTAATACAATAATTTCTATCATTTTTGACAAGAACAACACTCAAATATGCAGCCATTATTCCAGAGCCTTATTAATAGCTGGTGTCTGTGCAAGCTGGTGTGGAAATTGGTGGTGCTGTGTGTATATATTTGAGGTTGTGTGTATTAACTGCTAACCCTGTGGGGATAGCAGAGATTCCAAAATATACTGAAACTTCATTTGAGTTGCTTGGTGTAAAATCATTACATCCTGAAAAAAAAAAAGTTTGCTCTAAAACAAACACTCATGTGAATTGTAATCGCACAAATATTAACCCTTGTCGATATATTAAAATTTGAAAAATGAATAAGACTCATGTTACGACATGGCATTTCTGTAATATAGAACAAACGCTTCAGTCCTGGACTTTTCAGTGTGTTTAATTAAGTTATTATTATTTTTTTAAACATTAAACCAAACCTCTGCACAGAGCCAGCAGCAGTCCCACACTCTCATTCTGCTACCAGAGCAACATCTACATGAAGCTATGAAGAAATGTGTGCAGAGGCGAGGTAGGGGGTTTCAGGAAGAGCATTTTTATAACTACAGCTCAAGTCATTTCCATACTTTCCTATTTTTTAAAAAAAGAGAGCATTTCTTCAAGAGCAGCTCTCAGTGTGTATGCTCTAATGCAGCAGTGTCATATGAGAGCTGTTTACGTTATAAGGAACAAGTCTACACGGTGGCTGCACGTCCCCTCTGTGTAGTGCAGAGCTCACACTGTCAGAGAAGCACTGCTTGATGAGAGAGCTTCTGAGAAGCACTAATGATGAGACGCTCTCGCACTTGCCTGCACGCACATAAAGTACGAAATCGACACACCTGCCTGCCTCCGTGGTTTATGCTTGCACTGTGACTGTGGCCTCATGGATAAAAAAACCAAACAAAACATCCCCACGGCTCTCTGCAGCACAGTGCAAATAAGAACTGGATATTTACCCTAACTTCTTCTGTTCTATAATGGAACCAGAGCCAAAAAACATTTAGAGAGAAAACGAGAGAGAGAGAGCAAGAGAGAGAGACAGAGAGCGAAAAAAATCCTCCTAAAAACAGCTTGTTCAGAATGCCAGTTTGCCTTAATTGGAGCTCAGTTTAGAAATGGGGGGGGGGGGTTGGGCGAAAGGAAAAGGGAGGGAAAGGAACTAAAGAGGAAAAGCAATGGAGAAGTAGCTTGGAGAGGGAAGTGTAAGTGAGTATACTTTGGCTGGGTTTCAGCTGGTTGATGGGGTGAGGAGAGGCTAATGTCAATAGGGGGTTGGTGAACACACGAAATAAGTAACTGCAAACTCCGCTGAAGTGAGACTCGGCATCCTTATATCCAAACCTTGAAGTCTGAACTTTGTAATTGCAGGTTAAGAATAACTTTTCAAATGCATTCCAGGAGTGTCACATCAAATGAAGATTAGGAAAACATATTTGGTTGCAGGAGTGGACTAAAATCATGAATCATTTCCTATCAGAACGCACCCGATAAATCCATGCTCAGCTGCTTGGCATTTAGGTAGAAAATTATCGAAACTTTTTGAATGGATTATATTTCTAACCAATGGATAAGTGTTCAAGAGAGGTCCACAGCAAATACATATTCAAAGCATTTCTTCAGTTGTCTGCGTCTGCACACGCCTACATGTGAATCACATTAAATGCATTTGAGAGAGTGTTTCTGGGTTGGATGCAGAAAGAAGAAGGAGCAAAGGAGAGATAAAAAGAAGCAAGATGAATGTGTGCTAATGCAAGTATCACCTCACATCCCCCACTCCTCCCTGAAAGCTAGAGGAGGAACATTTTTTCCATATTTCTCAGAACACTGTCATGTCTGCAGGGTCTAATTTTAGTGTTTATTTATTAAAAGACTCCGCTCCACATGGCAGAAGAGATACTGGATTGGTGCTAAATGTCAGCACGGAAACAGCGATCCGAGTCACGAAATGTTTGATGCAGAACACAGAGCTACATCACAGGGGCGGCCATTTCTTGCCTTCTCTCTTTATTTATTTGTAATGACTTAAATGGAAGGAGTTGATTGAAATTTCATTTCTAAATGGCAAAAAGGACATGTTATTTTTAAAATTACCTTGTCGTTTCTGTCTTTGGTGCGCAGGTCCAAAGACAAATGCCTCCATTTAAAGTACATTAATAAAGTGATCCTGCTCTTTAGGTTGTTGGCCTGTGCTTGGAGTCTAATCTGTTTTTTTTATATATCTATAAAGTCCTTACAAGGAGAATTTCTAACAAAAAGGCTGAAATACCCTGGGTGTGCCAGTAGATGGCAATAACTATGATCTTCCTCAGGTATCAAATACTAAAAATTGTGCCCAAAAAGTTGTGACATGTTTTCTTTGATTTGGTTTACGATTCCTTCAATCTGATTATCTGTCAGCAACAAAAAAATGTCTATTGATGTTTTGTCTTCAAGCCCAAAAAGCAAAAAATGAACATGTTGGCAGCAGATCCCTTGTATTTCTCAAAATCACCATTTACAGAGTCAAGATGAACCCAAACATTTAGCATTCTGTTGAAGGAAGATTCTGGGATTACAAAACTAATTGGACTCCACGAGACGTTTGAAGCTTAAATCAGTCTGATTCTTCTTTCCTTTCATCAAAATACCACTTTAAATCCTCTTTAATTGAATATTTGAATGTCATTTTGTAACAGATGGTATCAAGCAACGGTCTGACAGGACAAGTATAGATGCAAGTCTATAACGTGGAGGACTAGGAAGAGATGATTGGTAATTATCGCCAGTGCTGTTTCTGTGGCTTAATGACATCTAATCCAGTCTCACAAAGCTTTAATTAGCAGCAGTTTTTAAATTTGGAAATAAAGATTCGTCGTAGAGCTGTAATAGTCCAAATTGCTTATGTTTTTAAGTAAATTGAAAGATTCATTAAATTCAACGGGGAACAGCATTGTGTAAAAATAGCCACCATATAAGAAGCAGTCATTGAAAAAATCAAGGGGCTTAGAGAAGATGAACACAAATTTGGTTCAACAGCTGTCGTTCAAACTGCTGAGGTTAATTTGGCAATAGTAGTTGGCGGATATCATATAGTATCCAACTAGAAAATAAAATTATGTGTAAAAATGCAAGAAATAATGTTTGTGAAGTTGTCACCACTAGAGGGTTATGGAACGCATGACCCTAACCTAATAAGTCAACTCAATGCTGCAGTATGTTACTTTTTTAAAAATATGTTTTTAAAATATTTTTAAAACTGTCACTAGTCGTAGCAGTACTACATGTGACAGATGATTTGTAAAATAAAAAATAAAAAATAAAAAATTGAGCTCTCTGCCTCCAATAAGACAACCGATAAGAGCCAGGAGGAAGGTCAAAGCGCTGCCAATCATGCTCATGTGTGTGCTGCTCGAGGTTGCCTGTTTGCTGCAGCTGTGCTAATGCTAACTTACTGCTACGGAAAAACTATTTATCCACCGAGGCTATGCTTACTAGTCAGAGCATTAATGGCAGAGAGCATCGGGAAAGGTGCGAGCGGCAAGTACTTAAGCATAATTAACAGCTCTGATACTCTTATTGTGGTACTAATTAATTGTTTCAGACTGAGTGGAATATTTTTGCAGATGACTGTAAAAGCATATTATTTCACAGATTATCTGTCTCATGTCATACTGTCAAGACAAATGTGCAACAAAACACAACTTTTTAAAAATAAAAGTTACTGGCTGCAGCTGTGATCAATTCTAAGTTTATAAAATGACTTTCGATGTGTTGATAGTTTATCCTTTTAGCCTTACAGCAGTGAAGATTGCTGTAGGTAATCATGACCTTTTCTTTTTGACTTCTGAAGAAAAGAAAATTGAAACAGAAATCAAAAGAGTCGTGTTTAATTTTAAAATCTGATCTGTATCTCGAACACTCTCTGGGATGAAAAGGTAGAAAGTAATTTGACTAATCTCTCAGCATGGAGGTATTCTGAAAGGTTATTACACTTGCAGTAACAAGTCATTAAGCCTGACTAATACATGTGTTTTCCTCTGCGAGTAAAATAAGTGGATGTAAAAGTAGCACAAAATCTAAATGTATCAGTGAATATAGAGCAGAAATTTTATAATTAGGGTTACTCTAACTTAAATATGCTTTTAATAGGATCTACATTGAAATTTTTTTTTTTTGATATGCCTTTTCAGTCTGTATATTTTTTTAGCCTTTCTGTTAAATCTGTTGCTTCGCATGGCTTCTTCGAATCTCCTGCAGCTTGACATCATTTAGCATCCACATCAGTGAGAAGCTACGCTGTTTAACAACTCTGCTCAATAACCCTGAGGTGTATTACCCCCTCAGTCACAGCTGTTTAAAGAATCTCTTCTCAGCAAAGAGATGCAGCGGCACGGACAGAAAGAGTGCGAGCCTTTTGTGTCTGAGTAGAGGGAAAGTGCAGAGTGTGATAAACCAGTGTGCTAACTGAGTCTGAGAATAGATGACTTATTTTTCACTGTGGGGCTTCTCCTCTGCAGAACTTTCCTTCTGCTTTTTTTTTTGTCGGCGTGTGTGTTACAGCTGCTTTGGGTTCTCTGTGTTTGTAATTTAAGACCGTTGTGCAAGTCGGCGAGCTGTGTAATGGATGTGCGTGTGTATCCTGGTTGCGAGGATGATGGGTGAGGCCTCTCTGTTTGCTTTGTCACCTATAGATGACAGAGGCGACATGACAGCAGTCTGCCCCCACCCTGTCGCCGTGATGATATGGAGGCACTCGATGGTGTTGCTTTTGGAGCGTGTGTGGTGGTTGGATTGCTGCTGATCCTCACCTGTCTCTATACTATTCCAGGAATTAGCTGGTGATTTATACGGCTGCAGCTTTTGAAGAAAGAAAAGTGCAGCGAAATTAAAGTCGTATTATCCGCCGAGTCATGATCTGAGCAGCTCCGAGTCTGAGAATGCTGTTTCCAGGCCAGAATGTCACAGCGTTTCATAAAACCTTTTTCATTTTTCTTCCTGCGCCGGGTCTGTCTGGAGTTATTTACTCAAGAGAACGTGTTTTACTTTACGGGCCCGCTCTGATTTCATCTGTAAGAAAGGCTAAAAATGTAAACTGTGTTTCTGGTGTTTTGATGTTCACATCTAAATATGGTTTGCTTTGTTTGTTCCACAGTGTTGGAAACTGCATTGTTTTTTTCTTTTGAGATGTAGGACTCCTCTGCTAGGTGTGCACATGTTTCTGGACAAAGAATGTCCAGTGCACAACCACAAATCGAACCCTGAACATTTCTAAGAGTTGGGAAAAGAAAAAAAAAAAAAAAAAAACCTGCTTCACACTTGAACAAAGATGCAGATGAGTGGAACAAAAATTCTGTACTCATAATTTTTTTTTTACCAGGTCCACCAATAAGGTTGATCAACATTCATGAGTAGTTTGGTGCAAAACATTTACTTCAGTTGTTCAGCATTGATGTGCCTCTTAAATTTGTACTAACTATGCAAACCGTTCAGTAACTCTGATAGGCATTGAATTATTAGAAGTAAAATAGATTATATTTATTATTATAGTTATTTGTACATATATCTGGATTTGTGAGGCTGTTTTTAGAGAAGTGATTATCAACACATTTATTAAAGCGGTCAAACAATACATAGCTTAATCTCTTATATACATAGAGATGCTTTGGCAGAAACATTGAAAACTGTTGAAGTGAACAATGCATTAAAAACATAATACAATACTGGAAACATGTTAGTTTCCCAGAATGTAGAGATTAATATCCCAGAGCTAAGACATTACAGTCTATATACTTACAGGTTACATGGCCCAAACTTATGGGGAACTTCACAGAAACCAACTTTGTTTGGTTAAAACCAACATGTTGCAGTCTTAAAACTTAAGAGGTTGCTTTTTATAGCTCTGACACATTGTTTTCCCGAACTTTGGTGATTACTTAACTGGAACTTACAAGCTGCATTCTCCATGACTTACATGTTTCCATGTGAAATCTCTGGAACTCAATGATTGTTTTTTTCTTTTTTTTTTTCGCCAGAACATAGAGATTGCCTTACCACATGTTAAACTTAAACTTTCCCAGAAGAGCTTATATGTTGCTGATAGTCCTGAGCTATCTCTCAGGACTATGCGACCTACCATTTTTGAACTTATGTGTTGTTTTCTCAGCACTTTGAGGTGAGTCTTCTTGAAAATAGAGGTTACTTTTTACTATTGTCCTGGAATTTACAGTGGGACAGTGCAGGACTGGACATTACTGGTTACTATCCTTGAGGTTACATGTTATTTTCTCAGAATATTGAAATTAATTTTCTGGATGGTGAAGTAAGGCTCTGCCCTTAAGAACCATTAAAGTAACCTTCACACGCTTCTAAGCTTTGCTTCTTACAGAGGGACTGGACCCTAAGCTATTGAGAAATGATTGTTTTTGATTTTACTGTATTGCTAACGTTTGGCCATGACGTATTTAATGCAGCAGTTCGACATTACACTATAATCAAACCACCCCACTAGTAACCTATGAAGACAAAAGTACAACGCCAAATAAGATACCTGTTAATGCTAATTCAATGTTTGGAATCGAGTGACTTTGTTCACTTCCTCTGCTGCCATTGCTAAAACTACAGGCAGAATGCAATTGTAAAACAGTGCAGAAAATCAACATCGTTGTTCAGCACTTCTTCTGTATGCTGAGTGGCCCTGTAAGCGAAATCAAATTCAGCGGGAGAAATCTCAAACGTAGCACTGCAGGGAGATGAGAATTGAGCACAACTGCGTATGAAGGCAATGGCCAAGCTTGGTGAATAGGTAACAATTATCTGGCAATGATTATAATTATGTATGTGCATGAATTAATAATAACTTTTTTAAACAATCAATAATATGGACATTCATTAGCAGAAATTAGTTTGCCTACATTATAGAAGGAATAACCGTGATATAACATTAGAGGTGTTTCATACCACATATTCTGAATTCATTGACCTCTTTGTCTTTTCTGATATGAATGAACGAGTTTCGAAATAACACTTGAACGCAGAAGTTGTGATGGATCTAGGACATCAGTAATGCAATTAATGCACAGATGGACATTAGGAAGCCCTTATCTGTTCCATAAATGATTCATCATTAAAAACAATTAATATTTAACCACAGACGCACAGGGTACTTCCCTGGACTCTTTGAGCTAATCCTTTGCTTATGTTTTTATGTAAGTATGTTACTCCATGTCAGACAAAGAGTAAGAAGTCTGCATGTCGAGAGTTACACACACAGAGTTGGACACACACAGACACCCCCCCACCCCCCCTCCCACACACACACACACAGTGCAGGAGTAGCAACATTATGAAATATGAGACTGCTTATTTGCTCCATGGAGACGCAGAGAAATAAAAAGGCTACCTTAAGGATCATAAATGAACACGACTCTCTATGAAGAAGTGTGACCCAGAACCCAAAAACCTGTCTTAAAGAAACCGAACCCGTGTCTAACTTATCGAAAAATGCATGACACCCAACCTAAATCTGCATATGGCCTTTAAATAGCAATCAGTATCACTACAGACCCGGGTGTTACTATTTACAGAGTCAGAAGAGAGCAGACATAGGAGAACACATTTAATCTAGTCCTGTCTAAGGCTCCCCATGTAAGGATTGCCACAATGAGACTCGAGCATATAGGAAAGAGGATAACAGATATGGCAGAGGGGGGTCGCTGACAAGAGAGGAAATGGAACAGAGGCAGCTAGAAAAATCAACTAGGGGAGTGGGAGAAAGGCACAGCGGACAGGAGGAAAAAAAAGAAAAAGCAAGGGAGTGGGAACCTTATACTGGAATAGCCGACAACTAGATCCGTAGACTCCACCCTTCTCACCCCTCCCCTTACTCTCTCTCTCTCTTTCTATCTCTCCTCTGCTATCTCCGTCTCCCTCTCTCTCTCTCTCTCTCTGAAACAGTCTCCCCGTCTGTCATTTGACCAGGCAGTTCACAGAGGCGAGAGCTCAGCACTAGAGAAAGCAGAGGCAGGAAAAAAAAACAAAAAAAAAAACAGAAATGGAGAGACAGAGAGAAGAGAGTACATGTTCAGTGTAATGATGAGCTCGCAGGAACATTTCACAGCCTTTTAAAAAGAAAAAAAAACAAAAAAACAAAACAAATCCCCTGTTGGTGTGGATTTCCTCTTGCCTGCTTCTTTTGAGGACTGCCAGTGTCTTGGATGTGGGCTCCAGCACTGTGAATAGTCAACTGAGGAGAAAAAAGGGGGAGAAGGAGGAGGAGGAGGAAGAAGAAGAAGAAGAAGAAGAAGAAGAAGAAGAAGAAGAAGAAGAAGAAGAAGAAGAAGAAGAAGAAGAAGAAGAAGAAGAGGATCAGCTGACACCTTTTTTGGAGATTTACACTTTTGCTGGAGTAAAGCTGAAAAAGAGAGGTGGGGGGGATAGAGACTGACTGCTGGGCCCCATGCCCACCTCTGCTCATGGTTCAACAGCATGAAAGGGGGCCACCACCATCACCATCGCCACCACAGAGGCTGTGGATGCCAGCACTTATTCCGAAAAATCCTAGTTAAGTGTGGCTGCTGCTATGCCAGAGTCAGAGGTCAGTATTATGCTCATACCCACACATAAGAAAAAAAAATCTTCCTTCAGTTGTTGTCAATCACTAAACTTAAAGCAGTACCTAAACTTCTCCTGCATGTTTAGATAGACTGTTTTCTGAGTCATTTTTCCAAATATATGCAATATATGAAAATGTGGACTTCAGTTTGCACCTCTTTCTAAAGCAACAGATGTGCGTGTGTGCACGAGTGTTTGAGTGTGTGTGATACACGTCCAGATCCAAGCAGGCAAAGCACGTCCTTCCCCCCAGTAGATTGCACAGTGGGAAACAGGAAGTTCGGAGTGCATCACACACTCTCCCCCTTTAAGAAAGAGAGGGGAACACAAGTTTGTTTGTGAGGAGGATTTGGAAAGTGGACCTCGTCATTGTGATGAGTGTGTGCCAATAGATGATGTGTTGCACGTGAAAGGCAGAACCGGTCTGAAACAACTGGTCTTTCTATTCCCACTGACACTAGAAGACGTGGACTCGAATCAGACTCAGTGCAAACATTTTATGGCTTATGCCTGAATTTGATATATCACAGTAGACTTGGAAGTTCATGGTTTCAGCCTGAATCACTCATTATATCACTTGGAACTTTTTGATTAGAAAATATGACATAATGGAAAAGTGTTTACATTAAGCATTCCCTTCGTAAACCTCGCTCAACTTTATGAATTTGCAGCCATCTTACACAATTTCCACATCCAATTAAGTTGCATATTACATGACCCCTTCACTGAACCTGAATGATTTCTACTAATTGCCACATTTGGAGTTCAGTCTCTATCCGCAGAACCTCATCTGAAACCCAAGCAGTACATTAGCAGGATAGCAGGAAAACATAATAGCTTTCATGTCATGGTCATGTTAAACACAGAGCCCAGATGGCGAGTACCAGATACTGGAGAAGAGTAAATACGATAATGCCATTCCAACAGCGTGGTTTTGTGCAGACACTATTCTGTTAGTGACACACTGACACCCCAAAGCAGCATAGACATCTTAATACATTTTGTGATGCACTAAACACACAGCATCACCTCTACTAGCATCCAAAGCAAATGCAATGTATTTACGTTGTCAGCTCATATTTATTGCTAACCATAGGATAAATATGAGCTACATTATGCAGGTGTGCAGTGCATCCAAGGTTGATACAGAGCCTGCAGAAGGTGATTTAATAATTTCTTATAAAATTACTAAACTGTTTCATAAATAGCCTGCTTTACAATCTAATATTGCTTGCCTATCATCATATTCATTGTTATCAATGCAGATAATGTTTATGTTTTGTTTTGTGTCAATGGGTTTCTTTATTACCGTAATTATTCAAGTTACAGATTTGGAAAAGCGCCCTAAAATGGTGCAAAGTGCCATCAGGAATTGGGCAAATTTATTTCAAAATTTAAATCAGAGCCTCTACTGACCACATGCTTGGATTAGATTGACGTGAAGCCACAGATACACCCATCAATCCAGACAACATGGCGTTGTTTTGCCTGAGGCCAACCGACTGACTACGCTCCAGGCATTTAAGCTTTCAGCCCCCCAAAGACTGCAGGGTGCTGCAGGGTGAGCACCGTGCTGCCCTGCATCGCTCTCTGTAGAGCCGAAAAGGAGAAAAGACACGTTTTTAAGTGTTTTATGCAAATGTGTTGAGGAGTGGAAGTTATCTCAAATTTTTACAGTAATAACCAAGGAAAGAACTCCAGAACTCAACAAAGAAGCAACAAGAAGCTTCAAGAGTCAGGACAAAGACTAACTGGAAAAGAAAGTGGAGTTAAAAACCCCAAAAGATGTAGGTCTTTGTCTGCTTTAGGTAAACCAAAGACAGACTATAATACTTCTGTTCATACCTACGGTCCTGGCATGTTTTCTTGTCACTGATTTCTTTATAGAGGATGTTGTCATATCCAAAGTAAGGACTACTACTGTTAACTTCCACTCTCTTTCTGCTGCTATAGAATACAGCATCAGTGTGCCAAGTGGAGACTTATTTCTCTTTTCTTTTCTTGTAGAGTTCACAGTCAAAGTTACAGATCTTGTTGTGGTAGCGACGAGTAGTCATATGATCCTTTCAACTGTGCAGATTATTGGCTGGAACCAATGACAAAAGTGTGTGAATAGCCAACACATTAAAACTGAAAGTTTACTGTTTTAAACTTTCAGAAATTGCTATTTAAAACAGGCCCTGGTTTGTTCATGACTTCTCCAATATGTTTAGCAAAAAAAAAAAACTAAAATGACTATTTTCTCCAAAAGTTATGATTTTAGCCTTTTCCCCTGTTTCTGCTCTGGCAGCTTGCTCCTGGTTTTGCCACGGTGTTTTAACTTCACTTGTGATCAGCATCTCTTTCTTTGGGATTTGATTTGATTATTCACTCCAGTTGAGTGGAAAGACCGGGACTTCACCAGTAGCTTGCAAAGCAATGACTTGGAGCTCTCTTTGTCCAACTCAGCCTTCTTACCTTCTTTGTCTCCAAATTGTGCTTTATCGTTGTAAAGAAAAGCAGCGTAAACCGCTGTGGAGCTGAAAGTTCTCCTGCTTGGTTGTCGCGAACTGTGTGCCAGTCGCCTCACTGTACTTGCTGTTGCTTTTGCACTCTCATAGAGTATGACCTCTGCTGCTGTGGCCCAAAGCAAAGTTAAAACAACAGCGGTGTCTAATTGCATGATATGAGTTTATGCCTTGGTGCCCTGCTGTGTGTTTGTTCCCTTTTACATCAAAGGCACGTACAGTGGAGCTACCCACCGAGTCTCTGTACTCAGGGGGGGGGTTCCTGGAGTTGACTTTCACATTATTGGCCAGGGTTCTTGGTCACATACCTAACATTCCTTTGGTTTTTAATCTCTTATGTAATGGATATTCTCCTTTTCCATCGTCTGCTGCTCCCCTACTACACCTTCTAAATGCGTTATGGCAAACACACACACGCTTAGCTCGTAATATGTAAACATGTGGGGGATTGGAGGAATTAAACATTTCAGGCTATTAAAAGGTGCCTTAATAAACACAGTTTTCCCAATTTTAAACAACTCATAGTGTTTCAGGACTATATTGGCAGTCAAATACAACATGTGAAGGATAAACAGCCTACTCTCATTCTGAACAGAGCTAAGTACTCTGTTGTCTCTCAATGAGCCATGTTAAGCAAAACAATGGGCGCTCAAGGTGCTCAGACATCTGCCAAAGACAACAGTGTGTTGCTAGTTGACACGTTTCAGCCTTGGGAACTGTCAGCGGGATTGGCCGCAAAAATTATTTGTTTGGAGCAAAAATATCAACAGCTGTTGAACAGTTTGTGCTCCTTCACAACGAGAGCTGGAGTTCATGGTCTGAGCTTAAGTCTATCAGTTGGAAACACTTCAGTCTCTGCAAATGAGCATATTTTTTTTTGACCATCAGCCACGCACAACCACGCTTGGTAAACCAAATATCCTCAATGCCCATTAACAGCTCAAGAAAGAAACCTTATTCCTTCGTACAATAAAATGTGCTGTTTCATGACTACATTATTATTAAAAGACGAACATGATGACAATGCTGGAATACAAAACCCAAACCTCTAATAGCTGCTGGAGCCTGACTCCAAATCGCCTCCAGCTTTAGAGGACTAACATTAATAAATACTTAGCTTCTCTCTTGACATGCTGCATTTTTTTAAGCACTTGGATCAGCTGATTATCTGTGCTGACAGTCTGTCTGAAAAATAAAACAGCAATCAGGCAGTTGGAAAATATTTGCGTGCTTCCAGTTTTTAACAGTAAGCACCAAGCTTCACCACTTCAATCTAAATACAGTCAACGCCGGCTCCAGAACAGCGAGGCAGGACCTACCAAGTGCTGACTTTAAAGTCAGCACTTTAAATTCACACACAGTTTTCCGCAAGCTTTAATTAATTTATTTTTTTGTGATTTTATCTGATAAAAGAGCAAAATTGTGCTAACATTTCTGAAAATGTGTTTTAAAGGTGGTGAGACGAACGCTGCTGTTTAATGTAAATGTTTGCTACAATTCATTTTGGGGACGATCATCTGGAAGAATGTCCTCCGGTCAGTGCAACCAGAACCTTTTGGCCGACATTCAAAGCTATATATGTAGAACATAACTGACACATCACATTATTGAATACACCACATCCACACTGAAGCGTGAAGGTGGCAGCATCATGCTGTTGGATGCTTCTCTCCATCAACAACAGGGGAAAAAGATCAGCGTCGATGGGAAGGTGGATGAACAATTTTTTTTTTTTGAAGTTTCACCTCCCAGCAGGAGAACCAACCTAAACATTCAGCAAGAGCTTTGATCAAAGTGACTTTACATGCTAGAGTGGCCTAGTCAAAGCCCAGACCTACCTCCAACTCATAACCAGTGTCAAGACCTGAACATTTATGTTCACAGATGCTCTTTGTCCAACGCGAGTTACTTTGAGATGTTTTAGAGAAGCCATTTCAGTCTTTTGATGTGCAAAGCTGGTAGAAAAACGAAATGAATTTTATTTTGTAAATATCTTTTAATTCTGTTAGTCTCCCACATGAAGTCTACTATAACAATTTCTTATGTCCTATTGTTCTAGTCCCTTGAACATTTTCTTATTACGCCGAGGAATCGTCTGCAACAACTTATGCACTAAACATCATTTCAGAGGGAAAATATTAGCAGGGGTTGTGCTCTACAACTGTTTTTAATCACCACCATTAAAATCTCATTACTTGCTTTGTTTCTTCTGACATTGCATAATAAATTTAAACTTGTTTACCGGAACATGGCCTCGGGTAGCACAACACAGAGGACCTCACTGTTTTTCCTCCCAGGTTAGATCTGGATGTGCTGCTGTTTTCAGCGTCTTTTCTTTGCCCGTCTGCTTGTCTGTCAGCTGGGTTATGTGAATACTACCTACCAGTAACTAATGAAGGAAAGGGAATAGCTTTTTTAATGCTGACATTGATCAGAACTCTAATGCAACACAATGCGCACACAAAACGTGAAAGAAACAGTGACCTCTGCAACAACTTTTGGGCGCTGTTGTGTTGTTTATAGGAAACACTGAACAATACAGGCTGGACTCGTAGTTCCTCAGCCCTCACCATTGTTCTCATAGGTCAGGCATGTCACTGCAGGACATAATGTCTCTTTTTGTCTCTGGAAGAGTGTTTCTAACAAACATTAGCTGAAACACTGTCTGGAAATCCTAACTGGAATAGTTGAGGTTGAATGACAAACAATGCCATTAAAAAACCCTCTTGCAGTTTTCTTTGGTTTCTGAACGCTTAAATGTTTCAGGTCACAACACTAGTTTTTATGTAAGGCAATCATAATCTGCGTTAACACAAAATGCATGCAACTAATTATACTATGAACTACTGACAAAGAGTCTTTTTGTATTGTTGCGGATACATTTTGACTCACTCCTTATTTTGAACCACATTGCAGGGTTGCATGGGAATGCTTACAGTCGTGCCATCTTAGTTGTAAGTTCAAACTTTGATTTGACTGAGCTATTTTAGAGTGTAATTGCAGAGCTGGGGGTGAAGATCTGAAACTAATGGTGGGAGATTGTTCCTCGAGATGTTTTACCAAAAGCATGTTTAATGTTTGACCATAGTTATGTTGTTTCTTTTTTTAAATGATGGGTTTAGTTTTAAGCCACCTGTAACTGGACACCACTTTCAAGAAATAGCATTTTTTGAAAGTTTTGATTTGTCAGTCGACAGAATTCTGAAAAGTCATCAAAATGTTTTTTGGGGGAAATCTGAGATGGGCTTTCCAGTTGTTTACTGTCAACAGTGGTTTTGGTCTTCAAACTCCTCTGCAAATACCTTTTCTGCTTTCATGTGGTATCGACATGAGAACTAAGGATACAATTGGCACCGGAAGTCTCCACAATTGACCATTTTTTCCAAATTTCTTTTCTACTTCATTGTGTTAATATGTTCTCTGTGTAGGGGTGGCGAAACTCAACAGATTAATCACAATTTACTCAGGATTTAGCAATTCTTCCTTTTCACAAAAGTCGTGGGTTATTTGGTTATCCTGTTTTGTTAAGTGAAAAAAATAACAATAATGTAAATACAGATCTTCCATTTATTCAATTCCATTTGGTGTACCTCCAGGTTCGGTTTTTGGACCTGTTCTGTTTTTATAGTATTTGCTCCTCCTTGTGCCTGTCAACATTTAAATACATTGCTATGCAGAAGATATTCATTTGGTTTACCCAGATAAAAATGTGGTAAATTGCTTAGCCTTTAGTAAAGAGTAGATGGCAAACTTCTTTCTTCAATTAAATGAAAAGAAAACTGAAATGATTATCTTTACACCAGGAAAATTTATGCTTGGGACAAAATTGTTGGACTGTCGGACCTCTTAGTTGTTTTGCTAAAATTCTCTGTAAGAAACCCTGGGATGCACTTTGAGACTGTTTTTTTTTTTTTTTTTTTTTTTACTTCAGATGCATGTCAAGTCTCTGGTTTATTCCCGTTCTTATCATCTGAGAAATATTGCCAATCGAAATACCATTTTCTCTCATCCCAAACATGATTATTCATGTTTTTGCTTCCTCACGACTATATTATTGCAACACACTACACATATGCCTCCTTAGAATAGCTGCAAGTTATTTTGTTGTTCAAAAGGCTGCTGCCAGGCTTCTATTAAAATCCTCCAGGTTTCCACATGTGACTCCAATCTGGATGCAAGTACATCTGGCTTCAAGTTTATTTCAGACTGCAATCCTTTTACTGACTTGGAGAGCTCTTCACAGAGAGGCACCAGATTTTCTCAGAGGGGTTCTTCACCTTTAAGTCCCATGCCCAGGTTCTACTGATGGCTCCACATACTAAGATGACCACAAAGGGAGACAGAGCTTTCTGTTCACTGACCCTGAGACTCTGAAACTCCCTGCTTCTGAACTTGTTAGTAGAAACATATTTCTTAAATATTATTTTGATTAATTTCTCTTGATTTTTTTTGTACATTGCTCACTGTGGTGAAGCATTTACTAATTTTAAATCTTGAAAGGCGCCATATAACTTAATTGCATTTTACTTGAAAATAGCTTTTTGTATTTACTCAGGTTTCTCTGTGTCTCTTTTATAAACAGAAACATTTAATTTAGAAAAAAAAGGACAAAAAAAAAAAAAGATAAATATAGATTACAGGGCAAATACCTTTTCAAAGGAGTGACAAAGAAGTGTGAGCTGCCAGATTTCTGATGTGACCATCATCGTCGTTGTCATCATCATCACTGCTCTTGTTTGGTTGTCCTGGACAAATCTGTCAATGAAAAATGTTGTGAGTCATCTATTCTGAAGAGGCTTCTCAGTAGACTCCGGAGGAAATGTCAGAGAGCAGGATGATTCATTTCCTACCTATCATGGAAATAATTACTTTATATGCCAAATGATGACACAAATGTATTTGCCTTCTCGATGCACACATGCAGAGAGGAATCAGCTCCTCTCGCACTGTTCAGAGAGAAAAAGAAAATAGAGAAACTTGTGCAATTTCAGCTGCTGCCACTGAGACTAAATGCCTTGCTAGATGGCTGTCGTTCCTGCGTGTAACCCATTCGCTTTTCCTCAGAAGGTTGTGGGGCTAATCAGAGTCTTTCTGTGGCTTCATACACAGACACCCTTGCCACAAATTGTTTCCACATTTTAATCAATATGACATGAAATACAAGCAGGACTTATTTGGAAAGCGTGACAGTGTGTGTGTGACGGCTTGCACGACTGAGACAATTTAGAAAGAATAATGCTTACCGTAAACATGGCACTGAGCAAAAGTTTTAAACCACAGCTGATTTATTCACACAATTTGTTTTGGGGGAGTGAGAAGTTGTTTTTGATCGATGGTTCTCCAGGCTTTCTGAAGGTCTTTCGACGTTTTCTATGGACTTTGTGCTGCTGCACTGTGGCAGCATCAGTGTGAACAAGTGGATTGTTAACAAAGATGTTAATATTGTTTTCAGCAGGTTAAAGGTATATGAACATCATGTCTTCAGAGGACGAAAAAAAAAAAGGTTAAACTCGACACAGATCCTATGCTCCTGCAGTGTTCTCCTGTTTACCAAGTTTTCAGCTCAGAGCTCTACGTAAATATGTGCCATGCATTATGTTTGGCGTTTTAAACGCTTCAGTTACACAACAGGAAGGTGAACTGTCTTTGTCAGATGTTTGCAAGCTAGCTACCTGTTATGAGTAAACACAAACGGGAGCTTGTCCCTAGAGTTTTAGAGTCTTTTTACACGTCGCCCAGAGTTGAAACTCCTAACAAGGCAACTAAACAAGTGATTTATCAAAAAATATTCACATACCGGTAAAACTCATCTTTAATCCTTAGATCCAACACAGAAATGTGTAGGGAAAGACTCAAGAATTTCGCACACTACTCCACGTGACATGATGACAACACAGCATGGAAAGGACTATTGACTGAGTAGTCAATGTGATAGAGACAGCCAAGAGGACACTGTACACAGGTAGAGGGATGGTAAAACGAGAGACAAAAGCCCGTTCCACTTTAACTCTGCGCAACACATTAGCGGGCTACCTACCAGAGGGCCATTAGGGAGACCTGCTTCCCAGCAAAGACTGTTGACAAACCATTTGGAAAATGGTGTGCTTATGATGCCCACAGTCAATTAGACTCACGGGCCAGAGACTGGAAATCCAAGCTGCCGATTTAATAATGAAATACATTTGGATAATGCTTCTTTTGCTATGTGAGAGAATGCAGGAAAATAGTAGTATTTCGTGAAAGTAAAAGAAAACTCAAAGGCCATTCATAGTAAAATGATCTCGGAGCTTTAAACATCGGGAAAAGTTCACAAAAAGCTGCAGTCATAATTGACTGGCTGGCTGGCTGGTTGGATGGATGGATGGATGGATGGATGGATGGATGGATGGATGGATGGATGGATCAATAAAACTGACAGTCAGGAACAAGATTTTCCAATGCTCTATTTTCCTCCACCCTATGAACCCAAACCAGGAAGTAACACTTTCAGATGTTCAGAATCTTGACATTTGACTTATTCTGCTAATAAACATTAGCAAACTGCTTCACCTGAGCTCTGAACGACTGGAAGAAAAGTGACTTTACATGGGAGTTGGCAGGTTACAATCTATAGACTGAACTCTGCAGCTCTAATCTTTATCAATCTTTTCTAAAGTTTGTATCTTGTTCTTCTCTAAAATGCCTCTTTCAAGTCTTCCTCTTGCATCTAAACTGTACATGTTCTTTTTCCCATTTGAGCTTGTTTGTGAGTAAGGGGGACTGATGTTGACTCATGCATGCAGCGAGAACAAGGATCCCCCACAGCAATGACACACACGCATACACACGCAACCACACACACACATTTACATGGCTGAATTGTGAAGCGAGGGAGAACAAAGGCTTCCATGAAACACTGCTAAATAAAAAAAATAAAAAATAAAAAAAAGATGCTGCAAATGTTTGATTGCGTTTCATTATATTATGACACAGTTTTGCTGCGTGTGTGGGTCTGATTATAAAAGCCAAATCTCCAAATCTAGAATGACACACTTGCCTTCAAGGCAAATCATCCTCAACCTGCTGCACATAAGAGGGCACAATTACATCCCCCCTCTCCCCCCCCCCCCCCAAAACCCAGGAAGTAACACCAACAAAAAAAACAGCAGCAGGGAGCATGCAATACACAAACAGTGATTAGAACACACGACTCATTGGTTAGAAAGGGGAAAAAAAAAAAACGTGAAAATTTTTTACATTCTTTTTGTCTATTTGGCCCTTTGGAGATTAGTGGTGATGTGTTACAGACACAGAGGTGGAAGGGTTCAGTGTCTTGCATTACCATGTCTGCTTTCAGTTTAAAGTCCAGCCCCCCCTCCCCACCACCCCCAAGTTTTCGATTTCTAACCTGCGACCTCGGAGACACGTGAATGCACGTTGATAACAAGCCGGGGCCACTTTTGACAGAAAACAGCCCTGCTGGCAAATGCTGGGGGAAAAGTTTCTGTGACAGTCTTTTTATGTGTCAGCTGGAGGAATCGTCTTTGCTGTCATCAGCTTATAAGGCAGACTTCAGACAGTATGGAAAAAAGCAACCAAAATAGCTGAAATTGAAGGTATGCTGGCCGACTGTGGCCCGAGCCTTGTGTTTCAGAGATATTTTTAAACTTTGCACTCCCGGCCCCCTCCCCACCCCTCTCTCCCTCTCTCCGCCTCGCCCCTCCTACTCCAGGCCCCCCTGCCTCCTCTGTATCATGCAGCTGAGATGTTCTTTATACTATTGCTCTTTGCACAGAGGAAAGCAGCGACGGCTAGAACTGCAATCTTAGTGAGTGTGTGCGTGCGCGTGTGTGAAATGTGAAATGTAGTAGGGAGGTGTTGAAGGGGAGTGGACCAATTGTTCCCAATCTCCTGCTGTATGAAGAAATTTGCTGGTCAGAATTTTGGGTTGATCTGCCAACTTGAACATTAGGATCCCTCCTGGGCCACTCTCATTTTCTCTTTTCATTGTTTTCCCGCAGCTCTCTGTCTATCTTTCATTCTGGTCAGCACACAGTCAGTCATCCAGTTATTAATCATATCTTTACCCTCCCACCTTTCCTTCTTTTTTCTTCTTCGTTATTTTCACTTTTCCCTCTTCCTTCCCTTTTCCTCTACTTAATCGCCTTGCCCTGACATGTTTCCAGGGCTTCCATCTAATGTCAGCTCCACCGTCTCCCACAATCTTGCTCCCTCTTTTTTTCCTTCTTCCTCAGAACTCTGTTTGTAAACGTGCGGAGGAGAAGAATGAGGGAACAAATTATGAAACACAGGAGTGCATTCCATACCTTGTTTAGAAAGAATTCTCCAACAGTGCAGAGGGGGAGAGCAACCACTTTACCCCTGCAACACTATCCCCTCGTTTAGCCCATATGGCTCATTTTATGTATGCGGCCATCAGGGACATCTATGAAAATTGTTCTTTTTGCACTCAGTTATTGTGTTATCTTATCTACTCGTTGCATTCTGGTAAAATACTAATTGTTAATCAGTTCTGTGCTGCGGTGACTTTAGCAGGTGTACATTTTTTGGTTATTTTACAGCTCTTTCCTTTTTAACCAGCTTTTTAGCTCGCAAAATGTGGCGCTGTTTCCATGTCAGAAATGAAGGAAGATGCAAAGTGCATAAAAAGAAAGAAAAGGCGAGGTCGTGGCAGCCAAAGTGTAAAGCGATTAGTTTTAGAGCACCAAATTCAGGCATCAGTGCGTACAGTAACACATTGGGCCACCCAAGTCCAAAGTAGTGATAGAAAAATTTCCAGATCAAACCTGACTCTTAGTTTATATATCAAAGATTTAAATAGGGATTTAATCAATGACCAGGAGGAAGTTAAATAAACAGTTCTCTTAGAGCAGTGGATGGAAACCTAGCAAACCGGCATACTACATATTTCCCTTTTTTTTTTTTAAGAAAAACTATAGTTTGATAAGTTCTAGCAACTTTTCACATTTTTACTGACGTGATGCTCATGAGAAGCAGTTGGTCCAAACAACAAGAATACGATGAGTGACTAAAGAATCTGTTAAAGCCTTATTTTTAAAGTTTGTTCATAGCTAGTTTTATTCAACAACATGTTGGTTGGCCGTAAAAATCCATTTCAAACCGATGCTACACATGTGAAGAATGGAAGAGAATTTTAAAGACTCATTATCAAAAGTCTAACAATGCCTCGCCTTGGTGGTGTCGCATGGATCATGTTTTTATCATCAGTCCTTAACTTTGATGGCTCCTTCTCTTAATTTTATGATTATAATTCATTTATAATTTCGCCGGCATGTGTTTCCAAGTGAGAAACCTTTTTTTTGGTGAGGAATGAGAATCATTTCTGTAGAAGTGCTCATTTTTATCCCTTTTATGTTAAGCAATAATTGTGTCGCATGATCTCTTAAAATGTCTTTTTTAATACGGGCGATCTTTTCTGTGCAGACCAGAAAGAGACAGACTTGTCATACATATATGGCGGTGACTTTATGTTTCAGTGGAAATTACCTAAAATGATTTTTTTCCCTTTAATCTTATAAAAGAACATTATCTGCCAATTTAATTGAGATTTATGTCTATATGTCTTTACTTAATCTGGATCTGAAATCAGACTCTACGGCATTGCAGCTATTAAAGTATCTTTTTATTTATCAGTGGCACCAGTGCATTTTTTTCTGTGACTGTAGACTGACAGCCCATCAGTGTGGCTGACAGACCAGAGGGGGATTTCAGATCCTGGTGGCTCTCCTCTGCATCCTCTGCAGCTCTCTCCAGAGAATACTCAACAGAGAAACTTTCCAAAACAGTACACGAAGCAAAGCAAACAATGGGAAGTGAGATTATTGAGGGTGAACTTTGGTGCAATCTAAGCCAGTTCGTTCCGAAGGGATTTTGTTGGACAAAGCTCTAAATTAATACATTTTCTTTTAACTTATACATTTTCAGAAAAAGATTCTTGAACATGATGAACTGCAAAACGATTAGGTGGTAAAAAAAAAAAAAAAAAGTACATCGTAAACAGTTTGAAAGATATTAAATTGTTTTCATTTGACTTGATTTTATAATTGTTAATGCACAATTGAGCACATATAAAGCCCTTCATCTTAAAACAGATACTACTGATTTACTATTTTAGGTGTTTGGTGATTCTTGATAGTGAACTTCATTGATATTACAGTATTAGCCACAAAATAATCTTTCTGTAAACCTTTTCCTCCGTATTCTGCCTGATCAATATATCATCAGTTCGCTGCACACTGACCCTGTCTCCTGTTTGTCATCAGGATCAGGTGACGCAGCGATTGTCACGGATCCATACGTACTATTGATCACTGCAATTGACACAAGCTTTCACTTTAAAGGTAGCCTTGAGAAACCTCACTGCAGCTAATAGTTTGGCCCAACAGCTGCGCTGACGTACCAGATGATCACACTTGAGCACACACACCGCTTTGGTTTGAGCTGGTATTGGAAACAAGGTTTCAAACAATGGGATTTCCTTTATTGCCTCCAAATTAATTATTATTAGCAAGACCAAAAACCATAGCTGCAACATTTCAGAGGTAAGGGACACTCCCACCCACCCCTCCAAAAATAAAATCAAATGGGACGAGGTGATAAAAATATTGAGCCTTAATAATGCTGTAACAGCTTTTGATTGAGTCTGACTAACCTGAAAGCCTCGAGTAAAGATCCAGAGCGTGGATGTGGCCTGGGATATAAATGTGGAGGTGAGTGTTGAAGCTCGCCCTGCAACACTTGAATAGATTTTGATTATTCATAAGACATCCTGAGAATGGCCATATGGAGCGGATCTGATCTGAAGCACACAAAGGCTGACAGGTGCAGATGGTTTTCCTGAATGTGGAATTAGCTCTTCAGATGCATCCTCTCTGCACGCATCGTGTTGTTTTTACAAATATCCGCTAAAACCTGACAGTTTTTTGTTGTGCTGGGTTACTGCAGAAGCGTTTGTACCAGTCCATGCTAATGACTCATTTTGTGTGAATGTGTGAGAAAGAGTGGCACGTATGCAGCTATGTATAACATGATTTATTGTACGTACCCACATGTGTAGGTTGAGCTTCTTTTTTTTTTTTTTTTTTTTTTTGATGGCTAATCTCTTGTGCTGCTGTCCCTCTCTCCCTCTTCTACTGGGTTTAGTTGCTATGGCAATGAGTATGGGGAGAAATGCAGAGCTGTGGAAAGGAATGAAAATATGTGTCTGGAAATACCATCAAGTCTAACTGAGGATCATTATACCACCGTGTCTGGAGGCCTAGACTGTGTACCAGAGCAGAATGAGGGATAAACTTCAACTTCAACTTTTTTCTGTGTGTGTGTGTGTGTGTGTGTGTATATATCTAAATCTTGCAGTTGACAGATGTGATCTTCTGGGGAGCGTGTGTGTGATGTGTGCGATCCAGGTTGGGGCCAGTTGGAGAAGCTCCACGTCTTTGCAGCCCAGCAGGAAACTGCAGTTTTTGTGCCCGGCTCTCCTTCCAGGCCTCCTTGCTGGCACCGCCAGCTGCCAAGTGAAATTCTAATCGCTTTTAATTTGTTGTCCGTTCTTGGGCAGCCTGGGCCCCAATGACAGCCTTGTTTGCCCCAAGAAATAAGTGTGTTCTTGCCGTTCTTTGGGGGGTTGTTCTTAGTCTTTTACTCTGTTTGTGTCTTCAGTTGCTGTGACAATCAACCCTCTGTGAGCACTCTGACGCAGAGAAGATCTCTGCTGTAATAACCAGGGCACACATACAGAGACATAAATACACTGTTACGCACAATAAAATAATTTGCAATCTGATTCTGATAGTTATTTTCCCTGCATTCATTGTAAGGACAACATACAAAATGCTCCAAACCAAGGATGTCCACCAGACAGGTTTATACAGTTCTTTGAGCATCCGGTGTTATTAACACATGTCCAGCATTATTTTGATAAGAAGTGTACATTTCACTTCATAATATTCAAATTATTAAAAAAAAAAAAAAAAAAATCACCAATTGATTGAAACTCATCCTGAAGGGTGAGTTTCTGGAGCCTGAAAGTTTGTGGAGCTTTCAGGCCACAAACACAATTCCCGTCTCCCACCCTGGTCTGAGGTCTGAGGGCCCACCAGGGCCTGTGGTTAGATTTTCTCCGTCACTCTGTCTCTCTCGCTCCATCTTTCTTTCTCGCTCGTCTTTTTTTTTTTTTTTCCCCATGAAAAGATTCAATTCAGATGCAAAGTGAGCTCTGAAAGAACAATCGAAAGCTGATCTGAAATGTCAGGAGGATTATTTCAGCAGGGAGCAACATCAGTGACGTAAACATGCACCCTTCACAAATTCAGATGTACCACCATTCTGTCGTCGACCTGGTTCTGGGTGACACTCAGCATGCTTGATATCTATCTCATAATTAAAGTTGTTTAAAGCTCATAATCAGGAGCCTCTCCGTCTATTTTTTTTCCACTTCCCTATAAAGACGACAGGATTAACGAAAGCATAATTTCCCTCTTTTTTTTTTATTTTTTTTTGTTGCTGGAGAATGACATCGCTTTGATCCTGATAAAAAATAAATAAAAATCTGCCACAGAATGTGACTGTGAGTGCTGACAGCAGGAAGCCGACCCTGGCGACTTGTTTGTGCGCCGCTTGATGTGTCTACCACGTATTTCCTTCTGTGCTCTGGGAATCACAGCAGTGAGTGCACTTGCGTGCTCGCGCGAGCGTGTGTGTGTGTGTGTCTGCTTAAAGTAGGTCAACAGGAGGACAGGAAACCACTGCTCACTTGTCTGAGTGTGGTGTGTGACTTTATGGACATAAAAACACTCGCATACGGCACACACAGGAACAGCAACAATCGTGGAGCTGTCCTTTCTCCTGTCTTCTGTTAAACACAGTAAGACCATACCAACTCTCTCGAAGTTGCTCTCTTTGTTGCTTTATTTATCTCCTTCGTCCTTCTGGCAAGTGTTGACTTCTGTCTACTTTGTAATATTTCATAATTATGCTATAAAAGGCAGAAAAAGCCCTGCGTTTTCCATTTGCCCAAGATTCACCCTCTTATTTTGTCTACTCTAATATACCCAGACGAAGTTTAAATTTTTTTTTTTTTTCAAACGGTTTTGAAAGTTGTGGTGAGTTTTTTCAGGGACTTTCACTCTGATATCTCTAAATCAAATGCAGTGCTACCATTTTCCCGCAGAAGTCAAATAATTTAGGAAATGCAGCCAGGCTTTGTGTAAGTTAATATCAGTGTGAATCAACCTCTTTCTGTGGAGGCCTCAGGACACCTGGGAACAAATTGCATCACGAAGATTAAGAAACCCAACATTTCAGGGATTAAGTTATGAATTTGAAGCAGCAAAGAGACCCACCTATGAGAATCTGGGGAGAGCTATAAATCAGGTTGGAAAACCTGTCAATTCAATTAGAAGACCATAAACACGATCTTTATGGAAGATAACTTTTTTTTTTTTTTCCTCTGAAGAGTTTTTGCAGCGCTAGTGGCTCGCATTTTCCGAAAGTAGGTAGACAGGATGGGGGTGCAGAGAGGGGGAAGACATGCGGCAAGGGTCGCTGGGACCGGGAGTCGAGCCCGCGACGTCCGCGTCGAGGACCAAGGCCTCCAGGCGTGGGCGTGCTAACCCCCTGCACCACCACAGCACGCCCCAGATAACTTTTTTTTTAAAAGGAAAACCTGTTTGTAGCATTCCTCAAGCAATGCTAAGGACACCACACATATAGAAGGAGGTGTTCTGTTAACATGATGCCAGAGCGGAACAGTTTGACCCAAAATTGCCAAATGCATGGTTAAAAACTAATACTTTAGAACACCTGAACACACCACCGTCAGGATGTTTTTCTTCATAAACAGTTGATGGGAAGATGGATGGAACGAAATTCAGAGTAGTTCTTGAAGGAAGCCTGCTCAAGGCTGCATAACACTTCATAAGATTAGAGTGGAAAGGTGGTTATAAAACGTATTCATATGCAAACACACTTCCCAGATCCGGAAAGGTTAAAACCATGCCTCATTTTATTTCTGATTCACAGCTACGTGCGGGTCCGTCACTCAAAATCCCAATAAAATGTTTCAGAACTTGGTGGCTGGGACATCACAAAATGTGAGAACGCTAAAGAGGTATAAACACTTCACACTCAGCCAAAGTCTTAATGTGAAATGGAAAAGAAATGCCTAGGAGACATTGCAGACACTTTCCCCTTTCTTCCTGTGTCACTGCTTCCTCTGCTGGATGGTTTTGCATGTCAGAAGCTGTGCTGGTCTCAGCAGTTTTGGGTCACAGCAGCAGAGGACATTGCATCAGAGCAAAGAGCTGCACTTCCTGATTCTAAAGAGCAGAAAGCGGTTCCATTTTGTGAAAAAAAAAAATGCTTCAATGCATAGAACAGAAGATTAGAGGGCAGAAAAGAGGGACAGGTGGAGGTGAGAAGTACAAAAAGAGGAATATTGCAGGTTTCATAAATCAGGAGCAGAGCAAAAAGAAGAAAAAAAAACACACCTGGGGCCAACAGGACGTGAGATAATGAAAAAATTAATGTTTTTTAAGGACAGAAATATGAGAGAAAAATCTCTGCATTAGGGATCAGTATAAGGCAAGATTTTAAATTTTATGCTCTGAAACACCCGGAGGTGAATGCTTAAAGTACTCTCGCATGCTTGACTGCACATAGTGTCTGTCTGCAGCCTCGGCCTGCCGGGATATTTGCTCTGAGGGGATAAAGTGTAATTTTGCTGGAGAATAAAGCTCTTTCTCTTACAAAGAGGGATTCACTTGAGAAAGTTACTATGCTTCATGTTGCTTCGAGAGTTCCTCCAGTCAGCGAGGGCAGAGCTGTGAAATTACAGCTCTAATACCTTGCACTTATTATCTGTGAGGTGCTGACAATGACTGGCAGCTCCATCTCATACTCAGCTGGGCATTTGACACGTTTTCCACTTCACAGGTGGCCACACTGCAGACACGCACCAGCTGGGTTGTGGGGGGGAAAAAAAATATATTAAAAAATGTCCTTGAGCAGCCCGTCTTAACACATGCACGTTTCTGGGCATCTGTGCGTCTGCATGTTTGTGTTTATCGGAGGAGTGCCGCAATGCCTAAATTGCCTTTGGTCCTGAGAGACCACGCAGGCTCGACAAAGAGCTCCACCGCGCAAGGGCTGCGAACAAGTTTGCTCCATTACAGCCAACGCTTTTAGGCTGATTTGCCGGCTCAGCAGATCTCACTCAGCAGCCGATCGATGCGGGGAAGTTGGAGGAGATGACTTCCGGTGGATCATCGGTGAAAGCTCATAAATCAACTTCATTGTCCTAAACATCTCTACTTTTTTTCCTTTGCGATTCAATAATGTTAGGGATTCTCATTTGAACTCCAGTTCCGTAACATTAGATTCTCCTGTTCATCATTCCATTCATCTGCGATCAAAGTCAAGAGTTGATTCACCCTGAAGCACGATGGAAAAGATGGACACCGGTAGTTCAAAGTTCAAACTGGTCTTTGTGAAAATTCAAGACTCCGTGCTGATTCAGTTTGAAAGGATGCATCGCTTGGCTCAGTTTTCATGGATTAATTGGTCTTAAACTTCTGTTGAATGAAAATAAATAAATAAAAAAACAAAACAAACAGCTGTTGATCAGATAGTGTGATCTTAAAGGTTGGAAATGGTTACAGAAACAAATGAGGTCATATTCAGTGTAAGAGGAATGTTGTAGCATGATAACGTCTTCCATTTTTCACACTTTACACAAACTTTAACGTATTCAATGTGGATTTTATGGTGTAGATGTTACAAATGTATAACAGCCAAATTGTTTTTTCTTCAAATAAAAAGTTAGAACGTGTGTAGCACGTTTGTATTCACCCACCTTTATTCTAGAATATACTTACAATAGAGGGGAAATAAAGCAGTGGAGAATGTTAAAGCAATGAACACGACTGCCACTGTTTGACATGGTAGTGGCAGCATCATGCTGTGAGATGGGCTTCTTTATCAGGGAAGGTGGACGGAGCTGACTTCAAGTTGATCTTGTAAAAAAATCTGTCAGCATCAAAAGACCAGAGTGGAGTTCAGCTGCTGGGCAACACTACGCGAACAGCAAGAGCCAATAAAACAGAGAGTCTGTTCATAGACTGTCTCAATATAGTCTGACTGAACATTTTGCAAAGAAAAATTAGCAAAAAATTTCTTTAGATGTGAAAAGCTGGTAGCAATGGACTTTTGGACTTGTATCTATAAAGATATTGGCTCATGCAGATCAAATCCAACACATTTCAGAGATTATAGATTTGTATTTGTAAAAATGTGTGTTAGAAAGTCTTTAATGTAAAAATCATTGACCACTTTGTGTTTATTTGAGAATCTAATGGGTAAATTCAGAGTAAAGTACATCAAGTCAAGCAATCTGTATGTGCAGAAAATTTGAGAATTCAATGGAAACGAACACGCCTGCAAGGGAGTAATATTTTTTTTAAAATTGTTCTTACATAGAACAATGTCTCATTAGGCATTTATTTGCCTAATGAGAAGATCAGATATCAGTTGGGTGAAAAACAGAGAAAAATCTGGGACTACTGCACAACATCTCCTCGTGCTGGATCTGAAGTCACAGAGTGCAGCACTTTTGGATGAGCCTCCCCTGCTGCCCCAGGAGGCACGGCAGAGCTTCTCAGACGATGAGTGGGCGACCGGTGAAAGCCCAGCATTAACAAATCACCACAGAGCGGGGCGGCTTAATGCGGTCTCGTCGCCCTGCACCTTTGACTGTTAATTTTGCGAGCACCTAAACAACATTCAAGTTGCATTAACAAAATCAGCCTGGCCAATCTTTGCTCAGTAAGACCATTACGGAAATGAATATCATCAGATTCCATCAGCACACAGCAAGACAGCAAGTGGGAGGAATGTTTTTCTTTCTCAATTTCCTCTTTTGTAGGTGTATAACAATATCAGTGTTACATATCTGGCAGTGTGTGTGGTGGGGGGGGGGAGCGGGGAGCAGAGGAGTGTTTCTTTTTTCTGTGGGGAGGCTCAGCATTTTCCCTGTTTATCAGTTTTTGCTAGTTCACTATAAAAATCTCTCTAATAGCTCCTTCTGAGATGGTACTTAGGATATTGAGAGTAAACTTTGCAGGGTCAGCAGGGAAGCTCATCCATAGTGTGAGCACAGTGATAATGCAGCATTGCCATGGAGACAGATCGAAAGGATCGTCATTATAAACCCTGTGGATGATGTATGCTCTGTGATTCCTGGCTGTACGCTTAACTGCATCACTGTCAGAGCGAATTTCCACACTGACTGGCCACATTATTAGGCACACTTTTTTTTTTTTTCCCACTGCTCGACCGGACTCTCTCTTTGCCTTCAGAAATTCTTTGTGGCATCGTATTGAAGAAGCCACTAGTGTCCTTCAGTGATTTTGGTTCACATTGATGTGTTATTATGACACAGTTGTTGCAGATGTTGACTGCATATCCATGTTGATAGTCTACCATTCCACAATGTCCTCGAGGTTCACTACCCAGCCAAAAGTAACCACAAGTACCACCAGTTGGCAGCAATGCTACCAGTTAGCTGGTTTACAGCAGCATTGCTGGTTGCAGAAACAAATGCAGCATTTCTGGTTGCAACCAGCAGCATTAAATTAGTGACAGATGGAAGGATAGATGTTTTCTTGTTCTTATGGCAAATGTGAAATCAAGACGCGCCAAACCAAGCAACATTTTTTCAGTCTGTTATTCTCCGATTTAATTAGCCAAGTGAATTGTAATCTCAGTTTCTTGTTCTCAGCAGACAGAGGTCAAACCCGGCCAATTCTTCTATTTCCTCATCTGCTTTAGGGCTGAACATATGGTTCATTAGATGGCTATAATAACGAGTTATTGTTTAATCTTTATCATCTCAAACCCTTCTGATCATTCTGTTCTGACCAACATCCACGGATCTGCTGTTTAATGGATATTTTTCTGCTTATGACCATGATGTAAACCCAATGGATGGCTGTGTCTAGATCAGCAGTTTGTAAGGCCAGTCTGTCTAACACCAACAACTATGGCTCACTAATGCAAAAAAAAAATTGCCTCCATGCATTTTTGTGGATTTCAGTCTATAAACACTGAGCAGGGAAATGCAATCTTTAAGGTTCGGTGCCTTGTGGAAGATCAGAGAACTTGACACAGGAGGGTGAAAAGAGTCAACCAGATTGTTATGTCCTCTCTATCTTGTAAAACTCACAGATGATTCATTCTTTGTTTTGTCTTTTTGTAGATCCCACAAGTCTGTATGTCATGTTTCTTATTTCTTCCGTCTGCTCAGCTACTTGTTATGGTATGCTCAGATTTCCTTACTGCCTTCAACTTAATAAAGCAGGGTGGAGTTTGTTGAAAGGGGAGATGCCAATTAGTTATAGCAGCAACATGCACGTGATGCCCCAGTGTCTAGAACAGGTCAGATAATAATAGGGAGAAAAATTTTTTTGACAGGTATGAAATATCAGCAAAGCCACTGCTGGTTTCCTCCATTAAGATAAAGATTTTTGCATCTGTAATACACAGGCAAGTAGCGTGTTTTGTTTGAGAGAGAAAAAAAAAGTGTTTACAGGACTGAGGAGAGCTTTAAGTGCAGTTCTACTCAGAATGGTTTGTACTTTGTTTGCAGTCTGGGTCCACTTTGCTCAGGGCCAGGATAAGATCTCACTTTGAGGCCCCCATAATAAACACTGTTATCTCCTTATAAACAAAACTGCAACAGATTTACAAACCTAGTAGAAACTTCCGCTGTAGAACGCTTACTCAAAAGCAAAAAGAAGTTAATTCAGCAGCCACTGCAGGTCGAAACCTGAGGTGGAGTAGATGATGTATTAGACCAGATTGCAAGCTAACAGCCTGAGAAATGAATCCCTCTGCCGTGGGTGATTGAGGGTCAGAGGTCTAAAAGCATAAAGACGGATGGCAAACATGACTGAACTGGAAATGAACACACACTTCAGAAGATGATTGCAGGACTGAGGACTGCCGAAGAAAATTTGCGGTAGGATGATGGGGGAAGAGGATGAGGCAGGATGGGAACTGAAGACAATGCAGAAAAAACAAACAGACTCAGGCAAGGACTCCCAGCCCCCTCCTACCAACCCATCATCTCCACAAAAGATTAAAGTGGATGTCCGGTCTCAACTAAACCTCCTGCTCACTTCCCATGTTCGTTTAACATGGCTGTGCAGCACAGATTCTGTAAATCCTCCAGGGTATTTTTTTTTTAACGCCAGATGTCAGCCGTCCTCACTCTGGTTGTCTTTCCTGCCTTGGAGAGGAGATATGTGTTGATGACACATGTATGACAATTATGGAAAATCTACACTTTTGTTTCCTTTTTATGTGAGGCTGATTTTGAAGTCAAAGCAGACTTTTATGTTTAGATTTTTCCACTTGTGTTCACCCTAAAAACTGCTGGGTTTGTGTTATTCACTCAAATATTGTGATTATGTTGTCAAGCCAGGTGAGGTGGTGTTAACTAATGTAAACTGGATCAAAAAAAGATGCCATATGCTTAGTTCCTCACATATGGTCCATCTTCACCTACACAAAGACCTGATGAGATAAAATAACAAAGATTCACTACAAGTATGTGCTCTATAGTGATGCTAAAGTTAGCAGGTTGTGTTATTGACTTTACAGTGACTAGAAAATGTGTTTGTTTATGTGGGATAACTTCAGTCTCTTAGCTGTGAAGTACTTAGCAAATGCTAATGATAGTGATCAGCGTTTACAAGTTGACCTTAATATTAAAACTGTTATGAAATAACTATCACTTATAAAACTTATGAGGTTGTCTTTATTTCTTTAAAAACTTTAATCTTGTCGGATTACAAATATAAAAGCTGCTCAGTGTGCACAGTAGTACAATTCGTTATTACTGTTGCTTCGTGGCAAGAAAATTCTAGATTTTTGTCCAAGCTGGGGTCTTTTGGAATGAAGTTGCACATTCTCCTTAAGTACGCTTCCCACGATGAGGCATTTTGGTTTCTACAAATTGCCCTAAGCTCTGGGTTTCTTTATGAGTCGCCTTTTCCTGAGTGCAGTTTTTGATGAATGCTAAATGGTTCACTGCCCAGAGTATCATTAAGTTCAAGGTCCGCAATGGCACGTGGTATGAAACCATAAACTTCATCAATCAGTTGTCCTCAGGAATATTTTATTATGTTTGTATGTCCAGTCAATCGGAAGATGACGATGCACGACAGCGTACAAAGGATGATGAAAGAGGTGCGAGATTGGAACCTTCTGCATATCCACTCCCTTTTGGGAATCAGGACAACGTTTAATAGGCTAATTTGGAATTGATTATTCTACTGTAAAAATAGATTCCTGAAAAGAAAAAGGCAGGCAGAATACGATGATATACGCATAGACTGGCCAAATATTTTGTGAATCATAAAAAAAGCTAAACAAAGAAAACTGTGCTTTAAAAAACTATTGTTTTTTTGCTGAGCAGTTTTTACAATGTCCACTCTGCAGTTCAATTATCAGGCAAACGTTATCTTTCCTAGACAAAAATCTCTTTGCACTTTTGACAATTTCATTGATTAACAGAGAGCGCACTCTGCCCCGTGATGCAGTTACTCCTTATCTTGCAGTTATCACATTGATTTCTCTCTGCCTGTGTCCTCTCTGCAGACTCGTACTCGGCAGCAGGCAGTGAGGGCAGCATTTCCACCTCTGTGGCGTCGCTGCCACCGCAGCCTTCGGGCAGCTCGGCCCCCAGCTCACCGAGCTCCAGACGCTCTGTTAGCGCCCTCACGAAGTGGCTCACCAACCCTGTGCGCAAACTCAGCGCCGGATCCACCGTCAAGGGGGACCGCCAGGTCCGGAAACTTGAGGGAAAAACTCTGCCTCTTTCATCCCAGAGCCAGAACCAGAGCCAGGACCTTTTCAGCCCTGTGAGGCCCGATGAAGCGTTTACCATTCTACCCGTCACCCACAGAGAACAAGTGAGAACAAGCAGTATCACTTACCACCAGGATGTTTTCTTTAATTTGTGGTCACATGAGCCAGTCAGACAAGTCTTGAGTTTGCAATCTGGGTTTTACCTTATACAGGTGACTTGATCCTCCTCATAAGTAAACTCAGAGATCCAAATTAGACCTAGTTCTTCTCATGACATGGTTCTATTAAAACTGGTTCTGAAGTAAATATGCAACGTTTCTGCCTTGAACAAACAGAAATCCTGGCCATGTTCATGGTAAGCTGCTTCTTGTTGACTTTAGGTAGCTAAAGAATGTAAGCAGAGATAAAAGTTTGACATTTTCAGTCTTAAACTGGACAGCAGCTGACTCAGCTTTTCTTAATGCAACAATTTCTGACTCATGCTTCCCTCTTTTTGTTTTCTGCATTAGATTGACTGTATCTCAGTTCCATATGGTGATTTCCATAATTTTGGTCTATATATATATATATATATATATATATATACGTGTGTCTTTGGGTTTAAGGAGTGGAAAGATGGCCTGGCCAGCCCTGAGGACCTGTCGCCAGAATCCTTGCAACCATCTGGTTTCATGACTGCCTTGCCAGTGGATTTCACAGCACTGCCGAACACACAGGTCTGTCAAACACTCAATTTTAATCAATCGTCCATGAACTTTTGCACATTTTCCCAAATGTACTCTTGGCCTTCGTGGGTTTTTTTTTAGTTTGTTTGTTTTTTTAAATTGGGCAATTTTAAAGTTGAGTTAAAATGAACTACAGTAGCTTTCCTGCAATGGAATCAGCCCTTTACTCTGAGACTAATGCAGATCAGGTCATTACCTTCTGATTTCACTAAATAGTGGAATATTGAAGACCAAGTGCATTATGAAGACCAATTGGCAAAGCAGACAGGTCCGAGACGAAGACTTGGAGATGTTTAAAGCAGAGTTGAGTTCTAAAAGCAATATAAAAATCTTAGATAATCTCACCGGGTATTGTCCAAAGCATCGCTAGAAAATAAACATCATACCAAAACTACTGTAACACTTATTGTAAACCTGAAGTGGGCGAAAACTGTCAATAGGAGAACAACTGGTCATGCACTGAACAAGCGTATACAACAAGAAGAAGAAGATATTGGTTGTAAAGTGACAAAATGTAGAAAAAGTTGAAAGAGTATGAATAATTTTACAAAGGACTACAATCTATAAAATCTAGATCTAATACTAAAACATCTATATGCACATAGCTCCTCTGAGAACAAGCAGACATAATTTCCTACCCTGGTGTGCAGTCTGTGCCTCCTCCATTACTGTCTGGAAATGGCTAATCCTGCTGCTGCTGAAGCAGCTCAGTGACCAAGCAATGGAAATATATAAAAGCCCCCTTCTTATACATGCACATGGCTGTGGGCTACTGCTGTTTCATACAGAGCACCCGTCTACATCTCAGGCTGTCTAAATGGGTGCAAGGTTGTCTCACAGCAGAATGATGTAAGAAAGATGAGAGGTGAAGAGTCTGACAGCAACCTGTGTGATTCATGACTCACGTTTAAAACATTACAAAAGGACCAGCCCGGGAGACAAACAGGAAACAGCACGGCACGGCAGATGAGATGAAAGAATGGCATATAAAACACACAAGTTTCCACTTCTCCATTAAGCTCTTGGAGTCATCTGCTTGAAGGAACGGAGCATCCCAGGTTGGGTGCTCATATGTTGGCTCTCGGCTGCAAATAATAGCTTGCCAGACGGCGAAGCTGCTTGCAAAGCGAAAACGTTGCATTAATCACCTGCGCCCGAGGTATGTCAGAATGAAACAACACGGATGTCTGAGTGGTATGGAGCATCTCCTGTTTAGGAATCAACACCTGAATCAAAATTTATCCCCCGGAAAGCACATCAATAGGGGATTACATCAGTAGGATGAGGTCAGTTCTTTGGTGTTTTTATTGCTCGGCTTCGAAGACAGAGTTAAAACTAAACAAGGGAAGAGAGACAGAGAGCGGGGCTGTAAAATCATGTAAACTTGCTTTCTTGCACATTTGTTTTATGGGCTTAGCTCACCGTTTATTCATCAAATAGTGATTTTTAAATGCTAGACATTTGTCAAATATTGGGGGGAAAAAGTATTCTTGCTTCTATTTAATGGGTGAGGACAAAAAAAAAAAAAACTAAAAAAATAACCTGGTCTTATGATGGTGGTTGGGTCATTCTCTGAATTCGGTGCATTTTGTGTCCCACAGGTTTATCTCAAAGATTTTCATATAACGCAAACCAGGCTTTTTGAGAAAATCAAGAAATGGAAACATCCATGTGTCTTGGTAATGTAACATGCAAATATATTTTAAAAATCATGTTTCAAAAAAATGTATGGGTTGTTGAAGCGTAGAGATCAGCCATGTGAGCATGTCCCCACTGACCAGTGTTAATTTTTCACTGAATATAAAACAAAGAAAAAATAGCCAGTAAATGCAAGTTATTTGTACCATCATAAACATTTTTGTGGTGTACTTTCATCTAAATAAAAAAAATAAAAATCTGAAAAAAATACAGGAATTATTTATAAAATAGCAAATAGCACTTACTAAGTTACTAAGTAACGCGTTACTGACATCACTGGCTGGAACTGGATCGACCAATCCCAAAAGGCGGTGCTGAAGACCCACATCCTCCTCAAAAGGGGCGGCCGATAAACCTCTACACCAGTGACGTGCTGTGAGGTGCAAAGCTGGTGAGGCACTGACTTAAATCATAATCAGACATACAAATGTAGACCACCTGCATGTTATTGTGTACATAAGGACATTTCGCGGACAACGCTGCAGGGTATAAAGACAATTATCCCGTTAACTCAATGAAACTTGGAAATGTTGGTAGGCTATTGTTAATTTCGTGCTATGCTGCACAGCAAAGGGAAAAACCGTTGAAGTACAACTCAAAACCATGTCTTTCTCGCTCTCTTCATTGGCCTGACTACACGTAGAGTGATTGCCATAGCAACTGACAACAACGACCCTTAAAAAAACACTGAAATATTTCCCACACAAAGAGCAGAACATTCAGTCTGTTGCAGTGATATGGTTTTAGGCTTAATGTTTATTTTGAGATTATTAATAAGTGATTGCTGTGGTAAGAGGAGAAAACTATAAATATATCGCTGCACTTTACGGTATGGCTAGTTCGCTATTGCTGTCTCTTACTCTGCAGTTGTGGAGTCACAATATCTGGGATCTTGAGCGCTCCCTGCCATGAGGCAAGAGAACTGCTCGGATCTGTTCTCTGCCGTTTCTGATCGCTCCTAAATACACGAAGCACGTTACACACACAGTTGGTGACAAAAAGCACTGCACATTATATACATGAGCTAAATTATGGAAAATCAGTTCATACATGAAAAGTTTTTTAGCCATTTTATTGGCGCCATACAGACAGGAGGAGCAGGCTCTCATAGAATGGCAGCCAGTGCAGTTAGTGAGAAGTTTATCAATCCAAGGTGAGGCTCAGCTCGCTGCTGCCTCTCCAGCTGTGCTTCCGAGCATTTGAATGGGAAACTGCAAAAATTCAGCGATTTTGAAGAAAAAAGAATCAGACTTTGTTAAGCGAATACTTTACAGTACAAACCACAGGGTGAAAATAGCAATATAAATTATGTTTATCATTGTATTTTTCCTTTATGACAGGTGAGGCACTGCCTCACTTGCCTTCCCTGACCGCATGTCACTGCTCCACACACCATGAGCAGAAACACCTCTTACAAACTTTCAAACATGTTGATGGACGTGATCTGGACTCGCAGTCCAGCTAACCATTAATGCCTCTGTATTCTAGAGTCAAATGTGAGGCCATCTCTTTAACTGCAAGAACTTTCCTGCAGTGGAGTCAGACAGCAAAACGACCAAACAGAATGACTGAAAAAATATGTTAATGTCCCACTTTGGAGCATCATGAGTTGTTGTGTTAAGACCTTAAATCTGTCCACAGATCTAAGGAAGTGAAGCAGGTTTGCATAAAAGCGTGGATTAAAATTCCTCTACAAAAAAACTGCTAAAGATTAACAGAAACTATAGGTACTTTAAGGTACTGATGGTGGTTTTCCAAATCACTGGCACATGCAGGATAGGATGTGAAATACTGGATTTATCTTTACTTTACAAATAGTGACGTTCCAGTTTTTTCTTTAGACTTAAGGTTCAATTTTTTAAAAAAAGGTAGCACTTGGGAAAGACAAAATTAGTCTTATAATGTTCTTATAAAGAATAGTATGACTGAAAGGGCATATTTTTTTTTTCCCAAAATAACTGAGACTGTGATGTAAAGTACCTAAAAACTTGATATGCATTTATATTAGTTTTGCCATATTGAGCCACTAACTGAAAATCGAAACGGCAAAACAAATGAGTTGAGTGCTGCTTAGTTAATCAGAATAACACCAGATTGTTTTTACTGGAGTAAGTAAAAACTGATCTGAGGAGATCAGGGTGACATCATATGAAGACTCAAATACATTTTCTTTTTTTTTTTTTTTTTACATATTTTCTTTAGCTATGTCAGTGTGTGTGTGTGTGTTTTGGGATGTGCAAACTTTTTCTTCAGAATGAGTTGTTTAATTAATAATGACACGGTGGAATCTGCGGTGTTTATAGTTTTACCCGTCG
Source organism: Poeciliopsis retropinna (assembly GCA_010277075.1). Classification (NCBI taxonomy): domain Eukaryota; kingdom Metazoa; phylum Chordata; class Actinopteri; order Cyprinodontiformes; family Poeciliidae; genus Poeciliopsis; species Poeciliopsis retropinna. The sequence goes on along the minus strand of VMRM01000009.1, from coordinate 12,547,934 downwards.
GAAATGGTCTCGAGCACAAGCTGTAATTTCCACAAAAGGCTTCTGTCTGGTTTTAATGCAGTGCTGTCTCAGCTCACAGGCATTCACATTTGCTTTTCAGCTCTCTCCCCTACATCTAGAGACATTTTTAAGACAATACATCTTTAGGTAATATATCAAACTTTGCTTTGGTATATATATATATATATATATATATATATATATATATATATATGTTCTTATGCTATCCTTTTGTAAATATTTGAATGGTCTCAAAGCCAAACTAAACATTAAATATGTTGGATTATCAGTATTTTACCAAACCATGCGCAATGTGTTGTTTAGATTTTGTACATCTAATTTAAATAGAGAGAAAAAGAGAGAGAGAGCTGAGTTATTTTTAATGACTTAGCTTGAATCAGACAAAGTACGTCCAGTATAGCTTTGTGATCACTTTTGCAATAAATTTACAGTCTAAACCTTTTTTGACCCCAATGTTTGTCATATAACTCCAAACTGACTAACTTTTTAGGATAGATATTAGAAAAATACTTCTTAAAATCATTAATTCAGATTATTCTAAAATTGTTGTCCTCTTTTTTTCCCCCCTCTCCTGTGCTTTCTGAATATCAAAAACAAAATTTAGAAGAGAGGCAGATGGGAATTTTTCCTGTGGGTCTTTGCCACAGCACATCTGGAAATGATCAGGGAGCCAGGGAGACCTGTCAGCCAGGCCTGGGCTCTAAAAGCAGGGAGAGATGGGAGCAAATGGGAGCGGGGGTCCAAACAGAGCCTCTCTGTCTCCCCCCCTTCACTTTGCTCTGTCTCATTCCCCGTGACACAACAGAAAGTTCAACACTTTGCAAATGAGTTTTATCAAAGAGACGACAGGTGAACAAGTTGAACTAGACCAGGGATGAAAAGGACAAACCGCTCTGCTGCTTTCAGCTGGATTGTGTGCAAGTGTCCACCCATCTGTTTATTTCCCTGTGAGGGTCCCGTCTGTGCGGGCAGTTAGAGAAATGTCTGTGGTGTGTGTGTTTAAGGTGTGAAAGCAATGCCTGTGCAGGAGACGTGAAGATGATGGACGGTCGCTTTTGTAAGTTTACTTTGTCAGGAGAGAGTGAAAAGGAAACATGTGGCTCGAGGGAAAAAAGGGCTAAAATTAACTCATTTTCAGAACATATTACTGTGAGTCATTTTATTAGCACATATATAGCACACTGTGATTTTATGAGGTCGTCTAACAATGAGGTAGGATAACAATTCCAAACAATGTTTCTGACATTCTTTGGAAATAGAAATTTAAAGATTGCACTATTATGCACATTCAGCTATTTTACTGGCAAATGGACACATATTTCACCTTTCTGGTGTGCAGAGAGCTACCCCAAACGGCTTCTCTTTCTGCAGAAAAATAAAATTAATTTATATGAAAGCCACACCTCAGACTGCAGACTTGCACTGGATTTTCTTAGCAGCATCAACTTAAAAATAACCAAAAATATAATTTTTATGTTTAGAAGTTCAATGTTAAAACTTTTGACCTATTTTTTTTTTCCTTTCTCTTCACAATTACGTTCATCTTCATGTATCACACAAAATCCCAGCGAAACACATGGAGTTTGTGGTTGTAATGTGATAAAAATGTGAAAAGGTTCAAGGGGTGAAAATATTTTTGCAAGGCATTGTATCCGCTCTGTCAGTTTGTTTTAAGAGAGGCTTTGCGCCAAATAAATAAATAGTTAGTGGGTAAATGTGAATTCACAGAGCTCGAGAAGATTTCAGCTTGTTTGGGCGAAGCCTTGTGTACAGCGTCTATATTTTCCATGAGAGCCCCACGCAAGGAAATGACATCAATTCCAGAAAAAAACAAGAAAAAAAATGAGGTCATGTATACAACGCATGAACACAATTGATTGGGCTGAGGTAATCTTGTGTTTATCCTGTTTGCTTTGCAGCCACACAGACCACACTTAGAGATGCTGACATAAATACAGTCGAAGAGATGGTACACTAAGAAAGTGAGAAGAAAGAACCCCCCCACTACTACCCCCCCAAAAAAAACATCTAAATATTTCTTAGCGTATTCTGTTTCTTTTTCACATGTTGGAAACGCTGAGCCCAGTCTGCTGTGGCTGTAATTCCAGTTCCCCACTTCCCCTGAAGCAACAACTTTATCAAGAGTCTTTACAGTTTTATTAGATCCCACAGCTGTTTCGCTTGTCGAGTTCTGACTCTTGATTTATCTTTTGTAATGTGTGGCACGGCGCCAATCATTAACAGCAGCAATCTGATTCCAATCTCTTTATCTTTCAATCTCTGCTCCTCATACCCGTCTGCTCCCTTCCCACGCCCCCCCCCAGGTCCCCTTGGCAACCTGCATCATTACCATTGCTCTTCTGCTCTTTATCTCCCTTTGTTTGTTTTATTCCTGGCATGATCCACATTACTGGCACAAGGCTGCTGATAAACAATCTGTCTGTCTGTCTGTCTCTGCCTCCTCAGGACACTCAGTCTGCTGGTCTTCCGCCCGAGGACAGCGAGTCCTTCTTGATGGACGATACCTCCAGCCAATGGTCCGCTGTGGCTGACACCGAGGAGGAGAGGAGAAGTGCCTTCGAGAAAAGCACGTACGTGTTTCATCAGGATGAATGTCCACACATTATGCATGGCACGGCAGTTGTCGCCAGAATATTGCAGTCGTACATTAAACGTGGCCCGGCACAAACAGCGTTACGTGTGAGCACAGCTGCTGAACGTCACTTAGGCCAAGATTTAACCCTAGAGGCTTCGCCTGTTTTGCTGGCTCTTATTGGAATTAATGAGCAACCTTTTGACTTGATGAGCGCTAAAAACAAGACGCCAAGAAATAATCAAATGACGACAGTTACATGACAGGGACATTATCTGAGTCAGGCTGCAAACCAATAACCTGTAGTTTTCCCTTTGCTTCGTAATGTTGGATAATGTATAAGTAGGGTGGAAAATATCAAGAAATACTGTTCTTTCAATTCTACAATAATGGAATACACATTTTGCACTTGTTTAACTGGGTTTTTCAAATGTGAATAAGAAGATAACTTTTGCAATTACACACATGACAGCAATAGAGAACATTGCAGAATTACTTAATCCAGATAAACTTTATTTTAATATGTTTTACCCCCTGTGGAAGGATGGTAGCTGGAATCCTGTTATACCGAAACACAGGTAGATTTGATTTTTTTTTTTTCATTCATAACGTTTTAACATTTTGTGATGTTAAAATAGCAAACTTTAATTTATTTCAGTTGGTGGTGGGACTCTTAAAATATTTAATCAAGTTTATTGCAGGGCCTGTAATTAATTACTTGTAAGTAAATTATTGCTAAATTATTGAGTAACTAGACATATGAGCTCAACAGCAAAGATATTTACTGTTTTTTGTCTGTATTTCAGCCCCCAGATTGGTGCAAGGTGCTATTACCGTTCATGTTACGTCTTTATAAACTGTGAAACTAACCTCCGGTGAGCCATTAGATGGGGCTTTGTCATCCATTGCTGCTGTTTGCAGATGTTTCTTGTACGTCGGGTTTTGCGGGGCTACCAAAAATACACAAATACAAATATCCTGGCCCGATGAGGTAATGATTAATGGGCGGATGTGGCAGAGGAAGAATAATTTGAGATAAACTGTTCTGAAGGAGTAAATATATATTGCTTAGCTGGAAAAAAAATGATAGTAAAATTTAAGCTGTTTTCAGGAGAGAAGTGAGCACCACCTACTTGTGGAATTAGATTATGTCTAATTGTCTGCACACAATCTGACTACAACATTTAGCATGACTAAACTGCTTGTTCGCATTGCATGAAAATGCAATAATAACATTATTGTCTAAATTTTTTGGTGTTAGTTTGTTATTGTCCTCACAAGCAGCAAGCAAATGGCATCATTTCACGAAACACAAGGGAAAAAATATCTAATTCTCTTGTCCAGAAAATATCAATGAAGTAATATTTTCTTTGTTTTGATACCCAAGCATCAAGAGCACTCACGTAAGAAAATACTGTGGGTCAGTCTCCATGGTAACCAGCTGATTCTCTGGCCATTAGGTCATGATAGTCCCTGTAACTTATGGTAATGTTTCTGAATTTTTCTCAGATGTTCAGTTTTGCACCTTGAAGGTTCGACAGAACAATGTGATTTGTGTTACAACGCTAAAAAACGATAGTTTTTAAATCTTCATTTTATCAAGCACCTATTTGCAATAATCCTGCTAGTTCAGGATTATGCAACTAGGATTACTGCCCAGTTCCCCCTGCATCTGGAAAGAGGAAAGAGGACGGTTGCTCATAGTACTCCATGCGTAATCGAAAGTTAATCTAATATCAGTCAAAACTGGAAATAAAAGCACCACGTCTTTTGTGGTGCCAAAACAAAATATACTTTTCTTGCAGCAAGAACGGCTGCTGTTACCATTTTTAAACACTTAATGCAAGCAGAGTTTACTTTACATAAACTGACAGGCATGCAAAAAATAAAAAATAAATAAATAAAAATTAAAAAGTGCGCCTAAATTGCAAGTGTATTAATGTATATACACCTGAAATCCCTCTGAGCTTCTAACCTGACTGATGCTCTTTAGCTACTATCATATGTTAAATGTTTTACGCTGAACTCTTTCAAGTGACAGTTGAGGCTTGTCGCTGTTCTTTAGGAGCCGCTGAAAAGGGATCAAAAACCTGCGAGTGTCCACTTTTTTGTGTGTGTGCACAGCTGATTTCCTGTTTGCTGACTTCAAAACCTTTGCAGGATGTTCTGCTAAATTAGATTTATTCAAGTAAAAATGCACCAGCTGAAAAGCGGCTGCGTTTTTCTCTGCGACATCCAGAAAACTGGCAACTGAGTGTTTCTTTCTTTTTTTTTTTTTTTTGAAAGGCAAAAAGAAAATTCTTTAAATTATTAAAGTGCAGTCATGTGCTTTTAAGATGCGAAATAACTTCAGAAACACTAATCGTCTCCTCTGTCTGCTCTTCCAGGTATGTACTGAATGAGCTTATAGAGACTGAGAAGGACTATGTGGCAGACCTGGGGCTCATAGTGGAGGTAAACCTCACAGTCTGCGCTGACATTCATCCACCCAGTCTATCAAAGAGAGGTCCAAATCCTAATCATCTCAATCCCTTCACTTCACTCCACGCTTTGGTCTGCTTCCATCCCACCGTCTCCAGTCCTAAGCAGATTTTATGAATTATAAGCCTAAGGAGTATTATATTACAGTACAATCCATCTCCCGTTGCCTTAAATAGCAGCAGATATTTCGGTTTAGAGAGGAATTCTTGCCATCTGAAAGTTAATAAAAGCTTAGTATTATCTGGTGTGGGATTGTTGCACTTTGCTGTAATGACTTAGCTATGCACTGCTGGTATGATCAGCTTTTTGTTTGTTTGTTTGGTTTGCTTGTTCTTTCTTTTGCAGGGCTACATGGATACAATGAGTTCCAAAGGTGTTCCAGAGGGTATGAAAGGAAAGGACAAGATTATTTTTGGAAACATTCACCAAATATATGACTGGCACAAAGAGTGAGTTGCAAGCATTTAAGGATTTTTTTTTTTCCTTTTTAAAGAATGTTGAAAGCTCAGTGTTTCAAAGCAGACAAAGTGAAAGGAAAACGGAGATCTGCGGAGTGTAATGTGTTTGTGTCTCAGTGGAAAAAGAAGGAACAAAAGTTCATGAAGCAAATCTGAACTTCCGTTTTGGGAGGATGATTGTGTTTGTGTATGTGTGTGTGTGCCTGAATGTGTGTGTTTCTTTTTTGTGCAGCTACTTCCTGGAAGAGCTGGAGAAGTGCTTGGAGGAGCCAGAAAGGCTGGCTCAGCTCTTTATTAGACATGTGAGTACATTTAAACATCATGTAGACAAATACATACATGCATATTAGAGGAGTAGGCGGGTCTGTGTCTGCTTCCTTGTTGCATTGGCTGTGATGGAAAAGAAAGGAAAGGAAACAGACATGGCTCTTTCCTTTCCTCGCTCCACTCTCAGCCTGGCTCTTTCCACTTCCCTCTCACTGATACTTCTGTCAGGTTGGGCTTTTAGCAACAGTACGCAGTGAAATGACTTACCGGCTGATCTAGCAGTCTAGCCTGGACTGGTGAGAAAGAAAAGAAAGCTTTTTGATGTAAAACTCCTCCCTCCCAAATAACTTGACATAGATCTGTTTACCCTAGGTCAAGAATCAAGCAAAAAACAACAACAAAAAACAAGATGTGCAGGAGAGAGTTTCATATTTAATCACGTATCTTACGTATATACATACATAAAGTTATCTCTTTATTACTAAAGCAGTAGGGGGTTCCGATAATGACAGCAACAAACCTGCACATTGGCTGATCTTCTCTTCCTACCTCAATTTGATACAGGAGAAAAAAGAACATTTTGTAGCCATAGTTTTTTTTTTCATGAATTATGGAGAATTAGTCAAAAATTCTTAAATCCCACCCATAATCTAAACCATAAACCCTACATACAATAATACTGCTGTCCTCCACAATACCAAAAAAATGACAGTTGTCCATTGTCTTCCACGTATCTTTGAAATGTATCGTGATCTCTTTTTTTTAACAAATGAGGAGCGATCATTACACACCATGACAGACATTTGCTGACATGAGCAGTCACCAATGTGTTCCAGTGGAAAAATTAACTTGGTAATACTCATCATGAAAAGTAAATGAATAAATCATATTTTTGGAATATTTTTATTAAGTGGAAACAGATTAATGTACAAAGAAGAAAACCAAATGTTCTTCCCCTGGGGAGGACTGCTGTGTTGACGCAAAGTCTTCTGTCTGAAACTCAAGACCATTGGGAAGCTGAAGAGATGATCTTCAGTCACAATGGGGTCACACGGGGAGTAAAATTAGATTAATGTGTATTGGTTAAGTAGTGGCACATGCAGACTAGGCAGACACGAATGGCCAATTCAACTAGCTCGGCTTTGCTTCTGCTTCAAACATAATTAAGTCAAAGATCTCTTCCTCTTTCCCGCTTTGTTCACTCCTTCTCTTATTGAAGCTCCTTTTGGAATCCAGAGAGACTTAGCCCACCGGATAATCAACTTAAAAGGCCGGTGGGGGATTTAAAAAAAAAAAGCTCCGACTAAATCCAAGCACGGTGTCAAACTGTGAAAACAAGCAGACTGGGAACAAGGCCCTAATGAAAAGCAGAAAGCTCGAGCCGCTTTTAACAAGATGCGTGTCACCAATATGCGCCATGTGTGCTCACTTACACACCAGCAGCCTGCAACACGTGTGAAAACAGATTTATACTGCGTACTGGAAGGCAGATACACAGACCAGTCGTTCATACGTGGACGGCGGCTGTTTACATGCGGTCCATAGTCTGCAGGTCTGGGCGGGCTGGTTGCTAGGTGCTGTTATACATCGACAGGCTGTAAAGGCTCTGGTTACGCTGAAGGGTGGCTTAGGTAAATTATACATAACCTGGTGCTCATTTACATGTAAAGCCATTAGTTCTCTCAGCGCTGCCATATCTGCTCTCCCATGCCAATTAGTTACAGAAGAGTAGGCACTACCAGACAGAGTCAGCTTCAAAGGCGCTGCACTTGCAGACAAATCATTGTTGTTCTGCCTGCCTTTCATCCCAAACAGCAGCCAGACTAACCACACATTGAAAAACGGTTTCCTTTTCTCTTCACGTTCGGAGGCATTTCATATGGTTGTGCTGCTATCAAAGAAACACTGTTCCCCCACTGAGACTCAAAGTGGTAAAATATTAGGAATAGATAATTACAAAAATATAGTAAGAAAATGACATTCATGATTTTTAATTAATTTTGAGAACAAAGTAGTGGTAAAAATATTTCAATGTACAAAATATTTAAAAGGGTAACATACAATTAGTTGCTGAAGCTTAAGAAAAGAGGAATTAGTCTGAAAAAATACAAAAATTCAGAAAATCTTACAGTAAATTTCCCCTTTTGCTAATTCTCACCACATTTCATAATCACGTGTTGACATTTCACATCCACAAACTGATTTCTTCTTATCATTACCATTGCATAGACCTTAATTTCTTTTGGCAGTAACATATTAAGGTAAATATAAATAGGTTCAAGCCACAAAACAGAGATGCATAATGAGCAATATCAATAATTCACATACATATGCATAAGACAACTTGATTCACAAAATACTCAAAATGCTGTGATAAATAAATATAGTATTTATTGATCTATACTAAGATTGATTTTGAGAGATTTTCATTTATTTATTTTTTTGGTCTTGGTTTTCAGGAGCGACGTCTCCATATGTACGTTGTCTACTGCCAGAACAAGCCCAAGTCGGAACATATTGTCTCAGAGTACATTGAGACCTACTTTGAGGTGAGAAAAATCGGCTTTCTCTCCTGAAAAATGAACAATTTAATCTGTTTATGGTTTTCGTTTTGTCTCAGCAGCAGTTTACTGTCACATCCTAAATTTTAGCATGCACTGATGTCTCTGCTATGTTTAACAGTTTCGCGTGAATCCCTTTAGAGCTGCCACTTCACTTTTGGTGTCTAACCTTAATCACTTTGAGTTAGATTACGCAGGTCGTCAGAAGTCGCGTTTCAAGATGTTGCTGACACGTGACTTGCTGTTTTTTCTTTCTAGGAGCTCCGACAGCAGTTGGGACATAGACTGCAGCTCAACGACCTGCTCATCAAACCTGTCCAGAGGATCATGAAATACCAGCTTCTGCTGAAGGTGACAAATGGGTCGTTGGTTTGCAGCTGACCAACACACCAGCAGCCCAAGCACATGCACAGAGCAGCTGTCAGAACACACACAGCCATGGCATGGGGGCTTATGTAAACATCGTGTGGCTAAAACATCAAGACACACACTGAGCATGTTGCCTGTCAGGCTGCTTTCCACTAACAGAGGAAGAGGCAAATTACAGAATGAGACTCTCTCCCTGCCAGATGATTCAAACAATAACATGTAAATGTCTTTTCTGGTCAGTTGTATAAAGCTCTTTAAAACTTTACTCTAATGAATGAATGAATTAAACACCCATAAAAGGACCACCAGATATCCTCGCTTTACTCTGGGTAGTAAACCTGGAATGCTCCGGTGACTGTGCTGTGTTTATTTCTACAGGACTTTTTGACGTATTCTATCAAAGCTGGGAAGGACACTGTAGAGTTAGAGGTGAGAGTCCCGATGGAAACATTCATGATTTGGAGATATTTTGTGGATGCGAGTGTCCCAAGACAACAACTCTTATTCTTGTCTCGCACACAGAAAGCGGTGGAGGTGATGTGCTTGGTGCCAAAACGTTGTGATGACATGATGAATGTGGGCAGATTACAAGGCTTTGAGGTTTGCCTTTACAGCAGCTTTTTCCCTGCGCACGGTGCAAGAAAAGCAACACTTTTCATCTGTTTTTATATTTTTTGTTTCTTTTTATGTTTATGTACCAGGGAAAGATCACAGCCCAGGGCAAGCTGCTTCAGCAGGGAACTTTCACTGTCACAGAGCAGGACAGTGGCTTTCTATCTCGAGCCAAGGAGAGACGGGTCTTCCTGTTTGAGCAGCTGGTAATCTTCAGCGAGCCCATTGACAAGAAGAAAGACTTCTCCATCCCTGGATACATCTTTAAAAACAGCATCAAGGTGTGTGCTTTTCTATCCTCCATAAAGCTATACAGGATGTAACAACAACAACAACACAACAACAACAAAATAGCTAGAAGTAAGAAATTGCAACACCCACCCAGGTTGTGAGTTACACAACAGATTTGTATCACACTAATTCTTCCCCCCGAATTAGCATGTTGCGTAACTCCTCATTATGAAGTCTCCAGGGAATCGCGCAAGTTATTTAACAAGCGATTCAGCAGGATGTTATCCTCCCAGGTGTTAGTCAGATGTGTTGTTTTGCAGGTTAGCTGCCTGGGGGTGGAGCCCAATGTGGAGGGCGACAATACGCGTTTTGTACTGACCACACGAAACCCAGATGGGAGCGTGGTGCGGTACCAGCTGCAGGGCTCCTCTGCCGAGATCTGCAGAGCTTGGGTCAACGATGTGGTTCAGATCCTGGAAAGTCAGCGCAACTTTCTTAATGGTATGATCAGCCTATGATAATGACAGTTATTTATCTCTGAAAGTAATAAATCATTGATTTATTCATCAATCCCTGAGCATGTCATGAGATTATGCTGATAAGCAGATAAATGTTTTGGGAGATTTTTTTTTTTTTTTGCATTATTTAAACACAATGACAAAACGTACACTGTGTGAAAACACAGACAATCGTTGTTTTTGGAGTCTGACTTTAAATCATCCAAACATTAAGTCAGTAAGAATTATCAAAATAATTTTTTAAATTAAATTATACATAGGTTTACATTCAATAATAGTCGTAAACTTTTCAATGATTTGAAATAGCCTTGGTGATCACATCATGACTTATTTCACAGCATTTTAAATTAAGCTGAGGTAAGTATGTGAAGATGTCCTAAATTTACACACCTCAAACACAAAGTACCAGGAAGAAAAAGTTTGGTTTTATCCTTGGGTACAATTTCCATTTGAGCAAAAGAGCCATGTTCATCTGTTCAGGCAAATACTGGAACTTAAAAGCACTCACTGAAAAGAATAGTTCAGAATGATGTGACTATTTAGATAATTATGACTCAAACGGTTCCTTCATTGATCGCTCAGAAAGACTTTTGGTTGATTATTTTTGGAAAAAGGGAGAGTTTTCTGTGGTGCAAATACATCGACAAACATTTCCCTTACTGAAAATTTTAGATTTGTTCCTGAGCTGCCCGGGGTTTAATATCGACTTCACAGTCATAACACTTTTTAATGCAAAGCTTTTCACAGGACAGATTCTGTCTAAACATAACACTCATTAAACACTCTTCACACATTGCCATGGAGGTGTAAAGCTTTATGAACCCACAAACATTTTACATTAAGTATTTTAGATGCATTTTGTTTTAATAAAATAAGCTATCAAAGACTTTTTGACAGATTTTAGTCTTAGTGATTTGTGGATGTGGATAAAATGAATTGAGAACATGTTTTTAGTCATTGCCACCTCATGGACAGGGTTACCAAATATTTAGTAAGTGCTCATAAACACCCTAGAATTGTTTATTTTGTAAGTGATGTTAACATCAATGAGCTTCTGTGTGTGAATCTGGACCAATAAATAATGGATTACTGCGTGTCATAACACTGTAACATCAAACAGAGCAAGAACAACGTTGCCAGATAATTAACATGATTGGGCTTTTATCCTCTCACAAAATAAAAACACGCATCTGCTTCATGCAACGCTCTTTAGCACACTTGCGGAAATTTGCCAAAAACTGACTGCGCTCTATTTTTCTCCCAGCCTTACAATCACCAATTGAGTATCAGCGACGAGAGAGCAAGTCCAATAGCCTGGGCCGCAGCATGAGGCCCCCTCTGTCTGCCGCGAGCCCCCTGAGGCCCCACTCGTCTGCCTCCATCGACCGCGACAAGCTTCCCTCCCTCCACTCTCACAACACCTCTCTGCCAGCGATCTACATGCCGAGCCAAAGCCAGAACCCAGGGCCGAGCGAGGCGTCCTTGTTGAGGGGTGTAGGTATCTTAAGCTGTCTCGCTCTGTGAGAAACGCCGCTGCCGTTACCCGTTGCGTACTGTTTCAGTGCATGCTGCGTCAGAAACTCTGTTTTTCAAGCTTTTGTGGCTGTATATCTGAAATGTAGAAAGAATAATAATTTTTTTTAAAAAAACAGCAAACTGCTTTGCGCATGACCTTCAGTAGTGAGTGATTCACCTTTTCCTTACCTACATCTGCAGGCCACTCCGGTCCAGCCATGCCCTGCTGACTCCCACACTGCTTCACCGTCACACGTCCGACTGGGTCTCTCTGATCAGTCAAACTGTCCAGCTGTATCAAATGGGCTGTACACCCCGGCCGCTCAGGGTGCACAGGTAGTGTATATGCAATTGATTAGGACGTTATTATGACCACTGAGCTGTGCAGTCAACAAGAAGGATGACCGAACGAGCTGCAGAATTACACACCACAGAAAACAGGCCTGCGGGGATCTGCTTACAGACCATGTTGGCACATCTAACAACAAATCCAATTTTCTGTTTAATGTTAATTGAACTGTAACTGCAACTCTTTCTGTAGAGACAGACTGAGTGAAGAAATGTGTTTGACAAAAAGAGTTACACCTCCCTCTGTTGGAGAACAAGTGCATCGACCAAATCTGCTGCAGATTATTAAGAAAACTGATGGACTAAACTAGAAGATTATTAAAAAATAAAAATAAATAGTTAACCAGTTTAAAGAAGTCATTCTGTAAAGTTGTTTTTTGTTATCATCAAGAAGATGTACGTCTCTCATCACCGGGCTTTTGTCCTAAGAGGGCTGACAGATTATGTTAAGCAAACAGGAAGTAGGCCTGGGCTACTTCCTGTCAACGAAATGCCTATTAAATATGCTTAATGGTTTCCCAGTCTGATGGGGTGTCAGATCCATCTACAGCGCTTTGGAAAGTATTTATAATCCTTGAACTTTTCTACGTTTTGTCACAATACAACCACAAACCTTATTATATCTTATGTATACCACCATTAAAATGTGAATAATTGTAGAGAGAAAGAAAAAGAATGAAGAGTTCCCAATTTCTTTTTAGGAAAAAGTAATTTAGCTTTCATGCTTTATATGTTGAGAAACTTAATTTTCCGTCATTTCGTTTTGCAAAGCTCACTCCCGAGAGCTGATGCAGCGTATTTCTTCACTACCACATAGATAGAGATTATTTAGAGACCTCAATTTTGATTTCAATTGCCCAGAGCACCTTCTTGTATGTGTTTAGTGCAAACTACAAACAAAACTCATGTTTTTTTTGTTTTTATTCCACCAACAAAGTATTGTGTTAAAATTATTTGTAAATGAGACTTTGGAGCTGCAGAGTGCATGAGTCATCATATGGCTGCTTTTCTCATTATACTCTTTATTCCTAGCCTGTCAATTTAAATGGTTATTTCCTGGTGATACTGTAGCTATGCCCTATTCACTGAGTCTTCATGATGCTGTTTGTTCTCTAATATTCTTAAACAAACTTTGAGGACTTCAAAGAACAGCTGTATTTATACTGAGATTAAATTATTTGTGGGTGGACCCTGTTATCACTAGAGTTTGATGTGGGGTATCGTGGCAAAAAAGAGTATTGTTTATGCTGCAATTCTCAAGTGTTTTATTTACTCCTGTCCACATTAAAATTATGCATTACTGTTCTATCAGTAATGCATAATTACTGATAGAAATCCAATGATGATCTCTTGAAGTATCTGGCTGTAACGTGACAACGTAAAAAAGTTTAACTTTTACAAAATGCCTGACATGCTAAGCTTCTCACATGCAGATAATTTAACAGTTTCCTTTGCAAGCACGAATGAGGAAGGATTTCAAAGATGTGTTATAAATACAGAAAAAAGGGATTCATCTTACATTCTGGCTCCATTCGGGTCGCTCAGTGCTTTGATCAGTGTTCCCTTTTTCCCCCAGCAGAGAGCAGTAGAGAGTTTCCGCAGAGGCTCTGCTTCTGATGTGGGGACCCAGGCTCCTTTGTCAGGCCCCTCAGCCGGACGACGTCCCAGCAACCTAACCCAGCTGGCCGAAGACGACCTGTGAACTCTTCTGAGTCAGGAGGACAACAGCTAACTAATGCTGTGAAGACACCACTTGTGTACTTGTTCGCACACCTGAGGTGTATGCTTGTTGTGGGACTTCCTAGGAAGCTGAAGTATAAAGGAGCCGTGGACTATATATATATATATATATATATATATATATATATATAGTTTATGGCTTGACTCCCTTTTTAGAGAGCCACTTAAAAGGGAGGTGATGTGGCCTTGATCACCTCCATTGAACAGCGAGAGCATTCAGCGCGATCGATGCTGCCAGGCTCAGAATTATAAAACACTCCATAATTTGACAATTTCTGCTTTCTACTTTCTGTTTTTTTTGTTTTTTTTTCTTGTTGTTTGTTTGTTTTCTTTAGAAGAATCTGTATTCCTCTCTTTGAAAGGGATGGAGCGAAATCTTGGATGATTCCATTCCTAATTGGGGCAATCACTGGAGCTAAGTGTGTGCCTGAATGTGTGTCTGTGAAAATGACTTGTGGATATGTCGGTGTACATGAGAGCGGGCAAGGAGCGCCTCTTCTTGTTCCCTCTGGCAAATTTCTTTAAGTTTCATTCGGATACCCTACAATGGAGACAACCCCATTTATATTCATATGTTGTTTTTTTGTTGTTGTTGTTGTTGTTGTTTTTTTTAAATTTCCCTGCTGACACCTGAGTTTGCTGTTTATGTTAACAAGAACGGGAAAGCCGGAACATTTGACGTGGTCGTCGCAAGAACTTTATTTTCTCAAATTTCATTGAAAAATTAGAAACTTTCTTTGTTGGAACAGCGTTGAGGTGCTGCCCTATGTGCTCCAATATTCTGTTTGACCGGCCTCCCTTTGATCTGGACAAGAAGGCTTAAGGGAGCCCTCTGGAGGTTCTCTGTGGGTATGACGTCACCCCATATTTCTTTTTCCCCTCTTTGGGCAACTCCTCAAGAGTTGAAAACGCATCCGCAGAGACTCACCCAAAGCGTTGTATGTAACATCTCCTAGGTCACTGACAGGAGCAATGCCACATTACACCTATCTTTTGTGAACCTTAAATAAGAATTGATTTTAAAAAAAAATTGTAAGTTACTATAAATCAATTCTTGTCATGTCAGGAGCCTCGTTCTATAACGTTTGCCCTCATGGATCATATACTGTACATACCATAAAGAAAGCGTACTTTAACATAGCCACTTGAAGGATGAACTATAACCCCGGTATGCCAAGAACTCTCATCAATCCAGCTGGTTGTTTGCATGATTCCTCTACCTAAAAAGTGCCAAAAACAACAGCAGGTCAGAAATTAGGATGTTTTGTGTCCTTACTATAGGGTTCGGCTTGCCATTCCTCTTTCAAAAAAAGAAATCAAAGATATTAATTACTGTTAGCATTTAAAGACTTTCGCCTCCAGTTCAGTTAGATCATACAGCTGCACCAAAGATCAAAAGGCCTCACATTTCAGAGAGACACTTGGAAATCTTTTCACACAAACAAAAAGCAAACTACCATTATCATTCACTTTGAAAACAAAACAATCCAGGAAGATAGGACATTGGCTGATTTTAACTTCAGTTTATTTTACAAAGCTCTCGTTGGAATGACTGATCAATCAGTTTTGCATGAAACACACAAAGGAATACCTCTACAGAGAACCAAAAGTAACAGGTGTAACACAGAGAGAAGGCTGGCTGATGTCACATTTGAGCGACTAGAAAGAGTTGTATCGTATAAAATAAAAGTGTCTTTTTGAAACTGAGCAAAATGTGTGGGTTTATGTGTCAGAGTCTCTTCAGTTTCTTCCAAAAATAATACAAGGATTTTGTCATGCAACGAGTTTACTTTTTTTGTTGTTTACTTGTGAACTCTAAATTTATTTGTGAACTCAAATGTGTTTTTTATACACGTCTGGCGTGTTGTAACATTCACAGATATTTACTAATTAATGCTATCCCTTAAAATGGCTTTTTTAAGTGCTGCTGAGTCCGCTTTAATGTTTGAACTCGTCTGTTCATAGTTTACCTTTCAAAGACGCTAACAAACTCAGACGGCCAGATTCGCATTAGCAACAAGTTCTGCAGACTGTAAGTCTGAATGTTGCAAGAACTCTGAATGTCTACATCGGCTGTGAATTTCTGTTCCAGTGCCTGGAATGAATGACTCTAAATAACTTCTAAAATGTCGACTTGTCACCGTGACATTACCATCAGTTACGTTGCCATCGCTGGAAATTACTGCTTTTATTAATAGAAATAGAGCGAATTTCCACAAAGTTTGGATTGACAGTACTTGACTTTTGATATCTGTGCAGCACCAGTCTGACCGCACTGCTCTCAGTCACATTGTGGACTCTACTGTTGCAGTGGATGGAGATCTATGTCCCCATATACTTCACCAGCACTCCTGTAGAAGGGGAAGCGGCTCAGAACCAAGGGACATAATGTACGAAAACGGTCTGGCTTTGGATCCCGCGGTAAAAACAAAGACAAGAAACAACCGGGTAGGTAAATTAGTTTCTCTTTCAGGAGAAAATGTTCCTGAAGTGAAAAGCAACTTAGCTTATGATTAACATATGAGCCGTCAATGAGCCTAACCTGAGGGATGACTAAAGCTAAAGAAAAAGAAATGTTTTTCACTCACTCACAGAATCGATTTAACTACATGCCTGGGCTTTTTTTCTGGGATAAATTTCAGGTTATCTGCACAGGTGGGGATTTCTGCACAGGTGATTCTCACTCTTAATTGCATGAAAATAAACCGATGGCGGCAATAAAGTACAAATGCCGCTTTGGAATTACTCGGCCTCCACTGTGGGACCCCCAACAAAGACGACATATTTGACTTATTTTCGCTTTCCACCAGAGGAAGTTGAAACAAAGAGAAGAAACCCCTGGATGATCAGACATCTGGTTGGCTGGCCGTCTGAATAAAGCCTCATTCTAGGCCATAAAAGCAGAGCCCATCGTAACACGGCAGTGATATATGGAGGTCTCGGGTGGGGGAAGGGAGGGGGCCCAGGGGAGTATTAACTTTCACAAGGGTGCAAAATCAAAGGGAGTTCCTGTCACCACAGAGGGATCTCAGGCAACAGGGGTCCCATTCACAGGGAATTCCTCTTCACTGCCCCTGTGATGCAGCTGTTGACTCAGTCCTCTCTATTGGGAAAAAAAAAACAACAAAAAAAAAACACTCATTAAAAAGCCACATGACTGTGAACTTGATTGCAGCAGGCGGCACAAACGGACCCCCATCAATGGCATGAGTATTTACTTTGAGGTGTGAAAATCTTTGAACAGCCCCAGCAGGTTGGACGTTTTTTAGGAGCTTCTTCCTTCACAACTGGCATCACAATGGACAGCATTTGTATTCTAAAAGCAATCAAATTACCATCGAAACAAAATGCTTTCCGAATGGACAAACTGGCGAGAAAGTTAAACTCTACAAAACACAGGAATGATGCAATAAGAAACTATTTTTCTTTTTTTTTTTTTTTTTCCATGACAGTGTTTATTCAAATTTACATGCTGCCAAAACCCAAATAAAATCGTTCAGAATAGTTTTACATAACTTACAAACAATTTAAAGTTTAAAAGGATTGATCTGCAGCCTATTTTAACACTTTGCCTCTTAAAAAAACAGACAAATCAAAGAGTTAAAATTCCCAAACAATTTCTGGGCAAATCCGGAATGAAAACCGAGTTACGATTTGCAATTCCCCCCCGCCCCCCCCCCCCTCCAATAATTTCAGAAATAATTGCAGTTTTCCAGCTAAGGCATACATTTATGTTCAACTTCATTCTTTAGAGCACATATTAAGGTAGAATCCTATCATCAGCTGTTTAACATAGTCAAATATTTACACAATAAAGTCTGAAAAAATAGACTTTCACACCAGTTGAAATTTAAATAAGATTTACATAATGAATATCAAAGGCTCTTTAATCATTCACGCCGAACTTTCACAAGATCACTGCAAAAGCTTCATTTTGGGGTCAAAAAAAAAAACCCAAACAAAAACAATCAGAATTTCACTCAACCAAAGTCTTTTCACAAGAGTCCAGGCTGGTTCAAAAGCAGGATTCTGACAAGGAAGAATAACATTCAGGGAGCGCTTACCCTGTAGTGCAAATCTATGGCAGTAAATGTGATTCCCACAGTTATATATATATATATATATTTTTTTTTCTTGCTTCATTTGAATCTGTATGAAGCAGATCACTCTCTTTTAATACTAGCGAGCATTGGGTCTGTGCCCTGAGGGGGCTGCCCGGACCGACCCTTCCTGCTCTGGTGGGTCTTCACGTGCTTGGACAGGTGGTCGCTCCTCATGAACCTCTTGCCGCACTGCTGGCACCCGAACCTCTTCTCTCCTGTGTGAGTGCGGAGATGCCGCTGCAGCTCGTCCGAGCGCGTGAAGCTCTTGCCGCAGAAGAGCCAGTTGCAGATGAAGGGCCTCTCCCCGGCGTGCCAGCGCAGGTGCGCCTTCAGGTGGGAAGTCTTCTTGTACACTTTGCCGCACTCCGGGATGTGGCAGATGTGCAGTCTCTTCTTGCCGAACTCCAGCCCCCCGCTGTTCGTCTGGCAGTTCGGACATTTGCACCGCCGGCAGCGGCGCGTGGAGCTCAGCAGACCCTTGGAGGTGCCCTGGAGGAGAGCGGCGATCTGCGGCTGGTGACCCAAAACCAGCTGCCTGCCCAGGGAGAAGGGGTGGCTGGCGGGGGCGCTGTTGGTCTGTGGGAGGCTCCACCACTGCTGCCCGTCCTCCACGTGGCCGCCCGAAAGGTGATGCCTGGCGGAGGAATTCTGCAGAAAGCTGGGGAAGTTTTGCCCCACGCTGTTGTGTTGGGGGTAATAAGGGCTGCCGGACTGCGCCTGCGAAGACAGCACCTTAACAGGGGACAGTTCGAAGGAGTAGGAGGACGCAGGTTCAGCCGGTGGGGTCAGAGGCAGCTCGTGGTGGTGATGATGGGGATGGTGGTGGTGATGATGGTGGTGGTGACCCAGGCCGGACTGCACGTGCCCGGGAAACTGCACCTTGGGCACCGTGAAAGTCATCTGGTGCGTGCTGAGGGCAGTGCTGGGGGCTATGTCGTTGCTCCATAGCTGAAACATTCCCGATGTGGAGCTGACCGTGCCTTCGTAGGGGAACTGGGACCCATCCGAGCCCATGGAGCTGCCCACCTGCCAGGCCTGGCTGCAGGTGGTGGCCAGGAAGGAGAGGGCGTTGGGCGCTCCCTCCGGAGAGGAGCTGGGCGTCCGGTCCTGTGCGGTGACACGCAAACGCATCACCATTAGGAAAAGTTATGCTGTTTTACCTTATTTTATTTTTATTTTTATATATAAATACTTTTAAAAAGTTGGAAAAATTCAATTCTATATATATATATATATATATATATATATATATATATATATATATATATATATATATATATATATATAGGCTAGGAACAGTGCAGTCAAAAGGGAACAATGCAGAGGAAATCAAACATAAAGTGATACCAGTTCAAGACAAAAGAAGCAAACCTGCAGGAAGGTGTGTAAAAAGTTGTCAGTCCTCTGTATCGTGAGCGCAGCCATCTGTCCTCGCGCTCCTGTTCCCCACCCGCAGCACAAACGCACGGAATACAAAACTGTCGCCGGAGATGCGGCAGAATGCGCGCATCAAGGTTTTATTAATTTTATTTTATTATTATTATTTTTTAAAAAAACAAAACACTCCGACTCTGGGAAATCCCGTTTCATACAAATGTTCCGGGTAAATTTTTTTTTTTTTTTTAAATAGTGTTTTCTTTTCACAGTCAGTTGAACCGGTCGAAGTTACCCAAAGAGGCGCGCGCTGCAAAAATCCAGTGCGAGCAACTCAAGACGCGCGAGCCGCATCTTGTCTTTATAGAGAGAAAAAAGATCCTCTCAACGGGGTCTCCGGTATGATGCGGGCGAGCCCATCAATAGAGAGGGGATGAGACGGAGGAAGCAGGACGGGTGGGGGTGTAGGGGGATGGGGGGGTCTTGTTAGGTGAAGGGGTGGGCTTCTCATAATTTCACTCAATTTCAACCAAATGCTGACCCCGAGAACTGACTCCTCCTCCAATTGTTCTGACAAAAAGACTTTGACAAAAAAAAAAAAAATCTTTCTGAATATCTTCTCCTCCACGATGTTTTTCTTCTCTGGACACGTTGTGGCTCCTCTCATCTTCGGAAGAAGAAAACAGGACGTAGCCCACACATGTAGGCCCCACACACACTGAATGATTTTTAGAAAGTGCTGAATAGTAACCGTTAAGTAAATGTAATTTTAATCAAGCATATTAGTTTGTAATGTAAGGTTTATTGATGATTTAATTCATTTTAGTCGTTAGGTTTAGCAGTAAATCCAACAGATATTTGTGTTATGAATCAGATAAAGATGTTCTTCTGTCTAACGTGAAGCAAAAAATGACACGCTCGATGAAATTCCTGTTTTGGAGAAAGAATTTGAGTTTTTAATCCAGTTTCAGCTAGCTTAGTGACAATGCTAATGCTAAATCTGCATGTAAAGTGAGCTTTTTAACCATTCAAGCAGCTATTTCTAATGATATACCTGTTTGTGTAAATGTTCTTAACATTTCATTCCTTTATTTTTAAAAAGATTATATCCAACTTCAACGAGTTTAATCACAGCACCAATGTCGACATCACACTTATTAGCAAGCTAACGTGAGGCATGCCAGCATGTTCGATTAAATGTAGAAAATTGTATCACTAATATTTATATTACATCTCCTACCTTCGCTATTAAAATTTTTTGTTTTTGTTTTTACCTTTGTAACATGGGCAGGCAAATAAGGTTACCAAAATAATCATAATGAGTCACTATTTGTTAGTTTACAGGGTTCAATTTACCTAATGTGTTAAGTTTCTTTAAAATGTTCAACTTAAATATACATGGCGGATTTTCTTGCGGCCTTCCTCGGGATCATAAATGAGCCTAGATTATTTGATATCTTATTTTAACTCAAAATCGAAATGTGGTTTCCCAAAACATGAATAAATGAAAATCTGTAGCTGCTGAAAGAGTCTTGAAGCTTGTAATTTAGGCACAAACACAAAATCTCACTCCTGTATGAGAAGTGAGATTTGTGTATGTATGTGTTTGGAGCAAATTAAAAACAAAGCTATACTTGTAAACATGTGAATCTAAACGTAAACAGTACTGGATTTGATACTTCTACTCCAGTCTTATTTAATACATGAAAATAAAAATGCATGCTGATTGTCAAAGTGATTTTATTGGTTAAATTCCAGGAGTTTGCTTCATCAGGGTAGAATCTCAAGTGATCTCAAGAGTTTGCATATCTGCATTTTTGTTTATGTCTACATATAGTGTGTTGTGGATGAACAAAATGCTTACTCTGGCAAAAGTTCTAAGATTTCTAGAGCCACCTCAGTTAAATAATTTGCTCACACTGGGAGCAAAACATTTGCATACAACATCAAGCTCTTGGTGGGATTTGTGAAAAACATAGAAAGTACAAGAAATGCATTTTTATCAAGTATCAGTGATGCTCGCAAAATCACCAACTATGATCTTATTCAGTCACAGCAGCTACATTTCTCTGATTTTAAGCCATTTATTGAAAAAGGAGTATTTCAAAAACTGAAACTTAATCTTGTTAAAGCAGTTACAGCATGAATTAAGAAATAAACGAATATATGCAGACACTTTTGTTGTGAATTGTGTCTAATTAGATTATTCAGATAAGTATTTTTGTGCCTCTAGGAGGCAAACAGTGGTCACGATTGGACGGCGTGGGGCTCAAACACTCCCAGGAAAGTCACAGTATTCCCCCCCCCACCCCCTCTCACAGAGTTAATTGATAAAACTCAATCAAAGCCTTTCCAAGTTCTCACCAGTAGGCGACATGTCAAATAGGCCGCCCCGTGTGACATTCTCACATTTCAGAGTTCAAGTAGAGGCCACTTCAGATCTGCTCCATTAAATGCAGATCGGGAGGCTTAATCTCATTCTGTAAGTCTGCTCACCATTACAATGTTAAGAGTTTAAATCCAGGCTGGGAACCTGTTCTCATGTAAATGCCCCTCCCCACCCCCCACTCCCATCACCCCGCTTCTCGCTGATCTGCTCCTCACTGTTTTCCACTGTGTGATCCTTAAATAAACACGGCCTCAGGAGAAGGAGAAGCCACCTGAAATTAGGATTTGAACTATAAAAAGATGTATGCTTTAAAATGAATTTGAAACCATTAATCCTAGGGCACGTCGACTGACAGTTTTAGGCTAGTGTCAACAGACAACACCCAACTTAAGCTGCACCCACTTTTACATGTTTTACTGTAATTCAGGTGTTGGCAAAATCCTTTTTCCCCCCCATACAAATATATTTTTATTTTTACCATTGCCTTAACACCATGTATGTAATACTTGAAATTGAGGTTAAATTCCCTGTTTGGGCCATTAAAGTCGAGTCTGATCTATTAGTCCGGGATAAGCTCAAAATGGACGGTGTAATTCCAAATTGAGGGGAAACATCTTTGATGCAATGTAGCAGCGTTAAAGGAGTGCATTTTGGAGGCAGAAGTGTACCGTGTCTGCGGTTTATTACTGAGCAGAAGTTGTTAATTACCCCGATTCTTATTTCCTGTCCCCTCTCCCCACCACCCCCACTCCACCCCCACTGTACTGCCTCCCAGAAGAGTGTCTTTGAAGTGCAAAGTACTCTCTCCTCACTTTGAACTGTGAAAACAATGCTCATGTGGTGGTGCTTACCTTCCCCATGTTACCTCATTTAAATAGACCTGGATAAGGCTTCCACAGTATTCAAGGGAAAACTAATTTCCAGAGAAAGAGGTCCCTGTGTTCATTAAACAGCTGGTTAGACTGCTGGTAATCAGAGCCGCTCCGTCATGTGCCGCGCGTTGCTCTCTGACTGAGCGGCTACCAGCAACTTCAAAAACCCAAATCCCAACAAGATGATGCAGATGTTCTTGTGTACCTATTTCTAGACAGCAAAATGCATTCTGGAAAACAAGACAAGTGATTCTAAAACTTTGGAAGAGGCTCTGCGATTAATGTTCCCGGAGTCCTGTTTTCTAGATATGGAGAACAAATGGTGTTTGTGTTGCAGACGCAATCTTAAACTTGTGGTGTACAATATGCAAGAGGGTACTCAAGCTGTTTTTTTTTTTTATCATGCCTGGGGGGCCGTTTAAAAACCTCAGATCACTAAATTGTCCCAGCTGTCTTGACCATCTGCACTTGAAAACGGGCCGCCACAGTGGAGAGCAGCCTTTGTGCTGGTGGCCATGTCAAAAAGCCGGTTTTACAGCGCTGCGCTGACTGAATGGCCCTTGTGTGACAAATGCGGCCTAATGGATCAGACAGACAGCATGTAAAAGCCTTCTGCTAACTGTAGGACTCAATGAGTGACCGTTCTCAAAGCTGATGCTGGCAAGGTGATATGTTAGCCTTTATTTTCTTGTTTCTTTGCAAAGAAAAACAACACAAGCAGCTGGACTTTAGAGAACGGCAAACCGATGCTTCCGATGGTGAAGCGTCGGAAACAGTAGGCGGTTTTAAAAAGACAGAGACGCAGCGTTGATGCAAAGTCACCTTTGTTTTTAGGTTAGTTTTGATATATTGACTACTTTAATAACTGAAAGTAACATACTTACCTGACTGAGCCATGAAATGTCACTATGTTCCTGGAAAATACATAATAATGTCCTCCGGCTCCTTTATAGCAAACTGAATAATTATAAACCATGTTTTGCCTTTACAAAAAGGTTGCAGTAGAGAGTAATATTTTAATCAATAAGTAAAGGTTATTTGAAATATATTATGACCAAAGTCCATCATTATCACCAAAGGAAAGCCACTGTAGTGGTTTAGAAATGGCTGAACTTGGGTTTTCTTTGTGATCTCCGGTGAGCTGTTTTGACACAGGCTCCTTAATGATTGCAAAGTTTTTTTTATAAGACATAAATAGACCAAATAATTGGCATCTGGACTATGTTTCTGTCTGTGCTCGTTACTGCATCTAGATTTCCGGCATAAGCTTTAATTCAAGACAAGTGCTGATTTCTATCCTTGTATTTTGGGACCAAAACAATGACTTCTGTCTTGTAAAGATTAAGCTGTACAATGCCTGATCCTTTGACAAATACAAACATACTCAATGACTGCAAAAGTATATGGTAATATGATAAACAGATGTAAAGTAGGGCTTGGAGGACATGCCACTGGACTACTTCTCTGAAAATGGGTTGACAATAAAAGACAAAGGAGCCAAATAATTTAAAAAATGCTTTCAAACATCTGTATTCAAAATATGTATTTTATACATATACGAGTATAGAAATATAGATGTTGTACCCCCATTTAGAAATACAAGCCAATATATATTTCTGTATTTTGACCTGCTTTCAAAATATGTGTATGTTACAAAAAAATCTAATAAAATATGTACCAAATGGTGGATGAGGTACAAATTGCACTACAACATTTTTCCCAGTTCAGCCAGTTAAAGCACAAAGTGGTTTTTGCCTTTATCTTCACCGTTTAAAACCTCCTCTGTTAATATTCAAGCTCACATTTTATAACAGTAAATAAAATTTTTTATTGTTATATAATAGAACCATTGAATAAAAAATATAGCTCCCAAAGAATGTAGAAATCAGATTTTGGCCCATAAGGATTTAATTTTGCATCCTTTGATGTCACCACTCTTAGATTTCTTACATTACGTCAATATCCGGTGTAATAATAAAATGTTGCGTTCGAAGATGCATAATTACAGTTAAATGACACAGAAATCACATAATTAGAATGGATTTTTGCAATGTTGCTCGATTCTGTGCGGGTTCCCAGCCCTCCACTGCAGTTTACACTGCAAGGTGTGCGAGAAACAGAGAACTACAATAATTCCCTCATCTCATGTCCATTAGCATGTACAAACCCCCCCAAAATCTCTAGTCTTGGGCAGACGCATGCAGACAGCACGCATCTCCACTTGTCAAAGAAAACTTTTATCAATACCAAGAGCACTTGAAGTTTGTTTGCATTTTGTTTTCCAGCACTCTTAACAACTTCAGAAGTCAGATCACAGGAGTATCTGATCAAAGCGCTTCGTGGTTAGTTCTGGAAACACAGGAGTGCTACGCCACGCTTTGATACTCCACATCAATATTTCAATTCAACAATCACTTGACATGCACCCATACTCCCAGAGACGAAGACGAAAGGGGAGAGTGCAAAGAGAGATCCAGCAGAGGCTGACGGGCTTTGAGAAGTACAGTAAAAGAAACGGATTGAAGAAATCTCTGCCTTACTCACCTTTGGAGAAATGTTATATAAACCGAACAGAGATTACCTGTTTGATAAAAATCCGAAGCACTAAAATCTGTACAGTCGGAGAGGCTGATGGTTTCGTTATACATCAGAATCTGTCAGAAAATCAAACTAAACACAACCATCTCTAAAACATAAAACTCACAGGACTTACAAAAAATATCACTCATATTAAAGCACTAAAACACTTGTCACAGACTAAGAGCTAGAGCAGAGCGAGTGTTTCATGTTTTATCAAAGGAAAATAGTGCAGAAACTCTACTTTATCTTCAGGCTAAAGATGAATTCAGTCCACCTGCCGAGTGTCACTTTCATGGCTCTTCATAATCATTTCATCATCTCAACAGGATGCGACATGCCTTAAGGATGTTGGCCAAATTATACGTCATATCGTCAAAAAAGTAAACAACTGAGTTGATTCAAGAAATATGTAAATAGGAGCCTTTTTTTTATAGGAGCAGAATTTCAGACTGAAATGAATTGAGTCATGTTGATTGTAAATCAGAAGAAAGTAAAGCAAAATAAAGGTCCCGTTTTGAAATGAAAGCAGCTCAAAGACGGCCAAAAAAAAAGAAGAAAAAGAGATGCTTCCTTGCAGATTTTTGAATGCTCTGTTTTTGATGCTTAATAAGAAGTTAAGAACAGATTTGGTATTCACAAAACATATTGCAAAATCTGTCAAAAGTCAAAGTGGGGAGGGATTCAATACTAGGAAAGATTATGTGGGCTAATATGTAAATGATAAAAAAATAAATTAAAAAAAAAACAGGAAAGAATTTGAGGAAATCACTGATTTGGAAAAAAGACCAATGCTGTGGATCTTAGTGAAGAACTGCAGAGGGGTTAATCAGCACCTCAACATAAAAAAATAAGAATTTGTTGTATAAGTCAAGAAAACTTTGATGATCAACAAGTAATTCATGTGCAGAAAAAGCAATTAAGGGAAAAAGAAGATAAATATTCATGTGAATACAAATGAAGAAGCTTGAGAAACAATGTTGTACTCTGAGAACCTGAATTTGTTCCTGTAAGACCAAGGGGAAAAGAAAAATCTGTCATTTCAGAATTAAAATGTGAAATTCTTCAGAACCGGAACTGCTGATTACAGTGTGAATTTTCTTTGGTATTTTTGGTGTGGAAAATGAAGTAGGAATGAATAAATATGGCCAAGCACCGATGAAAACTTAAGTGGCGTGTTATATGCATTATTATTTTATCAAGTAAAAAAAAAAAATAAAAATTAAATAGTGGTCCTAAAATTTCTTACATCCCACAACCTCAACCTAAGGTGTTTGAGCTCTAAAATATGCTACCTTGTGTAAAATACACAATTTTCCACATTCAGCATTTCAGATGTCCCCCCCCCCCTCCCACTATTTACTGTTGGGTGTCTGTGATGTTTATTTTACATAAAACTGTGTGATTTTTCAACAGATGTCTAAATTTCCTGCCTGTTAGTTGAGAAAACGCTCATTTCTTCCTCCATCCCAGCATTCATGACCAGTGAAAACTGGATTGAGATGTCTCTGCCGCTGCCAGTTCAGCGACTTCCTCTGTGAATTGCCTGTTGGTGTCTAAAGTATCCACACTGGCGCCCTTTCTTCAAGCGTGCAAAGTTTATGGTAATTCATTTCCCCAACACAGCATTTAAAATTAATGATAACTAATTTATCCGGAAAGTCTGAATTGTTTATTCATAGGGTTTGCTGTGTAAATTCCCCAAAAAGACGAATTCCCTGCAATTGCCTGTCGGTGTAATTGGCACATGAAATGAATAATAAAAAAGCAGAGACAAAAGAAGAAAGACAACAATGGGCTTATCAGCTGTGAAGCCTATAGGAACATTGGTAAATAATTAGCTGTAACACTCGACATTATAATTTACAGCCATCAAGTTCATCTGGGTATTGTAGCTTGCAGGGATATTTTCTATGTGGGAGAGAGCGACTGAATATTTGAATCATAAATATTAGTTTTTGAAAGGATAAGATAAGATAAGATAAAATTTGTATGTGTCTCTAATATTTAAATTTAAATTTATTGTCGACATCTGCCAAAAATGGAATATTAAAATTTCTGAAATGCATAAAGCATGTCTTTAGTAAAAGATACATATTGACTGAACAGAATTAGTCAATCATTTTGCACTGAGACAAATCAGTACATGATGTATTGATTTGCGAATCAATACAACTTTCTGTAAAAAGGCATGAAAAAAGACAAAGAGTTTAATTTATTTATATGCACCACTCATCCAAAAGCTATTACCATGTTGTACAAATAGGATCAAAGTGTGAAATTATTGGTTCTCTATCTAGTATATGTACATGTCTAGCTAGTAGGGATGTTAATGAAACCTTTTATGAAAAGATCTCAGTTCAAACTGATACCACTTTATCTGACCTTTAAGGTAAGCTCAGTTTGAACTGAGATTTCTTTTAATACAAATACATGAGATTATATGAATAAATAAATAAGATTACACATCTGCAATCGGGCTGATAACACCTTATCTGAGCTAAGAGAAAGGGAAAGTAGGGTTTGAAGTTTTCTCTTCCACATCAATTTTTATCAACGAAGACAGAATTTTCCCACCTCATTGGAAATATTAGCTTCTTGCTTTCTTGATCTCAGGCTCTCAGTAGTCAGCTCAGACAGCCAACTTGCTTCTCAGCTCTCTCTTTTGAAGGAGCCTTTGCCCTCAGCCCTCATGACTGGCCTGGGCTGCTTGCAAGAATAACAAGAAGACTGCAAAATGGTAAACAATTACAGGGAGATAGGTTTTCTCAAAACTGTTTCTTGTACTGTAATTGTTCTTGATAGACGCCAAGTAAAATTTAAATGTAAAAAAAAAATAACAATTTGTAATTACAGTTGCCTAATAGGAAGCAAAATCATTGATTTGTTAGACAAATATGTAGTTGATTTAGATTGAGTAACATCAGCCAATCACTGCTGTGATTGTTTCCAATTTCTTCCGTTCTCACAATTCATTTCAGGTGAGAAGATCAGAAAAACACCACTGTTGTTTCTACAAAAAAAGAAAGAAAAAGTAATGAAATAAAACTAAAATAAGCATATTGTCTTATATTAATTTTAGTCCAGAAGTCTTAAAATGCCATGTGGGGAAAAAAAAAAAAAAAAAAAAAAAAAAATATAATATATATATATATATATATATATATATATATATATATATATATATCGCTAGCCTGGTTACCTGATCTCATGGCGGGACTCCAGCTAAAATCATAAATGCAAAGCAGGATCGCAGATACAAGGGCTACATGTGCAGGGGAGTGCCACACAGCTAGAGCGGTGGGTTTATTTGTAAACGTGCGGCTGCGATGCCACTATCTGTTAAGCCCCTCAGTCAGCTCAGCCTGCGTAATGTGAGGGGAAGTGTCACCCTGTCACCGCCATGCCAGGGATCAGCCCGCTGTTTGTGTGCCGCGAATCAAGCCAAGCTTTGAGGAGGAGGGGAGGAAATGACACGAGACTCTTTCATCTAATCCTTGCGGTGTAATTTGCACCTCAGTAAGTTTAATTGATGACTACTGATCAAATGCTTGCCTTTGAAAATAATAATGATTAAAAAAAAAATTCTTTGGGATTGTTATTTTCCCCTTCAACCTGCAAAAAGAATTCTTAATGCACCTGGTGAGAGGGCCTCCATCGGTGATGGATCCCTTTTCGGAGAGTTTTGAACTTCGGCGCAGTTCAGAAAATAGCAGAAACTTATGCCACCGTGTTGTACGTTTATCCCTTGCATCGGCTTGAAATTTGTACAAAATTCATAAAGCGAACTTGAAGGAAGCCGAGTTTTTCCTCCTCACAGCACAGCTGCAGCTTGTGCACCTGGTTTCTCTCCGCTGCACCGCTTCCTCCAGAGATCCAACCTGAACATCAGTGTCATTCAGACAAACGGATAGTGACAGGCCAAGCTTATCAACGTCACCGTCAGACTGCTCTCTGGGACTTTGATTCCGCACTTTTCCCACAGCTGAACAGAAGGCTGGTGCTTTGCAAAACAAACCAACAAACAGGAATCCTGAAGAGTGATGATGAAAGAGTAAACAACACGGCCCGGTAACATGCCCCACAACCATGACACTTCCTAAGTAGGTTATTGCAGAGGGTAACCCAATTTAACACGTGAATCTGATTACGCTCAAAAGTTTAGGGAGTTCACAGCCCTCCCACCCCCCCCAAAAAACAGACCTGCTGATACCAACTGGCCGGTCTCAAAATGTTGGCCTTGAGAAAAATGCACCAAAAAAAAAAAGCCAGAAAAATGGGGCCCACCGATGCCCTTGCATGTGCACAAAGCAGTTCATTATAAAGAAGAATTACAGGGAGTCATTCTATTGATGTTGCCTGACTAATTGTAAAGCGGAGATTCAAAAGCAGATGTTGCATTTCAAAGCTGTTGTGAGTAAGGAGACAGGTTATGATTTATGCTAAAATGTGTGGCTTCAAAGCATCCAACGCGGCTTCTAAACAAATTGAACAAGTCAAGCGCTATTCACCCAGGACCAGGAGGGAGCCCGGCGCATGTAGATCAGAGGCGCGCGGCTGCCGCTTGTAATATCACTCAGTGGAGGAAGAGAGAGGGGGGGCCGGGGGTGTTGGGGGTCCCATTGGGGTGGGCTGGGGTGTGGTGGTGGAGAGGGGGCAACACAAAGAGGCTATAACACAGAGCACCGAAAGGAATTAAGGGACGAATGCAACTGCAAGCACCTGTGCAAAAAAAAAAAAAAAAGACACCACCCTCTGCAAGCCCTCCCTCTGCTAACTCTCCCAGAGCATCACCCACTCCACCTGCAACAGGGGGGGAAGGAAGGCAGGGGAGTGGAGAAGGGTGGGCAAGCATCTTGAGACTTGACATCCTTTCTGAGGATGGCACTATTATCTGGGAGGAGAAGGAAGAGCTGGGAGAAGGTACGGGGCCGGTGTCAACATACTGATGCAATTTGAGTAAACACGGGTAAAGCTGGGTTGGCTGTTGGGAAGACTTGATGGAAGAGGGAGGCCCACGAACGTGTTTATCTCCGTTGTCTTCTAAACGAAGCAGACGGAGGGAAATGTGTGGAGCGATACCGGCTTGTTTGAGTAAAGTCAGGCTGAGCCTATGAATCTAACACACTTGCATTCAGAGTTCCAGATAAGTTTTAGCATCATGCAGAAATTACAGCTTTACATATGCCCTAATGATACAAGATGAACTGAAAAAAAGTGGATGAGGGGAATTTTACATCTCTGAACTAGTCCTTGTTGTCAACGATGCCACACATGTAAAATCTACAGACTGCGCGGACTCCTCTCATAAGTATATTTTTTTCTTTCCACCCGTCTGTTTTCTTCCATCTGATGCAGCCTAAATTGGGACGGGGAGAAACGAATTGCTAAATTTTTAATTAACTTCATAACATCTGCACTTGTGCTTTGAGAGAGCTGCGAGATTTCCTTTTAACCTATTCCAGCACATTTGCACACCAAGGTAAATCTTGATGCTGGCACTCTTACAGAAAGGAAGAGAGAAAGAGAGAGAGAGAGAGTGAGAGCGAGAAAATCAAAAATGGAAATGAACTCTCACTTGTGTGTGCAGATCAAAGAGGTAGAATTTTTCAACTTTTTGCCATGGCTTGATCTTCAGAAAAGAAGCGTGGGGAAAGTAGGGGAAATCTTACAAGGATGAAGGAGTTTTAGTTGGAGTGTTTCTTCAGTTGTTTTAGGAGTGTTAAATTCCTCATCCAGCGTGTTTTACTCGACTTTAATGTCTCAGAACAGGTTTTTTTTTCTTCACTTTGCAGGAAAATGTTACAAAGACTTCTCCGAAGCATGCTTAAAAAACTAAATCCCCCTTTCTGTCTCGATGTGACTGAAATCAGTGTTATTCCTCCAACCATTGGTACTGCGTTCTTTAATATTAATATGAACCTGGTTTTTGTTTTGAATAATTAAAAATTCAGCTCAAAATGACTCAAAATTACTTTTGTGAGCTTTACATCATGTTATATTGTTATTTCCTTACCAAAAACATACCTGGAGTTTTGTTTTGATTCGTCCATGCATGTTTGAGAAATCCTTTAATCTCCCACGGCAACCATTCGTGTGTCTAAAATGCCCAGGTGTACCTGGGGTTCGTCTTCAAGGCGCAGCTCGAGCTGCAGTTTCCAAGTTTCCGAACTTACATCTCACTGATCACCCCTCCCCGCGACTCCCTCACTCAGCTCCTTCAAACTAGCCAGCAGAAATTAGCAGACATATGGTGGAACTGCTGATGAAAAACACTGCGAAAGAGTCAATAGAAGTTACTAGAAGTCTGAGGGCCTAAACAGCTGCTGAGTTCGCTATGCCTTGGGCCAACTTTGTCGTCATCTCATGCTTCCGTGGAGCATTATCTGTCAGTCACTGGAGTTATACGCAACATTAGCTGTGGGTTCACATTAGCTGTGAAGATGAAGCAGCAAAAGTAAACTGCAAGATATAAAAATGGTGCTGAAAAGTTGAGAGAGCGAAAAAAAGAAAATTCTGAAGGAAAGAGCAGCAATGTAAATATGTTTGACTTGTTCTGGGTCTGGTCTCTCCACCACACATGAGAAGTCAACTTACAGCAGCTTAAGTGAGGTTAGCATCGTTTTATTTTGCTCACTTCAAAATGTCTTATTTTTCTTATGGTGATTGACCATTATTATTGACATTGCACTTTAAACATTAACAATTGGGATTTCTTGTGTAGCCTGTGACAGATAATTGTTCACTTTTGATCTCAAACACGACTGAGGTCTTTTTACTGACACACAGTTTCACTCTGTTTACCAGTCGGATGACTTCTGAAGGTCATTTGTTGAATTACATTTTATTTTGGGGGAAATGGGGTGACGAATACCACTGTGTGCTACATTTTCAGACTTTTATTTGTAAAACATTTTGAGAACCAAATGTCGTTTTTTTCATCTTCAATATTATAGTACACTTCGTGTTGCTTCAGTCCATTCATGCGAAGAACTTTAAATATCAACTTGATTAATTTCATAAAGAAAAATCTCACAGATGAATGAGTTTCCTTAACTACTTTCACTACAGGGAAATTTAACTTATTTCTGACTGTGCTCTAAATAATGGCAGAATTTTATTTCATGTAACAGTGAGGAACAGCAGAACAGACTTAGTTAAGAAAAAAAAACAAAAAAAAAACATTTCATCCAACAAGAAAGAGCTGTGGAGGAAGTGGCAACAGCTACTGAAACAGACGAGGGCACACACATTTATTCAAAGGCTGCTTAGACCCAAAACATCCCTCCTTGATTCCCTCCCTTCTATCCTTACAGGCCTTCCTGTTTGGTTAGGAGGATATGAAATTAGAGCAGGCAGCTTGCCCAGTCAAGGCCTCAGCCCCACCTGGTTGCAAAGCACCTGCACAGGTAATCCTGACTGATGTGGGTGATATCACAGCACACCAAAGCTCCTTTTTGCAGCTCTCCCTTTGATACAAAGGTCACAATGAGTTCCCTATAGAAAAACCTTTTAGGTATGTCTGTGTGGGGCATAAAGTCTCGAACAGGCTGGGAAGATGGTTACTAATAAAAAGAAAAAGGCTTTTGCTTGTCCATCTCTCACCACTAGAGGACACTGCTTCCACATTACATTCAGAAAAAGTGACCCCAGAAAATTGTATTTTTGGTCCTTCAAGTTAATGCTTCAAAACAAACAGTGGAAATGTGAACACCAAAAGCACTCTTCTAAAGGAATTATTATTTTTAAAGCAAAGGCCACAAAACAAATGTTCATCTGCATACAAAAAGACCACAGTTAACACAAATTCACCCTACTGCTACTCTAGATTTTCTCTAAATATTTTTCTGTTTCAAAGTATTTTTTATTTATTTATTTTTTTACATATTTCATGTAGTCACCCACATTCTGATTGTGCTGTAAGAATAAATCTACTTCATTTAGCACCAAAAATCATCTATTTCTTTATTCATCGTTGGCAAATTCCACACAAGTATTTTTACATATAAAAAAAGTTGCTGTCTGAGCAAATACAGAAAGAAATCATGTGAGAATGTCATACTTTTCCTCATAAATCAAATACAAAATTGGGTCTCTTCGTCTTTTAAAGTTTGCGAGACGACCTGGAGAGGTGGACTGCCAGTATATTTATCCACCTCTTCAGATCTGCCGTAAGCAGAAAAATGGCGCCCAGTAAAAATAAGAAGATATTTCAAATGGGCATTGACCTCAGATTTTCTGTGCTTTTAAATCACTGGGAGCATATTGCATACTTGATTATATTTTAGTGAAAATGTTCAGTTGTCGTTTGAGAATGCGGTTGGGGATGGAAATGTTTGCATAACATGTACTAAAAAATGTTATTGATCAAAAGAAAAAATGAATTGTTTATTATTTCTGAAACCTAAAATATTACATCTTTTGTTTCAGCAGCTCTGTTGATCCTTCTCTGAAGTCTTCTCTAGTGGTCAGTCAAAGCAATGAGTTTTCTCCTGAGTTTTGGTTTTAGTTCAAAGGTGAATAGATTGCACCTGTTTTCTATGGTTGCTTTAAATGTTGGGTCTTCATGTTGATTACTTGCCTGTTGGCAATCCATCTAAAAGCCGATACCACATGTTTAACTTTGTTAAAGGTGGAGCCACAAACAGATCCACAAGTAGTCATATTCAGACATATCCAAGCTTAGAGAAGACATGTTCTAATCATTTCAACAAATAAAAAAAAAAGAGATTTTGCTAAACCACACACTGCTTAGCTAAAACATACACATTACAAAATATCCAATCAACCCACTTCACCACAGCTGCTGCTAACTTACATAAAGATACAGTTTTTCAATATTTTTCAAATACGTATTTTGAGCATTTTTCTCTAAAGGTCTTTATTCATTTTTATTGAGTAGATGATACCTTAGAGAGTAATCAAATTATCTGTTTTGTTTTGTCCTTTTTTGGTCGTGTTCTGTAAAAATACTCTTCGCTCACTTTACTCCACCACGAAGTACTAATAAAGTTTTTGTTCTAGAAATTTATTGTGTTAAAATATCAATATATGAAAGACGAACTTGAGTAATATTAAGGATAAAACCCCCCACATTTTGTGATTTCTTTTGCAAAAATTGACGGCTCTTTCAGTCTCCATTTATTTATTTATTATATTGACATTAACGTGTGTTACAGCAAATATTTTAAGAAGGAAACAGAAGAAATACAAAGAAAAAGAAAGAAAGGAAGAAAGAAAGAGTATATAATGGTCACTATAATGTGGTAGATGGGGGCAGACCCGCTGCTTTGTCTGTCTGTGGATTGGAGCCATCAGATAACAGTCAGGACAATGGCGCTCCATTCTGAAGGAGTCACTTAAATGAGCAGGAAGCAGCAGTGAACGCTAGCGGAGGCTTCTGGTAGACTCCCAGGGGTCCGCTCAGCCCTGATGGAGCACGCCAACGTTGAATGGCTGCAGAGCCTTAGAGGAAATGAGAGGCTGGTAGCCACCCAGCTGGAGCCACGAGGCCCTTTGATGCTGAATAAGTAGAGTTGGGAGAAAGGTAGAGGTGATGAGGACATGAAAATCAGTTAAAACAAAGCAAAAAGTGTAATAAGAGGAGAATAACAGAGAAAGAAAAGAAAAACAAAGTCCTAACATTTATGTGTAAAGAAGCAGTTATTATGATTTTACAAGAGAAAGTTATCTACTCTGAAGCCACAGATTGCACTGGTTGCCATGGAGAATTTTTTGTCACAGCATGTTATTCTTTGTTGCAGCTTTCTTATAGTAAGCTTTCAGGGAGGGTTTTGCACCTTACTGTACATCTGGCTTATCGATGAGTGCATAAAAGGACCAGATCTATGTTCCCCGTTCATATTAACACTATAGGAAAAGAAAAAGAAGTTCCATTAAATTCTTGTCAACCTGTTATATAGCATTAAGCAACAGAAATGCTTCGGTGACACTTGTTTTAAAGAGATTTTTATGGATACTAATAACTGTGTGACTAATCATTTTTGAGGGTGACTGCAAAAACCATCCAACACAGTACATGACCAACAGGTATTAGATTAGTTTAAGTTGAATTTCCCCAGATATTTTTGTAATTGTAGCTGCATGATACATCCAGGTCCAAAAATCTTTTGTGTATTGTAGGTGGACCAAGAGTCAGAAAGGATCCTGGAAGTAGCATTGCAGGGAAAAAAAAGGTTTAGTAGTGAAAATAATGAAACATATTTGAAGTGCATATTTAAATGATGCTCAGACTTTTACATCCACTGTTTAGACCCTGGTTACCAGTTAATACTTCTGCTATTTTTGAAATGCAACTTTATCACGGTCTGTTTGGTTTTTTTTCTATCATTGATTACAGATAATATAATGAGTTGTAGGGTTTCTCTTTGCTTAATACAAGTTATTTTTGCACACCATTTTGTCTTTAGTATCACTTCCCTGGATTAAGTTTTTAAGGAAACTCAGTGATCATAAAGAATGAGAAAAGCATTTCTGTTGCACTTTCAATTAAGAACATGGCACAAATTTAACATTTGCCTTTTCAACCTATCTTGAACAATTTGAACGAAACCAAAACAAATAAATATGATTACAAAGACATGTTTCTTCTTTACAGTATTTTAGTCAAACCTCTAAAAACTGTTGAGTCAACATCTCCGAGTGACGAACGCAGCTTGAGGTAAGCTTAACTGCACTTGTGATTCTCAAGGACCCACTCCATTAAAGCCCCATGCACAAGATACCCTGAACTAATGCGATGCAAAATCCCATCCACTGTATGCCCGTCACTGTGGCAAACTTTACAATGAGTTGGCAGATTTCTGTAAAATGACCCCATGTCTTTGCAAAAATAATACAATTTTTTCAACTCATAACTGCTTAGAGTTTGTTAGAACAGTTTATTTCTATATAATTTTATCTTTAATGCATATGGGAGTAATTATTAGTCTCTGGTGACCAACAGGAGAAATGACAACATGAGGAAATGTTGTGCCCTGCTCCTGAAAGTGAATCCAGTGTTGACAGAAAGCGTTGAGGTGAAGCAGACAATGGTTACAATGTGGTTCAAGGCTGTGTCGCCACTGTGTACTTCAGCTGCACAATGCTCTGGCTCGGTCTGGGAAGTGACATATCCCAAAACTCTGGACTCTCCAGGAACCTGAAGCACTCAGAGGTTCAAAACAGTTTGTTGACATGCTCTGGCTTCTTTGTTCTGCTGCTACGAAGTGCTAAAACGGCTCCTGGCTGATTGGGAAGAAAAAATAAAAAATCCATATTATATATATATATATATAGAGAGAGAGAGAGAGAGATAGATATAGATATAGATATAGATATATAAAGACCGATTTTAACTGAAATACAGAAATTGCTCCTATGAATGCACATGTTTGTTTTTTGTTTTTTTTTCACCCCTGTGTAACAGGGACTATCAGTAGAAGAAGGAAGGTCATTTGGGAAACACGTCTTTTGTTCTGTTCAGATTTCAGGTCACATAAATTTGGCGTAACCATTTCTTTTAGGTCTATTGTGCTATGGCTATTCTCTAACATCAAAAAAATGTAGCACTGTTTATTGCAGACCACAAAGAAGAGCCTTCTTTTAAATAGCCTCTGGACAATTCCCGAATCACCAATTTAGAAGTCACACGTGGTGAGGAGTTGAATTTGACTGGAGTCAACACCGGGTATCACCCTGAACTATGGCTGTAGTTCTTTATATAGTGAATGCACATATTTCATTTCAGAATTTTATGGCTTTGCATTTTGGCTCATAGAAGATCAAAACATGGAGGAAATTTCTCCAGCCTGAGAGCACAGTTTACCGGCCACAAGCCGCAAAACAAAAGAGCAGACCGGAGCGAGCACAGACCAGCTGAAACCAGAATCATCCAGGCGGTTAGGGGTGGCCTTGAGTACCACCAATTTACAGTAAGAGGCAAATGTACGAGAACATAAAATTTAATTGTAAAGGATGCCTGTTAGAACGCATTCTCAAGTCCTTTTGGGACCCTGTTGATGTGAGCAGCCACTCGCGTCCACGCCCAGGAGATGCATGACCCAGATGTTTTCTGAATTGACCTGACTGTGTAGGTGTGGTGGAGGTCAGAAGACGTTCATCGGGAATGAACAGGAAACAAGCAACTTATTTTGAAATCTACTGTACTCACACAAAGCTTAGATAAAATAATAATAATAATAATATAATAATAATAATAATAATAATAATAATAATAATAATAATAATAATAATAATAATAATAATAATAACAAAAGTTTTTATAGATTTAGAAGCACAAAATGGAAATCCAAACACAACGTTCAGGCAACGCAGGACTCACTGAATAAGTAGTGAAGGGCCAAAAACATGCATTATCATAAAATGCTTTACTTTATGTGTTGCTGAAATGCTGAACCCTGAGAAGCTGCTTGATAAAACAAATTTATGACTAGGTATTTAAGGCACTTTGCCCCTAAAAAAACACGAAACATTCATAACTCTAGGAGTTATGTTTCGG
Source organism: Poeciliopsis retropinna (assembly GCA_010277075.1). Lineage (NCBI taxonomy): Eukaryota > Metazoa > Chordata > Actinopteri > Cyprinodontiformes > Poeciliidae > Poeciliopsis > Poeciliopsis retropinna. Next base: position 12,510,385 of record VMRM01000009.1, on the reverse strand, counting down.
TGAAAAAGCAAACAATACTCTGACAATGCAAGGAGAGACACTAATGGATAGAGACGAACACTGAGCGGAAAGGGCCGGGAGACGCGAGGAGAGGTTTGGCATCCAGCAGTTGGCCTCGTGGACAAGGTCACTCCCAAAGCAACTTTCTATGGGGGGTCGGGACAAGCATCCCATAAAGCAGATAAAGAACAATAACAGGAACTATAGGCCACAAAATAACTGGAGACTCTCTGTGGAAGAGAATAATTGAAAGACCCTGTAAGACCAGGACACACGCTCAGCATGAAGGAGACAGGGTGGATAAGATATTTATATAATGTGATTAAAGCTAATGCAATGAAGAAAGTGGGATCATTGGGTCTGCTGCCAAACATGATAACAATTACCATCAAAGTGTGTGGTTTTAATAGCCTTGCAACATTTCAAGACATTCTTTTTTTATAAACAATATTGCAATGTTTTCTCCAGTGAGGCACTGTAGAAACATCAACAACACTAAAAATGGAAACATGAAAAGTCTCTGCATAAGTTGTGCAAGCAGATCTGTATGACAAATGGCCAAGCTTTATAGTTATTTCACCTCAAGTGTTTGAATATGTCAGCGGCAGACTGGCGACCTGTCCTGGGTGTAACCCACCTCTCGCCCGGAACGCAGCTGGAGAGCGGCATCAGCAACTCCCAACCCCGTTAGGGACAAGGGTGAAAGAAAATGGATGGATGGATGGATGCTTGAATATATAGGAGAAAATCAGTCAAATGATTTTCGCCTATACATTCAAAGAGCTTAAGCGTTTAAGAACTCTTTTTAGTTAATTTTCCTTCTGTTTGGTACTGCTGGCAAGTTTTCTGAAAATGCCCTTAATCGTGAAATTTAAAGTTTGTCTAAGTTTGCCAAGCACTTATTTTGTTTTATAAGGACTATTTCATACAAACAGCCCTTTTTATGTAAATGGATTTCCAAAGTGATCAGGATTTAATCTAGTTTTGGGCTGACACTCCATATCCTTTTCCATCTGGCGCATTGTTTCTTTAACAACTGATTAATATCTTGTTTAAACAGTCTGCAGACACATCACTCTGTTGGTGTGTTTATAAATGCTTTGGAGCTAATCAACACAATGGCCCACATTCTTGGAATTTAAAGGAAGTCCCTTATATCACAGCATCTGCTCTCCGCCAGAGACGTAAAGATTCTAGGAATATGACTCAGGAACAAAAACAACGCAGCACATGAATGTCTGCTTATTGCATTGCATTTTGAAAGGTGGGGGTGCTTCGGCCTTCTGACCGTCCCAGAGTTTGAGCTGCTCTTTGCACCAACACATCCGTGAACCTTTTACCCACTCCCCCGTTTGACTCCGCTGCTGAATTTGTGGAATAACAACAGCACACACAGAGAGGAACAAGTGCAAATTAGCTCATGTTTTCTGTTTTTAGATTTCTAAGTGAATAAAAATAGACAAGTAATCAGAGTGTAGTATTTTTGGGTGGGTCCCCGAGACTGTTGATGTGTGCACCGTTAAAGGCTGGGTAAAAACGTGTTTCTACTCTGCGACAGGAACAACAGAAAGACAGAGTACAAATACCTGTTCATTTCCACAAGTGCACTTTCTTGATCATTCTTCTTCATCGAGATAAAAATGTTTACCAGTAAATAAAAGTAGGGTGGCCGAAAGAATATTTCAATGATACTGCATCATTAAAGACAGTGGAAAGGAAATCTATTACAAAAACTATAAAAATTAAAATCTTGTACTTTTCTTCAACATCTTCTCTCTGTTTGGATTGCTTTGTGTTTTCTAATACAAATACCACTCATATGCTAAAAATATTGATTAAATTGATACTTGCATAGAACGTGATTATCAGGATTTGCCAGCTAATGAGTGAGATCTGAAGCATTTTTGCACCAGTTAGACTGGTGCAAAAACTTACTGTGCTATTACTGTGCTCTTTGTTACAGTGCTTTTTTGATTTCTTATCTCTGAATTTTCTTTCCTTTGAGCCGGGGTCCTTTCAGGTTAAAATCATTGGGTGGTGTCCAGTGCAACGGATTAAAAAAATAGCCACTGCCTGCCCTTCCTCACGTAGCCTCCTGGGATGACAGACGGCACTCGTGAGACGGCGTTGATTTGGTTGCAGCGTGGATAAACAGGGTCTGCATCAGACATAAATTCTCACTTCCTTTTGCTTTATATTCACCAGCCAAAATTAAACTTTCTTTTCTTTGTGATTTCCTTGTGATTAATCCTTCCTAATGGTTTCAAAAGGAGCATGTGCAGTCTGTCCATAAACTGTTTGTTTTCACAGTTCCAACATTGATTTTGCAAGTACGCTGCTTTCCAAAAGTAGCTACACCACTTAAGCTTTTTCACAGTTTATCGTATTACAATCGCAAACTTTTATGCGCATTACAGGAATTAACACATCTTGGGACAATGCAACTGTGAGAAACTCCGAGAAGGATGGAGAGCATTCGATTCCCCCCATATTATTATTTTGTAGAAACAACTTCAAACGCAAACAAGTTCAGCTGCAAGAGTAAAACTGTCCATAAGTTTTGCACATCTACATACATTCTTGCTCATTAGCCTTTAGAAGATAGCTCAAGCACAGTAAAATTAGACATCGAGGATTTAATTTTGACCATTTGAACCAGATTCTCCCTTGAATTTTGGTGAGAACTTTGACTGGACCATCCTTACACATAGATATGTTTTGATCCAAAAGTGCCAACATTCAGGGACCCATACTTTTCAAAACCATTCTTTCAAGCAGTCTCAATGGTTAAAATGATGTACTGCTCAAACCTAGAAGTCACTCCCATAACAGCTGGATTCACACTGGAATCGAACCACAAACAGGTGCAATCTAATTACCAACCACACAACCAGGGCTCCGAAGCAAAGATTTAAATTAAAGGGTGTTAGAATGTCCTAGTCAAAGTCTCAACCTAGATCCAACTGATAATCAGTGACAAGATTGAAAATCTGAAGCTAGGCTGCTCCAATGCAGCTACAATGCATGCAACACTCAGCAGAAGTTAATGACTGTGTCTCACTTTGTATTGGTCTGTCATATAAAATAACATAAAACAATGAAGTTTGTCGATAAGACAGACTTTTTAAAAGTTCTCCGGAAGGCCGCCATGACAACCCAAACATGCATACACATATTTATCTTCTTTAACCTTGTATTTGTTCAGAGCTCTCGTGTTTTCACTCATCCCCAACAAAGAACATCTCACTCACCAAACTCAGTCTCTGTTCATAGTCTAGTTGTGTTTTGATCCATGAACCAGGTTTCCATGTGTGATTGAGTTTCACAGAGGTCTCATAGGCAGGTATGCCTTTCCTTTTGCCTCATGGCTACACAGTTTAAACATGGCCCCCCATTACAGACATCCATCCCTCTCGGAAATGAACATAAGACAAGGTCTGAGGTTACACCTCACCTCCACATACAATACAACTTTGATCCTTTTGGGGCGTCTCACAGTCCGATACAATGTCTCAACTGTGCCTGCTCTGGGCTGGTACCCACCACTTAGCTGTGCATTGGAAAGTGTGCATGTGGGAGTGTGTTTGACTTTTTCTCCTGGATGATTAAAAAAAAAAAAAAAAATCCTTTTAGCAGTAGGACCCAGAGAATCTCTGCTGGCAAAATTGAACGGGTACACCTTTATGTTGTCCGAGGCAGGGTCCAACATGGGGGGGAAAAAAAGTTGGTCAGTACTGTAACAAAAAAAAAAAAAAAAAAAAAAAAGTTGAGCTTTCTGCCTTGTCATTGGCTGAGAAGAGCCGGACAGGAAAATGCAATGGCTCCTAGAGTGAGGACTGTCTGCCCTTATATGTGTTGAAACTTGACATACACACCTTGACCAGCGTCTGAAGAGACGAACATCCTCAGCTCGATATGAGCGACTCGGTAGCCGTATACAGGGACATTTACACGGAGGACCGCTTCAAGCAGGCCTACGGCTCCGACGGCAGCGCGCCTGGGAGTCTGCGGCTGCGGGAGAAACTGGCCGGGAAGTGCAGGTGTTCAAGACGAGCCTGCCTTCACCTGCTCAGTGAGAGAGTCCCGCTTTTCAGCTGGCTGCCGAGGTACAGACTGAGGAAATGGATAGTTGGAGACGCCATAGCTGGGCTGACTGTTGGTATTCTTCATATTCCTCAAGGTATGTGCAATCTACTCAATACAATAATAATAATTGTGTATTAGTATGAGAATAACATTAGCAGTATAATTATTCATTAAATACATTTATTTAGAATTATTCAAACTTTTCCTCCATCTCTCATTTTCTGTCTTTATAAATCTCAGTGCTGGTCAAAATAAATTTATCATTAAACTAATTGTCATCATTTTGACCTCATCTCAGCCATGTTTTACAGAACGCTCTATTCAAATGAATATTGTTACTCTCCTTTATGATCACCTTTTGAACTGTCATGATACTCCAGCAGCAAATGTGTAATACATGTGCTTACTTTGAAATTTCACCTTAGACATTTTTTTTTAAACTCTCATGTACTTACCTTTTAAGAAGGAAGTGGTGACATTAAAAATGGGACAAATGAAATGTTCTTAAAATTTGATTTATTTACTTTTTTTTCCAAACAGGTATGGCCTTTGCTTTGCTCACATCCGTGGCTCCAATTTTTGGCCTCTACACCTCCTTCTTCCCAGTCGTCCTGTATATGATTTTTGGCACTGGGCGCCATGTGTCCACAGGTAAAATCTCTGTCCACATTTTATGCTTTTCTAAAGTCCCTGTTGAATCTTTCCACATTTTGTAACATTGTAGCCACAAACCTAAAAAAAATATTTTATTTGAATTTTTTTTGTTTTTGTAATAGACAAATACAAAGCAGTGGTTAACTCTTTTTTCGTTAAAGTTAACGGACATGTTTATGCTAACACTAGGGTACCTCTCAAACATTTTGGTTGTTCTACCTTCTAAATGTTGTGAGGACACTGGTGTCCTCATGGACCCATTGAGCAACATGTAAGCATTTGGAGGTGAAGGTTAGGAGGTTAATGAATACATTTAGAGGCAATATTTTTAGAATTTTATTTTGAAAAATCTTTTCACTCTTCAACTATGCAATACCTTCTGTTTGTCAATCCCAAAAATCCTAATAAACGGCATGCAAGTTTTCACTTCTAACATAAGAAAATGTGATAAAGTTCAATAGGCATTTGCTGAGAAGACTTTGTCTTTGCAGGTACCTTTGCTGTAGTGAGTCTGATGACTGGCTCTGTGGTGGAGCAGCTGGTTCCTACTCCTCTGGTCTTCAACTCCAGCTCATCTGAAGCAGCAAACTTTGAGGCCCAGCGGATTGGAGTGGCTTCTGCTGTAGCACTACTTTCAGGAATCATCATGGTTTGTGAGACACAAACTGTGTTGTATCTCGCATCTCACGTGAACGCTTTGCCTTGGTGCGGATCTGACTTGATTACCTCTCTCTCATATTTTGTCCGGCTTCGTCCCAGCTCTGCATGTTTGGTCTCCAGCTCGGGTTCCTCTCCACCTATCTGTCAGAGCCGATTGTTAAGGCTTTCACCAGTGCCGCTGCCTTCCATGTCACTGTTTCACAGCTGCAAAGCATGCTGGGCCTGAGACTCCCTCGCCACACTGGGGCCTTCTCTCTCTTCAAGGTAGCCTGTGTTTCTTATTCTCATATTGTTCTAAAAAAAAAAACCAAATAAATAAGTGAAGCGGTTTCAAGTTTATCACTTCTTTGTGGGCTCAGACTTTAGCCTTAGTGTTGGAAAACCTTCCTCACACCAACATGGCTGAGCTGCTGATCTCGGTGGTCTGTCTGGCTGTACTGGTCCCAGTTAAGGAGATCAACACGCGATGCCGGCACCACCTGCGCACGCCCATCCCTGTGGAGATCTTCACGGTCAGTCAATTGGCTTCTAATGGATAAGACTTGTCACTTACATTACAATGAACAAGTATTAATTTATGATTTTATGTTCTGCTCTTTAGGTGATTATCGCTACATGTGTAGCCTATTTCTCCTCGCTAGATTCCAATTACAGTGTCGAGATAGTTGGCCATATCCCTGCTGGGTAAAACTTTAAATGACAAAAAAAAAAAAAAAAATCTTACAAGCCTTTTAATTTAAAATAAAATCAAACACGTTTTCTATGTTTAGATTCCCAAAGCCACAGTTGCCTGCTTTCCACACTTTTCCTGCCATTGCTGGAGATACGATTGCCATAACTTTTGTTGGATACGCTGTTTCAGTCTCATTGGCGATGATTTATGCTGACAAACATGGATATTCTATACATCCCAACCAGGTAGAACCCATGAATGACATACCTGCTTCCTGAACCATTTGCTCTGAACCCAGCCGATCTGTGAACATTGCATCGAATCAATGTATTTTTGTTTTTTGCAGGAGCTGCTGGCTCATGGGATCTCCAACACCGTGTCTTCGTTTTTCACTTGTTTCCCCAGCTCAGCCACTCTGGCCACCACCAACATACTGGAGAGTGCTGGAGGATACACACAGGTATGGGCTGCAATCATAACCATAACAACACTGTTGTTTTTTCACATCTGGACTGAGGTCCTTTGGTCCAGGACAGAAGAGAGACACTAAACAGATAATACTGTGTTTGATTCCTTCTATGCTAACAACTATTTTTAAATAAAAAATCCTGCTTTGAACAGCTAATAAGTATATTAGCAGATAATTAGAAAAAAGTGAAATTCAGTTATTGATTCATTACACACAGTGATGGATCCAGACATCTTAACAGAAAGTTAAGTGAAATGAAAAAGTGAAGCTAGAGAGACGCACAAGCAAAATATAATTCTAAAGCCACGGATATTCAGGAGTTTGGGAGATACAGATGGCCTGGAGTTGGAGTTAGTCAGTTCTTCAAGACCAGCCACACTCAGTCATGTTAAAGCTGCAATAGGCAACTTTTGTAAAAATGTGTTTTTGTTAAAACTGTTACTATGTCGTGTCAACAGAATATTAGACAGATCATTTTGAAAAGATCGACCTCTCATGGCTCCTCTAAGTGGTCCTACAGCTGTTTGCAGAAATACACTACAATACTACAGCTCAGAAACAACCAATCAGAGCCAGGAAGAACGTCTCACAATGCTTGTGTGCGTGCTGCTTTCTTCCTTCTGTAACCTTCCCCCATTCCGCACGTGCAGTCATTCAAGCTCAGGTTTACCGATTAATTAAGTCTTTGAGTTTCTTTAAACTCAAAGAAACTCATGTAATCATGATTACATTTATATGTGCGTGTCCTTGCAGCTCTCAGGCCTTTTCACCAGTCTGGTTGTATTGATCGTCCTGCTGCTGATCGGACCCCTGTTCTACTTCCTGCCTAAGGTGCGTTCTAATGACTGTCTCTGTACATGGAGAAAAAGGAAGGATACCTCCACTTATCTTCCTTGTTGCCTCTCTCCCCGCAGGCTGTGCTGGCATGCATCAATGTTACCAGCCTCAGGCAAATGTTCCTGCAGTTCCAAGACTTACCCGAGCTTTGGAGGATCAGCAAGCTAGACTTTGTAAGACTGCTTAATAGATATTTTTGTTCAGAAGAAAAGGGAGAAAGAAAACAGACAGGTTTAATGCTGTAGCTTGTTTGGCTGCTGGCAAACTCGTGGATGCATCTTTAACTGTGACATCACCGTTTTCAGATTTTTTTGAATCAAGTACCCCCACAGAATATTTGTTCAATAATTATGTTTTTGTAATTAATAAAGTTGTATTTTCTTAGACTGACCTGTTCAAGCTTTGTGGTGATGATGTCTCTGTCTTTAGATGGTTTGGGTTGTAACCTGGTTGTCTGTGGTGGTACTGAACGTGGACCTTGGGCTGGCCATCGGCGTGGTTTTCTCCATGATGACCGTCATCTGTCGAACACAAAGGTGCATTTTCTGTCAGAAAGTATCATTGTTAATTCCAGGAACTCGGGCTCAGTGCTTGTTTCGACCAAGCTAGAACTGCAGCCTCCAGTGTGTTCTGTTCAGATTTTCCATGTTGCTAAAGGTATGCGTGACCTTGTTTTTTCACAAATTGCTATCTGGAATAACATGAAATTAATTTTTGTTTGATATGAATCTCCCAAATAAAGTCCAGTTCAAGCAGCTGCCTCCAGAAATCACCTATTAAATAGAGCCCACTCATGTGCAGGGTTAAGTTATAAAGCAATATACAAAGCTTTGAACTTCTGTACAAAAAAGGGGTAAAACATGGCCGCCCACCTAAAATGGAAAAAGAAGGGGATTGATCACAGGCGAATGGCATCACTGAAGGTGGTTCAAAAATCCACAGCAGAGTTAGGAAAAGACAACCATAAGAAGTCCCTTTAAAACTGTGACAAACTGAAAAAGTTGTGTGAGTGTGAATACATAAACTTTATACAAATGTAAGCAGATGATCAATGCGTTTACAGGGCTGATTGCTCAGTTCTTGGGCGGGCGAGCAACACAGAAATATACAGACCTCTGGAGAGCCACAGCAAGGTGAGAAGAGCTTGTAATTCTTTCACTTGTTACAAATGGTCAGTGCACTAAAAGCTGAGGTGAACATGTCTGAAAAAAATCCACTAAAGGAAATGAATTCCAGCACCAAGATCCTTAATCTGAGAGATGACATCAAAACATCATCAAAACAATAAAGATGAGACATTGTTTTTTTTTCTTGTCCAGTGCTATGAAGTGCCTGGTGTGAAAATCTTGACATACAATGGGCCCATCTACTATGGCAATCGCAGCTTCTTCAGGGAGAAAATGAGCAGGGTGTTGGGTCTGACGCCCGAAGAGATCCGCAGTCGGGAAAAGGCCAGGAAAGCGTTGGAGAAACGAGAGAGAGAGACCTCTGTCAGCACTGTGGTATGAGTCTTCAATAACCATTAGTTAGGACAAATGTGACATATTTATAAACTGAAATGTAACTTAAATCAGCCGTCTTCTCGTTTTCTCCCTATGCTGTTGTTTAGGAGACAGGCATAGCAAACACATCATTTTCTTCAGTAAATGAGTTCTTCGAATCAGGTTCGTAGTTGCTTTGTGAAATTGCTCAGTTTGGATGTGCTCGCACAGGAGACATTGTGAAACTGTGTTTTCACCCTACAGAAACGTCGGAGAAAGAGGTCCAGGCTGTGCTAATTGACTGCAGCAGAGTCATATTTGTTGATGTTGCTGGAGCGAGGCTCTTCACACAGGTCAGCCTTCAACAAAAGGACATGGCTCCCCCTCGTGATTTGGTCACGTAATGTGATTTTCTTCCTGCAGATGTGCACCGAGTGCCAGAAAATTGGAGTTCGTGTCTATTTGGCAAATTGCAATGGTAAGCCTTTTTAATGTCAGATATTTCTCTCATACATTTTTTTTTTCTGATATGCTACGGCATAGGTTGGGTTAAATGTGTTAAGTGTGTGCGGATTTATCTTGTTCCCTCCAGAGAGTGTCTTAAAGATCTTGACATCAAGCGGCCTGATGAGTCACATGAATCCTCAGCACATTTTCGTCACCGTTCACGATGCCGTGATGCACATTCAGCAGCAGAGGGTACAAATCGTAATTGCTTTCAATATAACCAGATAATAAATTATTTTCACGTTCAAATAACAATGTTAACCTCTGCCATAGGAAAAACCTCCAGAGAACACCACAACAGTTTGGGTATGAACCAACGGGCCAGTTTCTGTGACATGTGACATCGGCTGGAGCAGAAGAGCAGCTGGTTCGGACTTTACAGTAGGGGAGTGATTCAAAGACACAGTGGCCTGCTGTAGCAGCATTTAGTATTTTTAATGGTTATATTTCAGCATTGGCCGCTCTTTTTCAGATATCACATTCCCTGCTGGCACACTTAAATCCATCCTAGCTGGATTTAGCTAAAGGAAATGCAGTTCCTCAACACTGTAGAACTCGTCTGGACTTTCTCTTTAAGATTTCATTTTTTACAGTCATATATATATTCTGTATTTTGGCATTGTAATATTTATATGTGTTTGTTGTTAGCTGCCTTTATGTAATAAAATACCATGTGCACTGAAGAATTTGTTCCACGTTTGTTCATGGTCTGCAGCTGGTCCAAGACGCTGCTGCCCGTCTGCGTATAGGTGACAACGCGAGAACATTACAGTTCCTCCATATCGCACTGGATGCATGTATGTTTTAGGTTTGATTTTTATTTTGGTTTTTAAATGTTTAAGTCATCTGACACCTCATTTATGTAACAGGAGTTTTTACACAAGCATCTTCTCACCTTCTGGAACAATCTCCTTATTGGAATGATGGCTAATACTTTGAATAATTTTAAGGCCCTTTTGAAGACCCATCTTTTTAACTTGGCTTTTAATGTCAGTTCAGCAGTTGTCTGTGTTCGGTCTCTTTGTTTAAGTTGATCTTTTCTTCTCTTTTTTAATCTTTCCCCCTTTTTCATCCAGGGAATTGCAGAAAAAAGGAGTGCTCAATACAAATACACAGCACACTTTATATATGATCTTTGAATTAACATCCAGTAGCCAGTGATTGTTCTTTTTATCTTCACACAGGAATTATAGTCAATACAAAATCAAAGATGGATTTCTTTCTATATTTTGGAAGAAATTTAGGAATATATATATTTTCCCCTGGAAAACTTTTTTTTCCCACGTGATTGAAATGGAGGGTGATGTGGAATGTGAAGCATGCCAGCCTTGTCAAATTTTGAAGAGGGAAGAGGAGGTGTCTTTGTACGCACTTAGGTAAATAACAATAAAAAATATGCCTTGGATTTAAAAAATGAAGAACAAAAAAAAGACTTATTTGAATATGGAACAATGACAGGAGAGTTGTTCACCATCTGACAAAGACAAAAACCAGAGTAGTGACATCCACAGAGTTGGCTAAGTGCAATTAAAGATACAGTGTAAAAAGATTCACAAGAATCATATTTCCTTCCAACTACTATTTCCTTAAAAAGTCGGTCAGTTCATTTCAAAACCTTCCATGATGGAAGATCTTTTTCTTGCCACGTTGCTGCCCTCTGCTGGCCAACATCTGATACTTTCACCACCCCGCTGAAACCTGATAAAACTACATCCAGTTTTGAGTTCAAAACCACGGTAAAAAAAAAAATAAATAAAAATAAAGCAAATAAATAATTATGTCCTTGAGGTGTGTTTGATAACTAAGTTACCACATTATTTATCTTTCTTTTTTTTTTTTCGGCATATTTTAAGTAATCCTCCTGACACTGTGCCCGCTGGGGCTTTCCCTTTAAAGCTCAAGGAGTATTTCACTAATTGGCAGGAAGTAGTCCACTTCAATTAGGACATGATGCACGAGTATCTGGCCAAATGGTTTATTACGCCAGATTCGACAGTAAGACCTACTAACGTGAACACACATGGAGGGGAATTTTAAAAATAACCCTGCAAATCCTCAGCAAATGTCAAGACTTGGAAAAATTAAGACTTGAGTTGTCATTTAAATAAACTGTGACAGGCAATAGCCCAACAGCATCTATCTATATATACTTAAAATTACTAAAATATTAAAATTGCAGCCCATGTTTTCTACCACAAAGTGACAAAAAGGAAGCTAAAATAAGGAAATGTAATGAACAATTACTTACAAATAATTTGTCCAAATATACTGCAAATACATTTAACCTGGTCGTGTGTTTCCCTCTGGTGGCGAAACATTGTAATTCAATGTTTCAATGTAAATCAATCAATCAATCAATCAAAATTTATTCGTATAGCACATTTCAGCAGCAAGGCATTTCAAAGTTATTTACTTCACAACAAACATAAAAACACAAAGTCATGTAAGATAAACAATCAAAACATTAATTTAGACAGCCGTCAAATTTGTAAGTTGTTATCCATTTATCTAAATGTTTTACTTTGTGCAGATCCTGATCTTTGACATACTTCCAGTCGTTTGATTGCAGTTCAGCAAAAGCCTGTTAACCAGTCATTTATTTAAAGCATGTGTGGTTGAAGCAGGGGGGCATCTAAAACCTGCAGGGCGAGGAAAACACTGATCTAATATAATAAAAACGTTTGGAAATCTGACAATTTTCTATGATGCAAGAAAACAAATAATTTGGTGAATTGAGAACAAGAGTACAATGTGGACTTTTGTGACATTTTATGAAATTTATTATTATTAATAATAAATATGTTTATTATTTATGCATGATAACAGTATTACCTGACTTCTGACTTAAGCGTCAAGTGACCTTTAGTTTCCCAGGATGTATGTAATATGAGCGCTGTAATCAGTTAAATGAGACACTAAACTAAAAACTACTTGTGCTATTACAAATGTGTCACAAGAACTGCTTATTATTGTTGCAACCTCTATAGACGCTATAACAAAATCTGTAACTTGCGTTAACATAAAAACAAGGCTAGCATTTTCTTTTTTCATTTTTTAAATTAAATATATTCTCTCCTCCAGAGGATCAATGTTCCACGACAACTTATAATAACCCATTTACACACAAAATACATATTAACAACACAAAGTTAGAACTGATATGAAATTCAAATGACTAACTCAGAGCAATTAGCATCAAAATTACCTTACAAATTCAAATGTAAACTTCAAAAGAAAACTTGTGAAAACAGTAAACCAATTGCAAATAATGAGGATTGTTTCAAACAAGAACCGGATGGATTGTTAACACCACAACATGTGGTTTAAAAAAATTTTAAAAAAGAAAACCATCAGCAGTGAAAACAAAATATCTCTTCACCAAGAGCAACAACTATTTGTTTTCATAAAACCAGTGGAAGTGTATTTTTATTGATTGGTCATGCACCTAAATCTGTTCTTAAAGTAAAAGATTTCATTCTGGTCAATACCCGTATTTCTAGAAGAGTATCGAAACAGCTCATAAGCCTTCTGTGTTTCTGTTTTAGTCCATGGACAGCTTGATCTTTGACGAGTGGTTAATGACGACATCGCTGCAAGAGCCAATGTGCATGGTGCCCAGAGCATCTACAAAAAACTCTGCAGAAACAAAAGGCAAAAAATAAGTTATGCAAGTATTTAAAGCTTTATTCTAGGACATTAACATATTTAAAGGTCTCTAACCTAGATGGCCTGTTCTTGACAGGTGTGGGTCAAAGCCAACTTGCCGAACTTTGTCCGTTCGAGCCATGAAGAAGTTGATGACGGCGTCTGCTACCACACAGCTGGGAAATCCCTCAATAGCATGGTGGTATCCGTTCCTCATATTTAAACAGTCGCCTTCCTTTCCACCTTCTTCCACTGAAATGGTGTGACGGAATGTGGCAGTGTAACCAGTAAACTCTCTCACTGCACCACCAACCTGACGTTTATGCAAAAACAAAAAGAGAGATGGATATGTTCACTTTTTTTTTATTTTGTTCTTTTATTCTCAAAATAAAAGCAAGAAAAGGTTGACAGTCTGGTAGCTTAGACAAAATATCCTTGATTTTGTATAGGCTAAGATATGACACTTTTAGACCTTGTTGTGTCATCTAATATAAATTATTAGTGGCGACATGCAGATGTCTCTGACTATTGACTTATACAGAATGAGCTCAAACCTGTCAGTGACAGAAACAAAACTGGATGTATAGAAACACTATGAGTAGTGTTTCTATACTGCTTGATCTCTGTGGTTTTCACTCGCATCGTCTTTCCTTTTGAGTGCAATTGCTTCTTTGCACTATGTGCTAAGCTTTTGCATTCACGAACTTAGAAAGGACATAAAGCAGACACGTGTATCAATTCCACCACTTCACTTTGAAAAACACTTTGAAAATGCTTTATATGCAAATAAACTTTCTTTATTTACATAGAACCCAATTGTGTGAGGTGGATTGTTCTAAGCTTCAGACTGTTTAACTTAGATGTGTTTGTAGCACAATTTTGTTTTTTTCCAACTTCTAAAATTTCAGGAATTTACATACACTTCCTTAGCATTTTAAACTGTTTGACAAAACAAAGTTGTGACTTGACTCTTGGCCTCCTAACAGTTTGAGGCTCATATGGATTCAACAGACAGGTAGTAATTACACAGACCCAAGCCCTTTGATCTCTCTTAAATATACCAGTCAGTGGTGTAATTTATATATTTTTAACACAAATATACACTGACAAGAAAAAACAATGGACAATGAATCCACAACAACATTTTACAGAACATAACATTTCAAAAAGTTTACTGGAACACAATCAAGTTCTTCTAGGTGTGTATTGGGCAAATGATCTAACATGAAGTACAGAAATTGAGGTTTGCATTTTTTCAGCCTCACTAATCTTGGCCGGTGTATTGCCCAGGTTTGAAAGGTTGAAAGAAGGCTTTGAAAAATATGCAATAAGAAATAGAACAAATTACCAAATCAGAGCAGCTGACTTGTTTTGATCAACTTACCAGATCCAGTGTGGTTTTCTCCAGGATGTCCACCATCTTTTCCAGCTTGGTGTTTGCAGAAAAGATAAAATCGTCGTCCACCCAGAGCACATACTTGGTAGACACTTGGGACACTGCCAGGTTTCTTCCTGCAAACCAACCCTACAAAGAGAAATTGAGTTATTTTGACTGAATCATTATACTTTTACCAGAACACTGGATCAAGCAAACATTTTACCTTTCCAAATGGCATAATGTATTGCTCAATATGAGGGCCGGTCACTGGTTGGGGATGTTCGTTATCATCCGCTATAATTATGAGGATGGTTGGATAAAACTCCCTTATGCTGGAGATGAGATCTTTGAGTTTGTCGTAGCGCAAAAAGGTCTTGGTAGCGATGGTAACCAGGGAGGTAATGTTGTACCCTGAGTGACAACAGAAACAAAGCAAATAATAAAACATGATAAAATGCATTCTACCATAAAAATTTGTTTTAAAAATTGCTAATGAAATACAATATGTGCTCACAAACCTTTACTTTGTCCAGATTTGTAAAGTTTTGGAACAACTCTGTGTCCAACCTTGATGGTGAAAAATGACTGGTGGCCTTCAGTCACCAACTGAACTGCCGGATGAAGCAAAAGCTAATAAGTGAAGGCACACAAGACGCAATGAGCTTGATAAAGAATTGAAGAGACAACAAATTATTCTACTCATATTTCCTGCATAGTTAGTATGATGGTCAAGAATTTAGAGTAAAGTGTACGCATCTCAAAATCTTCTAACCAATCAGCTTAACAATTAAGCTGATTGGTTAATCAGCTTAATTGGTTAACAAACCCTCCAGGTTTGTTAACCAATTAACAAACCCTCCAGGGTTTGGTACTGATAAACGTTCCCAGATCATAATGTTGGCACTGATGTTTACAGTGACGTGCTCTCGGGTGTTCTCCTCTTTCGCCAAATGTGACACTGTTAGCTGTAGCACACAAATAGCTGCTCAATTATGAAGTCAGTTAAAATATATGCAGACTCTTATTTTACACAATGTGTTGTGAAGATGTGTTTTAACCTTTATATCAGACAGACTACATTGACAATTGTTTTACTCATAAACGCACATAAATATGAAAACATCTGAGGGGTGAAAATTATTTGCAGACATTTTAAAAATTGTTGCACTCAATTCCTTGAGACGTCTGTTGAAAATGTGTTCAAGTTGTTTAATGCTTAGGATTCTCAATTGGCTTGTGTTCTCTCTATCCATGTTTCTTTTCCATTTCCATGACAATTACATTTGAAATAAACACAAAGCAATTTCCAATAGTTTCATGTATAGCAAGTGCAGAAACTTAGCGAAAGCCGCAATGCTGCGCATGTGAAAGTAAATGTGCTGGGCCTCACTTTGCCACTCATACAACAAATCTAAGTACCACACTGCCAGAAATGACAGAGTCAAAAAAAAAAAGAGAAAACCGATTAAAAAGAGAAAAAAAAGCAAGAATGAGAATTTTTTATTACTTGGCCCAAGAGAAAGAGAAAGTTCTCCTTTGATTTGGAATCTTTCCTACATTTTGTTTTAAAAATCGCTCCTGACACAGTGTCACAATGTTAAATTGTGAATTTTACCTAGGTCTGATGTCATCGGATGAAATATGGTGTTGGTATAAGTGACAAACTGGAGCTGCCTGTTCAGAGCATGGAGAGCCGGACTCGACAGAGAAGTGTGCTTTTCACCCATTCCTTTTACAGAGACCCTGTCCACTGTGGCAGCAACGTCAAAAGTCCCCATTGTCGCTGTCAAATTTACCTGTTTTTAGACAAGATTTTTTTTAAAAATAAGTATAAGCCACACAAGACAATCTGTGTAAAAAAAAATATTTAAAATAGTTACTATATAGCTGTTTCTGTCTTCCAGCCTGAGACCCAGACCTGTGGAGAGAGTGATGATGTGGATGGAACGCATTAATGGAGCAGAAGATGAAAATAAGTTCACTGGTGAACTCAAGATTGGATATTAAGATGAACTGTTTATACCACAGTTTCTGACACTATCACATGTAATTAAGTATTATTACCTGGTATGATTATTGTTTTGAGGGGCTGCACCTTCACACCTTGGGTAGGATACTGAAGAGGATTGCCAGCCTCGGCAATGACGAGCATATCTGCTGGAGTATGGGACCTACACGCAAAGACAAGTGGGAAAAAAACAGGTTGTTCTGACTGAACAACTAACCTCTTTTAAACAGTAACGCTACTGCGTTACTGTTTAAAAGAGGTTAGTTAGCCTACTGATGCTTCCACACTGATAACAGAAATACATCAACACAGGATACAGAAAGTTTCAATTTGCATATGATTCAAATGTACTAGTGCAAAGCAGTACTGATCAGATTAACAAAATAATGACATGCAATAAAGTTCCTTTATCTAAAATAATAAATTAAAGAACAATTTTCTACTTTCTTCATTATTTGACCAATTAAAAACCTTGAATATCCCATTTTCTTTAGATAGCAACACAAAATTTACTTAAAAGATCATTTATCGTAAGTGTTGAAATACTCAAAAGTCAGATTTCTGTTCCAGTGTCCTTGAGATGAAGTGTTAATTGTTAATAACCAGCAGCCTGGTTTTTTATGTTGCTGTGATTAAGAGCTATTTGTGTGAGCTTCATAGATTAGTGCTCAATCTGTAGTATTGGAGGAAAGCTTTAAATAGCTCTGAAAAAACTTTTAGCTTTCATCGTGAGAGTAGCTGCTTGCCGCAAAGCCAGACAGTATTTCATAGGAAGCTGCAATCTGAAAGATGAGAAGATGTGTATCGACTTCTTGATGAAATACTTTGAAATACTTTCTCTTTCCCTGGGGTGTGACTTCCTCTAAAGAGGATGCAGGCTGATTGTGTGTCAGACAGTCTAGGGATCTTGATCAGACAGTGTTAACAGTTTGATATTAACAGATCAAACTGTTAACATTTTTTTCCACAACATCTGGTGCCGCATATTAGTTTAAGCAAATTTAAACTGGACGCCAAACTCTTCAGCGCACACGTTGCGCATTGAGATAAGAGAAGGGTGTGGTCACAGTCCTCTTGTCTTTCATTTTTACCTTCTCAAAAATTGGTGGTACTCCTCTGCTCTCTGTTGCTGTACACCCTCAGAGTCAGATTGTTTTTCTAAGAACGCCTGCCGAAGGTTGTGAGCCCAAACACGAGGGAAGAATAGATTGGAGAATGGTATATGAAAGGATTCCTCTCCGGCCCGGCACACACATGCGTTCTGAGGCAACTGACTGTGGGAGAAGTTGAAGCAAATTAGCAAGAAATGAAAAGACGAATTTACAGTGAAAGAAAAAAAAGTAGTAATATTGACACCTTGCCACATTTTCTTTGATCTTGTAGGGAATGTCGGAATAATCAGTCATGATGCGTTGACTTTTCTCCATGAGCAGTTTTTGGAATCGACTGCCTTGTCTTGATTGTATATTGACTCCTGAAGTGTTTGTCGGGCTCCAGAAGTAATAGAGGGCAACTGGCAGGACAATTAGCAACAAAGCAACAAATGTGATCACTTTAAGGTCCCGTCTGCAGTGAAAACGCATCTGGAGAAAAATGACAGGAATATCAAAATGACATGACAGAAACACATAAATGGAGATAGAGGACATTATATTGTTTTACAACGCAGAATTGTAACTTCCCTCCCTATAAAGAGGAAGATTATCTCCTAGGGACGAGTTTCAGATTTCAGTTGCTGGAAATCTGCTAGTGTTGGGAAGTGGTTTTTACAACTGACTTAGCCTGCGCGTGATCCGATAACCAAAACTCTCTCTGTTTTTGTGATCAGTGAATGGACCACACATAAGACTTTACCATACCTGTTCAGTGTAAATATATTTGTAAAAAAGCAGCAGATGATGCAGATAAAGTTTCAACTCTTCTGTTGATCACCTTTTGATGTTATTGTTTGGTTATGTGCAAAACATGCTAAATGCATTTTGGCATTAAAATAGATTACTTCAATTGGCAATCTGTGGTCAAGTAGCAAATGTATACCTGTTGAATAGCTTTCTCGTCTTACCTGGCTTATCAAATTTGATAAAAGCGGCATTTTACCGAATTTGATATATGTTAACCTGTTTTAAGCATAAAATCTGAAGAACAGAAATGCTTTATTTCAAAATTAGCTTGCATTTTAAGTCTTATAATAAAGTGACATCAAATTAACTGCCAGTCTCTCGCAGCAGCAGGTTGCATGCTCTATAGCAGTGGGCCCCAACCCCCGGGGACCAAATGGTACAGGGCCATGCAAGAAATAATTAAATATTTCCGTTTCATGTATTATTTGAGTCTGAAGCATTTGTATCTTATTTTGAAAGGATTTGTAAACGTTACCATAGTGACCAGAGTCAGCGAGCGTTCGGGGAGTGGTCGAGAGGAGACGAGAGGAGTGGATCTTGTGAGTCTTAGGTCTGGTTCACACGGTACGATTTCAGGATTGCCGGCTGATTTTCCAAACCTTTCTGACCAAACAGGACGCCAGCCAATAAAAGTCCAACAGGTTCGATCGGTTCGTGTGTCCGGACACAGGACAGGAGCAACACACCACACGCGAACCGATTCCACTCAGGAACATCCCGGTTCCGGAAGAAAATCCAGTAAAACCCCCCAACATACCATACGGGAATTTAGAATCAAACACGGATGACGATGTGGAAGCAGCAGTGATAGTTTGTGGACTCATTCTCAGCCATAAAAGTCGTAACAAAAAGAAAAAAGTGTTTGATTAAAGGAGCAGCCGCTCTATTCGCTGCACTATAATTTGGAGGCGAGTTATGTTAAAATGTTTCTACGAAAAATGTTTCTACGAAAACTACGAAAATGTTTCGTAGTTAACATTTTTAACCTAAAAAACATAACCGCATATATAAAAATGTCTTTTAATTATAGTAATAGGCCTAAACATTTCCACGTTGTCACTTTCAGTGTCAGCGGTTTGGGATTCCCCTCCGTGCCTACGTCACCACGCTTTCTGATTGGCTGCTTGTCACATTCAGCAGGTTGCGTTCAGTTAGACTGCAGTAATCGAGCCAAGACGACGTTGAATATACCCGATTTTTAGCTCTGCCATATTCAACGCACCACACACTGCAAGACGTTGTAAGATTGTAATAATGGGAAATTCCGGTCAAAAAAAAAAAGCTTATATGGCAGTTCCTACCCCGCCCCTGAAAGGGCTCCTCAGCCTGTCAGTTCAATTTGTTAGGTAGCCTTTTTTTCACAAATGGGATTACTGACGTGAATATCCTGTGACGTAGCTGGAGGTAAGCACGAGCACCTCCCGACCTCTTTAGGGACAAGATGAACAGAAAATGGATGGATGGATGGATTTGAATATCATATCAGTAGATTTGTTATTCAAATCTTTTGACCAGAACCTGTGAAAGTAAAACAAGTTCAGAATTGTAAAAATACCCCTAAAAGTACTTTTTTCTTTTTTTTTTCAAACAGTATATGTAATTGAGTAAATGTAACTAGTCACTCCCAAACTCTGCCCTCGTCACGGAACAGTAGAAAGCGGCCATGGCTGACATGTTGAATGGTGAGGAGAACCGTCCGCACCAGAACTCCTGGATGGATCTCCATCAGCAAGAATGCTTCAGGATTCTTCCTGAAGCATTCTATATAAACTGAATGTCATATTTAATACATCTGAATCTCTGCCATCTGTAGAGATGGCAGACCTCCACAGAGAACCCACCACACACACACACACACACACACACACACACACCCACACACCCACACACGTTATTAGTTTTCATGGTGTGGCCCAGATAAAAAAAAAAAAAAAAACTTCTGCAAATTTAACTTTTATTGAAACACAGAACATACATTAATGTGATGAACTTCAGAGTGAAAACACAATGAGATGAAAACATATTTGTCTACATTATACATCTTAAAGACACCAACACCACCCTGCACATTGTAAAAAGTATGTTCCAGAACAGCTGATACAAATGACAGCATTGGCGTTCTACCCAAGAAGAAAAACAAAATATGCACCAATTCACAAACAAACGAGGCTGTGGACTTCCAAAATTAAAATCCCGCGAGTTTAAGAAAACTACCTGACTTGTTGATGGGAAGCTAATACAATAGTTAATGATGTTTGGATAAGGTCATGTTTGTTTAACAGCATAATAATTAAAAAAAAAAAAAAAAAAAAAAAAGAGCGGTCTCATAGATAGATATCTGCATCTGTTTACTGCAGAAACAAATGCAAGCATATCCTCATGTTCGCCTATCTGACGAGGATTTTCCGAAATAATACAATTCGCCTCAGTCTTAAGCATGTTTTCAAAGGCCAGGTCTCCAAATAAAGCTCAAACATAAAAAAGTTTAAATCTTACTGTGACTGTTCTCCGGTACAGACGTCCTCTGAACTCAGATTAGAAAAATCCTGCTATCTGTGTTTGAGTGTTGCAACATTGCGCACACTAGCTCTGGGCTTGAGGAAGTAACCAGACGGCCACCAGGACTACTCCTCACATAATGTAAATAGCTCAATCAGACCTGTGATCCATTTTACATAGAGCGCAATGTAAAAAAATAAATAAAATAAAATAAAAATAATAATAATAATTTAAGAAACTTAATTTCTATTATAATTTCTGTTTTTATCAGACAGGTCAAACTGATCATCATATTTAATATATCGGAATATTATTGAAACTTAAGGTTTATTAATCTAAACCTTATTGTTAAGGTTTATTAACCTTAATGTATAAATTAGTTGATGTTTACAACCTTTTGTTAATGTTTTTTTTTTTTTTGTTATTATCTTCTGCTTACAGGCAAGACTTTCATCCGACCATTGAAAATAATACAGAAATATTATCTTACAAGCTGTTATTAGAAAGGTATTTAAAATCGCGATCCTCAATGTTACGTGTATTCTTTTTTTTTTTATTATGATTTTACTGAAAGGCTTAAGACTGCCTCTTTCTGGATCCAAACATCAATTCGTGTTGATGCATAACAGCGTTAGGGCGACCTCCGGTGGTAAAAAAGTTGTACAGCTACATGTTTGCCTCCATTTTATTTCCTTTTGCATTTTGCATTTCTAATAAAACGAGTCTTGTTTACATTACACAAAATATTGTACATATAAAGTAAAAACGATATATATATATATGTTCTCTTTTTTTATGTGCATATCTAAAACGTTGAAGCATTCTTCCTTATGCGTCACTGTCTGATAGCCAATGGAAGACCGCATAAGCAGAGCTAAGCCGTGTGGGGTTGAATGGTGTAAATCTGGACGTTTGTGTGTGTAATCATCTTATTTAGCCACGCAAAAAAACCACGCAAAGAACCTCAGCCATGAAGAGCCGTTGGTCGGCTGAGTGTGTGCAGCATTTACCGACGCGTTATGTGGCCATTCGAGGAAACACAAGCTTCAGGAGGTGCTGAGCAGTCCGTGTCCACAAATGACTGATCCCACAGCGAAGGTAACAAGCACACACACTGGATTTATATTGGTCTTTAGCCATCTGTTGCAAACAGGAACATATGCTTTTAATTTCTGTGATGATTTACGGCGAAACGTGGAGTTCTGCTTGTTTCTTTTGTGAGCTCATACCCGCATGTCAGATTACTCACTATATGTGTGTTTGTGTGTGCGTGTGTTTTTTTTCCTGTGTGAGGATTCAAGTAAAAGACAACAAATACATGCAAAATAAATTCTTCCATTCCAAGAAACAAATAATAATTAGGTCCATTATGTGTATTGGGGTGCTTAGTTGACAGTAAATCATAAACTTTTTAACTCAAGAAGCATTATAAGTGAAACTGAAAGACTTAAGACACCTTTTCAGTTGCAATGTGCAGAATTTTTTTTTTTAATCTCTTTGTAAATGAGTCCCTTTCTTTCAGAGAGAAATATAGTTGTACACCGATCAGGCCATGACTCCTTAAGACACAAAACTTCACTGGATCCCTGAAGGTGAAGCCTATCTCAGTGGTCCCCAACCACCGGGCTGCGGGCCGGTACCGGTCCGTGGACCAATTGGTACCGGGCCGCGCAAGAAATAATTAAATATTTCCGTTTTATGTATTATTTGAGTGTGGAGGATCTTTTATTTGGAAAACCCTTTAATCGGATTTTCTTGGCTATGTCTTGCGCGCCAACATCGAGCCACAAGCAGCAAAATGAGTCAGAAACAGATCAGATTCTTTGGAAAGTTTCTTTGCGAAGGGAAAAGGCCGAGAGAGACAGGAGGATGGATTTATCCCGGTAGGTGAGTCCCACATTCCAAGCTGCTCTGCATGATATGGTGACCGACTGTTGATGAGGGAATGGAGCTTCAAACTGCTTCTCCACGTAGAGACCAAGCAGACTGAGCATTAGTAACACTTCGGGTGTCATTGACTCTCATCACTCCCAGATGGGAGAAACAACCTCAGGGCTCCCTTTTAAAATGTTTCGTATCTGACATAAGATCAGTTCAGCCGACAGAACAGAAAAAAAAAAAAAAAAACTCCTTTATCCTCACCGGCAGATCATTTGTCTGAGGCACTGAGCGGAGAAATCCGTGTTTTGCACCTGGAAGTCACGGACATTAGTCGTTATGGTGAGTTAAAATTTTCACGAAAGTAAAATGTTCGTTTTTGTGGCGCATCTGTATCTTATTTTGAAGGGATATGCAAACGTTACCATAGAGACCAGAGTCAGTAGGCGTCAGGACAGTGGATGAGATGAGAGAGAACAACTTGTGAGTTTTAAGTCTGGTTCACACGGCACGATTTAAGGATTATCGGCCGATTTTCCTAACCTCTGTGACCACAGAGCCGATAAAAGTCCAACAGGTTCGATCGGTTCGTGTGTGCCTCACGGCAGGAGCAACACACCACAAGAACCGATTCCAGTCACGAACATCCCGATCCCAGAAGGAAATCCAGTAAAACCCCCAACATACCATAGTGAATCGTCATCAAACACGGATGACGATGTAGAAGCAGTAGTGATAGTTTGTGGATGTAACAAAAAGAGCAGCTGCTCTATTTGCTGCAGTATGATTTGGTGGTGAGTTATGATTTTTCATAGTTAACATTTTTAACTGAACAAACATAACCACATATAATAAACACATATAAAAATGTCTTTTACACGTAGTAATAAAGATTTCCACATATCACCGCCGATGTCCACCGGACTCTCAGTTGCCATGTCAACAGTTTGGGATTCCCTGACGTCACCGCGCTTTCTGATTGGCTACCTGTCACATTCAACAGGCTGCCCTCTCGCTCCCAGACAGGAAAAAATCGGGATAATCGATAATCGATTTTTCCCAAGACAATTTTTCAACACATCACCACACACTGCAGGACGTTGTAAGATTGTTGTAAAGGGAAAATCGGAGCAAAGAAAATTAAGAAATCTGACAGCCCCGCCCGGGGCCGTAGGAAAAAGTGTCAATTCTAGACCGGTCCGCGGTAATAAAAAAGTTGGGGAGCACTGACGTATCTGACAGCAAGACGTTTGCAGCAGAAACTTTAAGCTTCTCATAACTCGTGTAAGTGCAGGTAGGATTTGACATTTGGGATGAGTTGTTGCTTTACTATTAGTTCTGTGATATAGTAACTGCATAAAAAAAAACTGTAAAATGGAATAAGTGATTGGTACTACAAGTTAAAGTAGATTTGTTTCAGGTGAAGACACACTTGCATATTAAGTCTTATAAGTTGTAAGTCCAATTGCACTTTGTTTTTCTGCACATAGCCAATTGCTTTTGCTGGATTGCAATTTTTTTTCCATGGGTTACTTTTGATAGTCATTGTGACCACTGCAAATCAAGATGACTCCAATAAAGCTGTGGTTGTGGAGAAGTTTGACTTGGAAATGACCTAGACATCTCGCCATGACCATTTGACCCTTTTCAAACTCTAATAGCCAAAATTTTACTTTAACTTTTTTTTTTAATGTTTGTTTGCTGCAAACATAATTTAAGTTCAGTTTCGCAATGGAGGAAAGTTCCCACAGTTAGTGTTGTTATTCTTGTCATTGTTTGAAAGCCTGTCAAATTCCAGTGGGGCAGACAGCAGCAGGTGAAACAAGAAAACCCAGTTTGAGTAGAAAATTTTTTCTCACCACAAGCCCCTACCCTCACAAGCCTATCACGTGAGGGTAGTGATCAAGATTACAGAAGTTAAAAAATACAATTAGGCATTGTTGAAGGAACTGTAAATCCATAACATTTACTTATAAAATGCCTCTACCAATAAAGAGAGTCACAAAGTGCTGTACATAGGGTTAAAATCAACTCCAAACACTATACAAGTGGTTACTTGTTGAGTCAGGGTTGGATGGAGTGGGGGGTGGATAAATGGATTTTAGAAGGTCACCTGCTCCAGTCTGTCATGGTGAAGAAAGAGCTTCGTCACAAAGGAAAACTCTCAATTTACCAGTCGGTCTACATTTTGACCCCGACCTGTAACGATGAGATAAGCATCATGGTTGTTCTTGTAGATTTTCGGAGACTATCCAATGAGAGAAGATCGGGAGACTGATTCAGCACTTTCTAAAGGGGCAATTTGTAGAAACAGTTTAAGAGTCTATCTGGTGTGGGTAGATTTAAATGTTTGAGAAGAAGGGCAGGGAATCATAATATCTTGTATCTTGTGCTTTTTTTTGAACACATTATGCAAAATTGCATGTCAATGGGCTTCATTATTTGTTTTTACTTTCTTTCTTTTGTCTTTATTGTTTGTCTGTTTGACATAAAGAAATAGGCATCCATTGCTCTTTACACCTTGGGACAATGAGACATTGCTTACACACTAATGACCTTTTCATGTTTTTTTTTTTTATTATTATTTTCTTAGGTCCCAGATTTAACAGTTGCTGTTTTCATGGACCTCTAGAACTTAGGCGTCCAACGTAAGTTACAATTGTGTCAGACCAAGACAAAAAGTTAACCTTTTTAATATTGGAAATCTGGAGCTGCACCTGAACATGACAACTAATCTTATTTCATAGTTCTACCCAGAGTTCCAACCAAAGGCATCCTGGTGTTTGGATCACTCAGGAGGCTGAGTGATCTGGTGCAAATCTACAGAATGCTCTAAAGACGCGTCACCATATCTTATTGTCCATTGAACTCTTTATGGAATAGAGATTTGTCTTAAATACTGATGAACTAATAAGATGCTTATCGATCTGATTAAAGTGTGCTTTTGTTCCATGTAGGCAAGCTATAAGTTGGGACTTTGCAGAACGGGAGAGATTTTCACCATGAAGGGCCCCAGCTCCAAATGGGCCTTCTCACTGGGCTTTGTGGTGGGAACCTGCAGCATATACTTCTTCCTGCATCAGGTGTGGTTTGAGCGAAGCTACCCTGTGCTCTCTGAGGCGCAGGAGACAGCCACAGTAGCATGGGAGCGGCCGACCATTTGGAGGAGAGAAGGAAGCGCGCTCGTCAACTTGCTCCACCCTCACCAAGCAGGTGCTGTGCGTGCGTGTTGTGGTAGATTTAAATGCTAAATGGCCAATGTGGTTCTTTTCTGTTGCATTTTTAGTTAGCAAGACTTCCTACATAAGGAAGCACTTGGTAGTTTAACTGCACAGACAAAATAACTCCTTTAAAATGAGTAATCTTCTGAAGTTATCTAACTTCAGAACAGCAAGCCTGTTATTTGAACAAACACCCCGAAGCTACATTTACAAAATGGAGGCTAAAAACTACTTACAAATTGTCCTGTTATAGAGGAGGGAAGTAATTGTGGTCATCCCATTTTCCTGTCAGTCAATGGAAAGATTACAGCTGAAGATTTTCAGAGTATACTGATTGATTTGACTTAATTAATAAAACATAAAATGGTGTGGTGTCTTGCAGAAGAATTGAAATACTTACCCTTTTACAATTTAAAACCACAAACTTCAGAGTTATGTATCGCTATTTTATGTGATACCAACAGAAAACTGTAAAAAATGGTCACATAGTGTCCTTGCATATATAGACACCAATATCATTACCAATGCCAAGCATAGTCAGATTAGATGGAGAGCATGTTTTGTTCTCAATTAGATTTTGATCTCAACGTTGACTGGGTGACTCTAACACATGGATCTGCTTTGATCTAAGTGACTGAATCGCAGCTGTGACCGAACGTTTAATTACTTAATCTGCTGGAAGCTGAACCTCCTCTTCTGTTTGCGGTGTTTTACAGTCTATAATAAGTTTCAGGGTGATGTGTTTTGGCAATTGGTTGCACAGGATTTAAAGATACAGAGGGCTAAACATGTTTTTGATGAAAGGTTGGACTGTAGAACTGTTGCCTTGCAGCAAGAAGTTCCTGGTTTCAAATCCCGGGCCCTCATTCTGCATGGACTTTGCATGCTCCCCTTGTGCATGCATAGGCTCTCACCGGGTATGTCAGCTTCCTCTCACAGTCCAAAAAAAATGGCTATTAGGTTAATTGGTCTCTCAAAATTCTCATTAGGTGTGAGGAGTGTGTGCATGCACGGTTGTTTGTCCTGTCTCTGTGTCGCCCTGTGATGTACTGGTGACTAGTTCAAGGTTCTGATAATGGAGGTTTCAGTGAAGATGTTTTTTCTTCTCTTTTCCACTGAAACTCCTTAGAACCAGGTAAATGAGAGAAACTCCCAGGGGAGAGATGGGTGGGAGGTGCTGTGTACTTGATTGGAAAGATATATAAGAGGAATTATATGTTTTAAGTTTCACTTCTTTCTTCCTTTTCTTAAATCACATGCTGATTTCTGAGACTTACTCTGATTTTCTCAATAAAATATCAAAAGACAAATGTGCATTTCTCTGATTGATAAAGGGAACGTGTCTCCTTTTATCGAAGCAAAAAAGAATGTTCCTAAGCAGATCGTAACTCTGGTGTCGTGTTCTCTGTATCTAGACGAAGACAGCAAGGTGGCAGACATGCTGTTCCAGAGGGTTCGCATTCTCTGCTGGGTAATGACAAGGCCGTATAACCTCCAGAGCAGGGCCAGCCATGTCCGAGCCACCTGGAGTCGGCACTGCAACATTGTGGTGTTCATGAGCTCTGTGGAAGACCCCTCCTTTCCCACTGTGGGGCTGGGCACCAAAGAGGGCCGCGACCAGCTCTACTGGAAAACCATCCGAGCCTTCCAGTATGTCTACGAGCACCACGTGAATGAAGCAGACTGGTTCCTTAAAGCCGATGATGACACCTTTGTGGTGGTCGATAACCTGCGTTGGCTTCTGTCCAACCACACTCCTGAAGAGCCCATCTATTTTGGTAAACGCTTTAAGCCGTACACCAAACAAGGCTACATGAGTGGAGGTGCGGGGTACGTGCTCAGCAAGGAGGCCCTTAGAAGGTTTGTCGAAGGTTTCCGGACCAAGGCTTGCACGCACACCACCCCTGTTGAAGACCTGGCCTTGGGGCAGTGTTTGGAGAAGATGGGTGTTCTGGCAGGGGACTCTAGAGACACGTTGCATCGGGAAACCTTTCACCCGTTTGTGCCGGAGCACCATCTCACCACAAAGTTCTCCAAGAGCTTCTGGTACTGGAGTTATTGTTTCTACCCGATTGTTGAGGCAAGTCCCTTCATGTGCTACATCGGTACTAGGGTTCAGCCCTGTAAAGGGGAACTGTGGCAGTAACTCTTAGTATAACTAATCAAGATGAAAGCCAATTACTGATAGTTCTCATTAGGCAGACATCCTCTGAGTGGATTAGCCTTATTAGAAAAGGGCATTTCGGGTGAAGAAGCCATGCGGATGAGAGACTGCGTGGAGAAATAGAAAGACTTTATAAATTCATTTGATTATAAGCTGACATTTGTGGCCTAGCTTTCACTCCAATTATTTTCTGTGAAAAGTCAGATTTGTTTTTGACAAATGGAAAAGAACAAGCTGTTCAGTCAGATGTGAATCAATTTATGGAGGAAGATGCCAGTTTTTCTGTTTTCTTCAAACTAAAAGTGCGGTAACTTGAACATAAACCCCCCAGAATATTCATTTCATGCAATAATTGTAAGCATATATAGGAGCAGCATACCAAAGTCTTCCTAATAGGAGAATCTTGCTCATAAATTGCTGTTCTCGTGTGAGATTGGCTGATATCAAAATGCGAAGCATGATGTTTTTTGTGTATTCTATATGTTTGATATGCGTTTTTCTTTTTGTGTTTTTTCAGGGTCCACAGTGCTGCTCGGACCTGGCCGTGTCATTCCATTACGTGGAAGCACAGCTGATGTATACTCTGGAGTATTACACCTACCACCTGAGAGCTTATGGCTACGCACCACGCTACCTGCCCTCCGCGCACCGCAGGCCGAGACTGCACCCGCAGACGAAGATGGCTGCTGCCGTGGGCGTTAAAGTGTCTCAGGAGGTGATGGACAGAACCAATCGCAAAGCCCCTGCTCTGCTTGTCAACAGAAACCGAACCATAGAACAGACACTAGCAGAGAGGGGCAGAAAAGAAGATGGTGATTTTAATTTACCCATAAATAAGACTCTAAGCGCACAAGGCAGCCATCACTGATTCCAGACGCTGCTGAAGAATCGTCAAGTGCTGTTTATCTGATCTGGTTACAGCTTCTTCCACACCATGACAAGGTGATCAAAGCCAGGATAGAGACTTTTTGCCCTCAAAAGGTTTGCTGCTCTGTGAAGTATATTGCCACGGTAATACCCCCTTGGATATAATCTCAGAATATTTCAGAGTATTTCTCAGACAGCGCTCCCAGTGGGAGTGGAGACAAATTAATTATGGCTCAGTGGCAGCTGCGTATTGCCTGGGTATATTTTTACCTAAAGTAAAAACATGCTTTTTGCCTAATCATGTTTGACTGCGCCTGGGTTTGTGACCCAATCAGCAATTTTTGTAGTGATGCAGAAACATTTTCACTTATGCCATCATTCATTTTAGTTTATTTCTCTTATTAAATGGAGATCAGCAGTACATTGTGAAACTGTGACGTATCCAGGATTTTTATGGACGCTTTGATTTTAATTAATGATGAACTTCTTTTTCTATTTTAACCTTTTAAACCACATGCACAAATAAACGTTGAAATATTATGAGATCCTGGTCATCTTTCTGATTTGAATTCTAGTTTTTTTTCCATTAGCAGGTAAATATTTAACATGTGCAGAGCGATAATGTTTGATACAGCAGCAACTGTGCTGCCGAGATGCTTTTTGACTCTGATGCAAAGCTCTAAAGTCCTAATGTGCATTTAAAAGCAAGCTGTTCTGTTTCAGAGTGGTGATAAACATAATTACACATTTTCAGTGAATCCCATCATGCGACGCCAAATTTTTTGAATTTCCAAATCACAATCTTGCAGAAAGATTCACCATCATTAAATAATTTTAAAAAAAGTAGTACTGTCAATGGATTAAAAATGTAATCAGATTAATTGCACTCTAACGCTGTGATTAACCACTATGATTAACATTGTAAGCCTGAAATACATTATGCATGCAGTTGTGGATCTCCAACCAATTAAAATGCAAGCAATTATCTCAGGTTTTTAAAAAATTTTTATGTAGTTTCTTCCAGTACTCTACAGCAACTAACTTACTTCACTACACATGCGAACAAGTTGCTGCAAATATATTCAGGGGACAACTGGGAGATAATATATATTTTATTTTCTAGTTCTTGGCTTACCCACCAGTTACTGATGTCGCCCTGGGCAACTGTCCATATAGTCCATATCAAAAAACGCCAGTGTATGAGTGTATCAAAAGAAAGTTAATGTCTTATTTTCTCAAACCAAACATGTCCGAAGATTCTCAGTTTCCCAGGTTTTGGTATTCAGGAATTTTTAAGTCATTTTGTTGTAAGCATTAATTTAGAAACGTCCCTCTACATTGATTTTGTGCGATGAGGCGGCGGCATCCTATTGTACTCATCCAGCTGAGCCAACGACCGGCATAATTCGTGTATGTGAAATTTCGAGCTGCGCACACGTGGGTGGTGAAGCGACGCAACACAAAAAAAGTTGAACAAAGTTCAACCTTTGCTGCTGTCTGGTATTGCTGAAAATGTTCACCTTTGCTCCGCGCTGCTGTGAACAAGGTAACCCTCCATGAGAGAGAGACACTTTTAGGTCAGCATCATTAATCTGCATTTATGAGATTATTATTGTAACACATTTTTTTAGATCAATCGCATGTGTTATCAGGTTAATGTTGACAGCCCTCTAGAAAATATGTGAAATTTATGTTTATTTTCAACTTTGAACAATAAAAGAGAGAACAATAAAAACTGAAAATATGACTTGTAATCAGTGGCGGCGCCAGGGGGGGCCCATAGAGGTGCTATAGCTCCCCCTGGAGAAGTCATAGCACCCCCAAGGAAATATCAGATTATCATTTTTCTTCTTCATCCATGTCACTATTCTTTAGTGTGCGGTTGTTGTGATATTTCCCTAACAAAACACAACTGATTAATAAAAACAACAACCAAAGATTATATTGAGTAAAAAAAAAAAAAAAAAAAAATCCCATCTTACAACTGGAAATGAACTTGTACGCATATGTTCACTCCCGGTATACAGAACTTGCACATAGCAAGTAATGACTACCCAATTTTCCAAAGATGGGATCAACAGCTCAAGAAGGAACTGTGGGAGAAATCAGGGAAGGCCACATTACCAATTTGGCAGTATTTTAGATATTTAAAACAAACAAAAAAATATCAATAATTATTTATATAGACTGTTAAGATATCATGACATGTTTCTCAGCTGTATGTAGGGGTTTCATCAACCTCTATGTATGCTTTGATTAAAGCTGCAGCATGTAAGTTTAATAAAACATGTGTATTTTGCATATTTGTTAAAACTATCAGCATGTTGTGACACTTTAAAATGAGATGATCTGAAAAGAATAATCCCATCCACCTTCTCCCTGAGCTACTATTGCTGTCTGTAGCAAGGCAACGCTCCTGACCAAAAACAGCCAATCAGAGCAAAAAGGAGGGTCTTAGCTGTGTTGACTTCATATACTTGCTTCTCAACGTTCTAATGGCGGAGAAACAACTAACCGCTACAAGAAAATTGTGTATCTGCCATCTTTAGTGGCTATGCTAGCTAGCATAAACATTTGCAACAGGCTCTGATATCTGGTAAAAGTGGCAGTAGCAACAAGAAGGAGTTCATCCATGGATGCATATCGATGAAATGAGCAGCTCCATGGGAGAGGGTGATTGACAGCATTAACACCCTCCTCCTGGCTTTGATTGGTTGTCTCTGGATAGCACTGGGAGCACTGGGAAAAGGCAGAGGAGCTTGATTTTTTTTCACAGATTATCTGTCTCATACCATACTGTCATGACATATTGAGAATTTCACCAAATATATATATATATATATATATATATATATATATATATATATATATATATATATATGTATACTTTTATTTTTTTGTAAAAGTTACATACTGCATCTTTAAATAGCAGATTACCACATATTCACTACACGCTTTATTGGTCACTGTTGAAGATGTCTGAGTTTTGAGTGTGCCCCTGTTTGTGCTTGTTTCTGTGTGTGTTGGGAACTTTAAGAACAAATGATCCTTTGCAGCACCCTCAGTGAAAAAAAAAAACTTAGCCCCCGTAAGCACCTAAAGAAAAAAAAAATCTCTGGAGCCGCCACTGCTTGTAATTATTCTTTGTCTTTCAGGTAAAACAGTTACAATCTGCTTGGTTTATGGTTACTTTCATCAACCAGCTGCTTGGCTGTTTTTCCGTCAGACTCGTTGGCCGTTTGTGCTCCTCTGCGATTTTCAATCGAAGCCAAACTGAAAAATGTGTGACTGAGTGTCTACAGCCCCTGAAGTGACCTGAAAAAGACAAACAAAAAAAAAAACAAAGATATTATATGCAGAAATTATAAATCAGCCAACTATGTGTGTGTACATATATATATATATATATATATATATATATATATATACACTGCTCAAACACTCAAATAACACATCCTAGATGGACAGTTTGATTTCACAGAAGTTTGATTTACTTGGAGTTATATTGTGTATATATATATATATATATATATATATATTATATATATATATATATATATATTGCTAGCTGAATTTCTTGAGAACTTGCCTCAGTCTGAACTTGTTGAGAAAAATTCCTCTCCGTTCTGGATACTCTCTTCTCCAGGGACTACTATCTAAGAGAGCAAAGAGATGAAGAGGTTCATTATAGGAGCACAGATTACAAGTCTCATATTTTCTACATACTAGAACTGGAAAGAGGAACTTAGGTGGCCAATGAAAAATTCAGAACAGCAGCTATTGTACTCCTGAGATCTATAACACTCACCGGAGTCTGAGCTTCTTTTTCCCATAAGACCAAAAAACAGCTCATCTGTTTCCCCTAATAGAGAGAAATCAAATTAACGTTTTTATTCCACAAACACACTCATTGGTTTATAAGGTTGGAGTTATGTTGAATCTCACTTTTTGCTGCCGTTTTCGAATCTTCATCTGTAAGACAAAGAGGAAATACAAAATCAGGTAACAAATTCTTCCAAAAACAAAAAAAAAACAAAACAACAACAACAACAAAAAAAAAAAAAAAAAAAAAAATCCCAAAACAAAACAACAACAAAGTTTTACAGTTTACAATCTAATTTACCAATTTTACCATTTTATCTTCAGTTTTTGGTATTATTAAAAAAAAGTGAAAAAAAGAAAATATATAAATAAAATCAACATACATATTAACAGCAGTCTAGCCACTATTTCTTTTGCCGTCAACCACAGAAAGCTCTCAGGATCTCAGATTCTGTCTGTTCTGCTTCAGGTCTTCCAGTAGTAACATTTTCCAAAAAGAAATTTACCATTTGATTCACCAATTTCACCATTTTGATGATATATATAGGCCTACATATAGGCCTATATATGTATATGTATATGTATATATATATATATAATTTTTTTTTAAACTAGTACAATTGAAAATACATAAATAAAGCCAGCAGATATATTCACAACAGACTAACCAGCATCTCTTTTGCCCAGCATCCCGTAAAAGCTGTCAGGATCCGGCTCTGCCAGTCTCCTTAGACCGCTCTGCTTCAGGTCTTCCAGTGACAAAAGTTTTGCAAAAACGAAAATTTACTATTTGATTTTTACCATTACATCTTTAGTCGATGACATTATAAAAAACAAACTAATTAAACAGAGAATACATAAATAAAGCCAACAGATACATTCACAACAGACTAACCAGCATCTCTTTTGCCCAGCATCCCGTAAAAGCTGTCAGGATCCGGCTCTGCCAGTCTCCTTAGACCGCTCTGCTTCAGGTCTTCCAGTGACAAAAGTTTTCCAAAGACGAAAATACACTATTTGATTTACCAGTGTTACCATTTTCTCTATGGGTAATGATATTCTGCAAACAAAGCATAAAATGCAAAGCATTTTATTCACAGCGGACTAACCAGAATTTCTTTTGCCCAGCATCCCGTAAAAGCTGTCAGGATCCGGCTCTGACTGTCTCCTCAGTATGTTCCGCTGCAGATCTTCCAGTCTTACAGTCTGCTGAAGATATGTGAATAAAATAGTCAGTTTCCCTAAGAGGAGAGGGGGCGGGAACAAATCATCTGTGAAACTCTGCTTGATTTTTGAGTTTCAGGGGAACCTACGTCTGAGGAGGCTGCGCGCGATCCGGTTTCTTCGCGTCTGGAATGACTGAGGTGAAGTTTCATGATGAGGAACAAAGTCACCAGGAGCAAGCCTCGTTTCATTTTCTGAGCAGCAACTGTCCGAAAAATATTCACAGTCACTCTTTTGTTTGTTTGTTATTATTAGTAGTGAAAGAACACATATAATTGTTGCGAGCAAAAGAAAGAAAATACTGCGTAAAGAAGCGCAAATAAAGGTTTATCCGATATTATTGTTGACATAATAATAATAATAATAATAATAATAATAATAATAATAATAAAACATAAAACAGCATAAAAGCAGACTGAAATTGTACTTTATCAAGAAAGATTTAAAACATTCAGAAATGTATATTTACCTGTTTTTTTTTTTCTCCTCTGGCAGATTTGTTAAACGCGTCAGCTGCGTGCGCCCTGGTGCGGAGCCGAGCGGATAGGTGCTAAGATCCAGTCTTGATAAATGAGACGTCCGCGCTTTGCTGTATTAAATATTAACCAGAAACCTACGTAAAGCCAATCAGCAGCTGGAGCGTAGGAAGGGTAGAGGGTCTTACGTCACGTCAAGCTTTCTCCTTGATGGTTGGGCACACCTCGCCCCTCCACACCCCTGCACATGAAATAATAAAGAAGTGTTGGTAAGGTAACGGGAATGGGCTTAGGAGCGACCACATGTAGGGACATATAAGGCGTTAAATGAAAGTGGGTTTCATTTAACCCAACATCCTCCAGATCTTTGGCTTTGACGCATGGACTAAATTTTTAGTCCATGCGGTTTAGAAGAATTTGACTTCTTCAATTTATTTCCCCAAGATGTTTTTTTTTTTTTCTCAAGAAGCACCACCAGAGCTGCACATATCTATCAAATCAAATATGGAATTGGCCAACTTTGTTTAATTTGACTTTGCATGTTTTCCTGGTGAAAGTGTCAGCTCTCTCTGAGTGCTTTGGCTTTGACGCGTAATCCAAAACAAGTGTATGTTTGGTTGTTTGACCTCTAAATTGGGAGTGAGTTTGTGAATGCCTGGTTGGGTGTCTCTGCATGTTGGTCCTGTGATGAACTGACAAGCTATTCAGGGTGCAGTGAATCACTGTGCAACTAATGGAACCTGCAGACGTATGTTTTGACTC
Organism: Poeciliopsis retropinna; assembly: GCA_010277075.1. Taxonomy (NCBI): domain Eukaryota; kingdom Metazoa; phylum Chordata; class Actinopteri; order Cyprinodontiformes; family Poeciliidae; genus Poeciliopsis; species Poeciliopsis retropinna. The sequence continues at coordinate 12,475,173 of VMRM01000009.1, read as the reverse complement.
CATCTCCGTTTCTCCGTCCGTCCAAAGTCAATGAGCTTACGTGAGCACAACACAATAACAGATAATGAAACAAGCAACTAACATTACATTTGACCAATTTCCATAATCAAGAATGATCATCAAATATGCATCATATGCATATTTGATTCTGTCTCTGGTGATGCAGAGCAAGTCAGAGCCAGAAAGCCTGAGTGGTCTGGAAGGTTGATACCACAACAGTTCTTTATAAAGTGATTTATAAAATAAGTATTATATTCTAGTAGAAGAACTTTAGACTTTAGAACTGGGGCGATGTGCTCTATTTTCCTAGCTTAGTGAGGACACATCCTAGATCAGCTGCAGCTGTCTCACTGACTTTGTTAAGTTAACTGTTCAAACGCTACATTTTAAATAATTTTGTTTATGAAGGGAAGGTTGGAGATTGGCCTGTATTTCCACAGTAGTGGTTTGATAGCTGCTATTTTTAAATCTCAATGAAAGGAGTTTACTATTTGATGTAACAAATAACAGACAGAATATTTTTGAGGATAGTTTTTGTATTTCCTTGATATTTCTTATCAAGGAAATATAAACTATTTCCTTGATAGTTGAGAATCTAAAACACCTTGACAAATCTGAAATGAAAAGTACATCATATATCTTTTGGACTCATCCATTGTGCGCCACTTTGCACAACAAGATTAATTGAGTTTAGTAAGCACTGCAGGAAAGGCATATTTCTTTTAGTAATAATTTTCAGGGAAATTAAAATATGGAAAAGACATTTTAATGTTTTCAAAATAAATAAATATCGAAACTGACAAAATTGACACTAAAAACACCATCAAACAATTATGAGTTCAAACCAAACCCATAATTTTTTTTTGTTTGCAATCCCGCATCCAATTACAGTTGCATTTGTGAATGTGCGCTCATTGGAAATGCAAATGAGTGTAAATACTTGAGTAAAGCAAACTTTGATAACAGCCAGGTGGAGTTATGTTGCAGAAATAACTGGCTGCAGCCCTTGGAGATTTACACCAACAGCGGAACAGGATGCGAATCCGCATACGTAATTTTACTAAAAAGGTTAACGGCTGCTTTATCAATGGCTTCCTTTTACTGTGTTTGTTTTCCTCCTGCATGCAATGATGCTGAAGGTGTGGTTGAAATGAAGGGACAACAGCCGTGTGGAGGTGTGGGAGGGGAGATCTAAAGGAAATAGTGAAGTCATTAATGACATATTTACATTATTGATGAAAATTTTTTTTTTTAACTCCCGTGGTAATCAAAGCGACTCTCCTCTTGGAGCGCAGTGTCGGGGGGGAAAGAGCGCTGGTGGCTGTTTATCCACAACATACGGTTTCATCTAACCAAAAGACAATTGACTATGAGCTACAAAGCTGGAGGTGCTGCAATGCATCACAGATATTGTCATCTGCCCTCTGGACGTCTGAACAATATGACGTGAATTCTCCTCCCGTATGTTGCTTGGATGTCACCTTTTCTTGGTACCTCGCTCACTATCACATTTGTTGCACTCGTATTGTGTATGGATTCCCCTCGGAGTCTCAGACAGCCTAACATGTTGTGGGGCAATCTTTCACGTTGACAGGTCAGCGGGATGGTCAACAAGCACTGTTCTGACACCATATGAGATTGTTTTTACTATTTTCACATCAGCCGTGATGCATTGGGAGGGAGGAATAACAGAGGATAAACTTGTTGATTAGGTTTTGGCAGATTTTTTTCACAAAGATTGTGTGCAGGGTCCTTTGTTTGACTAGTATCTTACCAACAGAATAACACAGAAAGACGTCAAGGTTAGCGGGGGAGTCTTATTTTAGGTTTTAAGGTCTGTTAAAAGATATTTTTCTGTGTCAGAACACCACCGCCTAAAATATAACAAAACTGTGTAAAACAATGCAAAATATCCATCAACCCAACATTAAGCATGAACAGTTTATCAGGTTATAATATTAAAATAAACAAACACACAAAGGAGTACACAGACATACCCATATTGATTAGTTGGGTTAATTAACAAATTTATGAGCTGCTCAGGACTCCACAATTAGCACAATAATTAACACTAAATATTCCCTTCTAGACATCTTCAATTTCTTCAAAAACAAGAAGCAACAGCACAATCGATACAATTAATTATGAACACAGATCATCTGTGAAAAATCAGGCTCCTTTCCCTCCTCTCTGTGTTTCCCGAGGTCTCACCACTGCCAATCAACCTGGTGTACGTTACTGCAGCTGTGCTAATGGCAGAGCTGCAGTGCTGCCATCATACGAACTAGCTTGCGCATTCACGCTTGCGCATTCATGCGAAGTTCAGTAGTGTAGTAGAAAGTGTGAGGAGGGGTGTGAGCAGCACATATGTGAGCTTGATTGGCAGCACTCAGATCCACTTCCTGGCTCTGATGGGTTGTTTCTGACCAAGATGTGTGTTTCTCTAGATGGCTATTGGATCACAAGGAGAAGGCAAAGGAGCTCAAGTTTTGGTCACAGAATATCAGTTTCACATTATTCTGTCATATTTTTAACAAATATGTAAAAACATATTTTCCATAAAAGCTTCCTTCTGCAGCCAGTTCATTCTGCTGCATATAATCTCCATATTGTGATTCTATCATCGCTATGCTTTACTGCAGGATCAGTGATGAGTCGTACCTGGTTTCTTTTAAACATGGCGCCTGACGTTCACACCAAAGAGTTTCAATCGGACCAAAGAATCTTGTTTCTCATAGTCTGAGAATCATTCTGGTGCTGTTTGGCAAACTCCAGACGGGTTTCTATACATATGCCTTTTGTAAAGGAATGGCTTCCGTCTGGCCATCGTGCCATGCAGATCCGATTAGTAATTTTCTGCAGAGATGATTTTCCTTTACCATTTCAGTCATGGCCGTATCTATTGGAATAGATTAATATCAAAATATTACAACTTTGGTCTTAGGAATAGACCTAAGCTGTTCCACAACCTGAGTAAAACAATTTTCATCACATCAGAATTTCACAATTTGCATGAGATTACAAATAATTCGTTCAGAAAAACAGCTTTTTCCACATTTTGTTTCTTTTTAAAATCTTAGTAACGCTAAAGCTGCTGTTGTCATGCCCTCTTTGAGACATTGTTAGGTTTTATGTTAACACAAAATTGCATGTTTGGGTCAATATTCATTTTCTGAGCTTCCAATTTAGATTTGTAGTGCCTTGCAAATCCATACAAACAGCTTGAACTTCTTATTTTTCATGATGAACAAGCTTTACTTCATGACATTTGCATGGTAGATAATACCAATTTGAATTGGAGGACAGGTATAGTCTGTACGTAAACCCTTTTACTTTGATATTCTGAAATAAAATCCTGTGCAACCAGCAGCAAGTCCATGCAAACGCAACCATGAAAGCAGACGCTCAAACCTTTTTGTTACTCTTCATTTGATGTTTTAAAGCAGCAGATAGAGCCTGCAGTACCACCACACTGTGATTCCTCTCTCTGATTGAGTTGCCAGTCATCCATTGGTGCAGACTTTAGCAGCACGAGAGTGAAAAGATAAAGTAACTTCCTGTCTGGACTTCCAAGGAGAGAATGACGTAGTGGCCCCTAAATGGGAAAATGGTACGAAGAGACTGTGCAAGCCAACGCAGCAAGAGGCATGTGTGAAGGTGCGAAAACACCATAAAGACGCGATAAATCACAGTGCAGATTTAGCTATATTCATATACAATATGGCGCTTTGTACAAAGTGCAGAATCTCCGGCCAAAAACTCCAAAGGGTATCCTGAAAGTGTGAACCCTGTCACAGAAAAACAGTTTGTCACACTCTTCTGAGCCATCTTGCTTTTTTTAGCCTTCATGTTGCTCATGGCGACGTGAGAACAAAAAAAAAAAAAAAAAGCAGATCTTGATTCAAAGCCTCACCATGATACCATGGTAGATCATAAGAAACACCTGACAATAATTGACTTAATGGGTAATAATCAAGTGGGGGAGTTTTAACTGTGAGACCACTTTATACCCCTCCTAGGGGGCACGCAGAGTGACTTTGATGGATGCAGTTTTTTTCTGCTCGCTCTCCTCTGGGACCTTTGACTCACTAGGTACCGAAGTGTTACTTCCATCTAAATGTTAATTTGAAGGCTGCTTTTTCAAAGCTGCCATGGACGCTGATGTTTTTTGATAAGTCGTTTTACATAAGGTGATATTTTGCATGAAACCAAATAATGGCAATGTCTGAGCTATAATAGTTTTTTTTTTTAGTGTGTTAAAATGAGTTTTTTAGGTCCATACTGGTAAAGAAATCTTTTGTTCCAGTCCCACAATAGCTGGCAACAGGGGAAAAAATAAAATGGCTTTGATGCTTTTGAGACCTTTGAATCTCTATTTAGATGAGTGACCTTTTTTTGATCTGTTTTGAAACTGTATTGCCTATTTTTCAGCCACTGAGCACACTCTAGAAGACACATTAGTCTTCTGTCCTGGTTATCACAGGCGCAATCAGTGTGTCTCATACGATCTTCCCACTTTCTTATTTGCACTTCAGTACATAAAATTGTTGCAATCAGGATGACTCGCATAGGAAATTGTTTTAAAACTAGACAGTATCATGTTCTGAATCATACAAACTTTTGGCTTTATAGGTTCTGACTGTAAACCAGAGGTGCTGTTCTCCACATCATAAAACTCAGGGAAAGCCCAGAAACCTTATGTTGCCATAAAGTTAATCAGTAAAGTGAAAATAAACTTTCAGAGTATTTGTTACCTTGTTGTTTTAATGTTGTTTCCCCGAGTTATTTACATGCAGTGCTAATTCACAAAGTCAAAGTGAATTCAAATAATATCCAAGGAAAATCCAGCAGATTTAATGAACTCACTCGCTTTGTTATAGCATTTATTTATTTATATTTTGCAAGCATGTAAAAATGGTAGACAGAAAAATTTTTCCACATTAATCAATGGCTATAGTAGCTCTTTGGGTGGCTTCATATAAGACAGAAACAAAGCTAAGCAGAAAAGCTCTGAGCCATTTTTCAAGTCTGTGGGATAAAAGACATTCCATGCAGTTGATCAAAGTAAAGCTCAGTCAATAGCTCTGGCTGGGGTTAAACACTGAAAGATACTAACCCAGCTGATGCACGCCTACGGGAAGGTGTCCCAACCAAACTCAACCTGGAGAAAAAGTCAGAGCAAATATCAAATTAAAAGTTCAAACAACCGCAAATAATGCAAAATCGGAGAGAAGGATTAAAATATAGCAGAGTTAGGAAAAGCGCTCAGTTTGTTATCCAGCAGTCCAAGTCTGCAGCAGCATAACTATAACTTAAGCCAATCTTAGTGAGATTTACAGGAAAGTTTTTACACCAGTCTCAGAAATAAAGTTTCTGTCTCATGGGCTAAAAGTGGAAAATAGTTTGGTCATTGGTTGAACATTAATGCTTCACACATGAACCCATGTTGGAGAAAGCTATATTCACCAAGGGGCAATTTACCAATTCAGGGCAGAGTTGGAAAAAAAATCTAATGAAAATGCACAAAGATGGTTTACATATTATAACAACAAGACTTTAACAGAGACCAATATGATGCATTGTGATCAACATGACATTAGCAACTGAAAATGTAAGTGAAGTGTACATAGTCACTTGCATTGATTAGTATGCAAATGCTTTGCATTAGAATGCAAATTATTTTGCATTCTAATGTAAATACTTTGCATGAGAATGCAAAGTTTTTGCAATGTGTTCACAGAAATAAAAAACAGCTTTTTTGGTGTGCACAGGTGACATGATGATTTGAAGATTGTAGTTTTGAGAATGTCCTTTTTTTTTTTTTTTTTTTAAGAAATGCACTAAAAGTGACTAAGAAAAACTGTAATTACCATGATTATAAATGCTGTAACATTAACAGAGTAACTGCTCTTACTCTTGTTTAATCTTCCCTGCATGCTCACAAATTGTGTCAAGTGCAATTATGTAGTCAAGACAGGAGCCATGAGCCACGCTTACACTTCTCACCCTTTAAATCAAACTGAAGAGTTATCACTGGGATTTAATGATGTGCCCCTTCTCTGTTGGAAGCAAGTACGTTCTTTTGTTCCTACATGTGAAGATGTATTTAAAGATCAATAAGATCTTTACTAACACCAACGTATGAATAGAAAATCTTCCAGGACCGTTATAGAAATAATGTAGGTCACACTCATAGCCTTTGTTTTCATAGCAGATGATACCAAAACGATCTGAGATTGTTTGTTTTTCCCATTTCTAAATACAAACCAGTTCAAGTCTAATGTTAGGTACATAAAAATGTTTTATGTTTTATGTGTTTTGAGTGAGTGACCTAAAGGTGGGTCGTTTCAAGATGTATACGTACAATTGCAGACTAAAGACACAAAACAGCGTAGCTTCAGGATCCAAAGGTGAGCTTGGCATGACGGCAATTTCAGTGACAATAATAAACTTTGCTGTCAACAACCCCTTTTTGCTCCACTTTGTCATAGTTTCTCAAGAGACCAAGTCAAGTCAATGAAACACATTATTCATGAAGCAGTCACCTAGAAACTGCTGTTATTGCTTTCATAATGAATGAAGGGTCCGCCCTCGATCAATACTGTCATATCAACACTCCAGCACTTCTTTTACAAGGGACGCTGCAACAGTTATTGACAAGACCTGATCAAGTTTCTGATCGGGTCTTGATATCAAAAATAAACATTGAATGAAAGTAAAAACAAATCGAAGGAAATTACTAATTACAAAATTACTAACATAAAGGGTAAGGAATATTCTTCAGGCGTTTAATAATGAATGTGCATTTTAAACTACATGCGTGTGCCACGAGTGTTTTTTCTAAAGACTATTTTTATCTTTTCCTAGCAAAAATGGATAAACACCAATTTGTTTCACATCTCAATATTTTTCCGCTTCACAACAACAGACTGACAACCTGTACACCGCCTGTGCTTTATTGTACAAATTACTCTGCCGAGATGCAGCTTGTTATGCAAACTTATAACGAGCCATTATACATCACTTTATACATACCCTAATGATGTTGATGCTCATTAAGCAATAATGAAGTGCATGGAGACTCTATTTAAAAACACTTAGGAAAAGGAGGGAATGTAGACATATTTAGATTCATCCATTTTCTTTCTGTTTAGCTGACAAATGATTACATTAGAAGAATTTATTGTAGAATTGTGAAAGATTGACTGGAGGACAAATGTGGCTGATGCTACTTTGTGATTTGTTTCTGAAACAAATTTAATTTAGCTGTGGCTACGATAAAGTAGCCACAGCTACTTTATCATATGAATACACATTCATGGGTATCACTGAATAACTTTGGAGTCATCTGGATTTGATAAAGAGCTACACAAGTAGAGGTCATTTGCCATGTTCAAAAAGCTGCCAAACATCTTGAAGTGATTTGACTTGTTGATCATTTCCGAAGCAGAACAAGTGACATAATTAAATTTCACCTGATCATTACAGCCTCCTATCACAATCTCTTATCTTTTTTTTGGCAATTCATTTCACATTTCTTGTGAATATTTGATAATTTTTTTTTTTTTTTCTTTTGCAATTTTTATCACTCTGCTCTGTGTCAATGAAGGCACATACGGACAGATAAAAGCTTTACCGACCCCTGCCCCGTAACACCTAAACACACACACTCACCCACACGCGCACACACACGCACACACATGACTGATGGCCTTGGGCTCTCCTCTGTAAATGGCAAGTGCCATCCATAACAGACAGGCAGGGCTTGGTAAAGAGATTACGTTCATAATACAAGATGTCCTGGTAAATACAGCTGGCACCACGTCTGTAGACACGAAGGCAAATATCTCTATCCATATCGGATTGTTGATTATGGTGCAGGTTTGTCTTGGGGGGGGAGAGAGTGTCCTTGACGTGGCAGATGGGCTTCACCTTTATTCCACCTCACTTACTGGAGAAAGTCTGAGCGAAAGGATGTAAGAGAGAGCTAACTGTGATAAAAACTGATAAGATACCAAGAGGAGGAGACTTACAGTCTATTGTGAGCAAAGCTAGGACATTATAAACTCATTATACATGACTATCTGATAATCACATACATTATAATTCATTATAAATCTGGCACAACTGGATAATGACGGTTTTATCTCTCGGGGCCATCTCCTGATTATAACAATCATACAGTGATTTGCTTATGAAAATAAAGCATCCAGAAATAGACCCACAGCTGTACGGAGCAGCGCCGTTTTCAGCTGTTCAATCATTTTACCTTATTAGACGTTATGTCGCTGTTAATCGGAAGTCAGCATCACTTCAAGTAAAGTACTGATCAGCACATCTTTGGAAGCATCGGTGAGCGACGGCTGACTGAGACTGTCTGTTCAAAAGATGAAAGGCAAAAGACAAGTGCAAAACCTTTTCATAGCTGAGCAGGATTAAGTTGAACAGAATTTACAGTGTTCGGCGTCTCACTGTTAAAGGTTCTTCTTCAAAGACTTCACACCTTGCGCGAAAAGCCCTTTGACAAGCTTTCAAACTGCGATCTGTTGACTTGCTGTCACTGTAGATTGTAATTCCTTCGCCAAGGTGAGAGTCGAGGTGGAGGTTGGCAGTGGGTGCCGTTTATGCCTCTTTCTGTGTGTCCGTCTCTTTGTTTGCCAAGAAAAAAAATCAGAAAAATAAAAAGAAATTATTTTTGTTGAAAACTTCGCAGATATGTGACGCAGAGGCCAAGGACAAAAACGCTTGTTGCTCAACCCCATGACGCAGCTATGTTTTGCATCAACAACATCCATCATCAAAATATTATGTTTTGTTTAATATTAACAGTTCTTTCTTTATTATAATTGGCAGCCCTCCATACAGGGGCAAAAATCAAATAACATTTTTTGGGGCTCTTTTTATCTCTCATCTCTGCTCCTTTGTGACTTGCCTTGTAGGGTTGAGCCCTCAGCACGTTAAATACCGTTATTAACAGTAATAGTAGTAGTTATAGTACTGTTTTGTACAGTGCCATATTCTACCTGTGTATAGTTCTATATGTTCAATCATAAATATCAACAATGGTAGTAGGTGGAAGGTGGCAGTGGCCCACCTGTATGATTACATCTAATATAGTTTAATTGCACCCTGTTCTAATATTTGCTGTGGTCCATCAGAGCTCCCTCACGAGAAGTTGAAGCTTAAAGTAAGTTGCAAAACTATAAGGAAATACCTTTGAGAATCATCCAACAACATCAAACTATACTGAATGAATGCATTTATTAACAAACTGAAACAAGATTTTACAACTATGCCGGAAAATTTGGCAACTTATACATGCACAGTGCTTATACTTTGTGTGTGCATGATCAATAGTAATAACAATAGATAGAAATAAAATCTTTAGTTATTTTTTCCCCAAGAAGCACAGGATTTTTTTTTTAAATTCAAAATGGATCGATCTTTGACATTAAAAGAAATTTGATATCTGTTAAACTGAACATCTAAGTCATATGACAACTATTAGCTTACAAAAAATTATTAAAAATCTGACCTCAAACTCTAGTTAGAAATACTTTTATAAATCTGGAAAGTACATATGGTTCTGTCTGCCATCAAAATTACCATCCTGATGGACAGTTTTGAAAAATCTGTCCTCGTTACTCCTTTTTTCTTTTTCTTCATCTGTATTTTCTCTCAGTCCTAAGTGATCTCTCTCTCTCTTTTTCTCTAGCACTTTGTGGAACAAGGTGTGTATCATGATCTTTCAATAATTAAGGAGCGCAATACACATTTATGACTTGCATCATTTGAGCTGTGGTTTAATTTGACAATACTAAGTAGTATGGTTACAATTCCAATTCTAAGTGTTTCTTGGGAGGAACAACTTTTTGGAGGAGGGGTGTATTCATGCCCCCTCTAAAAATCAAAATTTTATTCAAGTTTTTTAAAACAAATACCTAAAAGTCCAGAATTTATTTATTTTTTTGTTTTACTTTTTTTGTGGAATGTCAATTGTTGATTTGTTTTGTAAGATATCCCAAGCAAATTGGATGGAAAGTGTTAATTTTTCAAGTCTTGTCGCAGATCCTTAATTGGATTTTTGGTTTGAACTTTGACTGGACCGTTGTAACAGATGAACATGATCATCCCACTCTCGCTGCGGCTTCATGTTTGAGTCGTTATCTTTTTGGGGCTTTTATTATCCTCACGTGTGAATCTGAAGTCTAGTCTCACCAGCTTCTAACACCTTTCCATCCATTTTGTCTGCATTTACTTCCATCTGTCTTCACATCACATCTACAAAGGTAGCCAGTTGTACAGGCCTTTACTCACTTCAGATTAAAAAAAAAAAAAAAAAAAGGTCCCATGCAATTTTCCCAATAGAAATATTATGTTTTGTGGCTGTGACATGGAAACAAGAGAAAATAAATAAATAAAAAAAGAGACAAAATAAGACACGTGAGTATCATTGCAAGGGGAAATTAAGCCGATGTTGTATGTGGTTCACTTTACATGCTGCTGCTCTCATTTAAGGTACAGAAAGACAAATGTGGCAAAGGGATGACAGATAATTAGCGAGTGTCTGTCAGATCAGGATACTGCTGAACGACAACATTATTTGCTTCCTTCAGTCAGCAAGCCATCGCCTAATTAACAGTGGCACCCCATCTTTCACTTCATCTCCAGCGTCTGACCGTCAAGCCTCAGTGTCACCATTTCTCCCATCTCCCACTCGCCCCATGATCATTTTCATCACCCTCATTTCCTGAGATGCTGCAAGGCTTTACACTCAAGCATTATGGGGGATTTAAATAGAACAGTCACGGGAAGACATCTGTGACTCAGTGTGCCTTTTGGCCAATCGCAACATGAAGGAGTTACAGTACAAACGGTAAACCAACTGTTAGAGCCTGATTATCAAAAGATTTAGTATTTTGTTCAAGGAAAGTTGTAAAACTAAAGTTAGGAAGCTGAAGTTGTAGAGATTATTGTTTACATTTACATCCAGCTCCATCGACAACAAGCTCTGGGCTTCGAGGTCACACTCTTCTCATCCTTAAAACGCTACCGACTGCCCCTTCGAAGAGGCAGAGTCGAGAAGCAGCATGAAACACACGGAATTCATGATATTTACAATTTTATCTACATTTTTATTAGTACATAGAGCAAAGAATTGTCATTCTGTTCATGAATTTATTAATTAATCTATTCCCACTAAATGTAAAGATAATTTTTACTTGACTGCCTGCTCTCATGACGTAGTGAACATTACTCTTCAACAACTAAGCTTTCTGTCTTAAGATGATGCAGTGCTAGAGCAGCTGAGAGCTCAGCTGCAAGTTTTAGTTTATTTACCAGACTCACTGCTGACAGCAAGGGATTTAATGCCTTTCTGCAGTTTTGCAGTAAAAGAAAATATGTTTCTGGAGACTCTTTACTGCATTTTTTTCTGTCACCTGAAAAGCTACTGACAGACAGGTCACTCAGCTCGCACTCGTCTCACCTCAAAACTTTATAGTCATGACTATAATTTTTGCAAAATTATATCCACTCTGTGACAATTTACTTCATGCTCTCACTTAAGGGTTTGTGAAGCTTTGCAAAGTTGATCCGTTTCTGCTTTATTGTTTTACTGAGTACTCTTCCAAAATTTTGTATTCCTTAAAGCAAATAAAAAAATACCACACAATGTTTAGGATGCTTTACTGCTTTTTAAAATTGCACCGAAAGAAAGATCCATGCATTGTCTCATATCGCCGAGGTGTGGCTGGTACTTATCTCCGGTGGTCTTACCCAGTCCTTCTTACTGGGTAAGAAAGTAAGAAGCCAGTAACACACCAGTGGGTAAGACACCAGTCACAGGACAACGTAGACAACATAGGACAACATAGAGAAAGAGAAACACAGGACACACACACACACACGCACGCATACACACACCAGATATCACAGCAGACAATCAGATAATGAGTTCCTTTACTTGTTCAGTAGGTTTCTCAGATGAACATGCCTAAAGATGAAATGAGTTATCACAGAAGTTGTTAAATGTAATTTTTATTGTTGTGCACTGATTGCATGTTATCAAATTCATGAATACATATGAAGGCAAATAAACATTTCTTAGTGCACTTGTTTTTTTTTTTATGAAAACTTGACAGCAAAACTAAACGACAACTAAATAACAGTTTGGGTTTAGAACTTTAATTTAATTTATTTTTAAGAAAGCATATTACTTAAAAAATATCTTAATGGAAATTATAAGAACAGCTTGCAGAGACTTTACACGCAAAGACAACTCCATCAAAAACACAAATGGGCTGCTAAACTTTCCTTATTTAACAGGTTGTCCTGTTAAATAAGGAAAGTGCCCAAGACACTTCTTTGTGTCTTCACAAATTTGGCACATCAACACAGGCAAACAAAGCAGGCTGACAATTTTCCAACACATTTCAAAAAGAGGCAACAAATGTAAGTCTTAAAATGATCACGCGTTATAAAGCAAATTGTCTTTTTCCACTAGTCATCCCCACGGTATCATCAGTGACTTTTCCATTGAATCCAAGTTGCTGTAAGCCTCTGCCACTTCCTGCCACAGGTCAGAAAGAGAGCCACTTATTCCTCTGAATAAAACATCACACAGACGGGTTTAACTGAAATATAAAATATCAACTAAAATACTTAAGGCAGCAAGACATAGAAATTATGTTTTATCAGCATTACTTGCTGTAATACACAGTTGAACCTGTACAGGCTTCACTACCACCATCTTGCCATCTGGACCTGGTTTTACCCCCAGTGAAATCCAGAACTGGGATTTTTTAAGTACAGCTTAAATTTTGATGGAGAAGAAAACAACTTTTAAAATACAGCAAACATACCCCCCATAATTAGTCGTTAAGCTTAACTGCATCACAGAAATCTCAGTGAACTATCTTGAATGAAACACATCTTTAAAGCCTACAGTTCAGGGTTTGTGCCGTTGCTGTTCTGCTTCAGTAACAGCTGTGAACAGGAATAATGACTGGCACACTGAGCTGGGAAAAGTGTGCCGTCTGGAACAGAAGAGCCACTGTACAGCTGCACATAGCAGTACCAGCCACACAGCAACATCTGAACGTCACCAGTATCGCTCTGATGACTACCTGTTGAGAGATCATTTTCAGTCGTTACGCATTTTGCTAAGGCTTTCAAACTGCTGGCATGAAAAGGAGTGACCCTCCTGAAAACTGTTAAAAATATAGTGTTCAAATGGAACTCGTGTTTACAGCACGGGAAGTGATTTACAGTCATAATCAATGAATTCAAATTTGCTTTTTGATGAGGCTTGTTGTGAGATTGGTGAAATTAATTTGATGTAATATTCTAGTCGTTCTCCGGCTGTAAGCAGAAAATCATAATTAACATAAGTAAAGGGTTAAAACTTTCCATTTTGTCATGTATAAATAAACATATACATGACACATCATGTATATGCATCTATCGAGTAGGAAATGTTTTAAATAATGGGATAAAGTTATTACAGATTATAAAAAGCTTAAGCTTAGCTAAATAAATAATGGTTTACCGCTTCATAATACTTCTTCACACTCCTGCTACCAGTGAAGCATGACTATTGGCTTATAAATTATTGATCTCTCCTGACAATGATGAACAGCTTTTACATTGATTCTTTCCATTATTCCTTTGCTCTGGATTCATAAGCAAAAAAAAAAAAAAATCATATCTAATTTTTACCAATTGCATCTATCCACAGTTTGTGCTTTATAACTTGATGGTATTCTAGATATATGTCGTTTGATACAAACATCAACAAATACATTAAACACTTCATAGCACACGTTCAGCAGCTATGAGCAGATAACAAGTAGCAGAGGACTTGCCAAGTTCAGGTCGCAGTTAACGGGGAAAACACACTCCACATGCCCATGGCCTTTCTTCCAAAATTTTGTGAAAGTGAATGCTAACATATTAGTCAGGAGTCCTTTTCTGCAGATAAACAATAGGATTTTCTGAGGACACATCGCACTTTGTGTGGGCAGTATATCTATTGGAACTAACATAAATACAAAGAAAAAGTTTGCTGTAAAGAAATTTTGGGCTCCAAAAACCAAGTTTTTCCATTTAAATTTAGTTCTAAATTTCAGGACGGACTTCTTCTAACTTCTCACTCATTTGTCAGTTGTGTGTTTGGAAATTTCATTGTTGATGCATTGTTTCTGTCCGGTATGGATGGCAACATTTCTGTAATGCAGCGCTCAGGGCCAAGCGAAAGGTGAAGCAGCCAGGCTTGAGCTGGACTTTCTGAAGCCCAAAGGTATTCTTCAGTTTCTGTCTGGGTTGAGTGATGGAAGAAGGAAAAAAAAAAGAAAAGAAAAACAGACCATGCCCGAGGAACGGTGTAACGTAAAATCTTTTAGAGAATGCGAGTTTCTGAAATGACTGTGTAGCTATATATCAGCAGCTTTTTAAAGAGTTTCAGCAGAATGTGTGGCTCTTTTTGAAATTACAAGCTAAATTTATCAATGACATCAGGTGCAGGAGATGCCAGGCTGTGGCAAAGAAAATAATAACTTGCCAGACAACTGCCAATCAGATGTATTTGTGACTCAAAGGTGACCTTTCTTTCTCTTTCTCTTTCTTTTTCCTGCTTTCTTTCTCCCTATCTTGCTTCCTTTCCTTCCCTCAGAAAGTTTATTGTCTATAATCCTATAACAATTGGATTATTTTGTGTAGTCTGCTGTTTGGAATTGACTAAATTTCCCTAAAGAGAGCATGATATTAGTCGGTGGATTCATCCCCCGATCTTTATGTCTGCAGTGCGTCTGGAGGTTTCCGCATTGACAAATGTGGCAGGATATTGCCTGAAGTGGTACCAAACAACGGAGGATATGAATGAAACTGAGAGCGCTGCGATTCACTTTGAAAGAGAGAAGTGAATCGTCTAAGGCTGATGAGAAGCACCTGTTTTCCTCCGAGATGGCATGCCAAACGTTTTCTTTTTTCGTTACAGAAATTAAACAGGCGTGAAAAAGAAATCAAGCAGTGGCATAAACATTCATCAAAATGAACATTTGAGCCAGATGTCAAGCTCAACAAAATAAACCGAGAGCTACATTCAGTTAAAAAAAAAAAAAATAATAGTAATAAAAAATTTTAACCACTCAAGAAAACAAAACAACAGGCACATTTTTCTCCACTGTGTTCTCTTTGTCATCTCCCGGACTAATTATCTGCTCTGTGATGCACCTGTACCTGCCGTCTCCTGTTTATGGAGGCACACAGTTAAAACAACCTCCGCCTCGACACTAAAACATCGGCTTTCGTGCAAAGGAGATTCTGTCGCCCTCGCTCTGTGTCTAATGTGTTGTCAGATGCAAGTTTTAATGATCTGTGTTTTAATCACGCGATTCAGCTTGCTCACTGTGTCAGAGTCACAGGCTGGACTGTGTGGCACATGATCCGCTTACACATTTCCTTCAATATATTTAGACACCTATGGCAAATTTTATTTTAGAGATAAGTTAACTTTCCATTGAAGCAGTATGGCGTCATTCTGAAAAATATGAATATAAATGAAGCCAGAAGGTATGATTTAGCTCTAGTCATTCGCAGGAAGAAAAGAAAAGAAAAAAAAAAACAGTCTGAAAAGGTGTAGCTTTTAGTTTAATTTAACTATAAGAGCTTACATAGTTGGAATCTAATCATTGCACCACCAAATACATACTTTTAATGCTAAATATTTCCAAAAAGACTCATGCACACATTGCAAACAATCAACTGCCTTCTTAGGCAGCAACTAAGTAAATTTTAAATGATTTTAAAATAGACTTAGCTGAAGTGAAAACCTGTATGAGATTTTCTGATTCACAGTTTAGTCAAATC
The DNA here is from genome assembly GCA_010277075.1 of Poeciliopsis retropinna. Classification (NCBI taxonomy): domain Eukaryota; kingdom Metazoa; phylum Chordata; class Actinopteri; order Cyprinodontiformes; family Poeciliidae; genus Poeciliopsis; species Poeciliopsis retropinna. Next base: position 12,459,306 of record VMRM01000009.1, on the reverse strand, counting down.
ACAGTTTACCTCCAGATAGAATGATTTTCAGATGGTTTCTTATTGGTGCGCAGATTATTGGCCAACATCAGCTATAAAGGTTATTGGCGTTAGCCAGATGCCGCCCTGGGCAGATGCCAAGGCCAGTTGGTGGCATAAAAAAGGGAAGTGTACAAGCACATAATAATAAAACTATAACTATATCAGTTGTGTCCTGAAAATCTTTCCTGATGCTTTTGTGTCTTGTTAATTTTTTTTTTTTTTTTTTTTTTTTTTTTGTGGGACTGCATTTTGTCAAATCTCCTAGATTTGTATTTGTTAGGAGGTCGACAAAGGGAGGGCCTAGCTCAGGGTGCTAGTCATGTGAAAACTTATGTGTTTGGGTACGCCCTACTTCTTAAATGAGAATGGCAGTAATATGTACAAGAAAATATTTAGAATGTAATACCCATATTTTAGGTTACACACATTCATCATAAATGCTCGTCTAAGGCTTCAAATATTGGAGCATAACGAAAAAGTCATATATCTAGGAGGCACATCATAACGTATCAAAAGGTTCATAATAACCGGAGATTATGAATATTCTGCTTTTTGAATGAGTCATTCAAAAAGCAGAATAAAAGCAGGGCAGCTTCTGCCAGAGATTATTATTTCAAAGTCCTCTAAATTGTGTCTCAGAAACAATCAGGATCCTTAAAATATTCATGTGTTTTGTTGCTGGCTTTATGATAGGATTCAATCATAAAATTGTAAATATGAATATGTATACATCAAAGGTGCTTTTATTTGTTAGTAATTCAAAACCATTTCTGAACATTGACATTGTATAGGAAAGGTACATGCTTTTTTTTGTTTATCAAAGTTGTAAAGATCAGTGTTAATTACACAAATACTGACACGAAAGTTGTAGAAAATCCTAGCACCTGTTCGCTCCTCAAAGAGGCAGGCTTTTACTTTGAGGTAACTTCTGTCAAACATCAGAACATCTCTTTCTCTTCAGTTTCCATTTGAGCACTCACGATGACGATCTCGTGGCATTATTGCCACATCTCTATGCGTCGAGCTCTCAAGAGCTGCAGGCTCTCTTTAAAGTGCAAGACAAGTCCTGCCATTGTGGCTTGCAGACGGAAAGCAGGAGTTACACATATGAGGTAAAAGAGAAAGGTCTGTTTAGTCTGTCATTTATTTTCAATGTAAAACATTGCATATTTATCAATAAGTAATTAAATTGGTAACAATGCATGAAGGTATAATTATGAAAGATCATCAGTAGACTTTAAATGTATCTTCTTTAAAATATATTTTTAGGTAATCATAAAGAATAAATATACTTATATTTCAATATATTTTTTACTCATTACCCTCAACATTATAGGACAGCGAATAGAGGGGATACATAAAGAAATAAACACACAGCACTGCATCATTTCGTGAGAGAGAACCACATTTACAATCATCTTTGACTGGTGACATTTTGGTAATATTTTTTTGCCTTTAAGGGTTGCAGCTTATATGCACCATTTAGTTTTACAACACCTTTGATGGCTCAGCAACCATCTGGCCAGTTCATCCAAGGCTCATTCTCTCCGAACAGCGCAGAGATCATGGAAGTGGAGCTGTTTGTAAGGCAAGCTATGCGTTCAGTCCTGCTCTTCTGTGTGCCATTTATATTAGTCTGTAAGGCTTTGGATCATTAGTCTTCGTTACACAGTTCACTACAAACGCCCCGCTTTGTTTTAATCCCATCGATCTCCCAGTCATCACCGTAGAGCCATCTTGTGGTTACATTTTGTATTGCTAATAGGGGGAGTGACCTGCTGATAGTGAAGGGTCCAGTATACAAAAATAAAAAACAAAAAGCAGAGAAACAGCACCAGTGTATAATTTATTATTAGAAGCTAGTTACTCACCTCTCACTAAATATGTAGGCCGTCTAAAGAAGAAGAAATGGTTCATGAATTTTTGTCATGGAAGTTTATGGTTTACTTCCATTCAAAAAAAATTACACTTGATGTTAGATGTAAAAAAAAAAAAAAAGTTTCTACTAACACCATCTGCCTAGATAGTGATGTGTGTGTAAAAGAGGTGTTAATTACATATTTTATCACTTATGTCGCAGCGCTGGAGTACATGTAGCAATGACAGTACCGCAAAAGCCTCAAGGAGAAATCTATAAAGCAGCCAGTGAGTAGATATTTCAGGGGGAATATCTGGAAAATGTACATAGTTTGTTCTACTTCTTTCTTTTGTCGTGTAAATTATGTTGTTCTACCACTAAAACTGGTCTAAACTGACATCATTTGTGGCTAAATGAAGATAATCAAATCAATAATAGCAAAAATAATGCCTCGTAATGAAATAAATACATCAAGGGAAAACAAAAGTATGCTTTCCCTCTGACTAACATTCTCCCTATTATTGGTTTCATAAAAAAGTGTGCGGACACATCTATGTACATTTATACAGTTGACTCTTTACTTCCTCTGAAGTTGATCTGTTACAGTCTGTAGGCTGTGAGGGATTGGAAAACAAAGATACATTTCTTGCTTGTGCACACAATCTTGGAAAATAAATCTGATTCTGAGTCTGTATGGTTGTTTAAGAAACACAATTTAAAGCTATGGCCCAGTAAATTATTCTTAAACTAAACGGCCACTGACTGCATAAACACCTCTGGCTAGCATGATTAAAATTTTCAGCCCAGGATTTTACAAAATACAGGTTTTTTGTTTTGCTTGTTTTTTTTTTTATGCACAGTTGCATTTTAAATTGCAATATTATAGAATCAATATTATTGATTCTATTTTATGTCTGTTTGTATGTTGAAATCACAAGAGACATTATCAAAGTTGATCATCTGGTTATTAGTAAATATTAAAATGGACAAGCAACTTTTTACTAAATTTCAGCATACATTTTTAAGTTTTCCAGTTGCATTTGGAGTGCTTTGGACAAGATTGTCATCTGACTCATTGTTAAGTTTTACATCGATGACCCCAAATTCATAGAGGACATTGTTGTGGACAGTAATGTTTAAGGAAACAGTGACGGTGATAAAGATTATCTTCAAAACTTTGACACGTTTGTGTATATTCCTGCAAGAATTTCTCCTTTTGGTTGAAATCCATCCACTCCTAAGATATGCTTTTCTTCTTTTTGGTGCTGCTTGAAATGATGGGAATGATATGGTTTATGATGTCTGCCTGAAAATGATCTGTTGAAATGGACCAAATGTTTTCATAGCAACCTGACTCATGAAAGAAAGGCCCATCTCTTCAAAAATGCACGGTTGAACCTTTTGTTAAACACAGGACTGAATCTTGAAATATATGTTACCAGCAAACTAATGAGGCATAGATGTGTCTAAAAATAGGCTATTTCACCATATGTCAAAACTAGCATGTGATTTGATGAATGTGTTGGTTATTTTTCAGGAGCTAAATAAACAAATAAGGGGATAAGACAACAGTGAGTGATTCATAAAGATTCTGCAGACAAGATCATTTCATGATTTATTGACATTTACTTTTTTCACAATAGTTTTGCTTGATATCAATATTTTCCATAAAGTTTTTTTTTATTATTATTATTTAAATTACATTTATGTTTTAATCACATACACATTTATTGTTTCATTTTCTTATTGCAATAAACAAGAGTAGCCAGAATGAGTCAGGTATTGCTACACTTTGCCATACAAACTCTTTATCCCTCTGATAATGAAGTTCAAAAATAATTTTATTGGCAAGACAAAATTACACCGAAGCCGCTCGGGCTCTCTCGTTCTCTGGTTCTGCTCAGAGAGAGACTGAGGGCAGAATAAGGCTAAGGCTAGGAGCCTAAACACAGCTAACATGAAATCCAGAAAATGGGAATCGGATATTTATTTCCCGAATGTGAAAAATGAGGATGATTTAATGGCTGTTTCCACTTTGTGAACATATCTAGGACAATTTGAACATTTCAGTCACACTACTAGAATGACTGGCCTAACAGGGATGCAAACACTTTGTAATAGCCGAGTTATCAGGCCAGCTCCATGTTTCGTCAGTCTCCTCAAATCAAACAGGATTTTTGTCTCCGTCACTAAGTCAGGGCACTTTTTAGCTCTGGGTCACCTCCGTACGCTACCGGTGGAGGGTCAGGTCAGAGGTGAGGATATCCCATCACACACTTGAATATACATGGTACACACACCAACAGGAAGGCAAGCACAAGTCTTGGAACAGCATCTCACTCACAAAATTAACTCAAAGAATACTTTCCACAACAAAAAGAGCACAATGGTGGAAGCTGACACTGAGACAACTTCTTCATTAAGTAATGGCATTAATAATATTCCTCTGCATTTTCATTTGGGTACGCTACTCACAAACAGGAAAAAAAAAAAAAAAAAAAAAAAAGCAACGTAGGGAATCCAAATAAAAAAATGAAAAAAAAAACAAAAAAACAGATCGTCGAGCTGAAATCCTTTTACACCTGGTGTTGTACCCTGTTCCCCAAACAGAGATTCCCATAGTTTAAAGGCCCTTTAATATGAAGGGTCGGTCTCTGTGCTGAGCTACGCATCTGTCTTTTGCTACTCCTCCCTTGTACCACTGAGGGTCCAAGATTCTTATGGAAGGAAAAGAAAGGTCTGTGATCCGGCATGCTCCCACTCTAAACAACTCCAGACATTGACGTAACAATGGTAACAAGTCACTTTGATATAAATTGCTCATTGCATTGCAATATTCAGACAAAGGTAAGACATTAGAGCTCATTGTTTCTCAATGATAGGGCACAGTGTACATCTTGTTCAAAAAGAGGGGTTTCAGTTTCAAGCTGTCGAGAAGGAGCCACTTGTTGCTTATAGCTTTATTTGGCTCCTCACCTTGTCTACCAATTTGTAATTCTGTATTTCAGTTGTCTCGGAAGTCGGAGCTCTGATCTGGGAATAGTGTCGTCGCTGAGTTGGGAATACCACTGCTAAAAGTTGGAAAACCAGTTTTTCCATCTAAAATCAAGATACTCACACCAGTACTTGAGGCTTGCAGCAGCATAGCTAGGTGAGGATATGACATATCCAACCTATAACCTGCTGCCACTGAATGACGCAGATGAAAGTTATCACTTTATGTTGTTGAGAATTGACCCCTTATATTTTTCGCCAAACAGTCATTTTAGATAATTTATCCAGCAACAATGACCCCTTCAGGTGATGCTCTTGTTGTAATTCCAACCAACTTTGGAAATGCAATATTTCTTCATACATCCAAGTATGAAGGAAATGCTTCAAAGCCGCAAGTCAGAAAGTTAGCAAACGTTTTGGCACTAGTTACTGTGTGTGGCGCTACCAGTGGAAGCCAATAGTGATATATTTTTTTTCTTAATTTAATCACTTAAAGATGTCCGTTACAGTATTATGTGCCACTGATTAAATGAGATAACTGTCAGAAATGCAAATGAATGATTTGCACAAGTTATGACTGAATGACAGCTTTATGGGACATTAAACTAATGACATTAAACTTTCCAAAATTGGACTAAAGAAGACATTCCAGACATTTCTGTTGAAGCCCAATTCCAACACTGAGAGGGGAAAATGAATGTTGTCCTGTGATTATGAGATAGTTCAGTTATAGTTATGACATTATATCTAACAATTATTGCTAATTCAAAATGATGACCTATAAGTCAGATCTTCCAACTTCTGAGAACGAATAGAACGCACGAGTGTGTCAGGATTGTTTATGATATCCACCAAAATAATTTCCACCCCTTTTATTTACTTCCTTCTTGTGGATGAATTGATAAACATTTCCTACCTACAAAAATATTATATGTGTTTTTTTTCCCCCCCCGATTTTGCTCATTTTTTCATGTGCAGTACAAACACAAAGCAACAGTCCAAACCGAGATAAAACAAAGTGCTCACCAGTCTTTGTAAAAGAAAACAAATCATGGTGTGTGTCATGGCTTTCATTTGTAAGACAGAAATTACCAATAGTTGCCTCGAGTTGGACGTCTGGGCTTCTGCTTCTGGGCACCTTTATCGTATGACTCCAGCTCAATATCGTCTTAAACTACGAAAGCATGCTTTTCATTCGGTTCCCTTTCAGTTTATTGTCTGTCAGTTGTCAGACGCACCTTTTTTTTTTTTTTTTATTGACCCGAACAAACAAACCTTTGGGTATCAGCCAGGTGAGGAGGAGGAGGAGGACTACGCAGGAATGAAAGGGTTCAACCCAGTGATGCTAAAGTTTGTCCCTGAAGAGCCTTATTGTAAGGACGCATGCAGGAACAACATAAATAGATCCGAACACAAGGTCAGGTTTAAGTCATGCCTGACCACCTACACAGTAATTCAGCCTGAGAGGAAAGAGCGAGGTGATGATGTAAACAGAAAAGAGAACGTCAGTTATAACCTATGCTCTTTTCAATAACATAAACCACAACACGATAGAACATCATTTCCTTGAACATATTTTTGAGCTGTGTCGGACTGTCATGTGTTAAATACAGCAGTGCAGCATGTTCACAAGCTCGACTCCAGCTGTTTCTGCCCTCCCCTTTCGTCTTCTTCAACGTCGTTTTCTGACTGTTATGAAAGCTGGCAGACATGCCCTTCAGCAGTGTTAGTTGGTGCGATCTATTTTAAAACACAGATTTGTTCTGGATTATATGTGTGTGTGTGTGTGTGTGTGTGTGTGTGTGTGCGTCTGCATGCTTCCTGTGGTCAATCCGTCCGCTGACCCACGCCGACCCTCCTCTCACCTCACCTTCACTGGCAATGACGGGGGGCTTAGGCTGCGATCCCCTACAGTCTCACTTCTGTTCTCCTAACCTTCTCCGTCTGATGGGTTCGGCTATGAGTACCGCCGGCCTGTCAGACAAAGTCATGTTGCATCTAGTGAGGACCTAGTGTCACAAATGGAAGAGCTGCTGGCTGCAGAGAAGGACAGTGTACAGCATTGTGGAGAGCGCCACAGCGAGCCGCGGCGGATACAGCAAAGACCGAAGGAAGCAGCTACCCTACTGACGCAACACTATTGTCCTGGTTTCTGAGGTGCATAGGGTGACGAGAAGAAGTCGAGCCGTAACAACAGGAGAAACACCGCCTGCGCCAGAATAGTAATGATAACACTATGCATGGTTTGACATTTCTAGAAAGATCTCCGTAGTCTGTGTAGTTTTTTTGTTTTGTTCTTTTCTATATTGAGGTGGCCTCGTTTTGGCCACAGTGCAAGGGAAGGACGAGGGAAAATGGGAAATGTACAAGAGAGTACGATGCATAATGAATTCTCTCCTTCACTCATCTTTTCTACAGAGCCATCAGAAGTCCTTTGAAAAAGAAGGCGAGTAAGTGGAGAGGTTTAGGTAAAGGGAAAAAGAGACACATAATACTTGTACTCCTTCCCACCGTTCCTTTCCCTTGCTATTCTATCAGACATTTAAACTACTAGATGTTTCCCCCCTTAACAATTGCTGTTTGTTGATCTTTTTTTTTTTTTTTTTCTAGCTTCACAGTGTGCTTTTGGACTGGATGTTTCTGACGGGATAAAGTCACAGGACAATGTGTCAGTAAGGAGAGAAGAGGATTGGCCCATGGGTGGTGCGGATGGGCCCGGGGGCGGGTCTCAAGATGGCGTGGCTGAGAGGTGGGCCTTGCAAGAGGTGGTGGGGGTGGGGGTGAGGGCCAGGGGCAGCTGCGCGGAGAGCCAGCGGGTTCGAGGATGCAGCCGCCGCCATAGCTGCGGCAACGGCCAATGGGTTGGGCAACAGCCCCGCACCCAAAGCTTTGGTGAGATCCTTGGAGAAGGTCAAAGAAGACTGAAAACAGAAACCAGAGGGGGGAGAGACAAGGAGGACAGAAATTATGTGATCAGTTCAAAACATCAATACGTTATCAATAATCAGATGTTCTCCAAGAACTTGTAGAAATCTATTTTTTTTTTTTTTTATTCTAGGAATTTACTGTCAGTAATACTTCACCTCTACAGGTGACATAGTAAGGAGTCTACATATAGTAATTTCAAACAAACTGAAATGCTTGCATCTTTGGGAATGATAAATTAGCAGTAAGGATGGATGAGATGAGCTTCCAATGTTTTCGTGATTTTTTTTTTTTTTACATATTTATGGGGATCGGTTATTGCAATAGCAATAAATGTGACAATACAAATCAAATAAGCCCATTTTGTAATAGCATCTTTTATAAACTACTTATTGGAATGGAATATCTTTATAACAACAATGTGAAAAGTAAAGATCCAAAGTAGATTTTTTGGGGTTCATAGGCAACATCTAGAGAATTTAGCTTCCGCACAATAAGTCAAACTTTTTATCATAACTATATTTTGTTCCTCTTCATTTTTTTAAACAAAATAAATAAATGTCCATCACTGATAAGGGATATTACCTGTCGACACATTCACAAGACTTAATTTGGCAGAGGTTTAGCTAAAAATGGGATGAGCAGATTTTTTTTCCACTCTATCTCAAATATGGTAGGTGAAAGACCTAAAGAAGTAGTGCAATGCTTCTTTAGGTATTCACATTCAGCTCCTTTACTGTTCTTCTCACTGGCTGCAGATTGTCTGACTGAAGACGCCAGTTGATCAGAGAGTTAACTGTAGAGACTCTGGAAGCGTGTAGTGTAGGTTTGGGTTTTCCAACAGCCTATTTATGGTTAGCTTATTTGTGTTATAGTCTTGAAGGATGTCATTGGGAATAGACAGCATAGCGAACTTGTTCATCTCAGAACGACAAGAGTCAATGGTCTCATGAGAGAAAGCAAGTCGAACACTGATGTGTCTCGACTTGTCTCTAACTGCTTTCAGTTAAAGTTACATTAAATTAAAATTAATTTAAACCGGACTAGCTGACAGTTTTCTGTAAACTCCTTGCAATATGGGTCACAGTTCCTTCATAATACAATATGACTTAGTATTATCAATAACTTTAAGATCTTCCTTTAAAAAATGAAACTGTCAATTTTTAGAATCAATGTTTGTTTGATGAAATGTGTAACAGGAGACAGAAGTCAAAGTGTTACCGTCAGATCCGCCCCCCTGTGCTTCTTATGTCGGCTGAGGAGGGGGTTAGGCTTTCCTGCCATGCCGTCCCGGTGCCGCCGGCTTGATATGTGCTAAAAACACACAACAAAGGAGACCAAGTTTATGTTTGGAAACTTTTCTTGATTGTGTACTGATTCAAAAATATTTCATTTAAACAAAAAAAAAATTACTTTACTTGACTAGCACAAGATTTTCTAATGTTGTGAAGTCCGAATTTAAATTCAGGAAATTAACATTTTTTTAGATTCAGTGTATGGAAAACAATATAATACATGCTTCTCAAACTCAAAGCGAAGATTTATTTAAAAAAAAAAACAGTCTTCCACCTACCTGTTTGAGTTGCAGTTCAGAGTTCACCCGCACGTTGCAAATCTCACAGTGGAAGGTTCGTTCCTGAGTGTTGGGGTCCACTGGCCCCCCTCCCTGCTCTCCACTGGGCTTCGGACCCAGGCGAGGGTACGCCTTAATAGGACCAAGCCCGCTTCGCGCCTCCAGTATGGTTTTGTGTTTAGTGCCTGCAGGCAGATAAACACACACAAACAAACAAACAACAACAACAACAAATTTTAAAAGTCTTCTGGATAGAAAAATTTGAACACAGAGGGTAAAATAATGCAGATTAGCTAAATCTCCATTATCACAAAAATGACTAGATATCGTCTACTTCTTCTATAAAATAAATTAAAACATGATGCTTCACTGCTCAGCTCAAATGACAGATGCAGACACAATGAGATAGAAGAGAAATAATTAAACTTGAGAAGAGTGTGAAGTACTGCGTGGCTTCATCAATAAATCAATAACCATTAAAGTGGAACAGAAATCAGAACGCTTCAGTTTGATGAAGCTTCTGTCCACAAGATGGCAGTAAGAAGACAGCTGTGAAATTGTCAGTGTGAGACATCAGATAAAAGTATCCTCTTATGTTGATACGTTAGTAACTTATTAAAAATAGAAAAATTAAACATTGGGAACATTATGTACCATTTGAGCTTTGAGAGAAAAAAAAATCCACAGCAAAAAGCAAGAAAAAGAAGATACTAGGAAAGTAAAAAAAAGAAAAAACAAACAAAATACCCATCTTTCTAAAACATTTCTTAAATATTTTAGTCATGAAAGTGCTTGATTATATAAGCTTTTAATACTGCTAAGTGAATCACTAAATTGGGTCAAAATACAGAAGACATGTTGAATTACACATTAATAACCAGAAAAAATTTAATTAAATTAAAAATAGAAATAATACTACTTCTTTACTGAAAGAAAACCATTCAAACCTTATCAGCTCTAATTCTGACACAGTTTGATTTGAATTTGAGTCGATTTTTAAATCCCTTTGAACAAAGCAAAGGTCACCCAGAGGAAGGAGAAACTATGAGAGTGGGGTGTAGTGTGGAGAACATGGAGGCGTCGCTGCAGGGATGCAACTGCACTGATAAGTTTTACTCGAAGCCAAAAATGTGCTCTCTGTTTTATTTTGGTCTGAGCACTGAGGATGGCCCTGGAGATCCGTTTGTCTTTGTAAGCTTGACTCACTTTATAAACACGAGTGTGGATGCCTTTCACTCCAAGAATCAAAAACAGGAAATGTTTGGAATGACATGAAATAACTTTGCAATTTTTTTGGTTTTTTTGCCATTTTTGCGTGTTTGGCACTTAATCCTTCTGCCACGCACTTGGTTCAAGCATCTGTCTCTGCATGACACATGCTTTATTTTAAACTGTGAAAATGTACGAGTTTTTTATTTTAAGAATGAGTGAGGGTAATTGTTTCCATATTGTCTTCCTCCAACTTTCAGCTGGTTTAACTTTTAGTTTTCCAGGCCCTGAACTCTAGAAATACCCAGCAGGCTGAGACCCAGGACTGTGATTAGGAGTTAATAAATTAAAGTACTGTGTGTTCTTTTACTTTAAACATGCATCTGCATTTTGATGAGAAACACTGCTATTCACTGGCTCTAGTGGAGATATGCAACACAAATAGGTCTGTAGATGAATGAAAAAAGGAGTCAATCAAAGAGGGGTGAAAAATAAAATCGAGGAAAATTGCGATATAATGGTGGTAGTGACCGCCTTGCTATTGCTTATCCCACATTAAAATGGCCTTATTGGCTGAGGAAGTTGAGCCTAATCACCCAGGATAAGCACGGTGCGGTTTAATCAATAATTTGCCAATTCGTTATGGTACTGTGTCTCTTGCTGCTATTCAGTGTTGAGCATTTACGGCAGCTTTAAGTTTTTTTGTACTTGGTAATGTTACAATTACCTAAGTGTGAAGTGAGAACAATGTGGATTTCAGACAAAAATCTCAAGAGTGTTGTGTGTATTTTCACCTCTGGCCTCTTTTACCTCTCGTACACACACATACTGAGAAGAGTAATCAGAGTAATCAGAGTAAGAGGGGCTGGATACAAATGCACATCACTCTTTTGAACAAAGAATAATTTCCTTCCACTAGCAATTGTGCACTACATGTTTATTTATCAAATATAATCCCAATATAGCACATTAAAATGTATTAGGAATCAAAGCTTTTGCACAAACCTTTTAAACTTTTATACAGTCGTCTTACATGCGGACTTACTGTAAGTTGGCCTGGAAGGATCAAAGTGACCACATGGAATCTCAGGGATAATTGTAACAGTGAGAATGTGTCATGTTTCAGAGCTGTCTGGTACAACGTGTCCAGTGGTGTTGTATATTCCTATTTCCATCCCTCTGGCAGCAGTTACACAACCCATCCATCATGAAAACGTTTAGATGGACGACTTTTAGAGACTATAGATAATAAACCTCGTGGAAATGGCAGAACTAATCTTGATTCAGTGGATTTGGGGTTATGTCAAACACTACAGGCCTATGTGAGAGAAGAAAGTGAGCTTTCTGTTGAGTGTGAACGCAAGGTTAGACACTTTGACACGACTCTCGAGACCTAAAAAGAAGTTCTCAGTTACAAGGGCCAGGAATGTCAGTGTCAAACAGATCATTTATCTGCTGATCAGTGCAGTTCTTAGTGTCCTCTGTTGTGTCATGTTCATCACTTCATTTAAAGCTTTCTTAATCAATTTCAAATAAAGATCCACATAGAAATCAGCTGTTGATAGAAACTGATTGATTTTTAGTCTAATCAATAGTAGTTGGTGAGCGGCAGGTAGATACTTTGAAGTTGGAACTGAAGGAAGACGACAGGCTAGATTTGAAAACATAAGTTTTTTGGGAATTTTTAAGTTACGAGCCACATGTTCCCTACAGAGATAGATTGTGGTTTAAGTAATGCCAACCACTTAATGCATCCTGAGAGAGTCTAAAGACATTGCAGTACTTGCAAAACCCTCATAGGGATTTCTCTCTAACACAAACAGTTTACAGTGTGGATTATATAAAGATTCAACGGCAAAAAGCCTACAAAAAATATTCAGAATGGTGCATCTCTGATTTATCTGCTTGTAGGTTCCCATGTGCGGATTTCAAAGTTAAGAAATTCATAAAATTGCCTGTGAACATCTTTGCATTTCTTGATGAATTCTATATGTTAATAAGAAAACAAAGAAGCAAGTATTTTAAAAGAATTCAAGAGACTCATTAAACGACTGAAGTTGTAAAATTTTAATTTCTGTAAACTTTCACCCGAACTGCTCTCTGTCTACACATGTTAAGCATGTTTTGGGGTTTTCATTTTATTCAGAATTCAGATATTACCCACCTTTGTTGTGGGCTTCCAGCTGTGAGAGTGAATTGACAGCCACCTTGCACAGTGAGCAGTACAGCAGCTTTTTGGCCTTATCTTCCTCTGTCTCTGGGTTGGACGGGCTGCTGGAAGCCGGAGTGGCTGACACTCCTGAAGCTGGTGGTCCTGACCCGGGCTGGTCTGAGCTGGTGCTGCCGCAGCCGGGGGAGGAGCTGGTCGGGGGGACCAAAGAGGGAGTCTGAGTTGGAAGAAGTGGGCAGACTGATGTCAGGGGGGAATCCATGGGCGGGGTGGGTGGATTGGGTAGTGAGGGAAGGGGCCCTGAAGCCAGAAGGGGCTCGCTTAACTGCGACAGAGGTCGTGTATCATCTGGGGAAATTAAAGGAAAAATGAGAAAACAATGTGTTAAATACCAGATTTTATAGAGCCAACAGAGTAGCTGAGACAGTTGACTAAAGATATGTTCCCCTTGAAATATAATTGTATTAAATGTAACCACACTGTCAACCACTCCCTCTTGAATATAGCAGTTGTGGTCCGCTCCATAGATCAAACAAACCAATAAAAAGCTTTTTGTATGCTGTTTTTTTTTTAATTTACTATGCTGTAATTCATAATGGGTTTGAAAAGGGCCTTTTAATTAAAGTTATACAGTGAAGAAAATACCACACTGGTGCATGTAAAGGGAGGAACTTACGTCTAACGTGTCTGAGGGCTTCATCGTTCCTTGAGGTGGTCTGGTTGTGTTAACATTTACCAAAGAGACAAATAGGAAGCACAGACCACAGTATGTTTCTGCTTCTACCAAAACACCTGTTATTATTATTTTTTTTAAATTTGGTTAAAACAGTGAAAATTCAGTTCATAAATTCCAGAAGCATTTTATTAAACAGTGGCGCCAGCGTAGCAGGTTTGCTCCTGTCAGACTGCCGCAGGGCAGCTGTGGATACAATCCAGTAGCTGGCCATCATGAATGGGAATGACTGATCTCATTGTAACACGTCTTTGAGAGTCCTAATAAAGTACTTTATAAGTCTGATGTCATTTTATGTCAGTCTTCATCTTTGCCTGTGCATGCAGTAGTGATTTCTGCAGAAACGGGAGCCCTTGGCAACAGCTTCCTTATGCACTGTCCAGGCTTTTGACCAGCTATATGTTGAAGTTTGTGGACTCCTGTCAGTAAACGGGAGGCTGAACTCTAAAATAATACAAAATTCAAGCTTTTACATGTTCACCAATAAAAAGGCTTTATAAATCTCAGATTCCTTTTTAATACATCTGTTTTCAGAGCAACATTTTCTAGTTTGGGTTTAATCAATTAAATATATTTTAGATTTTGAGCTAAAAGAATGGAAACGCCCCTTAATTTAGTGCTGAGTTGGAAACTTTATCTCTTTTCTCCAGTCATACTTATAGGCCTAATTAAGAGGTAACATTGTATTATGAGCATTTGTGCAACTCCCTTATCCAGGGGCATATTGCCCACCATAAAAAACTGCCTCTGCCTGTGTGAATCTATACTTCTGTCTTGTTTCTAATCAGTTACCATATACAGAGTCCCTGTAGTCTTAGTTATGATGCATAAAAATCCTTAAAATAAAACCCTGCATTGGATCCATGCTCTTATACTGAAGATTTAGAATTTAATTTGACTATGTTCAATTATATTTGAATATTCTTATTTGTTTTCAAGTTAATAAAACAGGAAAGGAAAAGAAAGATAGAAAAATAAATAAAAAAACTAAATCTTCTGGTGTTGAACCTAAATGTTGAGAATTAATTAGAAGCTTTAAAAAGCAATGATGTCATTATCTGGGCTTTCTGTATATTTTTTTTAAAGATTGTCCAGCAACTTTTAATTCCTGTGTCCCTTGCGGTATGACATAACCTAGACAGTGGAAAATTGAAAATGGGTCACCACTGTGGTCTTTATTGGTACAATGATCCAAAACATCTGGTCAAATCAACTTAGAAATGCTTCACCTGACACGAACTACACCTTCTACCAGACCTAAAATAAAGGGAAACCTGTGGGGTGAGCTGAAGAAAAGAGAAAATAAGAGAGACAAGAACTCTTGAGAAAAAGCAGAGATGAATGATCATATATCCTTCTCTCTATGATTTCTTAAGCTTAAATCCTTTTCCCTTGTTGAATAAAAGCACTTAAATTAAGGTTTAGGTTATACTGAAAGTATAAATGTTAGATTGGAGGGCCACAAAAGCAGGTTAATGTATTTGAAGCCATTTTATTTTATTTTTTTACCAAGGACACCAGTAAGCAGAATAGCTGTATACATTTCCACACGTGTTTCTGGTCAGCTACACCCACAATCAAGACCATTGGCATTCACTAAATAGAGAGTGCTGAAAAAATATCCCCCCTGCATTTGGGTGGGGTATTCCTACGCTCTCAAAAGCAGAGACTGTGTGGCCCATACCCAAACTCCAAAGAAACCAATCTGATGATCGGCTAAAGGGATGTTGTACAGCATTCCTGGAAAGTAGGCATCATTTGCTTTAAATGCCTAATTCGCATCTGTGTGTTCTCATACAGCATTGCCTTTCGTGACAGAAATACCACAATGATACCTGATACTTTTATTTCATCTATAGGCTTATATTGTAATTGGTGCTTTGGTGCTGTCTTCTGCCAAGCTCTTGTAAGTTTGTTCCTGTCCACTGCTTCCCAAAATCAAAATTCCTTTGTTCCATACTGGTTCCCAGTTGCAGGACTGCAATGAACATTTGTTCAACATATGTGCATTCAAAAGGTATAAAAAAAACTATATATATATATATACATTTTATGCTTTGCCTTCTCACGGGACATTGAGAAGTCCACTAAGAAATTCAATATTATTAGTTGTTTTAGAGAACATGCAAGCCCTGCACAACATATGTTGTTCAAAACCAGTCAGGAAAAAACATGAGTGTGTTGCCAAATAATTAGGAATAATTTTAGAATCCAAGTCTGAGATTGCAGACAAACATCTCTCTGTTTCTCCTCATGCAATAATCAGATGTACCCTGCAGGGCCTGTATTAATATTTACAATAAAACAATTTCACTTTCAAGCTCTTCAACACCGATGGCAAAAAAAAAAATCATTCTGCAACAGTTAAAGCAATCAAAGAACAATTATCATAAAATTCTATATGAAATGGTCATATATCATGCGGAGTTAAACTGTTTTGTTTGATATATTAATATTAAGCTGTAAACTCCAATAGGAATGTTTTTTCTTTCTTTTTTTCTTTCGCACAATCTTTGTGCCAGAGATATCTGACTCTCCTACAACTGTGGATATTCTGTAAGTCTACTTAATCATTTACAAAGAGGCTCTCTCATGGCCCAGCATAGGAAGTTCCTATTATTGGGGGAGAGTTCATGAGGGGGAGATAACTCAATCCAGATGCTTTACACTTGCCCTGGTGAGTCTATGCTGGCCTTAATCCACCTCGGGAAATTAAAGCAACCTATTGGATGGGCCCAGGAGGAAAAGGATTTGTTGACCAAAGCATTTCATTGAATGCAAACAAATTCCACACAACAATTTGTTGTCAACAGACAAAGGTTGCACACAGAGTATGTGTTAAAATCTGTTCTGAACTACAAGAAATGTTGAGGAAAAAATGTATGATTGCAAATAATGTTGAGAATTTATTTGTTATTGTTGAATATTTTGCAAGTGTTAAATGAGAGATCGTGTGGTAATAAATCCTGTGGAAAGAGGAGACATAAAGTAGTGATGCAAAATTAACGAGTGAACATACTGCATCACCTTATGTTAGAAAATACCGAGAGAATATAAAGAGGATGGCAGCAAAGTTGTGCCTTGAAATAATTCTTATTTGTTAAAACTACTGGGATTTTTTTTTTTTTTGTGATAAATTAAATACTGTGTGGTTGGTTGAACTGAGTAACCAAATTAGTGTATGGAGTCCAATTTTCTGTGATTGTGTCTCATAAATATGGCTGTTATGTGAAGGCCTCAAACGTTTGTTAGAGAACATCAGTAAGCAATCAGTTGTTGGATATGGAAACGTTCAGAGCAGGATTTGCTTATGAACATCATCCCGAACTGTCACAGAGTGCTGTTTGCTCCATCTTATAACACAACACCAAACCATGGTCCGTCAACAGAAACTGAGACCAGGCAAGCAGAGCATTAATCAAAAAAAAAAAAAGCAGCCAAGAGACTCATGTTAACGCTAGAGAAGCTACAGAGACCGCGAGCCAAGATCGAAGACTTTGTCGACAGGACAGCTCTGACTGACATTTATAGAGTGGTGAGAAGAAAGTAACGAGAAGTTCTGTTTGCAGTTTTTCACGAGCCGTGCCGGCTGCAGAATATGCAAACATGTAAAAGAACGAGTTCTGGTTAAATTACATCAGAATTGAGCTTTTTGATGTCGATCCAAATGCTGTGCAGCTGACTACACCGCCGCCATCTTGAAAGTCAGTGGTGGTAATCATATAGGTCAGAGGAACAAATTTAAACTTTCTGGCCTGCATGCAAAACATTACCTGCCTGCCAGTACATAGCGTGATTGGCAGGGAACATGATAGAAGCTCCAAAACGCTTGAAACATCCAGCAAAATAGTCATCATAAACATAAAGCCAGTATAAAAGTTGGATGGTTCAGATCAAAGTACATTTATGTGTCGGAATGGTCCAGTCAAAGGCCATTCCTCATTATTGAAATCCATGTTTAGAGTAGCAGCTGAAGCAAACATCAGTGTATCTAATGTAAATATAAATGCATTGTACCCTTTTCAGATTTTTTAAAGTTTAAATAAACAAAACAGAATTTTACTTTCCTTTCCCCTTACAAACTATGCACTGCTCTGTACTGAACTGTTTTATAAAAGCTCAAAGAAATGCATTAAAATGTATGATTACATCATGAAGAAAACTAGAAAGATTGCAGGGTGTATTAAGACATTTGCAGTGCAAATATACCTGTCTAGCAGGTGACTGTGGATTCTGCAACCATTATTAATTATTAAAGATCTATGGAACTCAACGCCAGACTTGCATCCATAATGCATCTGGGTGCATTTTCCCAGTTTGCTCTTAATTTGAACTCCGAGTCATGCAACACGATTCCAGCTAGCAACATACGTGTCTCTTGTTTTATTAGGTGCAACTGCTTCAGACAGATTTGACCCAAGAAACTCCTGCTGATACAAAACATGCATAAACGGACTTTGGCTCAACAAACAGAGCATGAAAGACTATCAGATCTGTGTAACCCAATTCTACTGTCAGGTCCCCACTGTGCAACCCAAGCCATCACATGAAAGTCATCTGTTTAACTGACCTTGGGTGTGTGTGAGTGTTTGTGTGCTGTAATATGAGGGTGGTTTTAACGTGGTCCTTCATTAAAGTAGGAGTGTCAAACAGAATGATAAAGAGGAAAGGCGAAGCAGGAAGGGGGCGGCCGGCAGAGCAGAGTTTCTCTCCAGTAGTGCAACAGCTGCCATGCTCTCTGCTGCAGGCCTCGCCAAAACCTCTTCTCCCAAGTCCAAATCCCTCAAAGCCAAGGGCCTCCTCTTTAGGGACAACAACAACCACAAAGCCTCTGAGGGATGTAAAACTCCTTCTGTGAACTGTACTGTTGAGCGGTTGACAGCATTCAGATCATAACCTCTCGCAGCTTCAGCCCTCAGCAAGGACTCCAAATGTCATGTTCGTGGTCGTCACTTCTGACTGCATTTGATGTATTAATGAGAAATGATGGCGCACATAAAATGAAGGTTGGTGTAGACATGGTAGCCCAGGCCGCTACTGCTTTTCATCTGTTTCTCTCTAAAGTCAAACAGATATAAACAAAAAGATCTTCGACAGCAAAAATAATCAGGGTCAAAAACAAAGGCAGTTAAGCCTCTGTGGGAAATTTTCTCTTCCATTTGAATATTTTGCTTGACCGAATTGTTTATTTATGTTTACACAACTTTATGGCTATAACCTGCTATGTCGGTCCCAGAGTGGGCTCCACGTCCCACATCACGGTGTCTGTCTGTCCCCAGACAATGCTTTCCCAGTTGAGGAAGTGCACAGCTGCATGCTCCCAGAGATCTGTCTAGCCACCACTGAGCTGAAGATCAATCTGAAGACACACACACACACACACCCACGCACACGCGCACACATCCCAGCATGCCTGCTGCAAAATCAGGAAGAGGCAAGGTTCCAGGGTCACGAGAAAAAAGCTTGGATGGAAAAAGGCATTCTTTCACATGTTTCTACTTTTGGATCTCCATCATGGCAGGCTTTGTTTTGGCCTCTCATTAGGTTGGTTTTTGTCTCAGAAAATCTCAGTAATGGGGACTGATTTAAGGGGTTGAGCTCATAAATCCCAGAGGGGGAAAAAGACTAAAAAGAACAGGAGCTACAATTTTTCTGGGACAAGGTAGAATAAAAAAGTGCCAAGGCAAAGGCAGGGAAATGTTAAGATGTTTACTCTGGTGGTCTTTATCAAACAGGAGCTTCTTTTCTTTTTTTTTTTTCTTCATTTGAATGTTTGCACTGAGGTCCCACATCAGCACCCTGAAAGTGTCTTGTAAACAGTCAGCTACAGAAACCTTTGTAAATGTCAGTGAAACGTGGCAGGTCGGTTCAGTGCCTGGTGTTTGATCCAAACTGTCTGCGACACAGACAGAACGGAAAGCTTGACAACACAAAAGAAGATGGGCTAAATGCAGACAGTACTGTGAATTATCGCTTGAAATAATTAGAAGGGAAGGAGAGCTAAGACTGAGAAAGCAGGGGTAAAACCAGAAATGTTCTGCTAAGAAATGAGCATGCACTGTCCCTCCTAACCATTAATCATCTGGTCAAAAGTAAATAAAATCTCATTAAAGTCAGAGTCACCATCCTTTATGACTCTGCCCATGTTTAACGATGTAGTCTCATCTTTATTTATAATCAATCAGTATTAGCACCTATTACCACCATGTTTAAACTAATAAGCCATGTTCTATTCTGATTCAGCTACAAATCGCATAGTATCTTCCAGAAGGTCATTTAGGAGTGGTACAACATCTTGAAAAAGTAATCACTCCCCCTTTGACCTTTCAACATATTGTCATGTCATATCTAACAACCTCAATGTATTTTACTGGGATTTTATGTAAAAGTACTGCAGAATTCTGCAGTGGAAGGAAAATGATACGATGTGTATTATAGATTGACGTCAATCTTTCACTGGAGTCACAACTGCTAATCCTTTGGGGTTTATCTGCTAGGGCTGAAATTATTGCCATTCTGAGCCTCAACTCAGTCAGACTGAATGCAGGGTGTCTGTAAACACAAATAAAGTTTGTGTTGTAGAAATAAATGCTCACTCAGTTGGACTCTGTTCACTAATTATAGGCAATTGGTTGAACTGGATTTGCTTCAGGGGGTATGAGAGTAAACAGGGTGATCACACATGCTTTTTGTATGTAATTTTTTTGTAAAACAATAATTGAAAACCATGCATCAATTTTCCACCTCTACAAAGTTATAAAGCTAGCTTGTGCTGGTCTATCACATGAAAAGCTAATTAAATACATTGACGTCTGTGGTTGGAATGTGACAAAAGGTAAGAAAAATATCCAAGTGGTGTGAATCCAGGCAGCTGTATGTTTATAATAATTTGTTGGCTTGACTCTCAAGCTCAGTTTGATTTACTGAAACTGGGCTTAGCTGTGAATCAGAAAAATTTTTTATTGTATAATAATCTGTTATCAGCAGGCTTTGTGAGATGGTGTTTTTGCAGCCAAATGCAACTGTATAAAAAACGTTTTTTCTTTTTTTTGTCTCAGAGCAAGTTCCTGCAAAGCCACTCTGATTAAAATACTTTGTTATTCCTGGATATTTCCCATCATGTATAACATGAATTCTCATCCCTGAACATTCCTGTGTGGAACAAAGTGATTATGCTTGCAATTAGAGGATCACACAGGCACTTTCAACGTCTGGTAACATCTTCGGCTCTCTCACCTGCTTTCCCAGGATCGCAATCCTGGGTAATGCCAGGGGCTCCAGGAGGAGACGGGGATGAGGTCTGGGTCAGGACATGAGGCTTATCCCCCTCCTGAGGGCGACTCTTGGACGTTTCAATGCCTTTAACTCTCCTGGCATGGCGGTTCCCCTTGTAATGGGCCTCCGCCTGGCTCTGTGAGACAACAAGAAACAAACATACAAGTTTGTATGTTGAAAAAAATACACCACCAACAAGAAGTTGAGTTCAGGTAGCATTAGATTCTCTGTCATGTCTGCTTGTGAAACCACGGCCGTTTGCTAGCACTTTAATTACTCTATTTAGAAATCAATAGGCACACAGGAGGCTTCAGGAGGAGGTAGATTACAAGGAAGATCATGATACTTTGATTATATATAAAGACAGATAGAATGTATCATCAAAACACAAAGTTTTGATGATCGGGTATGAATTTTTAATTTCAACATGAAACATAGAAAAGCATAGTTTTATTTATTTAACCTAATTGAGGTAAAAAGAGATTGTCAACATCACAATGGTGTTTTTCTAGAAGAGAATAAGAACATTTGAATACTATGTCATTTAGAGTTCAATAGAGTATCAAAAAGTGGTGTAAGATCTCTCATTGTTAGAGGAGGAGGTGTAGTAGAAAGCTTAAGATCAGAGAGGACTGATCTGTTTCTAACCAGTTTTAACACCTGAAACCAGTTTTGATAGAAGTGTTCTGGTCATTTGAAAAAGTAATGTGCACCTGCAGTGCCTCCACAATAATCGAAAAGAGCAAATGTATTTTTTTGTTGTTGTTTTGTTTTGGATTTTTTCAATGTGGAAAAAACATTTTAGGAAATTATTTTGTCATATTATTTCTACAATATTCCTGGTATTGCTTGCAATGGATTTGAATAGCTTTGTAGAGGCAGACGAATGGTTTAAGGTACACTTTGATACATGCTGGAGATAGCTGAAGTTTTATTCTTTGTTTGCATTTGAAAAGTTAAAAAGTTATTGTTGCCGCTACTTCTGTGGGAATTACGTCAGACAACAGCAGCATGTTCAATGTTTCTGTCACTGCTGTGCAGAAACGCTCAAAGGCATGACACATTAGCACCTCTCTGAGCCCATCAGTGCCAAACAGCACTTTGAAAGAGTAAGGTGTCTGTTGGCAGACAGAAATTTGTGGACATACTGTGTAAAGATTGCTGCAATAATTCACAGATGTTCTAGCACACATGTTGAGCAGCCCTTATGTAGTAAAGCAGACCTGATATTTCAAAGATGAAAGGATCAGGATCAGTGCAGACAGACAGGTCCAGAGAAAGCATGATTGAAAGTGTGATGAGAGGATCTGTGCTGCTTGTGATGAAACAGTTCATCATGTTGCAATTAGTCCCCTAAAACACAGGCCCTTGAGTTCACAGCTAGCGTGTTTGTTGAACGTTAGATTCGGATGGATTGAGAGAGGACTGATGATAATTTCAACAGGAAAAGATGTGTGTCAGTCAGGTCGGAGGCAGAGCTCTGATGTCAGAGCTGAAGACTGCTGAAAAGAAAAAAAAAGTACACTTGAATAAGTGACAAAAACAACAGATTCGGAGAGAGGCTATGAAGTTGGAATGCAAACTCAATAACAGCGAGGTTTAGTTTTACCAGTATGGGGAGCAGAACTTTCAGCCGGCAGCGACGACACAGGAGAGTTTGTGTTTCATACAGTCGTTGAAAGGATGGAAAGAAGGAACACTTCATTAAAGAACTCAGTATACAGTATGAAATGTAAACATGTCAACTGTACGTTTTATTTCATTTGTTCTGGACGTTTTCTTTGGCAGGAATACCACTGATTAATGTCCAACAGCAGACATGGTGGCAGATGTTTTTATTAAACCTGCCACATAGTTTAAGACATATTTGGAATGCAAACAACGAAGGAGTTGTTGTAGCAGACAAGATTGTACTGAGCAGTACTTACACAGAGAAAGAGTACATGCTGGCCAGCGAAAATATGCTTAATCTGTGGCTCTTTAAGCGGTATTGTTATTGTTAGGTTTTCTTTTTACCATTGAGATACACTTTATGAACCAAGTCAATAAATAAGAGCTTTTTCCCTTTTTTTTTGTTTTTACTGTAAGAGCTTACTTTTTCAGATTGGATGACTTGTTTAATGAATGAAAGAAAGTAAGATATTAATTTAACTACCTCCTGAATGATTTTTGTTTTGCTGTGACGTGGAAGTAGCTGCCACATGTATGTTTATGGTAGAGATTTTGCTGTAATTACTCCTAGCACAGTACCTGCTTAGATGCACTTTGATTTGAGATTATAACATATTTGGAACCCTCAGCAGCTGCTTTAAATTTTGGGGGATTAAGTTTAATCAGATTTCACTTTACAGATGATTTGAATCGCTATGTTTTAGAATCATATACCACCTCTTGAACATTCCCCGTGATTCTAAAATTTACCATTTTTCTATTTCTGGTATACATTTACACAAGATTTCGGATTGAGATCATGTATATTTTTACCATCCTTCCAGTAGTATATTTATGAGATCAGACATTGATGTTGGAAGAGAAGACCTGGTTTACTCTTTATGCTCTAATTAATCTCAAAAGTCATTTGTGCTTAAGATCTGGGCTGAATTCATTTAATGAATGACTCAATACGTTTGTCAAAATAGTGTAAATCTTTCCACATTCACTGTCTTTTATGCTCAAACCTGAATTTGGCTAAAAGGATGAAAGACCTGATGAAGGAAAACAAAATGAATATAATCGAAATATCGTCACCACAATATTAAACAATAATATTGCAATGTCATGTTATTTTAATATACTTCAGGTGTAAATCCCGGCTTGAAAAAAGAAATGGCACACAGATCATTTCCAGAAGCTAGTAAAGATGATCTCTTGATGACAGACTATGCAGCAGCTAATGTGTTTGTTCAGAGAGTCAATTGTCAGGAGATTACACAGACATTAAGACCGTCTGTCTCTAGCCACAGTGTTCCTATATAGAGGTATGTGAGTCAGAACAACATGCTGGGTGGGATGCGGTTTATGTGCGGAGCTGTCACCGAAAGTCTAAATATACCACATGGTGACAGTAAAACAAAACAGAAATCACCTCAAGAGGCGCACAAACTACAACAAATGTGTGTGAACCTATTTGCTGTGTGTCAATCCGTACAAATTTTATTCAGTAAAAAACACAAACAGGCTGCTTGCTGATATATTTGGTGCTTATGAAGGTTCTGCATTTGACTCCCCAAGTACATTAAGTGAACTGAATCGCCATTAAGGAAGCTGGTCCGACCAGTTAATTTTCCCTGAGAGCCCAACAATGTCTGTATTGATTCAGGAGGCTGGATTACATATAGTTGCCAATGAGGGATTTGGTCTCGATGAGCAGCTGACAGCTGCGATGAGCGCTGAAAGGCTTAGACACTTTGACTGACACTTAGGACATCAAGCTGATAACAGGATCAAGTGTGGAGATGGCCTGGCTTGGTAAAAGCAGGCAGGGGGTGGTGAGTAATGTTACCAAGTCTGGTTGTTTATGTTAGCTTCATGTGTTACAGCATCTCAGACAGGAGCTGTCAGGATGAACCTTAAAGGGATAGGCCACAAGTTCTGTTAAAAGTTCATAGCCAGTTCATTAAAAATTCATGTTTTTGGAGCAGTTTTGCAGAAAATAGCGAGAAAAAACTGACGTTTCTAAAATGAAAGGTTCAACAAAGGATCAGCTTAAAGGTGTTCTTGCTCAATCGACCAGAGTTATGTTTTTTTTTAAATTATTTACATTTTTTCTCAATTGATTTGAACAAGGTGCATGTTACATTACAGCTGGGAAAAGACACAAATACCTGCAATATTAACAGGTGGAATAACTGCTTTTAATATTTTGACAAAACCTCCTCCAAAATCCTAAAACTGCCCTTCTGAACCTCTGCAGCACTTTTTTGAGCAACATGTGTTCCCTGTAAATTCAGATTTTAACTATTCCCTGTCAAAATGAACATGCTGAAGTGCTTTGGCAAAGCCTGCAGATTAAGGTGGAAAAAGTTATGGCGCCTGCAAAGAAAGAAGTGATGACTCAGAGGAAAAAGGGAATATAGGGAGATAGGGAAGTTTACAAATGCAATCTTAACCTCTTTTATCAGCTGCCAATCAGCTGCAAGAGATCTAAGTGTAATATAAAGCAGAAACAGTGTTGAACTTCAACTCCACTCTTGCATAGAACTTTACTAAAATAGAAATGAAACAACAGAAAAAAGTATCCCGGATATGTGAATGCTGCTGTTCATTATATTAAAGTCTAAACAACAGGATCATCTGGAGATGTTGAAGTGTAGCTACTGAGCTTGGCACAAGAGAAAGATGGGGAAAATGATTAGAAACATTGAACAAATGAGAAAAGAAGAAACGCAGTGAAGAGACAAGGACAAATATAAGAGATCTACATCAGCCTGCTTCTGCTGCAGCAACTGTGACGTCAGCCAATGCAGCTCCACAGAGACTGTGATGTCACTATTGCAGCATGCCACCAAGGTTATTCTTCATTACCCAGCATTTAGCACCTCACACCACCACACAGCGCTCCCACAATAGGGAACAAACCCCCCACTCTCCTCTCCCATCTCCTTCTCCTGTCCTTCTCCTCCAAGTCCCCTCTCTCTACCAGTTTCCCAAGATGCAAAGCTGCTGTCGGAGCTCGACGCTAATCCATGCCCTTGACGAATGCATCTTATAATAAGTAGTGGCAGGCAATTTTAGGGTTTTCCACACTGTAAATAATGCAGCGTGGAGAGAGGGAGGAAAATAGAAAGACGAGGCGAAGATCGCCCAAACAGGAAGCGAAAAACAGGAAGAGTCGAGAGCAAAGCTAATGCCAGGTGGGAGTGAGGGAGTCGGGGGTCAAGTCGAGGCAAAGCTGACAAAAATTTGTTCCAAAATTGAAAGTCAGGTTCACTGTAACATTTGGCTCTTGACAGAAGCAAAACATTTTGGGCAGAGAGCTGATCTTTTTCTATAAGGTTTGATCTTTTCCAGCTTATAGAGAAAACAAACAAAGCATCGCAGTAACAAAGTATTATTTTGCAGATGTACCGCAGTTTGTCCTCTCATCCTTGATCACGCTTGAAATAATCATGTGAGGGAGGAGTCAGTGCATTCCTGCACAACATGCTCTTAAAAATGAGCCAGACTGACACCTAGAATTAACAAAAACTCAAAAATACTCAACATTGTTGCTTTTACCTACAAAGAGTTTGAATCCTAATGATGATTTTTCTGTATTAAAGTTCGTTCATCTCTAAATCTAGCGAATTGGTCATCTTTGGAAGTCAGTTTAATTTTCATCAGGTTGTTGAGATTTAAGATGGCACAAATGGTCCTCCCACTATAGCTAATAACTTTGAAGAAACCACTAACATTCTTTATGTCTTTAAATATCACAATCGGTTTTTCAATTAGTTTTTAATTTATGACCTGCTGGATGAAATGTTACAGTCATAACAAAACCACGTTCATATTCTATGCATGTGATCCCAGTTGGTGTCAGCTTTCAGAACAGAGAATGGAAAATGAACACAAATTAAGACGATCTGAAGTGTCTACTCTTGTTTTTATCTCACATTATATTGTACAGTGAAGTTCACTTTTATCTGGTATAGCTACAGAAACCCCCCTAGGCAAAGTGTTGAGAACCCTGCTATGTTTACAGATATTACATAAGTGAAAATTGAGTGGGAGTGGGTCATAAAGTGAACCAGTTTGGAAAGGATTAATTTTTTAAAGAGCCATTCACATATCATATAGGAATCAATCACAGTTCATTGCAGTTGCTTCTAAAGATCTCTCAACCATCATGACATAAAAATTTAATTTAAAAATTAAATTATTTAAGACATGAACAGATTAATAAATTGCTTTATACCAACGTTAAAGCAGTCATACATGTGAGTTTTGTAGCTGGATTAATGTCTCTTCTTTACAGATTTATATCTAGAGCAACATCTGCCATAACTTCTATCTAAACTAAAGGGCCCCAGTGCGTGATCTCCAGCAGTGGGTCTCAAAGTATTTCTTATATAAACATGTCTGACTGCTTCCTGTTGCCTATGAGGAAACAAGAGAAGTCTACAAAGAGAAGATTACAGCCCTGCTGCTGCCTAACCACACTGAAACCATGATTGTAGATGTGCAGTGTATATATAGCAGCGGTCCACTCCTAAATGTTATGTACTGTGCATGGCTGGACAGCAGGGTCCTCAATTCTCCCCCACAGAATCAGTAGAGTCACACCTAAATTATACAGTGTGAACATGATATTTTGCACTGACGTTGTCATGTTTCCATCCTCATTATCCACATGACAAAAAAGAAATAGAAATAAAATAGCAGATGGTTTAGCATCACTATTCATGACACACCTCCGGTTTTGGCTTCATTCATCAGTTGGCAGTCACATATGTAGGTTGTGGATGGGGTGCGAGGTTTATAATGTTTATCTGAAGTGTCCCCAACATGTTTTAGAGCTCAGTTAAACTTCCTGCTGTTTATGCCGTCGTGCTTTAAGCCGTGCTTTAAGTGCTTGGTGCTTCTGCTAACTGTATGCCGTCTTGAAATAAATTCCAGCGAGGTCAAATGAGCCCAAACATTGACCAGAGAAATGCACAACATCCTCTGCTCCACTATCTGCTATGTGGAAAGGCATAATGGAACAGAGAGCTGTCCAGCATATTCCAATGGGAGACGTGTGGAGAAAACAATACATTATAGCGCAAATGTAAAAGGTGCAAATTCTTTCATGAAAAAGAAATCATAACTGATTTTCCAAACATAAAGAGCTTCATTTAATAAGCTGTAGAACCGTAACAGTAACTCATATTCATCAAGTTCTCTGTAATTTGGATGTTTGGGTGATTTGTCTCATTCCTAAATGCTGTTTATTACTATTTAACAGCTTAATATTCTCTTAAGTGAGGTACGTGTCTGGCTTGATTCAGACTGCCCTAAAGAATTCCACAAATATTTTAAAAATAGCAAGTTTCTTTCTGCAGGTAAGCCCATAATTATTCATACCATTAATTCGCTTACAGATTTAGATTTAAAATGAATATTTAAGATTACTAACATGCTCCTTCTGACTGGAAGTAATATTAAAGTCTTGCAGCAGTATTCCCAGAATACTGACCCCAATCTAATAGTGAGTTAAATATTAGGGCGATGGCAAGGAAGTTGCCAGCATGTAGGTTATCACCAAAGACGTAAAAATTACAGTGGAAACATGAAAAAAAAAGAAACTGGGTTTGATTAATGTTACATAGTGAAGATTGTTCCATTGCTTATGAATATTGCGAAAAATATTTATTGATATACAATTTTTAAAAGAAATTGTAATAACTCCTGACAGATGTCTATCTCTTTATTTATTAGAGACAGGTGTGTTTGTTGAAAGAATGTCCTTTTACATCTTAATGTGCCAAAAGTAAGAAAAAAGTGAACGCTTAATTCTATATTTTATGTTTTATTTACCTAATTAAACAAACTAGATAAGGACCATGAATTTTCATAATAATTTGTAAAGGTGTACAGTCTCCTTAATCGTACTAATTGTAAAATGTATTTACATTTTATCACAACCATATATGTCACATGGGATGTATGTCATGTGACATATATGGCATATGTGATATGTCACACATGCCATGTGTGCCATCCTATGCCATGTGATGGCATGGGATGTTCTTGTGAACGTCACAGATGTTCCTCATAGAGGTTCAATGGTTCCTCTACCTCTGAGTTGAAGCGGATCTGACAGACGTTGCAGGAGATGACCGGCCGCTTGGTCTTGACCAGAGGCACTCCGAAGGTGTGGTTTATCACAGCCTTCTGCACGGGGTCCATCTGCACAGGAGAAGACACAAACAAGGTGGGGGGAAGAAAAGAAAAAAATATGTCAGCTGTAATCAAATCTTCCAGGTGCGAACTCCTAAAGTTCAAGACCCATAAGTCAATAGGTCAGCCTTCCATCATCATGTGAAAGATGAATGTGACCTGTGACCTCTGCCTCTAATGGTTGATGGCAGGTATGGTGAAGAAAAGCCTGAACTTGTCATGACCGAGCTGTAATGGTGTAGAAGTAGAAGAAGTTACTATGTTATATAGTATCCAGCTGAATGGAATGTTTTAGTAGCACTTGATGTAATCTGAATATATATTTATATAAATAAAGAAAAAATTGTGTAAAAAGTAAAACACAGGATGTGAGAAAAGGGTTTTTCTACTTTTACCTATTGCCTTCCGTACATTTTATTTGACTGTTTTCATTTGTCTTCAAAAATCAGTGAATCTGCATTAATCTTAATGCCTTTCATAATTAACAGATTCTACTCTTAAACCTTTCACATTTTCTGTCTCAACTCAAGTCTCCACATATTTAATTAGAATTTGATGCGATGGACCAACACTAAGCTGAATTGTGATTGCTTTTTTTTCCAATGGTTTTTTTCTTTCCACTTCTCCAAAACAACCCATTAAGTGCACAAAAAACAGCTGTTAGAGTTTTCGCAGTTGTCGGATTTAAAACTTCTCCATCAGCTTAATACCAGACGTGTCTGCAGTGTTCCTTGGTCATCACGATGCTGCTACTTTAATGTTCTCTGACAACTCTGATGCTTTCACAGAAGCAGCTGCAGTGAGACGAAATTATGCAAAGGTTTATTTTCTCATTATGTTTGAAGGGCGGTTGGATGCCCATGATTTCATTTGAGCATTTTAGAGCAAAAGGGGGTGAAAACAAAAGCCTCCCTTTTCAGATTTTATTTTTCTTTTTCTGTCATAAATAAGTGGTGCACTTATTTTACTGGCTAAAACTCTAGAAGTTTAAAAAAAATAAACATTTTTCAAAGTATGAGCCTTTTTGCTGGCAAAGACTATAACACACACAGACATAAGACTGTTTACAGCGTCTTTCCTGTGTTTTCATTCAGCCCATTGCTACAACCCAAACCCATGCATCATGACCCACATACAGCAACACTTTGTCCCTGCAGTAATTATTTCAGCTGGGATGCCAGTCATCTGTTTGGTGCTAAGAGCGTTGTATAAATTTAACTAACTAGCTTAGCAGCACCTTGAATGTGTCAGCGTCTAAGCTGTCCTAAATAAATCTGTCCCCAACACTAAAGACGCTGCCTCCATTGATCTAAAAGGGGATCCATTCCAGTTGTTTATCTGTGTTTGAAGCTGAATTTATCCAGCAATCATTGTTAGCATTAGTCTGGATTTCCACCCCAGACAACTGTCTGGAGCAAGCCCACAGCTAAAGCGAGTAACATTATGAAAATAAGTGTCTGGGTTTATGAAAGCAAGAAAAATAAACTGCACTCTGTGGTGTGAAGAACTGAACTGCTTTGATGTTTTGGTGCTTTAATGAGTATTAGGTCACGAGATAATGAATGCTCCATCAGTGCTTCAAGTCTGATGAAAATCAGCTGTGTTGGAGATGCTGATAAATGCCAAATAACTCGGCTTGTCATTTAATTGGACTGCTTGAAAAATAATTTTAAAAAAATTACATTTCACTGTTATCTTATATACAAATGAGTGAATAACTGTGGGAGTCACAATGTGTGAAATCAGTCAAATCAATTTTCTAAAGAGTTAAATTGAAACAATATATTCCTTGGAGCTTTTCACTTCCGACTCCTTAAAATGAATAGTTATGTGAATAGGGTAGGAACAGACCAACAAATGCTCCTTCTGGAGGAGAATGAGTGATAGAGAGGGGGAGGAAGACTAATTGGAACAGACTGAAAAAATAAACTGAAGAAAAACTGGGACAGAGAGAGATACAAAGAGAGAGAAAGAGGCCTGGTGCGGACATCCTCACATCACGCATTCTTATCTCATTTGGCTTTCTCGGGCGAGTTCCATGACTCCCTCTTGTTCTCTCCACGTAAACGGACTAAAGCAAGCTCTGCTCTATACGGGCCATAAATTCAGATCCTGATACTTCCTTGTACTAGTGCTCAGAGTTCCCAAACTTTTTCCACAATTAATCACATGAAAATCACAAACATCTAAGTATTTTGTTAAGATTTTTAACATAATTTGCAAACTTTTTCCACATGTACAATTTTGAAAGTGCTTTGTATTTAGCCTCTCTGAGTCCATGTGAAAAGAAGAGTGTAGACAATGACATCTTTGTCTATTTTCAGCTCAATCTCAATGTCAGGGTTTCCCCCAGTATGTTATAGGCCTGGTGGCCCGCCTGCTTTACGAGCCCCACCACCAGGCTAAGCCTATCTTATGTTTTTAGAAAAATAATAGTAAATAAAAAAACACATTTTATTTATTTTTTTTAAGCTGGATTGCAAGCATCTCTGTTGCTCTGAGCGTTTCACTGGCTGAGTAGATTTATTCTTAAAAGATATGTTTATAGAAGATAGGTTTAAAGTTTATGCATTTGAAGCCGGACCAATCCCACCGCTGGTGCCTCTGCACGTTGCAGAGCTGCTGACTTAATTTTTATTAAACAGAAGTGCAAATAATTGATATTCATTTTAATTGTGTTTTTTGATTTGTTGTATTTAAGATTAGTTGTGGATTTAAATATCGTTTCACTGGTGATGTTTTCCTGTAACATATAATTACCCAGTAATATTTTTACTTTTCCTGTCTACTTAATATTTTTTAATACAAAAACACGGTGGACAGCCTTGGCGCCCCGGCCACCGGGCTTAGCCATTTTCTGGGGGAACTGCTGAATATGGATTAAAAGAGAACATTTTTGAACTGACAATTTCAAGTCTAACCACAAATTCTCAGTTATTTTTGTGTCTGAACTTTGATTGGGCCGCTGGGGCGGCTATGGCTCTGTGGGTAGAATAGTCATCTTGTGATTGGAAGGTTGTTGGTTTGCTTCCAGCTTCCTCCTGCCACATGTCGGTGTGCCCCTGGGAAAAGCACTTAACCCCAAATTGCCTACTGATCTGCATATTGGTGTATAAATGTTTGAGTGAATGTGACTCTAGTGTAAAGCGCTTGGAGTGGTCAAAATGATTGGAGAAATACTATATAAGTTCAGACCTTTTAAACACCTGAACATTTTTTAGCTAAGCCATTCCGTTGTAGCGTTGGGTGTATGTTCTGGCTTGTTGTCCTGCAGGACGGAGAACCCCCGCCTCAGTCAGGTTCTTGCCTGTAGCTTTGAGTTGTTCAACTGATCTCAGCTCTGAGTAGCTTGTTTCCTTTTTTAAACAACAGCATCCCCAGATCATGATGTGGCCGCTTGACCATGTAGATGATTGAAGGCGATGTTTGTTTTCCACAAACTTTGCTTTCATCTAATCAGAGCAGCTTCTTCGACATGTTTATTGTGTCCCCTACATGATTTACGGCAAACTGGTTGCAGGACTTCTGATGGGCTCGTCATGTTGACAGCTTCTCGTAGCTGAGCTGCGGATACATGCAGCTCCTCCAGAGCTCCTCTTATAAATGGCGTCCTCGCCTGACCTGTCAGTTTAGCTGCAGTCCTGTTATAGCTTAAGAGGTTTGGAGTTATGTCATCATCTTTCCGTTTGAAATTATGAATCCAATAGTGACATAATTTTCCATATTCTGCTTGTTCTCTAATGTTTTCTAACAAACTTCTGATGAATTTACACACAGACGGTTTGTAGGATTGTAAAGCAAACAATACATTTTCCTTCCACTTCACACAAATACCAGAGTCGATACATAGAGAAAGCTGTCAGCTGTGTGAGCAACCCTTAAAAAAATGGCATCACCTTGTTAGACAATGCACTTGTAAGCCGCATACCGAAATCAGTCTGAGCTCTGCAACCCGGAAGTCATGATCTGACCCATTATTTTCGTGCCTGAGCAGAGTTGAACATGAGGCTGAACAGGCGCGGTCCCCGTCTCAGATGAATCATCGGGTTTCTCCCCGGCTTGCTCAGGCCGGCTCTCTGGGTGTGGGTCACCTCCGATCCATCAACTCTATTCAGCTGTTAAAAACACAGCTGCCAACATGCCTGTTTGGAAGGCAGCTTGTGTCTTTTCTCACCCAAAGAGCCCTCCAAAAAGCATGTTCTCATGAAATAGGAGCAGAACACAATGATGACACCACACAGGGATTTTCCAGAACCCCACTTGGACACAATTATGAGAAATTTTGGAAGTAGTATTTCTGGAATCTGATGGAAGTTAATAAATTGCACATGTTTTTTGCCCGGTTCATGAAAGCTCAGCCAGATGTGGGTAAGCCACAAAAAACGCCAGTTTCAGGGCATCAACAACCCCACACGACTCAAACAGCTTTAGCAACAATGAATCATCTTCTAGTTCACCACAAAAACATAAAACTCATCAACCTTTTACACTTTGGTGTGAATTTTGCTGTCATCTTCTATAACTTCCTCCCACACTTGATCAACTCACTAAGACAAAAACAAAAACAAAGGAATTGGCTTTCTTCAGTGAAGAATGTACTATTTACTATCACAAGACCCATTCTGCCAACTTTTGAAGCATAGGCTCTGACACATTTTGCGTTGATCCAAAACATCCGAGCACAGTTGGGTGAAAGTTTGAAAGGAAAGGCTGTTTGGTACTCACCCTCTTCTCCTCTGTGTCTTTGGAGGTTTGAAGCTGCATTATTCCTCCTGTGTTTGCACTGCTCTCTGAGGTGAGTGCTTGAGTCTCAGCATGTGTGAGACAGAAAGTGTGTGGTACACCTTCTTCACTCATTCAGCCTGCTTGTACTGTGTCAATGCCCGGCTCCGACAAACTCTCAGAAAACAAGGCTTAACACCTAGTGATGCATTCCCAGCTCTGAACTTTCCTGTTTTGTTTTTTTTGTTGTTGTTGTTTTTTTTTTACATCATCTCTGCTTTCCTTCAAGGTGCTGCACCAGAAATCCTTCTCTTCAACATGTGTCCTATCAAGTGCCTGGATCTGTTGTTCAGCCTCCTCCTCCTGTACAACTCAACTACTCCTCTCAGAGACACGCTTCAGTGTATTTTCTTCTGCTTCCCAGTTTTCTCCTCCCCTTCTGTCTCTGCATCTCCCACTCGCTCTCCTTCCCTTCATGCATTCTTCATCCAGCCAAATGCTCGGATTAAGTTTCTAACTGTCCTTTTTCCTCAGTCCCCCAACCCCCTCCACCTTGGGTTCACATCACAGATGTCATCTTTTTTTTTTTTTTCCTGATCCCTTAATTTTAGCTGTTGCGTAATGAAAAAAAGTGTGTGTTACTTGCCACATAAAACATGTCTGTGAATCTCCTAGTTTTTGTTCATATTATCAGTATTTCGAAAACGATCTTCATAAAATATTTCGGACATGTTTTTCTTTTTCGCTCTGGTTTGGCTATTTACATGTGAGAGCTCAGAAAAACTCTTGGAAATTTACCGAGACAAACTCAAGCATTTCTGGCACTCGGAAGGATTCAAATTTTAGGGTGTCTCACATTTAAACTCAGACATTTTGCTTGTTAACACAATCCCAAGTAGGAAATGCTGACTTCACAACAAATGGAACAATAAGTGTTAATCTTGTTATGGTCAACTTTTGTGTAACACAGAACCCTCGAAATTCAGGGGCCTCACTTTGATTTTGTAAGTGGCTGTCAGATGAGGTACACTAAAAATGTAGTTTTATTATCTATATTATCTATAGTGGAGCTTGAAATTTATATGCTGTTGAGAAAAAGGTAATGAAGACAAATTGTGTCTAACCGGGTTGTAGACGTTCATGGTTTAAAATACCTATTTAATCGAATTTAGATGATTCGGTCAAATGTTAGAAATTGTCTTGCAACTGTAAAAATGTATTTAAAAAATTTAATAAATGCTTAAATATGTATAATAAATAAAGGTTCTGGGATCTATACTATAAATACAACGCATAATCTTCAAACAATATCAAAATCTGCAATATGCACACATTTAAGATTAGTATTTCCCGAACCAGTTGTCTCACGATCATCTAAACTTTGGGTTTGCAGTAATTTTGTTGTTTTGTTTTGGACTAAATGTCTTTTATGTTTTTTGTTTTTTTTTGTGAGTTTTATCTTTAACATAACTTTTAAAAAGCCTCGTTGTTTTATTTTGGTAATTCAACTTCTTTTATTTGTTGTGCTCCATCTCAGTTTTTCCTGTTTAACGAGTTAATGAGTTTGTTCTCCCTTTTTGTCTGTGCTTGGGTTTGGTCATAATCATTTTAATTATCATTACTCATTCAGTACCAGCTGAAGCAGTTTAGATTCCTTTTTTCATATCACCCATAGTGTCTGTTAAAACATACTTTCAGGTTCTGTTTGTGTTTTGTTCAGTTATATATATATGTAAAAGGGGCACAAATGTAACAGAAATGTGCAAATAGCAAAAAAAATAAATAAAAAAAAAATAACAAAAAGAGGTTTGGAAAATTTAAATAAAGCTCATAAATTTTAGCTATTAGCTAGAAAACACTGCAAAAATGAACTTGCACCACACATGGGTGGAGAGATAATATATAGGAAGAGTGTTTTGATTGCTCAATCTAAGAGCTAAAATGTTAAATGAAAATATTCAAGATTCACACTGTCACACCAGAGCTTTGAAGACAGAGTAATGGCACTGAGAAGTCCTTTGGAGGAGTGAATGAAGTCATTTCCAGGAGATTTTTCTTCCTCAGTTAAATCTCTGTGATTACTTTGCCTTAAAACTCCAGTATTTTATGGCTCTGCTTTAGGAGCCCGACACGAGTGCAGGGCTTTCAGACCCAAAGTGAAATAGTGCGAATGTACATCAGGACAACCTGGAGCTGCAATAAAAGTCAGCCTCATCACTGTCTACGGGCACATTGAGTGAGACAAGCAGCTAGAGGACAAATCCCATTAGAGGACAATTAAGGCTGTATTCAGCTTTAGGAAATGCCATTTCTCTGCTCGGCTATGAGGCTAATAACCGTCAGTGTGGAGTGGAGTCCCATTATAGCTGTACAAACTCAGCACAGATCAAATAAAAAAATAAAAAAAAGACTGACAGAAGTATCAGCTATTAGATGAACGGGGAACAATTCGCTCTGCTAAACTGCAACCTCTTCATTAAAAATATCTTTGTAACTAAAATTGTACATATGCTGCTGCAGAGGGGCATTCAGAAGTTGTATAAGAATCCTGCAGATACTCTCCTATGCTAATCTTGCTATAGAAATGTACTCATCTGCAGAATACACAAATACAAAACGTCTTGGAATGCCAAGGGCTATGACTTCCTCCGCAGCAAAACATCAGTACGATAGTTTCCTTTTTTTGTCGGCTTTCTTCTCACAACACACCTGGCAAATGCAAAAGTACTGCAAGATCAGCTTCAGGCAATTAATTGTGTTCTGCTAAACATTCAAACCAAACACGTTTAAGTCATACTCTGTAGGATTGTACTGTAATTTTGGAAACAATGTTCAAGCCACTAGAGATGGGTAGAGTACAAAAAAATTGTGCTAAAGAACAGAACAACTTCAACATATTTTACTCCTATAAAAATAATTTGCATAAATGCTCCTCAAGGACTAGGTAATTGATCAAAACAAATTTCATTACTTTAAAAACTATGTTCTATTATTTACAGGGTACTTCTGAGGATAATATATAAGTATTTACTCTTTGATTTCCAAATGTCTCAGGAGACTTAGCAGACATTTACAAGAAGGCTCCCTTTAACATTAACTTCAAGTGTCTCTGCATCTCATGGTATTGTGGTTAAATAAATAAGTATCACTCAAGTAAGAGTAGCGATACAA
The DNA here is from genome assembly GCA_010277075.1 of Poeciliopsis retropinna. Classification (NCBI taxonomy): domain Eukaryota; kingdom Metazoa; phylum Chordata; class Actinopteri; order Cyprinodontiformes; family Poeciliidae; genus Poeciliopsis; species Poeciliopsis retropinna. The sequence continues at coordinate 12,422,795 of VMRM01000009.1, read as the reverse complement.
TGTGTTACTCAAGTCAAAGTCAAAGTAGCAGTTTTGGTACTGTAAAACTACTCCTGGAAGTACGTTTTTCCAAACAGTTATCCAAATAAATGTAATTGAGCCATGTAACTAGCTACCCGCCCCTGAAAACTACTCATGTTGTTTTCTGTGAAATGAATGACAAGGTCCTGTGTGTGTTTGTGTTGGCAAGTCTGTCATGCTAAGGTCAGAGTGTCCTCCAATCCTTCCTTATGGCTCCCTCTCCTGGCCGCAGACCTCAAAAACACCTCTGGTGCTGCCTCTCAGCTGTCAGCTGCAACAGCTATTAACATCCGTTGAATCCCTGTGGACCTTCAGACGTACTTAACTCACAGGAGATGAGGATGGGGAGCAGAAAGATGGAACAAAAAGCTCAACTAAAGAGAGAGAGAGAAAGAAGGCTCCAGAGGGAGTAAGTCAGAGTAAAGAAAGAGGGATTAAATGGCTCTGCTAACAGGAACAAGAGGGCAGAAGAAGTGCTTGCAAATTCCAGTGTCTCCATAAATTTACATCTGCTGCTGCATAGAGAGGCCATGTGACTTGGTTCAGTTTGGCAGTGAACATGCTTCCATTTCTTTTATTGCTCACCCAGGACTATTAAAATGACTTTATTATTAAAGCATGTTAAATAATGCACAGAACGATTCTTGGCATTGCCATGAATGTTTAAAGCGCATGTTGATATTCTGTCAGAGGGCGCTGCTGTATTTCCCCTTTTGCAGTCTGCAGCCAAATATCCCAGATGACACACGGAGACATGGCCCAGGAATGATTTTACACATTGCTGACAAGAAAGCTGTTGACATTGTTCGTTGGAGCCTAAAGGAGCAGACACTCCACATTATGCTGAGCTGGTGAGATGCTGAATCTCTCTGCAGCCTTCTCAGACTGACGCTAGTTAGAGCCAGAGGGAAGAGAGAGCGGGAAGATCCCTCTCTGCTCACTCAGAGTACACACCGCTTCAAACAAACTGCTGGGTTTGAAGTGCGCAGCTATAAGGATGACCTCAGAACTCCGCTTTAATTATTGCTCTTTCATTTTTGCAGCAAGGCGAAGTGTTTGCACATAAGGTATTAGTGAGTTGGGAAAGTCCTGCTAACGTACAACCCTATCAGGCTGTGTATCCACTTCCACGTAATAAAATGTAACGGCTGAAAAACATATTCCTGCAGCTGTATGGTGCAGCAATATAGTCCCATGTAATTGTGTAGAAATTGGTTTATGTTCTGCTTGCAGTGGACAATTGAAAAGACCTCAGCATGTTGTGTTTGCCTGGGTCCGTGTCAGCTCTTACGGTGTTGAAATTGTGGAAGAGACTCATGCTGTGTGGAGGAGGTGGGCTTTCCATAGGAAACTGTAGGAAGGGCTTCATGTCCAGGTGGGGCTGAATCACCGTGGGGGTCCGCAGGAACGTCGGCACTGCTGCCCCGGCCCGATTAATGCCTCCTGAACATAAAACAAGGAGAAAAACACACAAAACCATAATTATATGTTTATGTTCTATTTTGTGTGAATGAAACAATTTCGTGTGGATTTTATGCTGCCTAATATTTTGCAAAATTACTAAACATGTAAAGAAATTAAGGTGAGAGACAGAAAGCTGGTTAAAGATGTTCTGAGCAGTTTTTTTTTTTTTTGTGAAATAAAACTACATCAGACAGGCATATTCAACTATATTTGGTTAACTTACATTTGTACATTATAAAGCAGATATTAACACATTATTTAAAGTTCTTTGGTTTGTAAACTTTCCCCTTTTTCTTCTAACAACTGACCACACATTTCTCCCAAATGAAGGTTTTGACCCTGGATCCAATTAATACACACATTTCCCACCCAAAAAAATCCAGCTTGCTGCTTCTCCTATTCTGCCGAATGACCATTCAGTCGGAAACTTGAAAATCCTAACTTTTTCTGATCCATTAACACATCATAATTAAGCAGTCAAAAGTTGCACTAACGACAACACTACTCTTTGTTCTTGGAAGTTGTTCTTGAGTGAAGTATCGAGTGTTTTTTTCCCCTTTGTTTAAAATGAGTTTTTCCATTTCAAAGCTACTTGTTCCTCACACACATGATGTGACTTCGCTTCTGCCCAGAATATAAATAATATAAATAACTTTTAGCAGAAATGGTAAGAATACTGGATTATGGTATCAAATGGAAAAAAAAAAGTTCATGTCAAAATCTCAAATCATCATGGAGTCCCCTTTGAATCCACCCGTCCATTGACTTGACTTCTTGACTGTGCAGAAGTCAAGAAGTCTAGTCTTGACATAAGGGCAGAACTTATGTCTATTTCCAGCAGTCAAGGCACGAGTGGCAAGGAACATCCTGGACCGGTTACCAGTACATCACAGGGCAAACAGCAAAACAGGTACACACTAGACTAATCAGATGATCTAACAGATTTATTTTTGGGCTGTAGGATGGCCCATATACACAGGAGGAACATGCAATCTTCTTGAAATCCAAGACCTTTCTGCTGCAAAACCAACAGTGCTAGAGTGACTGGAGCATGTTTTATACAAAACAAAGGTCATTGTGTGAGTGACGCAATCAATCAATCACATGCACATCAAAAGCTGTGTCTTCTGCAGCCTAGATGTGTCTAATCACAGTATGGTAGCTGTGATTTGTGCAGAGAGTTCAGGCTGCTCCCGAGAGATAGGGTGAGAAAGAGGGAGGGGCTCCGAGTAGAGCCGCTGCTTCTCCACATCGAGAGGAGCAGCAGAAGTGGTTTGGGCAACTGGTTAGGACTCCTCCTGGCTTAATGAATGAATGAATGAATTCATTCAATGAATTCAATGGATGGATGGATGGATGGATGGAACGAGAGTGGAGTTTAACAGAGAGAAAACCGACAAATTGTGAATTACGCTGATGTCAACTCTACAGATGACCTCTTACAAAAACTCCATTTTCTCACCAGTGTTCCCATTTTCCTTCTGGCTCTCTTTAGCCCCTCTCCACTTCCCTAACCTCTGTCAAGGATGATAGTGATGGGCTCCACATAGCAAAACTCAGCCTCAGCACGCTCTTAGATTAAGCCTCTTAATATCCGCAACTGGATTTCTGTGGCTTTTAAATTCCTCTGAGACTTAAAGCTATGCTGCAGTCCTTTTTGGGATCACTCTAAGCTACTCATCTGCTCGGTTACTTGCTCTCCTCTAGCTGCATTTGTAACTGCAATGCATTTCCCTCCGCTGCCTTTCCAGTTTCCACTGAGTAATGTGGGAATTATTTGACACCTCTGCGTTTTTTGTTTTTGTCTTTTTTTTTCCCCAAGGCAACCATCAACCAAAATCTACCAGACAACATAACTTGATTGCTGTGTTGGCAAATTATGAAGTCACCAGATGGAGACTCGAAATTTTTAAATTAGAGAGTGTAAGGAAAAGAGGGGGGGATTGAATGTTGAACGAGGTGAAAATGCTGCCTCAGCTGAAGCTTGTCTGCCTTCTGCTGAACATCTGTAGGCCTGCAGGTGTGGAGGACTGAGTCATGAAGCATTAAAGAGTCCTTCACAAAGCAAGCAATCAGTCTTCATAGGGAAACACATGTATCAATGCATAAAACCAGATCCCAAACATCAATAAGACAACATCAGTCACTGACACACATTCAGCTGCCTTCAGCAAGACCCTATTGAAGACCCTCACTGGAGATTTCATATTTAGTAACAATAAACTCTTCTCCAAAAAGATAACCTGCACCTTTGAATATTTATGTTTTTTTATGGCTTGTGCCTGTTGGTAACTTTCAGCTCATCTCTTTTAGCCTTTCGTCACTCTGATACAGAACTGTTAGCGTTTACGTTTTGCTCATTCCACCTTTCAGTTTTATGGACAGTGTAAACATACAGCTTTGGGACTTTAAAGCCTGTAACATTCACTGGGAGGGATGCGAACAGATAGGCGATACTCCTGCTGCTCTGTCCTCCAAAGCCTCCTCGGTGACAGCAGCACGCTCTCTGAGGTCGTGCCACTAAAAACAAGGCTAATATCGCACTGCTAGAATGCATTAATCACGACACATTGTCGTGCCTTGACACATGGCCTGCATTCGCCTCCTGGCAGAAGCCGGTTGAGGCGGTTAGTGCTCTGCTTGAAGAGCAGCAACACTTTGTTCGCTGAATTTGCACAAGCGGTGATGTTTGCAGCTCCCCTGTGAGTCTGCGCTCGGAGCACGGAGGCTGCTACTGGCAGCGGGTCAGGCCGTGTCTGGCAGGAAGACAGAGAGACAGGATGACTGGAGGACACAATGTGTCTCTACAGCAGCAGCGGGCGGAAGGGGAATCTGAGGATCTGGCTGAGGCAGGGGGACCAGACGTGAGCGAGACACGCAGACGTTCTCTGGGCAAAGACAGAGATTGTCCCATCAGGGACAGATGTGATTTGTGGATGTGCGCGTGTTTATCAGTTAGATAAATCATACTTGGGCTACAGTGTATAATTACTCCATTAATTTAATCTCTCTTAAGGGATATTCTTATGCTGTAAATCAAACAAATAGCTTTATAGAGTGGGAGATAGACTCTGCGGCGAGCGAAGAGCTACTCTTCGCTCATACCAACGTATATTTGTGATATACGTTGGTACGTGTACGTGCATTAAAGTGAGAAGTTTGAAAGGGAAATTTTATGACAGTGGAGAAAACAGGCATATGGCACAATAAACTACAAAGAGCTTTGATTTGATGGGTTTTGTTTTTTTTTTGCTGCACATTGAAGAATTGGGAGTGCAGGTGAAAAACATTAAGCTTTACTGACTGAACTCAAAATTTTATAATCTTATAATAGCTAATTACAGTGAACTCCAGCTGCACACAAACAATTCTCTCCAGTAACATTTGAAGGATTATTTACACCAATACTTTGCATGTGAGTGATTAATACTGGACAGTTATTAAGTTTACCATCTTCCTTTGATTTGGGAGGACATAACGTAATACTTTGGTATAAAAAACGTAATAATTCCAGCAGGAATAAGTACTTTTGGCAGCAGAGGCATGTGTCAGCTATTGATGTAAAATTAAACCTGGGATATCCATAATGCATGAAATGCATTGTGGATAAAAGATTGTTGTTCTTTGAACTTGATGATATGACGCACCAAAATCACCACTTCATGCTAGACCCCAAGCAACCTGGATCCTAGCCACTCCTCCTCCTGACTTCCAAATTAAATGAGAAAACAAGATTCACTTTAATCTGAAGAGGATTTCAGAACGCAAAGCAACATTTGGTCCTTGTTCTCTTCAGCCCTAGCTATATCTGATGTTCTTTCTGGTTTGGAGTGACTGGACACTTGAACCTATAACTGAGTCTTCAAATTAGCACCTAAAGACATCTGCAAATACTTCCTATTTCAGCTTGTTCTCTTTTCTGCAGGGTTTGTTTGTGGCATTGTGACAAAAAAGCTTTTTGAAGACCAACAGTGGCTTATGATGGTAGAAAGAGATTTCTGCTGGAGCCGATACATGCTGTAGTTTAAGCTGTTCCCATGTTAACTTTGCTCTATTGTGATACAAAAAGAATACATAAATTCATGTTTTTAATTTAATCTAAATTGGAGAATATTATTATCTTTTTTCAAACATGACCGAGTTTTTATTTGAGTTCACACTTGAGACTTCTACTTGTACACAGACAGCAATGATTTGGATTTACATTTGTTTTTTGATACATGTGAATAGAAGCGAATGAGACAACCATGTTGACAATGTTGTCAGGTGTACAACTGCAAAAGACCAATCTGCCACATGCACACAAGAAGATAGGAAAACAAATAGGGGGCAAAAAACTGTTTTGGTTCAGGTTGCTTAGTGGAAAATAAGAGAACAGAATGCAGCACATTTTATTACAAAGTCTTGTTTAAAAAATGTCTGTCTGGGTTCTTACATCATTGACCGCTCTCCTTACTCATCTTTGGGAAACATGCAAGAACACACTTAAGCACAGATTTATAGACTGTTTCAATGAAACACAACTTATTCCTTTGATTTCTTCTTTCTGTTTGAATATTTGGGTCGTCAACATCATCTATCCAGGCACAACCATCTACATCTACCCCATGTGTTGAGTAGGCAGTTCCTACCTTTGGAGTTCAGAATCATTTTTTATGCAGCACCAAAAAGCAATCTGGCTGGAGAAGCTGGGAACGTTTTTTACAGTTTGAGATTACATTTGTTGTGAATTTGTGCGATATAAACAAACTGAGCTGAAGTGAATTCAGTTAATTCACGCATTAGGAAACAAAACAATGTAAGTACAGTATACAGTTAAACACTTTTTTTCTGTCTTAGTGACTGTACGGTGCTGCTGAAATGTTGCTAAGGGTACAGCTCTATTTGGAAGAAGCACCAATGAGCGTTTTTGTTGAGGAGATACAGGAGAAAAAAAAAAAAAAAAGAAGCTGTTTACAGAATCTAGGCTAAGAAAATCTTTTCATGTATGGGTTGCGCAAGAATCTGTTCAGGCTGGTTTTTTTTTTCCCATGGGCATTGGGTGCATTCAGGAGAAAACAATGGGAGCTGGGTAGCTAGCACTAGCCATGCTGGGCAGCCACAGATGTGCCAGGGTTATTGGCAGCGAGAGCAGAGAGAATGAAATGACTGCCAACTTGTATTTCTGCAGGGCTGTGATGCAGGCACCTGTTCGCCACATGTTATATAAGGAAAAAAAGGCCTCATCATTAGATGTTGATTTGTTTGAAGCTGGCATATTATCAACAGATGACAGCATTTCATAATCCCTTATTAGGATTAGCATAATGAAACTATGTATAATGAAAGTGGTGTTATACTTCTTGGAATTTTGAAGGAGGTTTTAGGTTTACTGATTTATGCCGTGCCATTCATAATTTATTTGATCAACCAAGGGTTTTCAGCGCATTGGGGATTCGGAATAATTGCTGCCTCTAAATCCTGAGAAAACCTGCCTTGGGCTTATGTATACATTATTGAGAGAACTCTGAGTCAGTGAAATGATTTAAAGAGGCCAGGAGGCAGCACAGGGAGAACCTCTCAGAATAATCCAACCATTGCTTCTCATCAAACCTCCTTTTCCCCTCACACACGGAGACTCATGCATCACTGACATTTTCTGTCTCCATCAATGGTTTAGGATGTTTTCTGCCTGTCTTAACTTCAAGTGTTTAACCTATGCACACTGCCAGGTGGAAAAAAGAATATTTTCACAGAAAACAAGCATCTTCATTTGAAGTGTACTTTTAGAGTCCAGCGCCAAAAGGATTCCTAACCTTTTAATAATTTATCTTACATTATTGGTAAAGGTCACCAACTTCATCGAGAAAGTAACAGTGGAAAGAAAGTGTCACAAGGTTGTTTATGCTTCTTTTTTTATTAATTTTTACAAAGACAAAATGTGGTGTGGATTTCTTTTCAATTCCTCTCCTTTAACATGTAACACAACCACTCTGTGGAATGATCAGAGGTGTCTTTTGGGGCATGCCTCTACCAATTTTGCGAATCATGAGACTGGCTTTCTTTTGTTTCTTTTTTCTCTAAGGGGAAAAAAAGCTCAGTTTGTCGCAGAAAGCAAAAAAAAAAAGTCTTCAAGTCTTTCTACAGTTGCACTGGGTTGTTGTCCTGCTTAAAGCCAAGCAGTCTCATGTCATTTGCAGTCAGATTTTTAACTTAGCGTAGCCCTAACCATTGGCATATGTTTTCAAACCAAACTCTGCTTTAAACTTAACAACTTCCTTCCTTATAACCGTCTGCTGTGTTTATTTCTGTTCTTGGTGGTGTTTGTTCACTAAGGTTTTCCAATAAAACAGCAGTGCTTTCACAGAACAGCAGGATTTATAAGGAGATTAAATCACATGCAAGTGGAAACCATTTACTGATTGAGTGACTTCTTGGCGGCAAATTGTTGCATTATACTTTATGGGACTGAAATCATATATATATATATATATATATGTCGTATGTTTTAAGTATGCATTGTCTGAGCAAGTTAGAGAGACAAGAGGACCCAAAACAGCTTGTTTTGAAAGGAACTAAAAAAATGTCATGGACATGTTTGTATAGCCTATAGACCCATCTTAAATCCAAATAAGCTGCTGCTGGCCAACTCAATATTTACACTTGCACGTGGCTGAAAACAGATGTGTATTTATGCAACCATGCATCTTTGAAAAACAGAACCCATTCTGGTTGATAAGTGAGCAACAAAACACTGAACAGTCATTGAACCGGTGCGGTAAAACGCACTGGAGATCTCCGTGGGTTGGCAGGTGATGGCCTGGGTTTCGCTGGAGTTGCTAGGTGAAGGGAAGTGCCTGGTGATTTGTGACATTACATTCCAGAGGTTTTTGAAACGGGTAATTTCCGAGACACCAAAAAACTTTCTTTGGCAGAAATCAGCTGGGTAGTCTTTTTTAAGTGCTTTGAGAAGCAGTAGAAACCCAAAATGGAAGTACAAAAATTAGCTTTTTTTGTTATTTAGTGTTTATAGAAGTACATTAATTGCCTATATTCCTCTCTCTCTCTTCTCTCCATTTCATTGCTAAAAGGTTGTCTTCCTTTCCTTTGTCATGATGAGCTCTGAGTGAATCTGTGCTCTACACACCTGTGCCCAAGCTCAGAGGAAGAGCCAATTTATTTCATTTGTGGAAGTAGGATGATAAGTCTGGACAAAAAACAGAGGCAGAGAGAATATATCAGCCTTTTCCAATCAGGTCTCCTCCTTGGTAGAGGTCCTGAAGACCTCCATGTCATCTGACCAAGAGCAATTAGCTGTTTTAAACGTTTTACACATTTTGCTGTTTCTACTTTAGAAAATATTGCTAATTTACTAAAATTGGCATGTGTTTAGTTAAATCTCTTTTAATGAAAGGTGACAAGCTTCACAAGTCTCTCAGGCTTCATCATTAACTGGTGACTTTGGCTTTAATTGACTACTTTACAATCCATACTTTAATTCTGAGCATGTGGCACCAGAACCATTTGGATCCTGAACAACACAGCTCTGTGGCAGCAGCTCCATGTTGACACACAGTTTCCCAAACTGCTTCAATAAATTAATGACAGTCAGGGTTTCCAGCTCACACGAGGCAGTCTACGTCAATAAATGTTTGTGTGAATGCAACAAAGCACAAACATATTCTGCAGAAGAATTGGACAAGATTGGACTCATTCTAAAAAAACAAAAAACAAAACATTATTCAAATGTTATATATATATCTATATATATAAAATCTGAGCGAAAATAAATAACCACCAGAGTGTGCTGCAGAGCCCTGAAGATTTAGTCCTAATATTAACTGGAAAATTGCATCAATTGTTATCTCCCTTAAATCTTTCTTTAATCACTTTATGAAAATGTAAAGCTTCCTATGGATGTTAATACATGCGTCCAAGTTAAACAGAGAGAGATAAAAATCTATCTGAACTCCTGGCGTGATGCTGGGCTTTAACAGCAGACTCCTGCAGGGCAAAGCTAAAACTTGTTTCATTGCTACAAATGAGTGGCTTCTGCGTTTGCATTTTGAGCACTTAAGGAATGTACATCTCTATCTCTTTAGGCATATGCGAGTCTGAGTCTAAAGTCTGAAAGGGTTATGAAAGCTCAGTTACCGTGAAGGGAAAGAAAGTTTGAGGAATAAATTTCCAACAAAGAAACCATTTCCTCCTTGAAGTTCGCAAAATGTGGTTTAGAAATATTTTCATTTTCAATGAGAAAACGTTTTGAACATGTTAACATTTTTTTAGTACATGCATTTAAAATTAAGACATTAAAGGTCTTTTGCAACTGGATTTACAGCGGAGATGAAGGTTGAGGCAGAGCACGGTGGAAAGGTGGACAGTTTAGTCATCAAGAACAGGTAGAATTGCAGCCTTAAATAGACTAAGCTGTGAAGGACAAAACCACCTTCAATTCACAGGGAACTTCACCAATTTACAATTTCCTTATACTATAAGGAAATTGTAAACGCCACACATAAAACACCACAAACAAACCTCCCCACCACTCTTTTCCCTGACCTCTCCCAGAACCTACAAATGGTGTCTGGACCCCTGGGGACGTATTTGTCCAAACATCCTGGACAGGACATAGAAAAGACAGGCGAGTCACCCCATCTTAGCACCTCCTTACTTTACAGATTCTACACAAACATTTTACTAACCAGTAGCTCTTTGCTCTGAGTAACAATTATCCTCCCTTCACACAGGCAACCTTCTCACTTCTCAATGAGGAGCAGCTGTGCAGAGCCCAGAACAAAAGGCTACATGTTAATTATGAAAATACTCAATACATATTTAATAAATGATTAAAATGTCTTGTGTGCAAATGGTTACTGATGTGCAAATATATGCTTAAAGTGCAGTGCTAAATAAAGTGCTAGTTTTATTAAAGTGCAAAAGGCGCTCTTAAAGTGCCATACAAGTTGTTCAAGTGAAAATAATCCTAGTAATGAAGACCTCTTCATTGCACTAACATTAAATTCTCACCAGATATTTATAACAACCCAAATCGACTCATACAGTGTGTATAAAATGAAAAAAAAGTAGATGAATTAAGTGAAACAAAAGGGAATGGCAAAGTTATAAAGTAATAAACTCATAAACAAGACGAGGTGCAGAAAGCCATCGACAACAGCTGTCTGTATTTAGAATGATGTTCTGTCCCATATTGTTCAAATGAACATCAGCTAGTTTAGATCTTACTGATGGTCTCTAAAGGGTTCTCATGATGAAATTATTTCACAAATAGCATTTAATGATGGGCAAAAGCAAATGGCTCTCAAGGCCTTTTTCCAAAACACACTGATGACATTTACTGCAGATGTAAAGTTAAGCATCTGAATTTTCTATTTAGGATCATAAGGACCTCTGTGGAGAACCAGAAAGAACATAATCTCAGCAGGTACAGTTTTTCCATGATGTTTTGGAAATGTAACTGCAGTGGCCTCTTTTTACAGGTTTATTGCACAAGACTCCACTGCTGAAGAAAAAAGCAGTAGAAAGTCAAGAAAATACTATAGTACATAGATCCAAACAGAACTTCTGGATGTTGTGCATACCATGTTTGGATGAGGAGTCATCCCCTAAAAGCATACCATCAGTAGTGTTTGGAAGTGGAAGTGTTTGGAAGTGGAAGTATCATGGTTTGGGACTGTTTTTCTGGAACAATTGAAAGAACCTGTAGATGGAACCAGTATGGAAGACAGAATGGCAACATGTAGCCAAAGAACCTTTCAATGATTTGCTAGTATGTTTAATGGTTTTCAGAGAAAAAAATAAACTTGTTCCAAAGTCAGTTACTTGACTTGAATCAAATTGAAATTCTATGAAAAGAACTGAAGACCAACATGAATAGATGAGGCCACCATAACCTTTAAGACTTTAGGGCAGTTTCTCTGGAAAAAGGAGAAGTATGGGTTCCCAAAAATTTCTTACGATCGACATTCTAATGCAGAACGTTAGATCTGCATTAGATCTAACATCTAATGCAGACGTTAGACGTCTACCTGTCCCCGTCTGGGACAGGTAGACTGTCCCAGATAATAGGGCCAGCTACTGCAAATGCATGATCCCCTCTGCTTTTTGATTTGGATTTGAGAATAACACTGAATATTTAGTTATTTGACCTTCGGTTTCTTAATGGGCTATGGATATGTAAAAGGTCATGGGGTGGTTAAAGGCATCTAATTGCAGTAGAACAGCATTGACTTATTCAATGCTTATTTTCTCAGCCTTAGTTCCCTTTGTCATTGTACTGCAAGCCTGACCACAAGCTAAAACTTGCATCTGCTCCATGGGCTGAATAAAGGCCCACAGCACAAAGGTAAACAAAGTTAAAACAGCTTCCAACAAGCGAAAATGGAAATAATCCATGGTTCATTTGCCTTGTGTACGTTTTTTGGTGAAAGTGAAAACAAATTCAAGTCAGTCTCTGTCTTCCGAAAATCCAGGAACCCAACAGAAACAATGATTATTTTTGTTTGCACTCTAATCATGGAAGTTTCTTAGTGTTAAAACCTTTACTAAATTTGATTTACTTCAAGACCGCAAAACATCTATTTTCCACTGGAAGCAGCCACATTCATCTTTGCGTTAATCTGCTTTTCTTATCAAACAGATTAAATGTTTCCTTCCATCCCAAAGGAGAACATTTTGTCTAATGACAGACTAGATGTGGTGGTAATGACACCCTGGTAAGATAATATGACGGTAGCAGGCCCTGAAAAGCCTCCCCAAAGGTTGTACCTTGATCTCTCCTAAGTAGCTGCATCAAGGCTGGGAGGATTTAATTATCTGTCTGTTTCGTCAGTCGACACTCAGGGGGATGACTGGGGATTCCACAAAAGATTGAGAGAAGAAAGATGAGCCATAGGGCCGGGGGGAAGCATAATGCAAAACTAATGGAATGGAATGTGATAAACAGAGATGTCTTTACTCCCTTTTCCCTTCCTCTGCAAACCAACCATTTACACCGACCATAAAATACACACGAGCACTAATGCGCGTGGTTGTATAATAGAAGCAAGTGAACATTTCTTTAATCCTTCAAACAAAATGAGCAAGTGAATCTTTGTTTCTACTGAAGTTTTTATTGTCTTCTGGTGGTCTGGCATTCATTCACAAAGGTTTCTGACTCATCTACACTAACTGTCCGCTTTATTAGGCACACCCCACCAGGGTTGCCTTCTGAGATTCAACAGGGAGTTGAAAATATTCTTCAGAGATTGTGGCCCCATGATAACAACAGAACGTGACGCTTGCACCAGATTTTAGCTGCATGCTCCTGTTCCACCACATCCGAAAGGTTTCCAGGTCGGTTTGAGTCCTGGTGACAGTGAAAGCTGCTGGATTACTGCCATGTTTAAGATACCAGTCTGAGGTGATTTGAGTTTTGTGACACGGTGCAATATCCTACTGCAAATAACCATGAGAAGATGATTGCGCTGTCGTCACAAACTGATGAGTCGTCCGCCATAATGCTCCACTGTGGCTGAAGGGTTTAAGCAATGCTCAGCTGGCGTGAAGGGCTGACGAGCAAAAACCTTTACCTCCTCATCATTGCTAAGAGGCAAGATGAATAGGCCAATATCATTCAAATCTTATTGGAATTTCTATTGAAATTGAATCATTCAAATTTATATTGAGCCCAAATCATTTAAAGTCAGTAATGCCAAACCATTCTGCAGTAAAAAGCCAAGTAAGTGTAGGGCCTCTTTGGTTTTCTGCATACACACGCTCGTGCGCGTTAGTGTGTGTGTGTGTGTGTGTTCTGTGCAGTGACAGTAAGTGCTTATACTGTTTTGAGGTCAATAATGACAGATAAATAGCTACCAGGGTTAATGGTAGGGGACAGCCAGGGATGATGAGAACACAGGGCTGAACTTCTCAACATGAGCAGACACTGCAGACAAGGCATGCATGGCTGAGACCATGCTAACACAGGGAGCATCACAATGAGTGCTTCATACATTTAAAATTACATGCAGTGTCCTCTATACTGTAAGAAAATACAGTATGTACCATTGACAGTGCATACAGTTGGGACTTTATTGAACCTGAATATTTATGAAATATAATGAAAGTCTCCTGCTAAAAACAACACCTTTAGCTACAGTAAAAAGAAACTTGAGCTTTAGAATAGGTACATAATTTCTAACAGGTTATTTAAATCTAACTTCAAGTGTGCAAAACCACAACATATTTGGGTTGGTGTATCTCTCGATGTCTAGAAAAATGTAGTTAAAACAAGGTTTTCATGACCTTGCCAGGTTTTTAATTTGCAAGGTAAGTTTCAAAGTACTATATGTGACTGTATCTCTGGGTTAATATTTAGCAATGAGTTTGATCTGAGAATTTATGTTGGCAAATGCCTGATATTAAAAGAATAAGATTAGTACCCAAGACAAAAAAATAAATAAATAAAATAAATACTGGTCAGGACGTAAAACTACATAAACTTTTAAATACATTGTTTTGATTTAAAACTCCGCTGTTATTTTTATGTTTCGGCACATTAAAGGAAAAAGTAGATACTTGAGGGATTCTCTATCACAAAACCAAACAGCCTTGACCACCTCATCACTCTAAGGTGAAATTATATGATGATTGCATGATTTTAGACAGATTTGATGTTCAGTAAAACCTGAGTATGCAGAGAAATTCCTGTTCAAGAAAGTTCAAAATAAAACTTTTTTTTTTGCAAAAGTAGTAACTACTGCCCCACTGAACAGAACACTATTCAAGCTAGTGTAAAATGACACATTATTAGTTTTTAAAATAAACTGCATGCAGCTAGTAGCAGTTTTACATGTTTAACTAAATATTTTTAAAAACGTCTCATGTGCTTCTGTTAAATTTGAATTAATAACCTGAAGCAATTTTGATTTGTGAACCTTTAATTTCAGTCATTAAAAGTATCTAAAGTTTATATTTCAAAACTTGAGACTTGCCCCTCAAGTCTCAGACTTTACTTGGAGAAAAATAGCTTGTGGACATCTCTGCAAACGACACACAGATATTCATTCAACTGTGACTGTATGACTGCTTCGTGGCTTTGTTAACCACACCTTCACAGGAATGATAAAGGCCGATATTCCAAGACAAACACCTTCACAGCGTTGTCCTGAAACCCCTGTAAGCCCTGGGTCTCAGATTTCCTCTTTTATGTGTTTTTCTTTTGGTAATGACTGCTCCTCCCTTGATTCACAGGCAGCTACAGTAAGAAGATTATAGGTTTTTTTTTGTCCACTGTGAATTTTCATGGCTGCAGGCCATGTCTGAGTCAGAGATGGATGGACTGCTGGAATGCTATGAGGAGGAACCAGGACACTGCTTTGTTTTGTCTGCTGAAAAACAGAGATCCAACGCTGCAGCTGCAGCAGTAGGGGCTTAGCCTTCTCCAAAAAATGGGGACAATCTACATCACTGCACAGTGAGGTTTTAAAAGAATCATGGGAATGATGTCCCCTATCTGGATCTTCTTTTTTTTTTTACTGCTGTTGTGGGATGATCATGGTTTCTCTCCCCGCATCTTTTTCACATTCCCTCCCATTTGATTCCTGCAACCCAGCCCCCCACCTAAACTTAAATATTACCCCCACCTGCTTCTCATCTTCCCTTATTCAAGGCAGTGATCACAAACTGAGGAAGAACAATAACTGGGGACTTTGTTCCCAAGCACCTCCCACAGATCGGTGCCCTCAGGTATGGAACTCTATCACTCTGCAGAAAAATAAGTGAACCAGCCCATTTACACTTTGTGGGACAATAACAATGGGAGCAGATCCTTTCAGAGATAAGATATCCAGCCTGGAGGAAACCATAATGCAGGTGACATGGTGGCTTGAGGAATTTGGGAAGGATAGAGATTTTAGATAAGAAAATAAAAGGCCATTTTTTATTTTTGCTTTGCTTGAACATACTAGCAACCTAATTAAGAGTGGGACAACACAACATTTCAGGCTCGACCTTGTTTAGTCTATCAATCTATTGCATTTACCATGACATTAAAACCTCCTGTTCCTCCATATGTTAATCTTTTTGAGTGCTGAGGGGTCTCCTCTGTGATTGGTGTCACCACAAACGACAACAAGGAGTTGTGGTTACATGAATGCTATAAAAGAGCTTAAATAATCAAGTATGGTTTTGGTCTTGGAGTTCCAAAATGTTCCTACATGGAAGCTATTTTTCCTTATTATAAGGATACAAAACCTATCTAAACTAAAACTGAACTAAAACTGAGCTCTTGTGTCAAAATAGAGATTTTCTTTTGCAGTTGGTGGTTGACTCAAACATAAAGCTAAGCCCTTCCTTATACCGCTTCTCACACCTTTAAACCCAGCTGAGGAACACTCAGCACATTTTTCATAGATAACAAGTGATGCATTATTCAGCTCTCTCTAGTTGATCTTGTCTGCCATGAAACTCTGCTCTGTAGACATATGAGCTACGTTACGCACACAATCCTGCCTTCTCCAGCATTGATGGATGCTGAATAAAGAGTAGCTGAGGACTCATGAATCACACTTCCACGGAACAATCCTCAACAAAGCGCCGCATGGATGAAAGGAGCTCTTTTCTTTTCAAACGCTCGCCAAAGCAGCATGGTAATGAGAGTACTGAAGACATCAGACTGTAAACATGCCGCAATATGCTTGTTAAATGTGACTACTGAATTACATCAGAGCTGAGGATCTGTGATGCAAATGTTCTGTTCCTAGTTTCCTCACTTCATGTTGACATTTAAGGACACTTTTGTGTTGATGTGCCCAGCTTGAATCAGTAGCCATCAGAAAGAGATGGTGACCGGATGCCTGGTCTTCAATGAGGGGGCTGCTTAGATAATCTAGCTGCATCGTGAGTTTATTGGCCTCAAGTTGTTAGTCGCTCTGTGAACATTGTTCTACAGTTTTCAGTAGTTTTTAATGTGGGAAAAGCCAAGCTTTCAAATGTCTGCCTTGCAGCATAAAGATTTTTAAATGTAGCCTCCAGTGAGGAGGTCAGTAGACATTAAAATATAGCAAGAAAACTGGGTTAGGGGGAAATGAATGCTTGCATGTTTGAATGCTGAATTATTAGGTTGATATCATTCACTTTTTTCAAATCTTATCAAATGTTACTTTACAACCACAGATTTTAATGCACAGTATTTTATTAGGCTTTTAAATAGTAGACTGACATACTTGTAAATTAGCCCATACTTGTAAAGTAAAACATGCATAAATGCAATTATTTTACATGACTTTTATGTATCAGGTTTAATATTGTACAATACAGTCTTATTTGTGGTTTTGTGATAAAACATGTTAATAAAAACAAGTTTTCTCCTACAAATTTGTTTGATTTGTAAACAAATGTTACGCAGTATAATTTGGTTTGTGAAGCTACTTAACAACATCTGGCTAATCATCAAAACATTTAATTCCTCTGTTTAGATTTAATTTTGGTGGAGCTCGATTAAAATGTTTCATTAATTTAACTGCAGGATTGGTAATTAATCTCAATCACGTTTTTATCAAACCTTACGTCGACAAAATAAGCAACATTTCCCATTCAAAACCTTTTTGCTGCTAAATTATTGAATAAGCACAACAAAAAAAATATTTATTGTTTTTAATCTGTTATTTAGATTTTTCGAATATCAGATTGATGCATAGTGGTATTATACCACTATGCATAATAGTGGTATAACAACATCAAAAGATTTTGACCTTTTGATGTTGTTTGCAAATGCTTCTTGTGCATCAGATGTATGGACCTACAAGAAACGTGCATACAAAGGTTCCAGACGGAACCTTTCTTTCAAGAAAAATGTGACTGCATCACAATCTTTGATTAATTAACTAAAATTAAGACATTAAGATCTAATTTTATCATTGGTAAGTGCCATCATCCAAGTAGGAACACAATCAGCCCATATGTACAGGGTATGAGGAGAGAAAGCTCAAAAGGATGTAGTGCTTATTTTGCATAATCTCTTTTCTGTGTACCTGATGATTCAGAGAGTTTGCTTCCTCGCCGACTTCTCGAGTCTGATGATCAAAGGGTAAACAAGGGTCAGGATGAGAACAGAGACAAGTTTTTTTTTTTTTTTTTTCTTCCAGAGTTCAATCTCGTCGCTTAGGTGCTGCTTACCCTTGCAGCTTGGGCTCAATTGATATTATGATTTATTTTCTAATGAGCACAGCTGCCTTCCCCTTTTGCCACACAATGCCTTGATTGAATCTGGCGTTCCATTAGCATGTTAAAGAGGCCCCAGCTTCATCTTTGAGCCGCTGACTGACAGTGGATATCATCACTCTAATTGCTGCATGTAGTGGACCTTGCGCCTGCCAGAGAGACGCACAGGGAGTTAGAGAGATCTTTGTATATTTCAACTGGGAATATTTCTATTTCGATGGTTTTCTTCAAAGAACACCAACAACCCACAGCTCAGCCCAAACGGTAGCAGCATTTCATAACATGTAGAAAGCTGCAACACAAGCCAATTATGTCGCAGGAATCTTAAGTGGCTGTGCTGTAAGGTCGTGACATTGTACCTGACATATTTATGTGGACGTCCTGTTCAAATCTCACCCCATGTCCTTTCTTCTTTATGAACTCGCTCACTCCAATTCTTCCACGTTAACTTCCTCATCCCCTGCATCACTGAGCACATCTCCTCCTTTTTCTCCACCAGTCTTGCTGCTGCCTCCCTCTCTTTCTCTGCAGTAAATGGTAATTGAACAAATAGAAGGGTGGAGGAAAGCTTCAGAAAAGATGGTTATCCTAAATCCACATGCAGTGCATCCCAAATTAACAGACTCCCTACCCTTTCTTTCTCCTTTGCTCTGCTGTGACATAAAAGATACGAATGCAATCGCACAATGTTAGCAGCGCATGCAGCGGTTTAACATAAGAAGGCTCCGCAACAGTGCTCTGGTGAGCACATCTGCACAGTTTTTTCATTGAAGACATGTGAATGAGGATGTAAGGAAAACCACAGCGTATTATTTCTCTGAAGGAACCTAAGCAGTGAAAGAAGACGCGTACATTTCAAGAGCAAACAGATGTCCAGAATGTGTGCATCACTGCCAGAGCTCAACCTCAATATTGTCAACATGAAACTTCTAATTTAGGATTCATTGGGACGCCGTTTTAACATGAGACAGATGGGAAGCGCATTATGTCACAGCATCAGTTTTAAATAGGCTGTATAGATTTACTGGTTACATAATTAATGTGGCAGGTTAATGCTTTCAGGTTTTACTGTCAAGCAGCAGAGCTTAATCCATCACTACTGGCTGTGAGCTGAACTTTGGTTATGCAAACAAAGCAGGAAGTGTGTTCTCACCACTGCAAGTTTTTGTAGATATGTATTATTATAAGACTTTTATTTGATCACATCAAAAATATGTTTTCCCCACCCTGGTGTGAATTTAGTTCACTGAATGTTTTTCTTTCTTACCTACAGCTCTGATGTAATTTTTTCCCCCGTCTCCTTTTATGTTTAAAAAAGTGGCCAAGTTGTTAGTCTTAGAAAATATTGAAAGCACCTTGTGGGAGTTTCTTTTTTAAATTTAATTCAATGCATTCAGTAAGTTAAAGATAGTTCTTTTTTCCTCAGACTGCCTTTTACGAATACTTCCAGAACAAGGGATTTCTTTTGTTGTTGCTTTTTTGTTACCCCTGAATATTTAAGATCATTGAAAACATTTTATTAACAAAGAGTAACTACATTAAGCAGTTTTTAAATCATGATTTAATTTATTAAAGCATGATTTAACATAAGTGTTATGTATTATTTTGGCATTATTTAAAATGGACTTTTTTATGCTTAGTATTATGTTAGAAGCATATCTGGAGTGTTGCTTTGATTCCTTCATGCATGTTTGAGAAAACACTTGCTCCCACAAGCTTTCCACAAAGCTCCCCTTGGAGGAGACTCCAGCTGAAGTTGTAGTTTGTGATCTTGTTAAGCTTCAGTGCACTTGAGTTGGGCAGCAATTCCACCTCTGAATGAATAAACAGAATAAAGGTTTTGAAGAGGTTTAATCAAAGTATGGATGTATGACTAATAGAAATTATATTGGTAGCTTTGTTCCCTTAACAAATCATTTCGCAAATCCACATTGCTCGTACTGATATTAAAATTAGTTTGATCTGAAACTTTTAAGTCAGAAAAACGTAAAAAAAACCAAAAGCCCCCCCCCCCCCAAAAAAAAAAAAAAAAAAAACAGAAGAAATCTATAAGTTTTCACGGCACTGTGAAATGAATGAAAGCGATATCATTCTTCCTCATTCTTCCTCATTCTTCCTCAGGTCTAGCAGCTGCAGGTGAGATTTAAGATTTAGGTGTAATTACAAGCCCACAGAAGCCCTAAAAAGCAAAAGAAAAGAAAAAAAAAACAAAAAACAAACATCTCCTGTCTGTCAGTGATTCCAGAATAGGATCCACAGCAGGAGAAGACAAATGTTATAATCTGGAAAAGTGACATATTATATAATGCCGTGTTTCTATCTGTGATAACATTTTGTCACAAGCCTGATTATCTATATGGTCCACACCGGTCTCTCTTACTTATGGTGAAGGAAGTAAAATGTTTGCTCCATGCTCTACACAACCCTGCATCAGCCAATTTTTTTGTTTGTTTGTTTGTTTGTTTGGAGGATAGGAGAGGGGCAGTTAGGGGTTGTGGGGAGGAATTCTTTGAATCTAAATATAAGAAACTTTTATTGTGCACTCACGATTATAGTTGACTGCTATTGAAGAAGCAGCGCAGCCAACAGCTGTGGCAACCCTGTTAAGCTGCACAGAATACAAAAGAGCCTGTGGCTTAAGGTGACCAGCAAGAAGCATGCAGAAGTTTGTCCTGCAGATAACAGCATGGGATATATGCAGCCGCAAACATGCAGCATTTAAGTAAAATACTGCTGTGGTTTTATTTTAAACTGTCTCTATAGCAAAGTATCTGAACTGCACTATAACCACAGATGATAAAGCAATGGGTCTGCTAAATATATTTAGCTTGATGCTGTGGTGATTATCTGAGTTTAAATGTGCAGTGGCAGCGATGGCATCACCACCAACTGGTCAATGCAACAGCTGGTTACCATGGTGAGTTTGGATGGAGGCTGTTCAGGTGACATTGCTGAACAAGTTGTCACACTTATATCTTGAAAAATTGGGAATCAAACTATGTCACAGGGGCAGATACTATTTCCTGGAAGAAAAATTTTTTTTAAATGTTTTTTTTAATACATGTAAAACTTTAAGTAGCTCATATTGTTTCGCTCTATTGATCTAATTATTAGACCAGTTAAGAGTAAGGATTTCACTGAACCACCATCCTTCATTTCATCCTGTCCTGTACTGTCAAATAAATGTTCCTTGATTTGCAGGAAACTGAATATTAGTTGCACAAACCTGATTGTAATGTTATTCAGTTATATATGTTTTTTTTTTTTTTTTTTTTGATTTGGGGAAATCTTAATTGTAACATTGCTTTTAGGAAGGTCACCTCACTGGTTACATCTTTCTTTTGTCTCATCATCTAATAACTGCCACACGAATGTTTGTGTGCAGGTGAGTAAATCTTGGCGTCTGCATGTGTGTATTTGTCTGTGCAGTGTGACTAGAAAGTAACTTGTAGTTACTTTCTAGTAACTACAAGTTACTAGAAAGTAACTTGTAGTTACTAGAAGTAACTACATAAATAATTTAGTTACTAAATAATTAAACTGAAATTATTTTCAGTTTAATTTTATTGTATTTTATATCAATTTTTGGAGCCAGACATGGGACTAGTATAGCAAATAAAATAGTAACATATTATTATTATTTTTAAAATACTCTTATGACATAATCTCAAATCAATACAACACGTGCAGGACATCTAAATACTGTATGTTGCACTTTGGACATTTGCATACCCCTACTACCTTTAAAGGTGTCCTATGAACCTACCATACATTTTCATACTCGCAGAACATTTTGCTAGAGTTACAATTGACAAGCAATAAAATTTGTGTCTGAATAACATCTGTAGAAATTGTTCATTTTATTCCACCTCAATAACGAACAACTTCCTGATTCTCACAAAGAAAAAACAAACCATAAGTGTGTTTGACAGACAAACATGCTTTTCAGATCGTAATGATCTCCTTTACTCTCTTGTGCTTCTCTGGAATTAGCATCACAGAGCATGTTGACACACGCTGTTAGTCAGATTGATGAGTTTGTTTGAGCTGTGCAGGGCTGCAGTGCTTTATACGGTGACTGACTACATTAGCCGCTTGCTACTAATCCAAGAGTTAATGACTTTCTGCTGTAATGTTGTTTCAATGCAAAATGCTTTATTCAAGTGCCCGCTGGATCTGATCGTAAGTGTTGCGATGCATCACTGTTACTTTTCCCCTTACCCAAACACTCCATCCAAATCAAGGTAGCCAGGTTTGAAGAGGTAGTTTATCACCACCAATTAGCCTCACAGTATTACAGCCTCTCTCAAGTGTCATGAACCAAGAACATTACACCAATAAGCTTTCAGTGTCAGTAAATATGTAGACTGTTCTTTAAGCCAAGTAACAACGTGAAAGCTAATGCTTTCAGACAGGTGCACCCCCCATTACTGACACTTAAACATTAAAATTTTTCAAAATAAACATTGAGAACAAAATTATTTTCTAAGGTAAGACGATTTTAGATTATTTTAGATATGTTTACTTGTGTTCTGTACACCTGCACCAAAATATTAAAGCATATATACTACATTAATTTTATGAATGTCTAGAGACAATTAAACTCATGGAAGTGGCTTGTGAAGGCAGACTAAAACTGACCTTAGACACTTGAGGTCAGTTTTTAAGTCGGATTAAATTTATATCAAAATGAACTGAAGTTGTACTTAAAATGAAACTGGATTAAATTTAAATCAGAATTGAACTGAAGACACTTGAATTTCAATTTTATTAAAATTAGCCAAACTGCTTTTTAACAGGACAGTCTTTAGCCGCATAGTTTATCATGGATCTTTTTTGATTGTTTCTTTAAAGCAGAGCAAATTTCTATGTCTTTGTATCTGAACTTCACAAAACCGAAGGCAGCATAGCAGAAAGTAGCTTACATTATTGCCATATAAGCATTATGCTGTTTGCGTACTTGCATGTCTGAAATGAGTGTGAAGCCACTAACGTGTTGCAGACAGGCTGTGCTGCCGGTATGCCAGCTGGAGTTTTAAAAGCAGACAGATGTGACGCTACAGTGATGGTGACAACAAACTATTACATAGCCTTTGCTGCTAGCGCCCTGCATGCTGCAAACCTCTGATGCCCAACCCCTTTATAGCCTGCCATCATAACCTCAGACTGCGGCAGCGTAGCGCATTGAGACAGAAAATACAGTGACGTTTTACTGACCTAAAGAGAGGGGCCTATTGAAAGGGACGCTTTTAAGGAGAGATGGAGAAAGTGAGTCAGGCTCAGAGGACAGTAGAGCACAGGGAAATAGAAAAGATATTCAGAGGTCAACATGCAGAAATGGTGAAAAGCGGGAAAATGTAACAGCTCCACTGAGGACTTACGATTTGTGAACGTCTTAGAAAAAGTGCAGAGAGTGAAAAGAAAAAAAGAGGGAGAGAGAGAAAGAGAAAGAGAGAGGATGCTTGATTGTACCATAGAGTGTCTCACCTTGTTCTGCACCATGCACACACACAGCACCCCGGCTGTCAGGCAGCCTCTCTGTCTTTTTCCATCAGGCTGGCTAGGAAAAATGCATCATTCATGAGCAAAAACTTTACTTATTTAGCTGTGTCATCTCCTATACGCTGTCAATAACTGTTTCTTCACTGGGTCTCTGGCAGCAGGATGACTGAATGCAGACCGCACATTCATCCAAAAGACAGTAAGCTCTGGTGGAGACATACCTGGTTTACATTAGGATGTCCTGAGCAGTATCAGAACCACATAAACAAGGTATCTGTTAATGAGCAATGAAATGAAGTGAAATATATCAAAACATAAATATAGTTTTATAAAATTAAGCAAATGAGGATTTAAATTTGTACATTTCCGTAACACATGGCCTTAAGAGGAAAACTACAGCTAGACATGAAGGTGTAATTATCTAGAAACCAACATGTGCGGCCCTAGCAGCCTTTTTGTCCAGCCTGTCCTCTTCCCTGAGTGCATGCTGCATCACAGCCCGCTGTGAGGCTGCCTGCTGTGAAGGTCACCCTCCCTGCAGCTATGGATTACAGACGCAGAGCAAGGCAGAATATGACACTGCCCTCAAGGGGAGCTCTGAAAGCTGGAGGCGACGGAGAAAGTCCTCGTCGTCCAACCAGGACCAGAAGGTACTGTGAATGTAAATATGCCTTTCGCCAAATGACTAAGACTAAAGCCTGAAAATAGAGTAAACCTGAACGAAACCCAAAACCATTATCACGGCAACCATGGTTGACTCCGTGTAGATTCAAAGTTGACGGTCTTTTAAGCTAAAAACTGTTTTTTCTTCATGACTTTTGAATTGTTGCAAAAGCATTGGTGAATGAACTGAGGTTTAATTTTTGGCTCATATCCCTGTGCCAAGCTAGATAAACCTTTAAGAATAATTATAAAATAACGTGGAAAGTCATGAACTCTCTAGAGTGTTAGTACACCTCTAAAAGTAATGGTATCAAATAGGGAAATGAAATTGTCAAGATCACAGTGAAAATAACAGATTTCTTTTAGCCATGACTGCAAGATATTCATCCATCCATCTTCTAAGTCCACTATGTCTTTTCAAGGTCACAGGAGACAATTAATCATCATCTAATGATCATTCTCATGATGATCAATCGGTGAGGGGAAAGGACAGGTTGCCAATCTGGTTATACAACAAAATAAAAATACACAACAAATAGTACTATAAATAAAACAACAATGGCTATCGTCATCCTTATCATCATTAGAAATCCAATGCCTGATACTGGTATTACAATATCGTGATGCGTTCCCAGATATCAGTCTTCAGCTGCACAGGGCTGTTTTTGGTAAATCCAGTGATGATGTCATAGAAAAGCTAACTTCAGGTTTAAAGAAAGTCTTATCATAGTCAGATGTATCATGCTTGACTTTAAAGACTAAGAAAAACCAAAGAAATAGAAGAGAGCATGTCTGAAATATGACTGTTTCGATTGAAAGGTATAACACAATTTCACTTTTTCAAACACTCCGGTGACCTGATTGTTTAAAATTGAGCATTGAAAATCATTCCAACACTGTGCAAATATTAAAACTTATTTTTTTATTTTTTTATTTTTCAGCTTCGTTGATTTCTATTATTTAAAGATTGCATTGTGCCTTTGGTGGCACAATTGACTTGTGCCACCAACCCTTTTTACTGGTTTTGGGAAATTACAGATTCTCACAGGTTCACCAAAGCTGACTCAATTGGTAATATTCAAATCGTACTTTGTTAAACACATGTTTCAAAACTAGAATCAAAACTAAGGAAGACATTCTCTGCTCCATTGACAACAATTTAATCATTTAATAAAAAATATAGCGGCTTAGTTGGTTTGGGGAGAAATATGCACTCATTTCCTGTTTTAATTTCTTTGTTTTCTTTTCTTGAGTGTGTTAATAATTTCCTTGGTCTACAGTAATCTTTCATGACTCAGTAATGGTTTCAATTTTAGTTTAACTGTGTTTGTTTAATTTACGTTTTACACATAGCCCTTTTATAGTTTTTTTTTTTTTAATCTTCTTTAAATAGTCTTTTTTATTGTCCATTGTCTTTGAAAAGCCCAACCAGGAACAAAGTCTGGATGCAATTAGAGGTCGAGGTAACACTGATTGTCCCTGAATACTTGCCAACTGCCATCCATCCGTTGTCTAAACCCACTTTTCCTTGCATTTTTGCAAGGGGCTTGTGCCAATGTGGAAACACCCTGGACAGGATGGCAATCCACAAAGACACACAACCATGTCTGCACACACTCCTAAGAACAATTTAGAGAGACCAATTAGCCTGGGGAGTAGGATGGAGCTAGAATACCTGGAGAGAATCCATGCATGCATGCAAAACAGTTGGAATTCAGATTTTGCTGCAAGGCAGTAGTGCTACCAATTGCACCACAGTGCAGCCCTAGTTGTTTTTGTATAAGCATAAAAACGTATTTTAAGTGAAAAAAATGTTTTCTATAACAAAATGTCTTCTTAATGATTACATTTGCAACATAAGTGCTCATTTCACATAAATGAAATGATATGCAAACTGAATTGTTAGCTTTTAGATTTTTATGACCACACAAAAGTCTCAGGCACCAGAGGGCCAATTCTTTCACAATAGATGTTGCTTTTTCCTCACTTAAAAGCTGTCTGAAAGCCTCAGTAATTACGTAAAACGATCCAATAAAAGTTTGTTCTTTTTTTTTTCTTGACTGAGACAGAAACTAATAGTTCTTGGTTCTTTTTACTATTCTGCCATTGTTCTGAGGTATATGAGATGGAAAAACATGCCCTTTCAAACAACCATGAACAATATTTGTCAAATCTTGTCATTTCCTGCTACGACTCTCCCTGATGTGACTTTAATTTGTTCCGTCTTCAGTAAAACTTTACTGGATAGTTGATGCACCTTAGATGGAATCTAAGTAAAAAAAAATTTTTTTTAAATCCCTTTGAAAGAATGAAACACAAAAGGAGGGTAAAGGCTCAGATCGATTGGATGCAGTGGACTTTGGTGTGGTACCTTTCCAGTAGTTGTTTACTCCAGGTAAAAACTGGTGTGAGAAATTATCTCTTTTTTTCAGAAATGCATCAAATTAGTAATGCCTCAGCTTTTCATTTTCTTCAAACGAGACCAATCCCCTTCTCCACTTTGTACTGGTAAGGACACATGGCCTGTTACAACCTGTTCTAAAGCACCATCAGACAACTGCTGCTGGATGTAAGATTAAATAAGTACGCATTGCAAAAACTTTTGTGGTCTTGTGAGTATTTACAGTTTTTGTTTTACAAGACTTTCTGTCATCTGACACGAGTACTTTCATCTTCTTGTTGTTCTCCTACTGTATATGGCTTGGGGTAAATTGAGAACAGGATTTCTCATTGCTTTATTTTAGCAACAGCTTTCCATTCTTCCATAAAGAGCTGATTTGCGGAGTAGACAACTAAGAGTTTACTTTGTTGACAGGCTCATGCCTGAATTGTAGATCTCTGCAGCTGCTCCAGAGTTACCATTGGGCTTCTCTGAGTAATACACCACTTGCTAGGTCTGTCACTTTTGATGGACAGCCATATCATGGTAGATCTCCATACTATTCCAATTTGTAGATAATGAGTGAATCAGGACTCAAATGCTCAAAGCTTAGCATGTTTTTTCCCTACTTGTCTGTTGTGTTTTTTTGGGTTAGATGATGCTATTTGTTCCTTGATATTTTCTGAGTCCTTCACAGAACAGGTAAATTTGTGCCAAGATTACATGACACTCAGATACACTATTTACTAATTTGATGTTTCTGAAGCTAGCTAGTTATTCTGGTTTTTATCCAGGAGTAGAAGAGTAATGAGTTGTGAATACATATGCAAACTGATAATTTATTTGTAAATAAAAAGGAAATTATCTGTCATTTTTCTTTTCTTATGCCATTAGGTCATGCTCTGTGCGGGTTTGTTACATAAAATTCAAATAAAGTGCAACATAATTGTAAGATGACAATATAAAATACTTTTGCAAAAACAAGAAAGGTTTTTCTTATCTCCTATGTTTAGCGGTAAGGAAAACTGTAGATATTAACTCTGTGATTGTGTTTCCACTTTTAATGTATATTAAGGTGTATTCGGTGTTTGAACTAAAATATTCATATTTTACTGGAGGTCTCAAGTATTTGCATATTTTTTTAGTATTTCATAGGAGTTTCTGGTCCCTACCCCCTTTGAACATCAAGTTTTCACTGTATTTTGTTGCTTTTATAAATTGTTTGTAGCATTACCAAATCTTTGGTCAAGTTTATGCAATAAAAGTAAAAATTTCAAAAGTATGAGACATCATAAATGATAAGCTTCCATTCAAGTTTTGTTCCATTACTAATTAACATTTTGCCATCTTAAGGACCATAAAAGCTGGTGAATCAAGGTTTAAAGAGTAAGACTGTTTCCACATCTTGAGACGTATATACCCAACTGGCTTTCGGAAGTACATTTTTCTAAGCTGAAACATATTTCCAATCTCTTTTGACCTAAAAATGCTTTGTGAGTCGCTTGGGATTAAAGTTGTTCAAAAAGAAAACGTAAATCTTGATGCAGACCAAGTGGAACAAAACTAATTGAAATGTTGACCGCTGGTGCCCAGACATTTGCATCATATCATATACGTCCATATCTGTTTGAGCATTTATGCCCATGTGGTTCTCTAGTGGGTATTTGAGAGAAGGAAGGCGAACCCTGGCCTGTAAGCGGAGGACACAGGGACACCAAGGAAAGCAAAAGAACACAAGCTGTCTCCCAGCAGGCTAATCCTCTAATGAAGATTTGTGGCAGTGGCTGGCTGGTGATTATTGGCCCGGCACAGGCACAAAAACCATCTTCAGAGCAACAGTAAATAAACAAGCTCTCACATTTTATACAAGCCGTCACAGTATAAATGAGAACATTCTGGGTGGGAAGCAAAAACATCTACATTTTGCAGTTTGGACTGGAGAATATGCTGCAGTGCTCCCCGGCTGCTCTTGATGAACAAAATGCAGAACAAGACCAAACATTAACGAGCATTATTCAAATGTGAGCAATTCAGCGAGAAGTCTGTCATGTCTGGGCCGTTAGTCTTGTTTCAACAGGACAACTTCTCTACCTTGACTATGCTAATTTTATGGAAATAGTTGGTCTTGAACCTTCTCCTCTGGTTGCTGTTTGTTGCACTCCATTGGTGCTCTTTTGAACTCCGTTAACAAACGCTGCCTGAGCTTAGGAGATGGACGAGAGCCAAGTGTCAAGTTCATATTTGAGCATGCAAACGTTTAATATTCCATAAAAGTGAGTTTATTAGATAGAAAGAGATGTGGACACACATAAAAACATAATCAAACTGTCTATAACAGGTAATAAAATATTGCTTTGGAAAGTGTAGATAAAAAAAAAGAGAAGGATAAGCAAATGACCTCAGCTACTTCATCACCCCTGTGTCCCTTACAGCCTTCTAATCCACACCTATGGCATTTCAACCAGCCCTCCTCCCCCATTTTCTCTCCCTCCCTTCAGGCAGTGGCAAGGGAGGCGTGATGCAAGTCCTGGCAGAGCTCCTTCCGCCCCCTCACGGTCCCCACCTCCTCCCTCGCTCCTGCTAACTGAGGGGTAGGGCCACTTATTCAGGGGAGGACTTGTTTGGAGACAGGTGTGCATACCAGACGCCTGTGTTAAGCCCTGTGCCACACGGATCCTATAACTACGAGCAAGCAAAAGGCTTCCCTGGCTCCCGACCAACACCGAACAAAGAGATTCCTTCAGCCGAAACTGAAGGTATACCGTGACTACAATCAGTGGGCAAAACCCCACAGACGACCGGCCACCTTTGCATCAGAACATACGCTTTAAAAATCTGTTTCTGAGAAATTAGTTGCAGACGAAAGGGTGCCAGGGGTGGCGATCTGAGATATTTTAAGTTGTTCATGTAACATTAAGGATTACAAGCTTAGGGCTTCTTGGAAGGAAAAAAAACCTTGGACTATTTAGTCAATTTGTTGAGTCTGGCAGTAAAACTGAAGTAAAAGTAGAACCTCTTTGACATCTGAGATTAAAGTCAAGAGATGTCCTTGTGGCTACGAATTAAGACGACATGATAAGATGACATTCCTCAATGGGTTTCAGATATGCTGCTCGTATTTCCCCTTTTCATGAGTCAGATGATCCAAAGAAGCCACAGTTTAAAGCATGCAGTCATAAAACATAATTGGCTACAGCCTGCAGCCTCATTGTAACCATAATATTACCAGCCAAACTCATTTGTACACATTTCCCCTCTTTTGAGTCCCCATTCACCTACGCGATTCACTCCAGCCTCATTCTATCACCGCTTCCCAATAGTGTTCTCCTACACTTGCGTTGCCCCTCTCCACCCCACCTGAATTGACCTTGCAGCAACTCAAGGAGAATTGATTTTTCTTTCGGTCTTTGTGTGAAACCCTATCTCAACAGCAGTCAGTCCCCTGAGCTGGATGGAGCTAGTTTTCTTTCATGATGACACTGTGCACTCCATTTTATCCTCTGCCTATTTTGCTGTCTCTGGTACCACCTGCCCCTGCGCCCCCATTTGCTCATCTCAACTTCCTTCATGAAGCCAAACAAACAGAGCAAGGATATGTAATGTGGGACCTATCACTGCCAAGCATCAGCTCTGCTCGACCGTTTTACATTGAGATCCAGTTTGGGACAGAATGAACATATCAAATTAGACTAAATCTTTCCTGTTAGAATTACCGAATTTTTTAAAACTTCTCAATAAAAAAGTAAAAAACAATATTACAATATAACCCTTATGTTAGATAGAGGGGGGTTGGGGTTGAGGGGACGAATTATGTTGTTTTTTAAAGTATATGTAAATATCTAACTAGAACTGCTTGATTACTTGAACAAAAACCAAAGCAAAGTCAGAAATAAGCACATGATGATGCATAAATAAATTAATCAAACCAACCAACACCAACCAACCACATTTGTTATCTCCTGGACAGCAAACTTTTAAATAATTTCTCTCTGACAATTTTTGTTCAGAGGGTTTTTGCAAACAAGGGTATTTTTTGTTTGCAACTAAGAATTTGCACCTGAGAGAAGATTGTCTAGTTGGTACGACTGGAAGAATTCCCTATGAGTTGACACTGACATCTGGGCTGCAAGAGCCGGTTTGTTGCTTTTTTTTTATTCAGGCAGGTGTGCAGTCATGTTGACCACATACGCTGCTTCTGCTGCTGCTGCTGCTACTGTCCCTGGGATGCTTCCGCCTCCAGGAGCAGCTCTCCTTTTTATTTATTTATTTATTTTTTTTGTTGGAGACACACCCTGACATAAAATGCCAGTGCACTACTTTTATCACTCCTTTTATGTCAGAAGTCTTTAAAAGATGGAAAGCAGGATGGTAAACGTAGAAGAGTGCCAGAAAGAATGCTATAAATAAAAAGAGAAACGCTCTTGAGAGAGAAGATGCTAAACGTGTAAAAATTGGCAAATTTTTCAAAAAAGCGAGCGCGCACTTCGTAATGTCATGTAAGGACAGTGAAAAGAAAATAAGGCAAGACTGATTTTGCAATCAAGTCAATAAATTGTGTGGCATTGTGCCATACAACATAATGTTGCCTAATTCAAATATTTTTATAATGCGACGCCTCATAACTGCCTCAGTCAGAAGAAAGATAGAGCACCGAGCAGCTATGAGCCCTGAAGTACATAGTGGACAGCTATGATTATTCACTGAGTGAACATTATTGTAAGTAATATAGTGAAGATTTGGCATAAAACTGATGTTTATGAAAGGTGGCCTGATGATTCAGTTTATTAAAGTGACCAGAATATGTGATTTAGTGACATGAGGCGAAGAAGACATTTTCGTGTATTCTGACAATGACACTGCGATAAACAAAGTTGCGGAGACCAGTGGACGGCTCAGGTATATGTTACTGTTTTAGGGTTGGCCATGTTTTTGAAAAACTACTCTCATGCAGAGGGAAAAAAGATAATAAGGTCCATTAGGAAGCTCTGTCATACTAGGAATAACAAACTTGCAGAGACAAGCTCTTGTTCATTCTTAAGATATCTATGAACACTAATTTGCTTGATATTTGATATTGCAGAAAAGGAAATTCTGATGTAAAGAATAGTGTTGAAGATTTGCCCTTTATCTAAGGTTGTAATTTGTGAATTCAGTTGTGATGGAATCATATTGCGGCTAAGGAAAGAGAGCTTACAGTGTGAAAAGAAATTGTAACACTCTTTATGTTTTTTTTTTTTTTTATATAATTATATTCACACTTCTATATCATTTTTATGGTTTGAATATCTCCAATATGAGCAATGAGCAATATGTAGATTCCAATACTGCTGAAAAGGGTGTGCTACTAAGAATACTACTCAAGATGTGCATTCATGTTGAAATAAATATACAAAGAACTGAAAATGTTTTAGACTCAATTACAACGCTTTACAGAACCCTGCGCTAATTTAATAATAATTCTTTTTAACTAAAGTGGGATGGTCAAATGCTTTAAACTCCAAGGCTGAAAATGAGTCCAGCTCCAGACTTCAGGAAAATGTGTTAAAATGTCTTGAAACTAAAGGCAAACAGTTTCCTATCAAGAAAAGAAAGAAAGAAAAAAAATTAATTCACTCAATTATGGCCCAAATATTAGATACCTGAACCCACAATAACAATATATACACATGGGTTAGGAAAGGATATATGAAAACAACTGACTTTCATAATCAGGTTTTTTTTCTTTCATCATTTTGTTTTATTATAAACAAAGGCTTCAGCTTTGTTTTCTTACCAAGCAAATTAATGATTCATCACTGAGTTTGACTTTTGTGTAGTTTTCTAATATCCTCAGTTACTCTTAGCTATGTTTCATTTCTTTTGTTGTCCATTAGGAATGTCTTTCAGGGATGCCAATGAAGCATTTAAAACAGAAGCCACTTAGCAGAGTGCACTGAACATTCAATCGTTGTTTTCACCTGGATATATGTTTTCAAATCGGCTGCAACGTGAGAGCTGTAGGTCATAAAGTATTGTGATAGAACATGCTGGCTAGTGTTGCAAAGAAGTCTGTAAAGGCAGACACAGAGGTTTTGGTATTTTTCCATGCCGTGCTGAAAGAATTCATCCAACTCACTCTGAGACAAAGCAACACACTGAAGAGTAAATTCTTCATGAAGGAGAAACATTTACAAGGCAAAGATACCAGATTATGAAGATTATAGAACAAGTGTCTGATCCACTGATGTGGTTGAGAACATTGGTTTTATTAGAAGCCACAGTGCATCTTCCTCAACACCATGCAGAGCTGGCAAACAAAGCTCATCATAAGCTGCAGGGTATGTTATCTGATATGACTGCTATTATCTTAACTACAGACATTTGGAGGTCAGACTTTTGCCTAATGTCACTAACAGCCAATTGAACAGTCTGGAAATGAACTGAGTTTTATTTTCCTGAGGTAAAAGATTATGTTCACCAGGTATTGTTGTTGCTGTTATTGACTTTGGTTTGTTTAACTAAAAACAGAGCAGTGCTCTTTTCCCACAAAGCTGTAGGGGAATAAAGTATTTAAATGCCATCTATTAACAATAAAAATGACGATATAAAAGACCAACGAACTGCTGTTTCAAGCAAAATGTACTTAGTTTCTCACTATTAAACCATACTGAGTCTTTTACAAACTTTATTGCCCAGGTGTCATGCATAACTTGTGAATGCAATACTGTAACACCATAATCACGTTCAGTTGCTTTAAGGAACAGCACTGGAGGTTGCTGAGTACATGGTTTGTTTTATTCAAGTTTTTGCAGGCGCCAAAAGCAGCCTGCACATTTAATGTTAGGCGTTTCAAGAAATCAAGTTCTCCAGTGTCCCCTTGGCTTTGCCTTTAGTAAATGGTTTTTGACAGAGGACACTGCAGAAAGGGTGATGGAGCTGTTGGAGCCAGAGGAGCCTCCACCTCCCTTTTCTCTGCAGTGTTACACACACCAAGGGGCCACACACACGCACAGATGCTCTAACAGACACAATGGGTTACCTTCCCACCAGTGCAATAACAGGCCTATTCATTAAAGTCCCTTACAGACAGTATTGACAGCCTGCTGACACATAGTCACTCCAGCATAAACAAATGGAGGAATAGCTAGGAGCAAAGGCGGGATGGGAGGAGGGAAAAAGACCTGTTATAAAGGCTTTTTGACCGAGGAAAAAATCTCTGTGAGCATGGAGTGACTGAGCCACACAGAAACATGGGGAAACTGGAGCTGCTACTTCGGTCAGAACGCAAACACGTATTATTGTTCTCCCTGAGGCTTAGTGGAGTTGCCCCTCCATTGTTTAATGTGTGAAACTATCCTGTTAGGTCACAACTAATACATGTAATTTATTTTAAGGGGACTGTATTATACAAAATAAACATTTTGAAGCTATATATCATCTTATAATGCTACTCCCTTATCGAAAACATTCCTGGAGTTTTGCCTTGATTCTTTTATGCATCTTTGAGACATTTTTTAAGCTGCTATGGCAGCCATTCAACTGTACAAAATGCCTCGGTGGACCAAACGCTGCCTTCTGGTTGCAGTTTCCAAGCTTCTTAGCTTCTGCCTCACAAAGCAGCCCTCCCTCGCAACTCCCCCACTCAGCTCCTTCAGACTAGCCAGCAGCAATTTGCAAACACCTGCTGGAACTGCACACCTGATAAGCTCGTTATTCAAGCTATTTCTCAGTGAAATGCTGGTAAAAATGTTGTCAAAGGATTAAGAGCAATGTCATGATTCAAAAAGTGTACTTTTCTATTAAGTCATATTTGTACACTGGATTTTTATAATGACTTCAGGTAACATGCTGTTATGCTATAAAATGGCAGTAGGTGCCTGGAAAATACATAATATTGCCCCATTTAAAAACAACTATTTGAAGCAATAGTTACATTCAGGGTCTTATGGGTCATTACCTAAAAGATCCATGGACACTGCAGTTGCAGAAATTGGCTGATTTTTAACTCGATCAGTCCAGACCAATGATTAAGCAGGCCATCACTCAAAAATTGCTTCTTTTTCTGGTTGATGAATGCACCATCGTACTAATTGAAACCTAATTTATACTCCCCAGTCATCCTTCCAAATGCAAAGCGTGAGGTATTTTCTAGCAGTTGTACCCCAACTGTCTGTGGACGTTTGCCAGATGTTTTGCAATCACTTCGGCTCGGTGCACCAGCGGGTACAATAATATTCTGTAATAGACATGCTAAGGAGCAGGAGAAGGAAAAACCAAAACAGATTTTAAATACATACAGTAATGAGACTGAGTCTTAATTAAGTTATTTATAATTTATTCATCCAAAGGTTTGTTGCATTTGAACCTATTTTTATCTTTGAAAACAATGAACCTGCTCATTTAAGAAGGAAATGCAAACATGATTTTGTCAAAGTAAATCTTCAATAATAAGTTTACATCTGCATCAAACAGGAGTAAAAGGTAAGCAACGATATTCTGTGTATGTTTACATTTTTAACCATGATTTAAAAAATGTAGCTCCCATCAGGAAATAAAAATGTAACACATTACACTGTGTCATCTGTGACCCACTAGTAAAAGTGGCAACCATGAAAAGCTGTCTGTACCACGACTCCTAAGCAAAGTACAACGTTTTTCACTTATTTTCTTTACCATTTTTTTTTTTCTGACTGGAAATAATATAAATTTTTTGAAGAAACTCAGCAAAAGCCCTGACTTGAATCAGACAGAAATTCTACAGATTAAGCTAAATAATGTGATGGCAAGAAAGCTTTCCAACCTCTAATACAGGCTTTACTAAAGGTACTAATTCTTCAGATATGAACAATTGACATATTAACTTTAGATTTTTTAGTCTTGCTAAACTTGAAGACATAAAGTGACTAATATGCTCTGCCACCTTTATTTCCATCTTCAATAAACCTCTTGAAAGTAGATGTTCTGTATATATGTAGCGCTTTAGTGGAGACGGACAGAGCGGAGTTTAAAACTGGCTACAGAACAAATTCCTACCTTGGCCTACTGCTAGCTTCAGCGTGTATTCATCATGCTTGCATTTTTTGTTTAATTTAAAATTTATACCACACTTCATGCGGTATAATTGAATGACTACTTTGTCCTTCTAGCCCAAAAAGTGAGCATGTTGTGACAAAAATTATAGGAAACCCCCCCCCCAAAAAACCTGCAGACTTTCTAACTGCAGATTTTTTTCAATTTGACCTCTGTGGCGAGGTGGACAAAAATAAGTAAATTGCAGAAGCAACAGCTATGCATGCAGGTCAGCACAGAGGCAGACTTCATGAAGACAGATTAGGCCTGCGTGGGCACACAAACACAAAGACAAAGAGACAGATAGACTGGAAAGCCCTGAACTCAGAGTCTGATTCAAACAGACAAGACAGATGAGACAGGGAAAAACATTCAAACATGAACTGATCTCGACATGGTGGAGGTGTCCCCCCAGTCCCCACCCACAAAACAAGAAAAAAAAAAAAAAACACACACACAATGTGAAGAGGTTTTAAATTAAATTTGTGAGGAAGAATATTAGACAGCTTTATGATAGCACATCTGGTGCCAGTGGAATGATATAATGGAGAGAGTGATGTTTCAACCAAAAGTTAGTGTTACACCATAACCTCCCATGTGGCATTTATCTTTTCTGTTTTCTAAGAGAGCATGTCAGCTCATCTCAGTTCTCCAAACCTTTTAATACACAACAAACACTACAACGGGAGCTGCTGAACTTGCTGCAGAGTGAATGTCAACCAGTTGGCTTAGCTCACCAGATAGCCGCTGATGTTATCTGCATCTGCACTGTCGTCACCGTCAGAGCTGCTACAAGCCTCTGCCAGGTCCCAAGAACTACTGCAGTGCTCCTTCAACCACAGTCACAGTATAAGGGTAGATGGTGACGTATTTTGCTCAAGGTCAGAAAAACGGAGGGCAAAAAAGGTTGATGGCCAGAATTGGTGAAGCATGCAGTTTATTCAGGTGTATTCACATCATCCAGGGCTCACACGCAAATGTCTCAATGTTGTTTCTTTGCAAGGCTTACATGCCATTTACCTTGAAAAATGTTATTATACCTTACAAGGTGAATATCAATGAGCCCAATCAGGAAATTTGCTGACTGGAAATGAACTTGTAACAGAAAGGTAAAGGTCATTGCAATGACATTATCGTTTCTTGGCAGAGAAGAACCAAAAATCCTGAATAACTCACCACAGCATTGTGAAAAAGCATGTTTCACCTCTGCAGACTTCTTCTGTACTTGTTAATTTGTAGCAGTATTTATAATCCAAGCTATAAAAAAACCCTGTTAATATCAAACAAACAAATGCAACAGGAATAAACAGGATAGATTTTTCAAATGATGATTTCATTTAGAGAGGAAAGAAAAACTTCCCAGAACATCATCCCAAAGGATCTCGTTTAGATTTAGGTCCAGGCTTTGACTAGACCTCTACAAAACCTTTCTTGAACAATTCAGATGTGCTTCAGGACATCATGCTTCTGCATAAATTTAAAGTTAGCTGGATATTCTCCTACAGGATATAATTGTAGAGAACAGAGTTTGTTTTTCAAATTATCCCAAAGATACAAAGCATTTCTGATCATCAGACTGTTGGTGTGATGACCTTTTCTGAAATGTGTGTTAATTTTACACCACATGCAAAATGATCCACACTTTCCAAACAGATCCAGTTCTGTCTCAACACACATTTTCTTCCACGTTTTGGCAAAAATGTATCCATTTCAAATTTATACCATTTATAAAATTGGAGATGGGTGTTTGAGCTCTTAGCTAATTATGATTTTGGTGTTTTACCACTGAAGTCTTTGCCAAGACTTACTTCTTCTTACTGTTAAATTCTGAAAGGTGACTCTGACCAAATCCAGTTCAATGCTTCAGATGTTGTCCTAGATGATCGATTTGCACCTGGAGTAATTTTGGTAGGCCAGGTGGGTAAGGATTATCGTCATGTTTCTCTGGAATCCAAAGACTTGCAAACATTTTTTTTTTTTTTTGTCTGCTCACATTTTTTAGATTGGGGAATTATGTGTTGCTTTATGAAAACTTTTTACCTGTTTCATATCTTCAGGCAGGTTCATTCAAATTGTTTTCTTGATCATAAATTATTTTTTCACATTTGGACTCTGAAAATGTTTTTTCTTAATAATTGACATAATAATTTAAAACGTGCATTTTTCATTAACTCTGGTTTACTGCACCAGAACCTCACTTCAAAAGTTCATATCTACCCCTTTAATCAGCAGAAGCATTGGTTTGCTATCAGACATGAAGGTAAAGTGTTTTGCAGCAAATTACAGGATTATAATTTAAATGAGGTCAATATGCTGTAAAAAATCTGCAGTGAAAGCAACATAGCCTGAGTGTGTTTCTGCAAAGGGCCTCATTGAAAAGATAAATTCCACATTTTATTACTTTTGCCCCAACTCCTTAACAGTTAAAACTGACAGCATAATAACTACCTTAAGCTAAAATCATTAAAGTGGCGTAGCTATGCTGCTCTTAACACGTCCAGGTCGA
This sequence comes from Poeciliopsis retropinna, assembly GCA_010277075.1. NCBI lineage: Eukaryota > Metazoa > Chordata > Actinopteri > Cyprinodontiformes > Poeciliidae > Poeciliopsis > Poeciliopsis retropinna. Next base: position 12,385,011 of record VMRM01000009.1, on the reverse strand, counting down.
ATATCATTTACTGCAGCTGCTACTACCTGCAACCCAAACAAGACAGCACTCGTCTAATTGCTAAGTCAAAATATTCACTTTTGACCAGCTGCAAAAAAAAGAAAAAATTCAGGGTGCAATTCGGTAAAACCCAACTTTTTATATATATACTTCATAGCTTTTGCTAACTCTACATGCACGCTCCTCAACATGCATACTTCTACACGACTCCCTATAATCATTAAAGATGTCTGCATGAAAAACATGCCTGCCGGGTGGGCAGAGAAGCAGAGCGGTGCCTGAATCAGCCCAGGCATGCGTTAAAACAAAGTGGCCTCTCCTTCAGAGCACATAGCAACACAGACAAACACACATACACACACGTTTGCAATGCTCAGTTCGCCCCTCGGAACACTCCCCCCTCTTCCCCTCCAACACACACACACAGTCTCATAGAAATGGCCATACACAAATGAGAATACTCCAGAACACCTAATATCTATCCTATTTAACCAGTAGCTGGACTCATCCTCCATATGAATGCACACAGAAGTCCCTCCTTCAAGCATGGCCGGTATGAGAGCAGCATACTAAAGAAGAAACTGCTAGCAGGCTGACTCAAAGCAAAGCAACAGTGCAAGATTGACTGTAAACTAACATGGCCATGAATGCTGGAGACTGGCTCAATCCCTGTAAATGGTCACGTTAGTTTTCTTTCAAGAGACTGTGTTATCTCAAGAGATGAAACTCCCCCACGTGGTCCTCTCTATTTGTATAAATTTCCATCCCTTATCAGTAAGTTTGGACAAAAGCATCCCTGTCAGCTCTCCTCCTCTGGCACCACACACATAAGAATGGTTTAGTCTGGTCATGTGACCAAACAGCTCCGAAACACTTTGACCTTCACTGTCATCACTCACACCTGCCTCGGTAATGGCACACTACTGTCGTAATTACGCACTCTGACCATGACTTTAAAGGATTTATCCAGGCGCAGCAGACGGAGCAGAACATGGCATTAATCAGGAGCTGCTGGTGGCCAAGTTTAAGTAGGGATTAGTGGCTGACCTCACCAAAAATCCCATGCACCAGAAAAAAGAAAAAAAAAGACAAGAGACAACTCACCCAGAATCATGCTGTGTGGGTTTGTGTTGCCTTTGGTATCCCCTGGGGTTGGCAGGTGTTTCCCCCCACTTGCCCGAGTTTCTCCTGCTTTCGCCGAGAGACAACAAAAATGCTCCAAAAAAAAATATATATATATATAAAAATTCAGAGTCGTCCCCCCCCCCCTTCCACTCTCCAGAAAGAGGCAACTCAGAGAGGCAGTGCTGGATATGGAGACAGACTGCTGCTGCTGCTGCTGCTGCTGCTGCTGCACATGTCGTCCCTTGCGCCTGCCCTCTCCAGGTGAAAGACTGTGTGTGTGGAACAGAGAGAGCGTGCGTGCTCGTGTGGGTGTGTGTGTGGATATGTTAGTGCGCGAATGAGGAGGGGGGGGGGGAGTCCAGTGTTTCTGCAGCGGTGGCTCAGGTATGCCTGAGGACAGTGTGAGGAGCAGAGGACGGTGAAGGGGAGAAAGAGAGAGGAGAGCGAGGGGGGTAGGGGGGTTGAGCCTAAAGTGTGACAGCCAATCACAAGGGGGAGGGCTACAGAGCCCTGATCTTCTACTCCACAGCCGCCAAGAGGAAATGCAGTGGTCTCCAGCAAACAGCTGACAAGCACTTTCCTTTCATCTGTACCACAGGAAGCTTCAAAAGAAGAAAACAAAAAAAGCAAAAAAAAACTGGGGAACGTCCTCCTTGCTATCTATGTAAAGTCAGCACCTACTTTGGTCTTGCACAGAAAAACACACACACACTCTCTTTTCCCAGTCTCACTTTCTCTCTGCTTCTTGTTTTTGGGGCTGGGTATAACCTAAAGGCACCTTACATGCCTCTGCTCTGATTGGTGGCAGACTTGGCCAATGGGAGCGACGGCACACACTTGTCATCATGCAGAGTGGAAGTCATGAAGGAGAGACAGAGCTTGGCTGAAAATGCCATCTCCCTCTCATTTTTCACATTCACCCCCCTGTAAGAGCCCCGTCTCCCACATCTGTTTGCAGCACTTGTTCTCCACCTTTTCCCTCTCCTGCCCTCCCCTCTTTCTCTGTCCTTTGACTCCACACCTATGTGGACTTGTTAAAGGATTAACCTTTTATTTGTCCTTCTCTCCTTCCATCTCCTGACCTTTTCAAGCAAAGTTAGACGTTTTATTGTCTGAGCTTTTGTCAGAGGGATTGGAATTCAGACTGGGAGAGCGGTGGGGAAGACAGGAGTGGTGGGTGGGGAGGGATGCCAGGCAAAAAAAATAAAGAAGAGATGAAATGGGAAGCGACAGAGCGGAGGAAGCAGAAAAAGGAGGGGGAGAGATTAAACTAAACACAAACTGACAGAGGGATGAAGAGACGTGGAGAGACAAGAAGAGACGACCAGAAGGAAACGCAGACAAAGAGAGAGGAAAGCTGTCAGACCCAGGAGAGAATTAAACAGGACCTCAGCAAGGCAGTCACTAATTGAAGAGGAGATTCACAGACAGTTGTTTTATGGGCCAATTCCACCACACTAAGAAGCCACTCAGAAAAAATGTCCGCTGTCATGTACCCGGACTGCTCTCTCCTTCCAGTTTCCCCTTTATGCTGGAGAAATCATAGGACAGCTTGGGAGAGACGTTTTCTAAAATCACAGCCCCAGCGTTACAGAGTAGCTCGGTGCGTTAGAGAAGGCTTAACAAAACTGTCAAAAATACTAATCCCCTTGGGCAGGCCTGCTTGCAAACACAACAGATATAACCACGTGAGCCTGGGGCGACAGCAGAAAGCTGTCTGATGTTCATGGAGTCTCCCCTCGTCCTGCTTTCTGTTTTTTTATTTTCTAACTGTATTCTCCCACTTCCATTCTCACGCTCTCAGGCTGAGGCTGTGAGTCAAAGGATGTTGGAGTGAATACTAAGGAGATGGGCTGACACCTCCAGTACCTCTCTGCGAGGGAGCTCCGCTGCATACTTCCGTGGTACCTTGGAAATATGTTCGTACCTCTTGAACTTCAGTGTTTTGTTTTAAATTATACAAGATGTACAGTAGAGTGGAAGAAATGTATGATTTTTAAACTTTTGTCAAATAGAATTTAGGAAATTATGCCATTCAGTGCATTTTACTTTGAGCAGCAGTAGCAGCAGCAGTCTGTCTCCATATCAAAATCAATATAGTGCAGTGAATTCCCTTGAGAAGTCACTTTATCACCAAATTAGAAAATTCAAATGAAAAAATACTTTATTGGTCCAAAACGGAAATTAAATGATGAAATTATGTCAGACTTATACAGTCCTTTACAATCCTCAAGGGGTTCTCAAAGACACTTTACAATAAAACCAGTCATTTCCATTCATGACTGAAGATCTACAAAGGCTTGGAAATATTCCGTAATTTGATTCAGGAGTGTTGAACCAGGAACAAATCTAAAAACATTATGACACATCCAATCTACAGTCATTACTGTGACAGAAACTCAAGACGACATGAGACTGGAGCAGATGTTCACCTTACCCCAGATCAATCACTGCAGCAAAATGTCACTGTCAATGATTGAAATGCTTCTTGAAGAGAAAACATTTTGAAAACCATGCATAATTTCCCTAGCACTTGACAATTATGCACAAATTAGTGTAAGTTCCTTTCATGAAATTCAATGTTTGACTGCAATGTGACAAAAGGTAAAAGAGTTCAAGGGGTTTAAACTGTTTTGAAAGACGCTGTATGACTTTGTACGTAACCAGAGGCAGACTTTAATGCCACAAACACCCAATCACTCTTATCAGACACTGTGTATAATCCTATGACAAAAAGCTCCTAGAAACAAAGCACCTGCCGATATATATGCAAATATCACCTAGAATCATAGAGAAAAATATCAACAGAGTCCCTCACCAGCATTACAAGCAACCGAGCAAACATTTTGTTGAAAAGAACAGGAATTCAAGTCTTGGATGAACCACAAACATACTCTGTGTTCTGCAGAAACAGGACTGACCACTGACAATATGTGTTTCTCAAAATGGGATGCAAGCAGGTGGAATGATAGTTACCATCAATAAAGCTGTGTGTGTATGTTTCCCTGGGCATTCAAACTGTGTATGTGTGTGTGTGTGTGAGAAAGAGAGAGACATAAAAAGAGCTGAGATAGGGTTTCTTCATTAGTTGTGTTGGTATCAATAATTCAGAGCTGGTCCTTGTTGGTGTTCAATGGGCCAAGGGCTAATGTGCTGTCAGGCCAACAGGGGCCCAGGCCTGAGCGCCACTTTAATGGATGTCATGATGAGAGGGTGAAATTGGAGCATGGGTATCCTGTATCATCCATAGGCAAGAAAACCGGGCAAGGAAAACGCAGAGGAGGAAAGTCAAGGGACAGGGAAAGGGTGAGGGTCACTGGGGAGGGGACAGATGAGACGACTGGGCAGGTAGAAGAGCAGGAAGTTGGTAGAACTGAGATCAAGTAAAGAAGGTGTACTACCGTATAAAGAAACAGGTGATAATGTGATAATAATCAAATTATTTTGAGGCAAATACTGCTTAAACAATTCAATAGCATTATTTATTATTACAAATAGTTAACATTATTTTTATTTCTATGTTAAATATTACGATTTATGTCAGGGTTCTCCAACCTTCCACAATGGCTTTCAATAGCTTTGGCTAAAAACCAACTAATTTAGATTTAACAGCAAATACAGGTTTTAAGGATTTTTTCAGTTTTTCATTGAATAACTGCATTTTCACAACATAATGTCAGTAAAAACACCAGTAATTTTTTTCTGGATTTACTTTTTCTACTTTAGGTTGGAAACTATACACTTTTTATACATACGATTTCACCAATTGTATATATAAACGCTGAAAAGAAAATGTATCAATTTTTATTTTTGCAAAAGTTTTAGAGGGTTTTCTCTTCCAAAAGAGTGAGCCTTTTTTTTTTTTTTATCTATATCATCTATTTATCAAAAAATGATAATCATTTATAAAGGTCATGTGATATTTGTGGCTCTAAAAGTGTTTTATTTTACGGAGAGTAAAAATGACTCAGATTGTAAAGAGTGCAGACTCTTGGGACATGTTTTAGATATTTGCATCATTTCTGAATTTTCTCAGTATAGAAATATATTTCCTCAGTTCTTTAATAATTAGATTTATGTGTCTATTGATTTTTATTCTCATTCTTAATGGGCTCTTTGCTCTTTGTGGCGCTGACGTCACATCCACACGAGCGAAATACGGCTTCTTTGTTTCCGCTTTGAGTTACCATGACAGCTAAGACAAAGTCGTATTTCAGACGCACATAAAGCAACGAACATTGTTGTTTTCCTAATATGATGGGCTTTTAAGTTTTCATGGACTCTGAATAAAGAAGATGGTAGCTTGTAAATATTTGTCGCTACCATTAAAGCTAACGCCACACAACAAACTTTGCAGCCTTCACTAATAAAACTAAATAACATGGAGACCTTAAGGAACACGTCCATGTCTTTTTCTAAAACTTGAACAGTCAGCTGACACCAGTGCTGCCCTACTGTTAAGCTATGGGGCTTGTTGTGCTTCCACATGCTTCGGAAGCAAAAAGCCCAAAACGTAATCCCCCCAGCTTACTTGGTCTTTGTTTGACACCAACGACATTGAAAATAAGTACAAAATAAGGTGAAAACATTGTCAGTTAGAACTGATTAAAATGTTTAGATACTTAAATAGCACAATTTTACAAGACAAATGTCTGAGAATATTGCCTATTAGCATAAGCTAAAGTTAATGTTAGCTACAAAGTTTAAAGAAAGTAAAACTCACCTTCGTATCTGTGAATGTATAATGAGGCGTACATTTTAAAACCCTTCTCCAGCTTACTTGTTGGTGCTTTGGGACGATATACATCATTAATTGTCACCTTGGGCAAGTCCTGCAAACACCTATAGAGTAAAATGCCATTTTCAATAGACCGGAAGCGACAGAGCCGCTTATCCCCGAACACGGAAGCTGTATAAAGTGCCCATTTACTTCAAGTACATTTTTTGTGCGCTGTGATGGACTGGCGACCTATTGAGGGTTTATCCTGCCTCTTATTCAATGACGGCTGGAGAAAGGCAGCAGTCCCTCATGATCCTGGATGGATGGATGGATAAACCTTTTTCTGTTTGCATGTATTTAACCTGTGAATAAGCTATGTGATATAGTCCCCTGTATGTGGAACTTTCTTTGTAATTAAAAAATGTAGTTGCTTTAAAATTCAGCTGCAATTTAAGGACTCCTCGTTGACTTTTTGAGGATTTTAGAATTGACTAATTGAGGTTCTTCTTAAAAATATTTACTGGTGTTAGTCCAACCATCAGATTTGCTTTTATCCAATAGGCCCTCCAGATGAGAATTGAATCTGGGCAACACACCGGTGTAGATTTTCAGTACCCTCAGTGAACAACACAAACAAAATGCTTAAGAGAAGTGAGTATTTATACACCTGACCTCATGAACAACTGAACTACCTAGAGTTTTTGAAACACTAGGTAGTGTTTCAAAAACACTACCCAGTGTTACACCCCTTAGTCAGAAAACCTTATATAAGCAGGAAAAGTCAATCTGCACTGTAGATCCTTTGCTGTTGACCATGTTCGTGTATGGTGGGGAAATTTTATCAGAGTTGTTAGCTGTCATTTATCTAAATTTCTCCCTGAGCTGCAGGATAGATGAGTCACCTCCTCATCCACCCACTCGCAGTCATGTTCCAGAAATGCCTACTTTGACTTTAAGTGCCACAGGGACACCATATTTAAACAATTTTAGTTGTCCAAGCTCTGACCTTTATATCTATAGTTTAACATAAAGTAAAATGCAGTTTTTTACACACCAGTTTTATTCCTGGAAAGTCGAGCAAAGTGCAACACTGGGCTTATAAGCTGAATTGAAGTTTGCTGCCCTCTGTTGGTCCGATCAGGTCAACACATGAGTAAATACTGGGTTCAGGAATTCCAAAATTATTCCCACAGACCAGTGAAACTGATCCCAGCATGTAAACAAAGAAATATTTTATTTTCTCATAGTCAAGTTGACACTCTTAAGGGGAAACAGGGAACAATAGAAATGAGAAAACATTGGTTATACCCCAATCAGAAAACCTTATATAAGCAGAAAAAGTCACTCTGCAAAAGAGCCATTGAGGGTTAACAGATCCTGCTACCCTCACTGAGACTTTTATTCTTTTTTTTTTTCTTTTAATCAGCAGAGTGGAAGACGTTTAATTACCTTGCCGACATATAAGAATCTTTCAGGGAGAAGTCAAACTTGAAGAAAAAAGTGCAAACTATTCCAATAAAGGCAAGATATATCATCTTAAATCTCTCCTGTCAAGGAAACAGACTAAATGTACATTCTCTGAAGGCCAAAAGACATGTTTTAACTTATTTCCACGCAACAGATTGATTTATCTGAGAAATCGCAACATAGATTCTGCTCATAAATCAGCAGCTACACATCCGAAGACTACTTGACTTTCCACAAATGTTTCTCAGTTCATTTCTCTTCTTAAATAGTACACTGACACATAGTCTGCACTATGACCATATATTATGCATTGGGTGTCTCTGGGCACTGCTGTGATGAATTTAGAGGTAGCCCATGAAGGTCAAAGGTCAGCTGAACAAGCAACATGCAACTCAGCTCTGCATGAAAACAAGTCCCTCTCCATTCCCCTTGAACTGGCCTGAGTCTGTAAGTCTGACAGACATATCAGTTTGCCACAGTGAGAGATAATCGTCCCACTAAATTTAGACTATTGATCAGGTGTGGAAATGTGCCGGAAACACAGTCAGCAGGTTGAACGTTTGCATCTGTGTTCAGCTTTTCCTCATGAATAAATTACCGTGTTGCTGAAGATGTGACTGCTTGGTTGGGATTCAAAAAGGAAAATGTGGACAACAAAAACATCTGTCACTGTGGCATTTAAAAAAAGTTGCATGATGTTCCTCAATTTACAAAAGAAGAAAAAATCTAGCAATCCAAAACTACCCAGTGCAGATATGTTCAGCATTGTTGAATGATACTGAAATGGATATTGAATTTCTGAAGTTTGCAGGATTGATACCTCTCTGAGAACATTCACAGTAAGTTGGAGAATCATCATGTCATGAAGTGTTCATAGGGTGAACAAAAAATGCAAACAGGAGCTGGGAGTACTGATCATATTGAATGTTCTTTTATAATAAAACTGAACACTTAGAAAAATCACATGGATCCAGAGCAGAACAAAAATGTAGATCTAGGGGAAATACCAGCAAGGAAACACAACGAGTAATGAGCGAGGAGTGAATGAAAGTGGCGTGATTAAATACTACGAGAGTGAAAAGACCTGAACTGATTGGAAGGAAATGAATCTAACAAACTAACAAAACAAAGAAACATAAATAAACCAGAATAACTAAGAAATGACTGGACATAACAAGTAAGCATAATTAGAATAACTAAGAAGAAACTGGAGTGAAAGTAGAAACAAAGCAGAATTAATACAGATAAGAACTAAAGATCACAAATAACAAAATCCAAAACAAACTAAAAAAACCCAAGATCCTAACACATTATGCATGCTTAATTTATATCCCTTCAGCTGTTAGTTTACTTTCATTGCTTGTCTGAGTTGATTTATATTTTCCTTGAATGAAGTTTCTCCTCATTGTAAACCTTAAATCATGAAGACAGATAGGGAGACTTGGGGATTTCCCAGGATGTGCCGATATGTGGCACAGGAGGGTTTGGCTGACCTGTGAATCCACACTTGCCTGCAGAAATGGAGAATGTAGATGTTGACCGTCACAGTCTCACACACCCCTGACATTTTTACACCACTGCTCGTGGACAGCATGTCCTTCTCTCCAGATGGACTCACAGCCCACATTTAGTGCAAAATTGCCTCTATAATTCAAACATTTTTGATCGGAAGTCATGGAAAGTTAGCTAAAGTACAGGTAACATTTATGTTCTAAGGTGACACTTTATTTTAGTTTGTGAGAGTATTTATGAAGGCAATGAACGCATTTCTTAAGCTCTCCAAATATCAACCTATTTTTAAAGCACCGACATTCCTCACATAAGTGAAAACCAGCATCAGAATTTTTCTTGCGTCCTACTTTAGTCTTTATTCTTTCCGACTTGCCTCAAACCACATATTAGTTCATTCTATGTGATTAGGAAACAAAATATTAGTTAAAGCTATCATATGAATTAATGAGACTAACTCAGCATGCTGGTACATTTCAAAGACACTGATGGCACAATTATTTAAACCCTAACATTAATAAAAACCTCTTTTTGTTAGCTGGGTAACAAAAAGCTAAGTCACATAGTCTTCAATCGCATTTCAGCATTTGACCGAGCAGCAATGACATTTCTCTTTCTAAGCTTCTGTAGGTCACTAAGAGAACCCTTTCTTTATTTTTCTCCTCACCTCACCCCTCAGGTCTTTGAAAGAATCTTGGTCTGAAAACTGACCTGACCATGGAAAAAGCCTGATTCTGTATTGGTTTTCACATTTCTGCCTTGATTCGGCTAGCTGTTTCAAATCTTGCAAGTGAAACTTTTTAGTTTTCTCACAGACGCTATGAGATTGTTATTTAAAAAACATTTCAGATAAATTATGGAGTTTATGATGCTGTGCACTTTAACAAGATTGCAGAGGCCTTTGTAAGACATACAGGCCCATAGCATCACAGATCCAACACCTTACCTAACAACGAGCATGGTGAACTTTTCTAAGTATTTATTCTCATTCACTCCCATCTGGAGATTTTGTTTATAAAAGTCCAATCTGTGCCTTGTCTGACCAATCAAAGTCCCCCCACAGATTTATGTTTGTGAGGGTAGAAGTTTTTTTTTTTGGCATAGTTCTTATGGTTATTATGGAAACTTGGTAATCATAGTTTCTTCCATAATTTCTTCCAAAATTAGTTTCAGAAATTTTTTGTGATCTCACAATGGAAAAATAAATGTCGGTTACAGTCTAGAGGCGTTACCAGTGGCAAATCAAAATCAAGTGCTTCAGGGAAGCACAATTATGAAAAAAAATATGAGTTTCTGCTCTTCCATTAAAAGATTAATTTGCTTCAGTTCTTTCAACACGTCTTTACCAGGTCTGCCAATAGTATGGCCAGCACTTGTGTTGACAAGGCATATTTTCTTGTCAACACAAAATATTCTGAGTCCTGTCTGAACAGGAGAATTTTTGCAACATCAAACAGATTTTGTTGCTCAAAACTTGATTTTCTTTTTTATAAAGTAAAGAAAATTCCTCAGAGAGAAAAAAAACAGAAATGTAATGTAGAAACCACATGTAGACACACACACACAAGCATTGGAGGGCGACAGAGTGAGTTCATCTCCTACCTGTGCTCCACATTGGCTACACCTTTGATCCCCCAGTCCTGTGTGACTTAATCAAATGTCCAATCCTTGCAAGGAAAAGCTGGTAAACGTTTATAAATCCCTGCCCACCAGCAAAACTGTGTGGACCTCTACAAACAAAAGGAGAAAGCTCAAGTCCTCATTGATATAAAAGGTTTCCAGATCGGCACATGCAAACGGCAGGTATGACGGCTGTCCAAGAGGACATGTGGACATAGAGACGGCATACACATAGCTTCTGTCACCTCCCATCCACCTCTCTGCATCGTACCTCCTCCCTACATCTTCTCCCTCCCCCTCAGTGTTGACTCTGTGCGAAAACAAACCCTGTGCAGGAGATTCCAGCAGCTTATCTTAGTAGACCTTAATAGGTGAGGGCAGTTATGTCAGAAGATTGTTTAATGCAGAAGCAGGGAGGCTGCGAGGACCGGATATCAAACGTCTGTGAGGCAATGAGAAAGAAAATCATGAGGAGATAAATAGAAAACTGCGTAGGTATGATCTGTGACAGAATCTCTAACAGTTCAAATGTTGTAAATATTACCTTTTTTCATCACATGATGGACAAAATGAAAGAAAGTCTAGAAGTTTAAAAAATCTTAGAGCTCATAAACACGTTTGCCTCACACAAAGTTTGAAAAACAACCACAAGAATAACGCTGAGAGACCTATGGAAAAATGTTGTGACACAGAGATGCAGGAATTCACAGGTGAGCGCTACCTGCCACGAGGTCCAAAACGCACCGACGCTGCTGACCTGACGACCAAACTCTAAACCGGCTGCTCAGTTCAACCCTACACAGCATCACCTGTAAGAGTAAAGTGAGACATTAAACCACCAACCCTGCGCCTTATGCTGCAGCCATGCTGCGTCTCAGCTCCTCTGCAGTCTGGGAGGGAGGCGGTGGATGGGGCACCAGCGTACAGCTGTAAGCACATTTCAGCACTCAGAGGTCTAATGGGCAGTGTTACAGAGACTCACTGCAGACCGGGTCATCTCCATTTCTCACAGCAATAAATTGCTTGTAAAAGCTTACACTGAAAACAGTTGAACCACTCGCTGTTTGGATTTTGTGTAAATATTTATCCTGCAGTTGTTTTAGCAGCATTTGGAAATCGCGGCTCATGCCTGACAAGTCCATTTCAGAAAGAATAACGGCCTTTGCAAAGACATTCAAACCCCATAGACCTTTTCACATCACGCTGGTACCACAAACTTCAATGTATTGTGATATATTGTGAATTGGACAAAGAAACATACATGTCTATAATTTGGCTATGCAAAAGAAAATCTTTAAAAAAAAAAAAAAAAAAAGAATGCCTTACTTATTTTTAGACTTGTTGACTGTAACCAACTGCTTTCAGAAGTGGCCCAATTTATTAACAACTCAGCTCTTCGAATTACATGCAGGTGAGATGAAGTAGCTATTAAATCAATTGTTCAGACGCAAACACATTTTTCCCACAACATACAAAACTGAACTGAAATGGCATTTTTTATTTGGCAAGCTCAAATGTGTATGTCACAAATGTTAAAAACTGTCATTTATATAAATCTTTACAAGCAGTAGGGCCCAAGAAGCAGAGTGAATTTCATTTTCTCTCCTCACTTTGAGCCTCAGCAGTGTTCTATCAGGCCAAAATTGAAAACATCTGTGGAGTTGTGCAGGGCAGCTTGAGCAAGATCTACACACAATACTCCTTACTTTGAGAGTTAATTCTATGTTGGACCAAGCCTTGTATTGCTGGAATAATGGAAAGTGTAAATGTGCTGACCACCAGGTATATGGCGTTTGACAAAATGTACAGCCATGATCTGCGGGAGCAGAGTTTTATAGACTGGCCGTTTAGAGAGGAATGCAACTGCACACCCGAAAAGGTAGGAAGGTCTTGGATTTTTCAAACTGCTCTGTATTGGTTGTCTTAATCCTTATGAAAAAAAACAACAACAATGGAAATATTAGTTTGCAGCTCGTATTTATTTAAGAATGGAAACAGAGTTTTTGATGATTACTACAAGGGGGCGGTGTCTATGGATTTTACACACTTACAAATGTAAATTTACCCTAATTTGAAAAATATTAGCAAAAGCAGCTACTGCGGTACTTTTAGATGTTCTATAGCCGTACTCTATTTTGCTTGAGCAACACAGATGATCAGTGACTCCCTTACTACTTGGGATAATGAAAAAAGTTTGTAAAATACCCACGTGATTTAAATAACATTTTAGTAAATTCATCAAATAGAAAGCGTATACAATTATCTTAATAGTTTAATTCACAATTTTATAAAAGGATTATTAGGCAGGTTGCAAAGGTTTAGTTGACATCAACAGCAACTTAATTGCAAACCAATCAGTGTTTACGCCACCCTTTCACTTTGGGTAAAGACCTCTAAAAATAATTATAGATGCCTTAAAATGTAAAAGTATGAAATTAAGAAAACATTTTACCTGGAAGTTGTGTATTGGAAATGTACACAACTTCCAGGTTAAATGTGTTGCATTTAAGAAAAAAATCCTGCCAAATCCAATAATATGATTATGTCCTAACTTAACACATTATGAGCCATCCTTTGATCCAAGTCATTTACAGCTTCTGATTTATAGCTCAGCAGGTGCAAGTTTCAAATGCTTCCCTTCGCCCACCCGGCTCATAGCATGATTGATGAGCTGCCAACACTTCATGAGTAACGTTCTGTCATGCAACCTCATTCAAAGGGAAATTATTGCTTTATCTCCACAAAAACTAATCCGGAGGCAGATCTTTTTTCTTTTTTTTTTCTTAATGTTGTTTGAGTTATGATTTCAGCTTTTTTTGTTTGTTTGTTTGTCTGTTTAGATGGCTAAAGCTGGTTTTGTCCACTGCCCCAGTGACAATGAACCAGACGTTGCCTGTTGTTTCTTCTGTCTGATCGAACTGGAGGGCTGGGAACCAGATGATGATCCATGGTGAGGAAGAAATACATCATCCAGCAGTCTTATAAATCTACAATCCTGCCTGCAAAAGATGAGACTAACAGAACTTTTGTCTTTTACGTAAACTCTGCTGCTGCGGTTCTGTTACCTAGTTTTAGACGAGTGATCACATGAAATTTTCCTAATGGATGTAAACTTATAAAAATTTAATCAAGCACAAAAACCAATTGCCCTTTGTTTCAACCTATCTAAAAATTAACTCTTTTCTATGGAAAACAAGAGGACAGAGCAATAATCTACAGGAAACATTAGTCAGAATTGGATGGCAGAAAACAGAAATAGTCATCTTCTCAGATGAAGCCTCGTTCAGAATACTCAAGACTGCTGGGGAAAATGATTCATCGGATACAAAATGTGATGGTTTATATTAAACCAAAGTGACCTCAAAGTTTTTGGGAGTTCACCTCTTATCTAAGAGGATTGGTTTACTTGCATCTTGGCCTAAAAACACTGGATTATTGAATGAGGAAACCTTCTCCAGGAGCAATTTTGCTCTTGGAGAAGAATGGAGAGGAAGTAAGTTGGGGATGAACAGTAGGGGGCTTTGGGTCAAAATCAACCCAAAGAATGCAGATATTTAATTGATTTCGTTCACTATTTTTAATCTATTAAACTATATGCTATTTAAATAGCTCAAAAAATCATCCTGCAACAAAGAAAAGAGAACTTGTGAAACAATGCATACTTTATGTCAATCTTTTTTGAAACTATTCCTGAATAATGGGCACATTGTTCTAAAACATGGTTTTTCTTATCAGGTTTGAGCACACCAAGCGCTCACCCACTTGTGGATTCCTGTCCATGAAGAAAGCAGATTTCACTGAGCTGACCGTGTCTGAATACTGTCAACTGGAAGGTGAAAGGCTGAAGATCTACATTGTAAGATATTGTGAATATGCTTTGACAGATACTTCTGCAGTTTTGGTTATGAATATTGTTTTTCCTTCTCTTCAGAGGAAGATTTCTCATAAGATGATGGCGTACTTGCGTGACGACATGGATAAAGTGCTTGATCGCCTAAAATCTCAGCTGGAGACAATGTAATAGCTGTTACTCACAAATATAAAGTATAAATGCAGAAAAAAAAGCGTTCATGTGAAAATGCATTTTAACTAATAAAGTTTAAGTTTGCAGTACTGTCTCTCACCACACGGTGGAGCTTTAGAGCTTATATCTGAAATCACAGTGTCAAACAGTACTTCACAGAATTCTCAATGGCAAACCTTGTACTTGTCATCTGATATAAAAGCCTACTTTGAGGAGAATTACAATGTGGACTATAGTCCCCTGTTTCCTTCAAATACTTACCATTTTCCTGAACACACCACCATTTCTACCACATCCTTTCAAACCTTGACCCTGGACAGATGGCCTGAAGCCCCTCCTTTTCAATACCAACTGTTGCCCCAGTAACATCTGTTACATATTGGGGGACAGTGCACACTAAAAGGCCTTGCCAGGACACTTATCTTGCCCTGTGAGGGAGACCCGGGTGGGAGAAGTTTTGGAGGATGTTTCTGTTGCCAAGGGAAATTGCAGGAAAGCTGTTTATGCAGCAAATTCTGGATTGCACTTGCACGCTCTGGAGTTTGCAAATGTATGTAATGGATGGGATTCTGGATTAAATTTGCCTTTCCATCTCCAACCTTCCACTGTTTTGGATTAATGTCTAGTGTAACACTCTGGCCACTGAGCCCAGATCAGCTGCTTAATTCTCCTTGATCCGTTCTCAGCAGAGCAAATTGAAGAGAGTATTTTTAGACAAAAAAAAGTAAAATACCCCCTGGGTGATGTAACAGCTCTAATGAAACCGATGCATTGGACTTAGGAATCTATTCCTAATTCTGGTGTGAAATCCCCTTTTTTTCAGCAATTTTTTATGTCAAAGTTTGACTTTGCAGATTGAATGCCGCAGTTATTCTAAAACCTTCAAACTGTTGCTGAGTGGTTTCCAAATGGGAAGAATGGTATTATTAGTAGAAATTATATAAGCAAGCTTATATTCATAAGGAGGTTATACCATGATGAATGTAGTATCGGTAAATGAACAAAGATTACAGATCTACTGAAGCACAAATGTGATGGATGTGCCTATCTATGGGAATGGTTCCTACCAGTCTTTTTAGTAGGAACAAGCCCTAGGGTCCTCAATATAAGCCAGTGGTTTTCAAATGTTTTCTATCAAGCCCCAACTCAGTAAATGCTGTTTCCCAAGTGCTACTATATTGTAAGAAAAAAAGGGGTGAGGGAATGCACTGAATTCCAGTTGAAGAACTGAATAGAAAGGCTCCCTATAGTCAAAATTTGTCAACAAAAAGAGAAAATAATGCTTGAAGAGACATCTTAATTTAAATTCAGCATTCAATTTTATTTAGTGAGAGTTCGCCAGTATTCAATGAGTTTGTGGTATTTTGTCATCTCTATCTTGCAGAAGTTTCCCAAAAGTTTAGCAAATAATTTTTGTGAAATGTTATTGCCTGATTCAGTTTTGACTGGGATTCTCGTACTATGTTGAAGTCCACTTCAATTTTGAGTCATATCTCTTTGAAGCAAAGACCAAGGCGCTTGGCTTACAGGTAATTTGTTAGCTGAAAAATGATACCTAAATCCCTTCCAAGTACCATTAAGTGGAGCCGATGTACTGAAATTAACTTCAGTAACTTCAAGCTTATCAAATTAACTAGAGGACAGATATATTTTTGCCATTCTCTATTCTAAAACTCACTGTGGAGAGGATTACATTGAGAACCTGAAGTGCAGTTTCCTAATTACCAAGTTTCAGCAACACAAACTGTAAACAACAAAATGTAACAGATGGACAGACAGATGTTACCAACAGAAACTTCACATGCCGAGCTTTGCATCAGGCCCCATCTGTTGCTTCTACCACTCGGACCTCCCTCGACCCTCCTCCAGCTCTTGTCCACAATCCTCATCAGCATCCATCAGCCCCCTGCCCCTGACCCCTGTATATACTAAACAAATAACATTAACATTTTAATGTCTCAAGGACCATTGTGAAAACAGATTCAAATCAAAATTTCAGGTTAAATTGTACCAGTGAATATGCAAACAACTTTGTATCTGATGGCAAATTCTCCCCCAAATTATTTTTGCTCCTCGAATTTGTTCGATTAAGCCCACTCGTGAAAAGCAAGCCAAGCAATTTTAAATACACAAAGGTAATGTGACACACATAAGCCATGACTATAAAGGGGGGTAGACCAATAATTCAGACAACTTGAGCTGAACTGCATTCAAAAATACAACTAAAGTCCTGATTAAGTTTCCCCCTCACCCTCCTTCACCATTAATGTTCACCCACGTCTGCAGTCGGGCATTCTGACTGCCTGCTTTCTCAGACACCCTGACCCTCCTACCTTGCCTGTGTTTTTTTCTGTTCCTTCTTCCAAAGAGACCTCCATCTGTCCCTTCACTCAGCCCTTTGTGGCATCCCTAAGCCCAGAAACTTCCACAATGCAGTGGGCGTGCAAAGGGGGGCCATGGTAAACACGACAGCATCCAGATCCCATTAGAAGCTCTTTAACTCCTATATCCTCATACTCGGAGGGAACTCTGGGAGGAGAAGGTCCGTCCCTTATCCTCATGCCCACAATGTCACACTTTACACCCACTTCCATAGGTAATGAACCTGGTAGTAGGACTTCTTCCTCCTCTTCTGAATATTGCTTTATGCTTCTTCATCTATTCATTTTTATATGCTTAAGGTTTTCTGCCGAGTTTCAGAAAAGTCTAAGAAAGACAAACATGAAAACATGTTGAACATGACATGGTAAATGTAAACAAGTTTTATCCCAAAACGGAACAAAATGCTATCTTTTAACAATTGAATCTCATGTCTGACCAGAACAAAATGGGGCGTGAAATATAAAAACTAAATATGACATTTCAAAGACAGCAATAAAATTGTTTTCAGTCACAGATTTTATTTTGACATTTTATTTTAAAATTTTAGAAAAGACATTTAAAACACAGAAAGCACATTGCCATTAGCTGTACGAAAACAAATCACACTGGTATTTAGACCAGGGACGTGATTAAAGTGTAACTAGGAAATTTCTGAAAACATTTAAACGGAGCCTGCCAAAGTGTGCCAGTTGGTTGGAACTCAGCGTTCTGATGCTAATAATTAGCATCAATGCTAAAGTAAGCTACAATGTACTGAATCGCAGGCGGAGAGTCACAAGCATGTTGAGCAAAATGGACTTACTTCTCAGTATGTTAAAATTAGTGTATAAGCTGAAATGAGTCAAAATGCTGATGTTAGTCTAAATGCTGCCAGTGGCATGTGGGCTATAACTAGCATGTCTGACATTGACTTCCTCCATTCAGTGTGCTAAACATTGCTAATAAAAAAACAAAATAGCTAAAAAGCTTGCTATAGGGAAAAGGCTACTGCTAATATGGGTGGTGCACTGCAACCCACTGCTAATGTTAATGCACTGCCTTCAGGAAAAGGTTTTATGACAAAATAAAAAATCTAAAAATTTGTACAGAAACATACAAATACAACCCTAAATAACCTATTTAGACAGTTTATCAGAAGAAAAAATATTATTTTGGGGTGAGCTTCCCTTTAAATTGGCTTTGACATTACTCCCAGACCCAAGTTCTGACTTCAGGGCTAAATGGAAACCAGGGTAAACGACCACCAATACTTGTTCCAGCCTTATCATTATTTAGATCAGTTTTTCCACTGAATTTCTTCTTTGAGAAGTTTCTGATGAAGCAATGATGTAGCTTTTTTACCTCTTTTTTTTTTTTTTTTTTTTTTTTTTAAAGGGTAGCATTAAGTATTTTCTAGGCACATCATGCTTTAAACACAATCAGTTAACTATTTTATCTTCAGTCGTTATAAAAATCCTGTATACATCAAACATAACAAAAGAGATTTGATTTCGCAATTTGACATCTTGAAGAAGCTCCTACATTTTTCAACACTCTGCCTTCAGTATGTCATCATAACAACGCTCCTCTATTAAGCTATTTAAAGCTGTCCTTTTAAGCATTGGACTGAAAAGTAGTTCACTTTGTGGAAATAGACTGCGCTTAGAGAGAGCAAGCATGAGGTATCCCTAATGGCTGCCATGGATATTCAAGGATTTCTCAAACATGTATGAAAGAATCAAAGCAACACTCGAGGTATGTTACTAATGGAGAAATAACTTTATAACCTTGATTTTACATCATATCCCTCACTTCATTTTAACGGTGGAGTATTGCTATGATAATGTGCTTAAGGCAGTGTTGGAAAAGATCAGTAGCTTCTTCAGGAGACAATTTCAGCTCTTATAAGAAAGTAACTTATTGACACAAAGAAGTCAGTGTTTTTAGGCTAAACTTGAACCAGCCATGTTTATTCATATTTTGGAGAAAAAGACTCTAGAAAGTTCTGTAAATTGTAAGTGGTCTTTGCTTTTAGAAAGCTTTATCAAGTCTGGAGGACTCTAAAACACTCCACAGTGCATTCAGTCATTCACCTATTCACACACACATGCTGATGGTGGCAAGCTACTAGATTGTAGTCCTGGCAGCCCTGAGGCAGTCTGACAGAAGCGAGTAAGCCGTGCACCTGCACCACAAGGCCCTCTGACCACGAGCAGAAGGAAAGGCGGAAGAAGGGTCTTGCCTAAGGACACAGCAACAGAGACGGAGTGAGTGGGGGAATGAACCGGCAACCCACCGGTTACAGGACAAAGTCCTGTCACTGTTGATGCTGTCTAATGCTGCCTATTCAACCTGACTGAACTTGAAAGGGTTTCCAGAAAAGAATACCAGGAAATATAGCTTACATAGACATACATGGGATTCAGTATTATTATCATTACTAAGCAATAGTATCGAATAGTTCTGTGAGTATCATTTTCCAATATTTACATACTTAATAAATTTACAAAAATGTCTAAAAAAAATTTTTTTTAGACATTTTTGTAAATTTATTAAGTATGTAAATACATTAAATATTTGGAGTAGTTTTTATTTGAAAGAGAACTGCGCTCAGGTTGATTTTAGAACAAGTTTGCAAGGTAATATTAGAAAAAAGTGATTATATTTTGGATGTATTGTATATTGTAAAATACCAGGTTTTGCTTTCATTATGTTTACCAAAGTTAATACCTTCTTTGACTCTGTACTCTGTGTTCCTCTATTTATCTACTTCTTTCATTTCCCTTCATTCTGTGTTGATTCATCTCTCAACCTCTAGGTCCCCATCACCCCATGGACCCCACATACACTAGTGTGTTGTGAGTGTGCATGCAGGCTGAGGCCTACGGGGAGGGTGGGGGATCATTTGTTTGCCTCAGCCTAAAGGCAGAAGGATTATCGCCACAGACACTGATTAAAGCCTTCCATCCTCCTATGCCCCCATTAATACAGTTTTAATCACAATGCTTTATCCCTCCATCCAGCTCCTATGGATCGGGAACTTTTTATTTTAGTGTGGGCTACTCCTGTTTGCATGGCAGATTAAATGTGCTTGTCACAAAACTGAAATACAAGTGTAAGAGAATGAGAGCTAAGAAAAGAGTTGGCTTTACACTGCACTGTTAATAAATGTTAAAATGTAAAGTTTTGTAAGGTTGACTAAATATGGAGGTTTATTTTTTACTTCACAGATAATTCAGGTTGCAAAATGTACTAATGCGGTTGGAGGTCATAGAGAAAAAATAATCATCCTACTTAACAAGTTTATTTTGTTTTCAAAGATTTAATACCTTATAAATATTTATGTTGTGCTCTTCACAGTACCTGAAGCCATCTGCTACAGGACATTTTATATTGACCCTCCAGTGATGTGTATCTACTAACAGGAACGTATTATAACATTCTGCAGTTGGTACATAGGAATGTTATAAAAAGTTGATATTTAGCATTTCAGATAAAGGCACAAAAAAAATGTCAACTACTAAGAGACAAAGTTATCTTTCTTGGACATGTGGTCAGTGGAGAGGGAATAAGTCCCAACCCAGAGCTGATTAAAGATGTACAGGAGTGGCAGCCTCCCACTAACACACAGCAGCTGCAGACTTTTCTAGGACTATGCAACTATTACCGCCGGTTTGTATCTGGTTTTGCAGAACTTGCTGCTCCTCTTAACGGTCTCCTGAAGAAAAAAGCTGAGTTCCAGTGGGGTGAGGCCCAGCAAAAACCCTTCCTGCAACTTAAATGGGGACTGACTGTTGCACCTGTCCTGGCTTACCCAGCAGCTGAAGGTGACTACATCCTGGACACTGATGCTTCCAGTTTTAGCGTTGGTGCAGTGTTGTCACAGGTCCAGTGGGGGGAGGAAAGAGTCATCTCATGTAGAGCAACCACCTCACTCCTACACAGCAGAGATATTGTGTGACCAGAAGAGAGCTGTTGGCAATCGTAAAATACACAAGACAGTTCCGCCACTTCCTCCTGGGCAGAAAGTTCCTTCTTCGAACAGACCATGGAAGTCTAGCTTGGCTCTTTTGCTTCAAACACCCTGAAGGCCAACTGGCTCGATGGCTTGAAGAACTAAGTCAGTATGATTTTGACATTGAACACCGCTCTGGTCTGCAACACTCAAATGCTGATGGACTCTCAAGGCAGGCTACAGATTTGTCAACAGACTGACTGTTATCAAGTGGGCAAGAATGTAACAGAGCTCCCCTGCAGAGGATGTTCTCACTGTCAAAGACTGCACAAACAGTGGGTCAGATTTGAGGAAGATGTTGATGATGTTGTTCCACTTGTCATAAGGCATGTGACAGGGGAAGAAGTTGGAAACAGCACACAGGAGCAGCACCAAGCCGAAGCTGAGATTCAAATCCCCCAAATAAATTGGATGCAGACTCTTAGCAGCCAGCAGATTTCGGCAGCACAGAAAGAGGACACTGTACTTTCCGTCCTACATAACTGGAAGGAAGCAGGGAGTCTTCCAACAAAGGATGAAGTTGCGATTGAGAGTCCAGCAGTTAGAAAATACTGGCTCTGCTGGCTACAGATAGAACTCCATCAAGGGGTCCTATATTATCGCTGGGAAAACGTGGATAGCTTAAAACCTTCCCTCCTGCTGTTGGTCCCTGCTTCATTGAAAATGGAGGTTATGCAGGCCTGCCATGACCCACCACTTTCAGGGCATCTAGGCGAAACAAAGACCCTTCAACGTCTCAGGCAGAGCTTCCATTGGCATGGCATGGGAAGTGACCTCCGCAAATACATCCAACAGTGTCCCCAGTGCAAAGGTCTGAAGTCGAACAGCCCTCGAAGAGAGCTAAGCTACAAAGTTACCCGGCAGGAGCACCAATGGACTGGTTGCACCTTGACATATTGGGCTCCTTCCCCATCTCAAGTTCTGGAAACAAGTATATTCTTGTCATCATGGATCAGTTTACAAGGTGGGTTGAGGCTTTCCCGGTTCCAGACCAAGGAGCAAAAACAACTGCTAGAATGTTAGTCAACAACTTCCTAGCTCGCTTTGGGGCCCCATTAGAGCTCCATACCGATCAAGGCCGCAACTTCGAAAGTGTGCTTTTCAAAAGTATTTGTCAACTTTTCCAGATCTCCAAGACCAGAACTACTCCGTACCATCCTGCTTCAAAAAATGGAGTGTTTAATACTCCATTAAACACTACAGAAAACTTTAAAAATGTATTCGAACATAGACCATAAATCTTCCAAAATTGTCTTTGACCATTATGCTCTCCTCCAAACCTCACCCCACAACATCATCTGCCTCTGTGTTTTGTAATCTTGTACCCAAAGTCAGTTTACTGGGATTATTTCCATATCCATGTATTTGGACTCTAGGATAATTCACATTCCCTGCCCCCCTCTTACCACTTTTGTTACAACAAAAAGCAAAGCAACAAAGAGAGAGTGCGCCAGCTAACTCTGCCGCTACTTTCTCACAGGCTGAGTGTCTGCCTGTATAGCTATGTGTCACTCCTGTGCCAATGCTGACCCACAAGAGCAAAGAGGACAAACTTGTGAATGAGGAGCGAGGACCTCCGTCACCTCATCTGGCCTTTCTATTTGTCCACAACAAGCTCTTCATTTTCCCTCTCTCGTCCTTCTCCCCTCATGCTCTCACTTCTCTTCTCTCTTCCTCTCTCCAAAATTGCCCCAGCTGTCCATCAGCCCCCCTATGGCTCCCCCAGCTGTCTGCTCTCCCCGAACAAGAATCCTAACAACAATACAGGTCACAGGTCAAGAGAAAGAACAGGCTGCGTCGACAATAGACCAGTGGCGCCCACTAAAACAATCATTCCCTTTTCTTTGAAAGCCTCTTGGCACTTTTGCCAGAACTGGAAAAGACAAACATTTTGGAGAGGTAGATGAAGAGGTTGAAAGTCCTTTTGGACAACAACTTCCCATTCATACAATTGCCCACTGCCCAGAAAGAATAAACATGCATTCACACACCAGCTCCTACTCTTCCTGGTCATTTTTTTTTTGCAGTGTGGCTTCCTGTTTTTTGTTAATTTGAAGTCTCATTGTGGTGTTTAGGGTGATGATTGAAGTCAAAACTAGTTATTTGGCCATTATTATGTTATTAAGAGCCTATTCTGATTACAATAGCTAAATAGACTTCATGAAACTGTACTCTTCCATTTTGATAAAAACATAGGATACAATGTTTTACTGTCAACAATTTAAATCATAATTATTTTTTGTGCCTTCTTGTTTTCCCACACTCTGGCAAACATGTACCCCTTATTCTTAAAATTTCTTTTTTACATGATCTCTCGCCCCACGGTATTTTGGCATAAACCTGATGGGAAAATGGGGCACATGTGAGAGAAAAATGAATGAGAGGAGCTCATAAAAACCCCTTGTGACACGTTCACCTGTTCCCCAAAGCTGTTTTTCCCATGCCCCACAACAACAGCCTCCCATCTGACCTGAGAGAAAGCCTGGAGCCAAGTCACTGGGTGACATCATACACAGATTGACACACAGATGCACATATTCTGCAACAGTTCCCTTTTATTATTGGTTTAGCAAATACTAAATGATTCAAATCAAATAGAATCAGATTCCATTTTTGGAACTAATTCTTGTTCTGATTACAGACCAGATGGTTTGCTGAGACAAGTCAGTAACTTCTCCTCTGCTAGTAAGAAACCTGCACATCTAGTTGTTAAAAACTAAATCCAAAAGCAGATAAATCAATAAACGGAGTGGATAACTTCCCTTTCAAAAGCATTTGTAACTCCAACTTTTCTGCATTTTTGAAGTTGCGAGCATGAAGTCAAATGTGTTTTCTGAAGATTGTATGCTGTTTGAATCAAATAATTTACACGTGGAAGACAAAGGCCGCCTCGTTTTCAAAACTTCTGCATAAATAAAAGTCTAAAACATGTGCATATTAATTTATCCTACTTTACTCAAGTAACCATAAACAAAACCCAGTGCAACAAAGAACATGGCAGTTATAAGAACAATATCCCAAACTTTTAACATTTCACAAAATACAAAGTATGGCCCTCCTGGAAACACATTAAGATATGGTTGTCTACCTTGTCAGACCTGGCAAGCTACAAATGGAATTTAAGAAGGTTGTCAAAAGAAACCTAAAATAAGCCCGGTTTGTGATTTAAAACCAGCAATCTGTAGGACAAAGCAAACATGTGAAAGAAAGTGTTCTGATCAAACTGGATAAAAAATTTGGAGTTTGGTTTACCTCAACTGTAAAGCAAAGTAACCAAATATGGTGTGGATGCTTTATCATAGACAAGAAGCTGCTCAGAGTTGATTGGAAGATGGACAAATTCTGGAATTGTTTATATTAAAAAATTTACAGTGGTCATAAAAGTCAAAGCCTCGTTAAACCCATGGAAAGACTTTATCATTGATGTTCTAAGATGTTTTGCGAACAAAAGAATTGCAAAGGTGTTTGTCTCTTGATGGTTAAAACTTTTAGAAATATACCACAAAAGACATTAAACTGTTGTTGCCGCAAAATATGTCATCCAAAACTTTTGCTTCAGGTGGAAACAAATGCACTTGTCAGATTTTTATTTATAAAACCAATTGAAACCATATATCATTTTCTGTTTTGTTTTTATTCATGACCTTATTTGATCTATCAATTAAGATTCTTATCAACTAAATTGTGGTTGTAATGTGGGAAATGCAATAAAGTCACGTGGTGTGGAATACCTTTGCAAGAAATGTCTTCTTGCATCTCTTTTATTGGCTTTTGTGTTCAGGGGTCACTACACCAAATTGTGTCAATTTAGTTTCATCCTCTGGATCCTCCACCTTCACACCAACCAGCTTCATTTCCTCTTCCCCCACTTCTCATAAATTGTCTTTTTGGTCTTGCTCTCATCCTACTGCCAATAAACGTGGCTTCACTGCTGAAAATGTTGAAACAATCTCACTCTGGTCTCTTTGACTTTATCTCAAGAAACATTAGTGCAACTCCCATACTACAGCACAAGAGATGTTCTTTATTAACCTGGGACTTGACCGATCTGGTATGGAGTTCATGTTGTCATATTTGATTTGACTTCAGTTTCACATTGGATGCCCTTTCTGACATAACCTATCTCCATTTATCAGAAGACTTGTGACCAGCACTAGGAATCACTGGCTTATGACCCCTTATGGCTGCAATGAAAACCACAAGGGGTCACAAATGTATTTTTCACACACCTACTAATAGCAAGGTATGAAAGAAAACTAATTTCTTACTTCTTTGACAAATTCAGTGTGAAAAGAATAAGAATAACAATGTTCTGTTACAAGAGAAACTCCACAGTAACATGAAGCGATGCCTTTGCCAAAAATATAAAGAAAAATATGCTATTCTAAATATAAAAAAAGGCTTGTCACACAGTGTTACTATGGAAATAGCATATAATATAAGAATATTTATTTCAGTAAGTGCGAAATAGCAAAATATTAACAGTACATGTGACAAAAATGGCAACACAAATATGAACAAGTCACCTGAAAGACCTCAAAATAAATAGCTAAGTACAGCTACCAATGGATGGCAACAAACCAAGGAGACGGAGATACATAAACTGTGCAGAGAAAAATGTAAAAAAAAAAGGACAAGACATTATCAAAATAAATATTAAATACATATATAAATAGTTGCTTTCTTAAAAATCAAGACCTTTGTGCACGATTTAAGCTGGATGACTTTTGGATCAATTTTTTCTCAGAGCTCTTGAGTTCAAACATCAGCTAGTTGTATTTTACTTCTGCATGAGCAAAGATGTGTTGGTTTTGGTTAGCTTGACTCTTTCATAACTGCGGGGCGAATGTTCGGAAATAATTAAGAGTTCAAACACCAATGCAAGATCAAACAATAAAGCAATAAATAAAAGGATAAACATGGTCGCATGTTTACATCAGGTAGACTCAGTTGAGGTGAAAAGTCTCTCTGAACCCAGTGGGTTCAGCATAAACCTTTTTTTTTCTTTTTTCTACACAGTCAGTCCAAAAACTAGCACAGTGGCAGATTCACTTCTGTGGACAATTTCTGACCAGTCACTTACTGGTTTCATTACGTCTTAGATGGTGCCCATCTGAGCAGTAACCAGGTGAGAGGGAGCGAAAGACTCAAAGGCCACATCCAGGGGCAACTCGTAACGAGAAGCTTGAAAGATCGGGTGAGACTGAGCCCCACCTGGTAGGCTGCCGGCTGTGGAAGTGGGGAAGTGGTGGGTTGAGAGGTAGTGGACATGTTGACCAGTGTGGGGTGTGTAGTTCCTCTCTGATTCCTGTGGAGAAGGCTCCTGCTTCAGGGCAAAGTTACTGCTGATGCTGAGGGGGGGAGTGAGGGGCCCGTCGTACGGAGGCGTGCCGCTGCTGCACTCGTTAGGGGAGGGGTTGTCAAAAGCAGGTGCTTTGAATCCCTTCATGTGAAGGAGGTGGGATGCTTCCAGGGATCCATAGGGTGGGCTGGGAAGTCCTGGGGATGGGTAGCTGAGTGGATGCCCACCCACAGAGTCGCCAACTCCCTGACCTCCACACTTGTCCTCAAGCTTGTTGAGAATCAGAGGGGTGGGTCCAAGCTGCAGGCAGCCAGCCACGAGGTTACTGGTGGGCTGAGACAGTCCTTTACACAGCATCTCCACAAACCCATGACTCTCTGTGGACTGACCATTCTCCAGCACCTCAGAAAGAGCCCAGATGTAATTGCGTGCCAGCCGTAGGGTCTCAATCTTTGACAGTTTCTGAGTTTTGGAGTAGCATGGCATCACTCTGCGCAGGTTATCCAAAGCATTGTTCAGCCCGTGCATCCGAGATCGCTCCCTGGCATTGGCTTTGATCCTTCTGGCACGGAACCTCTCCTGTCTAGCTTTGGTCATCTTCTTTTTCTTGGGGCCTTTCCTTTTGGGGCTGTTGTCTCCATTTGGTTCAACCTCCCCCTCATCATCATCTTCCTCTTCTTCCTCCTCCATGTCCTCACTGCCAAATTCTCCGCAGGGTTGAATGCAACCTCCCAGAGTCAGACCGTGGTGGTGGCTCCTCATCCCTGGGCTTTCATCTCCATCCTGGGAGCTGCCATCCTCCTCAAGCCAGCTGAGGGAGCTCACCAGCTCACTCACATCCCCACCTTTGCCAAAGTGTTTGGTCATCATGTTGATCTGAAGAAGAACAGGCAAAAAGTTGTTACTTGATCATCTATAAATGTGCAAACTGTACTCTAACAATATGCTGCATATATGGACTGGAAACTTTTCAATGCACAGTAAAGGAAATGCTTCAGATTTTTATCAAATTAAACTGAATAGAATAAGGCTTTTTTTTTGTTGCTTTGCACTATGTGTTATCATAAAGTAACTTCTGAAATGATTTAATATCTTAGTTTTTTGTGTCACTTTAAGTTTGGGAACCGCTTTTCAAAATGTTCTGGACCCTGCACCCTGCAGACTGAAGTTCTGCTTTCAGCACCGTTGTGTGGAAAGCTCACTCTGCTCATGAATCAACTGCTGTTTCTGTCATTTTGTGTTTCAAACGAAACTTTTCTTCAACTAAAATGCCGTATACATGTTCATATAATAGAACATTTTCATATTTTTAGGACTACATGACTTATTTGTTAGATTTTTGTTCATTCTGGCTGTCCCGCTCTCTTCAGAGATGCTGTCAATCTGGGACACAGCGGGATTTACTCAGCACATAGAGCTGAAAGATTAAATAGGGAACAAACAAATCAACAAAATATTAAGGTATTTGGTCTTTGTAACAATAAAAACAGTATTGAGAACCCTCCCCTCCTTAACTATTCTTTGATAAGTGTTATATTTCCAGGAGAATAAATGTACACACCAATCTGCCCTTTCTCATAAATTAATCGCATGATTATTGCTGATTTGTTGTTAATTTGGGGGAGGATTAAGGACACAAAATGTTGCTTTTGTTTTTTGCTGAAAACTGCCCTAATTATTGCACACTGATGCGCAAAAGTGGGGCAGATTATGCCGCAATTTGTGAATCTAGTTTACGTCAAGCACACAACTATGTCGGGATGAAATGTTGGAATAGATTATATAATCTAAGTGATATGACTGCATTTCTTTAACGATGCATTTCTGCACACGATTTAAATCTATTGTCTCGTAAAAAGACTTACATGTGCGGTGAATGGGCATATTAGGAATAAACCAAAGTGCATTTAATTTTACAGTTTATTGTTAGGCTTTTGCATGACAATTTAAACATTTGATTTGTTAAAATGTTTTCTCTAATTAACTGAAACTGTAAATTCGGCTGATTAGATGTCATATAAGACAAGCCAACCCTCCTTTTTTTTTCTTTATAATCTGAACTTGAACAAAAATGCAACTCACCTGTCTGGAGACAGCACTGCGCGAATGAGTAGAGCACTTTGAGAAATTCAGGCAATTAGTCCAGAGTCGCTTTTTTTTTTTTTTTTTTTTTCTTCTCCTCCACTGTCATCCGCCACTGTCCCAACGTCAAACAGCCATAAACGCACTCGGAACTTTCATCTCCAAATGACATGATTAGGCTGATGTGCGTTGGCTTTAGCCCGGTAAGCCCCACCCTCTTCCGCCCCACCCACCAACAAACTTATCCAAAAGCGCGTGGCGCTCTCGTGACTGGGAGGGTCGCCCCTCCTCTTGGAGAACGAGTCGGGGCGAGTTCCCGGGGGGCACTTGTAGCCCCTCATTTACAAGTCAAGGGGTCCAGAAACATTGAGAGGGTGACAGTCCTGAGGAAGGAGTAGTCTTTGCATTTAAATTCGGATCGAAAGTAAGTGTTCAGATTATTCTTTCTTTCAAACACAAGCATAATTTGGTGAGTGTATTAATTTCCTATTTACTTTTTCCCATTAATTTTTGATTATATCTAAACAATTTTTTTGTTTGTTTGTTTTTTGTTTTTGTTTTTTTTAACAAATTGCCCCCCAAAATGAACTACACTATAGTTGTGCTTCCTATGGAAAAACAATTACATAAATCAACGTATGTACAAATGTATAGTTTATTCTTATTGACATTCTCTGTGACTTTCATATTTATTTAACAATTTTGTTAAAAAATGACAGTAAACCTCTGCAATAAAGGCAATATTATATTCTATATGTTTTCTAGAATCCAGAATAAGATCATTATCACCTATGTTCTTTAATACTGTGACTGCGTCACCCCGCCCGACTATACATCTCGTCATTAGTCGGTTGGATTAGGAATTTTCCACTTAGTTAAACTCAGTGTTAAGAGACGCTCCTCCTTGAGCGCGTATTTAAATGATTGTGACAGTTTGGTGCGTGATGAGCAGGTGTGTGCGTCTTTCACTGGTCCATTCGATTGTTTTCTTCCATTTTGGCGTCATATTCTGCCCTGGAAGACAATCTGATTATTTAATCGATTAATTCAGTGATGGAGTTGTAGGTACTTCATTTAGGCAGCAGATCACTGAGAATCTCTGAATACGCATCGCTCTTAAAGTGACAGAAGCAAATCTCTGGGATTCTGCGATTATGCTTTGTTGGACCCAATCTTAAATTGGTTGTAATTGCTTCAGTCTTAAGATCAAGACTTTTTCTTAACAAAGAAGTCTTGAGAATTAAAATTTAATTAAAAAAGTTAATGGTGTTGGAATTATATTTAAAATTTGACCAGTTAAAATGCTGCATATTTTGACCAACTGTGTTCATTTTGACTACCATAAAAATGGTAACTGGCTATCTATTTTGTTTTGTAAATGCTCTAGGGATTTTTTTTTATCATCAAAATTGTTGCGTATTATTTTTTTTCAAATAGCATCTTTCATCATTAAGCGTGATTGAGGTCGTCAAAAACCATCCACCAAGTAAACTAACTCAAAAAGGGACAAAAAACTAAAATTGTTCAGCAAAAATTTCTGATATTACTCTACAATTAAATTAAATTAGATGCAAAATCTGTTCATTTTGTGACTGTTTCTGAATGTTTTATGAAAACACTTAAATGCAATGAATACTAACCTTATAGGCAATGATTTAAGAACATGGGCATATGGTTTACCTCATAAGTACAAAATGGTTTACAAATTGGAGAAGGGGCAAACTGACCCAGATCCCTGCCAGAATTCACATATGGTACCTATATGAGAAGGAAATGGGCTGAAAATGGGCTCCAGATGGGATTATCCCTGGTTGCATAATACCACCATGTAAATTGCCTATAAGTTTCACATAGGGCAACTCTGACCCATAGGCGTGCCAGTTATGTTGTGCAATTTCAAAAATGTTTCTTAGACACCCATGTCCTAGCCAGAACTAGCATGGAGTGCCAACTTGATTTTGTTGATATGGGTTGCAATTAATGAGTTCAAGGGGGTTTCTATAGAAAAAGCAAATTGTGAGCCAAGCCTCTCTCAGGAACCTATAGAAATGTCATGAATCCACAACCCTTATTTCTTTTAATCCGAGCATATGTGTCATTTAACTACTTACAATGTTTTCAATTACTGTGTTTCAAATTGTATTATTCCTTTACTCAGTTATATATTTCTGTTTAAATGTTTTTAAATGATCCAAAGTGCTTTATTTGGCCCAGAGACAGACATTCAAAAAAAAGCAACAACAAAAAAAAAAAACTTTTCCACAGTTTGAACTACAAGTGCCAGAGATAATACAAGCCCGCCAGTCTCGTGCGTGGCGGGCCGCGGCGCAGTAGGAGTCCTTTGTCATTGGCCGCTGACAGCCTGGGTCTCGCGAGCCGCACGTGCCCCCACATTGATCCCATTGTGCGCGCTCCTGCGCGCAGCTGCGCTCGTGACTGAACTTCAGGAGCGGAGGATACACGTCTTGTTTTTCAGCGTCCCGCACGTTTCCATGGATGGGAATAAAGACGTGGACCTTTGCTTGATCGACAGCATTGACTTAACCTACAGCA
The DNA here is from genome assembly GCA_010277075.1 of Poeciliopsis retropinna. Lineage (NCBI taxonomy): Eukaryota > Metazoa > Chordata > Actinopteri > Cyprinodontiformes > Poeciliidae > Poeciliopsis > Poeciliopsis retropinna. The sequence continues at coordinate 12,354,233 of VMRM01000009.1, read as the reverse complement.
GCGTCTCATCCAAACGATTTATTGGGCTCCTTGTAACAGATGGCCGAACGGAGGAAGCGCGGGTGGGCGGGCGTATCTGTTACTAAGATGCGCAAGCGTCACTCTGTTCAGACTAAAGATGCCTGGTGCTGAGGCGGCATTCATCCACCCAACGGTCCCAATAGCTCCTGGTCAGTGCACTGTCTGGTCATGAAGGCATGTGGATGGAGAGAGAGGAGCCTGTTTGTGTGCGTGAATGTGTGACTAATAAGATGTGCCCAGAGCTCCCCAGGTACAGGCACTCTTACCTCCAAACACGTAACCAACAGTCCGCTTCAGTCCCATGAGGGTGAGAATGGCCTCCACACACCTGCAGCCTGAATGGGGAATTGGAGCCTGCCAGTCTCCCCACAATCCCCATTGGTCTCCCAAATGACTATGAGGAAGTGAAATCAGCCTACTCTCTATTAGAGTATAACACAGATAGCTAACCCTGTGGAAGAGGTCACTGTGAACGGGTGATCTGGACACACTTTTCATAAGCTTCTTTGACTCCATTGAATGTGTTTCTCATGCATAGCAACTTATTACATTTCTTGCAAAAAAAAAAAAAAAAAAAGTACATTAAAATCCATTTAATTTTATTGTTTGACATTTTCTTTTAAGGTGTCCAAAACAAGACCGTTATTGTTGCTCCTTATAGGGATAACCCTTTTCCTCGACAAAGAAAAAACTGCCACAAGTGAGTTGTGTCGCACTCGTGTCCCCAGGGACTGTGAGTGGATTGGGAGGGATTCGTGCACTATATACTGACAGATGGGTCCTTGTTTCTGTCTTTTTTTTTCTTCATCTCCATCTCCCCCTGCCAAAGCGCAGACACACTCGCACACATCAAGACAACGCCAATACAATAGGAATTAAAGCCCTGGTCTACACACATGCTCTTTGGCCTGCTCCTGAAAGCTGAGCCCCTTGCAGCGATCATAAAAGGAGCCTGGATTTGTGTGAGGAGTTGGCGTGCTAAGACATGGGAGGGGTTATGTGGCACATGGGTGCTAAGGCTGCAGAGATAAACTTGTATCATTGTCCAATAAATAATTTTCCTCTTGTGAACCAGATGTTTTTCTTGTGACATCATGTGCACACTCTGTTTTCAAGTTATGTTCTAACTTTGCCTAAATGGTCTTTTGGTTGGAAGATTAAAGAAAGACTGGCAGGCCTAAGGACAATGAGTGTTTGCACACTGTAGACTTTGATTCATTAACTTTTATGTTGAAATAAAACTTTTAAAGACATAAAAATCTTTGCACTTAGCACATGTAATCCAGAGCACAGCTGCACAATAAATTGAATTGTAGTCGACATTACAATATCAGCGCGCACAAAATTGCAATCACAAAGGACTTTGAATTTGGCAAGCCATAGGACTGAAAGTACGATTGCCAATAATGCTGCTGACTTCTTGAAGTCTCTCGCTTCTTTAAGTCAAGCACCCAGCATACACTTCTAAAATCTTAAAGGGCTTGAATATGTCTTGCTGTGCAATATGACAGTAACTCTGTCAGGTTCCACAACCAGGCTGCAGAGCTTGTTGCTGAACCATAACAGATCAAGAATTCAAGCTCCTGACTGCAGACTTTCTTCTGAACAAAAGAGTTTTACTAACAATGCAGGAGAAAGTGTGCAATTATCAGCCTGCACCTGAAATACATCTCAGTAATCAAGATCCTGGGTAACTAGTGGGGGCATTGGGATCATGGAAAAGAAATTGACTGTGGGGGAAAATGTTTGGCATCATCATAATATCTTTCAAATATTGCAAAGGCAGGTTTTCCTAATATCACACAGCCCTAGTCTAGAGCAAGTGTTCTGAAAAAAACCACAAGAATAAGTACCACTGATGGTTTCTGTGCTTCCCTCAGAGGATGTTATGGTTGTGCATGTTGACAAAGTAGACAGTAGAGCAAGACTGATCAGATTTTTAAACAGGAAAAAATGCTAGTGGAAAGTTATGCTGTGTTCCATCAACTTGTGGATTTAAAACTTGGATTTACTCAATTTAGCCAGGTTTTAGATCTAGGTTTCTTGTAAAAACCTGAGCCTGAAAATATCTCTGATTTTTCTATGTTGAATTTCAACTGTTACAGACCTTTCTTGAACATTTTCCAACTTCAGACATAGACATTTTTACTTGTGTGCAGAAATTAAGTTCACAATCAGTGAGCTTCATTTAAGATGTGACATTGGAGGTGAATATTTATTTTGTTGAATAAGTTCCTTATTCAAGAAATGAAAATTTCTTCTTGATCTGTTTTAAAATAACTTTTTAGGTTGTGGTTCTCAAAAAAACTTGGGGTGGTATTTGAAGTTGAGAACCACTAATCTAGAGCATAAAGGTGCTTTACAGAAACAGAAATGTTTCAGTGTAAATCAAAATTCTCAACACTTTCTTGTGAACAGAAGTGGAACTGGTCTTCCCAGTGTATTCAGGTCATTTTAATAAAAATTTTGTTTCTTTAAGATTTACATATACTTTTCCAACAGACAAGTGGTCTGTTATCTGCATCTGCTATCAGATCAGAGAGAGTATTAAGGTCCGGCCTGATTCAAGACTATCGGGTTCTATATACATTCTATCATGTCCATTAAACTATTATGTCAACAGCATAATTCTAATGGACCCCACAGTGAATTTTGATAAGATCTCGCAGCATTTCATCTCGGCAATATGAGCAGATTGCTTGTCGCTTAATCTTCTCTGTTCTAGCTAAGGGTTTGGAAAACATTCCAGTCAAGCAGAAATGTGAACGTAGAATGGGAATCAGGCCCGGGGGCAATTCTCACTAAGTGGGGAGAGAGCCATTAAACAAAGGTGCCTGTGGTTTCATATTCAGGATACTTTACAACCTCCGTCCCAGGACATGAACACTGTTTTTTTGGTGTGCTGCTGGAGGGGGCAGAAGAAAGGGGAGGGAGGAGGATCCATCTGCCACGCTACTGGTCCTCGGGGAGACGGGGATATCCCTGGGGTGTTTTGGAAAGAGAAGGCCTGAAAGGATTACACCCAACCACTAATCAACTACGCTAATCTGAGGGCCCCCACACACAAGCCCCCCCCCTTCAGACTAAACCACAATTTGGATTGGGAGGATAATATTTTACTGCTATGCAACTTCTTGATGATTATGAACAATCCGAAGAGGACAAATAGAAGAGGTTGTCCTCACTGAGAAGAATCAACAGTAAAGCTGTGATTGGCAATGAGCCACAGTGTATCTGTGATCAGGTGCGAGCATCCCACAAGTGGCCTCATCTGAATCCCAGTGTGACCATTATGCAAATAGACCAAAGAGACAAGCCTAAAAAATAAATTTAGTTAACGGATGAAGCCTTATTCTGATTAAAAATAACAGAAAAGTGTGTTTATTCTAGAGCATTAAGAAATTATTGTAACTATATATATATATAAATCAACAGATTATAAAACATTAATAAAACAATGATGTTGTTTGTAAAAGAAACTGTATTTCCAGAGAACGAGCTTCTCTGTAATCCTGCTGCAAAGTTATCCCTGCAGAGCTGTTACCTCTGAGCCTCATCCAAATGCCTCTTCACAGGAGGAATCAACTCAGGGTGCAGCTGCCTTGGCCGGTCACAGCACCCAGAGAAAAAAAATGCTGGGAGTAACATTGCCATCAGTTTGTCTTTGATGTCTTGAGGAAGGTGGGGTCTACTTCTGGCACTGATGAATTTAAAGCACCCAGAACTATAAGAAAAGCTGCATAATGATGGTGTCGGTCCTCCAGGGCATAGTGAACTGGAGGATCACTGGCCTCCATCTCCTCTGCCTCCCGCAGAAAACCCATGGCTAGCTTTCTTTAAGCTCTCTCTCCCTGTAACCTCTTTGTGTCTTGGGCCCAGCACTGTCAATATTAAGGCTGGCTAATGTGATCTAGAGGCAGCTGCAGCACCCTGATTATTACCATGACACAGTCGACTTAGGGTGTAATGTCATTAAAAATAAATCAGGTGGTGTGGAGATTTGCTGATGCAGGGAGGGACTTTGAATGACATTAAGAGGGAACAGTGCAATAATTTCATTAGTCAGTTGGGGCACCTTGGAGAATCTGCTAAAGCATTTCCTTTAAGTTATAGTAATTTAATCTGCTTTCACAATTCTTATCTGGAGGAAGAAAATAGAGAAAATTGATCAACCTTCCCTTTTTTATATATAAATAAATGTCTGATTGTTTGGACAAACATTAAATCTTTGGTTTCCAAAAGCACCAGGAAAACAACAAAATATTATTATGTTTTGCGCTGATGAAAAAGCACGTTCTTATTCGTGATCAAATGTGATTCTTTTTTTCTAAGATAAGCAGAATTGTTAAATTCTTATCTAATAGAGGTATTGCTATATGACTAGAAATTTGGGTTTAAATAATAAAAGTAATAATGACAAGGATTTACTTTAAAATGGAGCTGGAAAGAATATGTGCAGTCTATAGTATGGTTTTCAGAAGTTAATTTATTCATTGTTGAATGAACAAGTCATTGCTTTTCCTCATTTGAATCTTTGGCTATTTTATAATGTTGTCAAAAATCAAAAAATATTAAATGCGTACTTGGTAAAGTTCTTGAGCTACTTGATCTGACTGAAAAGGATACCTGGACAGAGCAGTTACCTCAAATCCCCAAGACAATTTGTAATGTTTAAAATTAAAGGTCTGATTTTTTGGAAGATACGTTTTACACATCAATTTACAAACTTCTGGGGGAAAAAAAGCAAGAAGATGATATTTAAATTTTTCCAGCTATTGTATATAAGCACAATGGCGATAATCTTCCCTGAAGCTGATATAGCAGTGGTTACTATTGGCCTGTTGGGGTGGATTATTGTTGGAAATGATGAAGAAAACACGAGGCCACGCTAATCTTCTTAAACCGTTTGACAGTGAGCTGTCTGCTCGGCAGACTCATCAGCAATCAGCTGGTGAGACAATATACGCATGCATACATGAACATCAACAAATCAAAAATCTGACAAAAATATATGTATGCATATATGCATATATATATATATATACTCGGTGTAATATAACCATTTTATTTCGCGTTGTTTTCAGTTTGTTTGGAGCGCCATTAAAGCCACAGAAGCGCCGTTGGGCTCACAGCGAGGGTCTTACGCCGCCATTGTTTTGATGCACGAGACGCCTAAACGGTGATTTCAAGGCCCATTGAGCGCGCGATGAATTGTGCCTAAAGTCTGAGGAAGAGGGAGCATTAGCGATTATTGGATAATCCCAATTAGTGACGCCAAAAGTTGTAAATCTGTTTTCTAATTTGCACAGATAGATAGATAGATAGATAGATAGATAGATAGATAGATAGATAGATAGATAGATAGATAGATAGATAGATAGATAGATAGATAGATAGATAGATAGATAGATAGATAGATAGATAGATAGATAGAAGCAGGGTTGCTCTGAACACTCCATCAGGTTACGGTTTAGCGCCATCTAGCGATAGCTCCATTTTCTCATCGTCTTACTTTGCTCTGATTTTTCTTGTGCAACTGCTTCAAATGTTCTAGTAGAATCGATTAAATAAATAAATTCTCCTTTCAATTTCTGATAAGGCATATTTCATATGAATTAACTCAAAACCTATGTTTTTGAGTTAAACATAGTTTATATGTTTAACTCATATAAATTGTGTATTGTGTATTGTTAACTTCTCAAGTTTTGACCTTGTGCATATTGCACTTGCATTAGCAGTACTGTCATAAAAAAGGGTGAATAATATTCACCCTTCCTAACACACCCTCCCCTGTGAATAAAACCCCAGTTTACATCTCTTACATCTCTGACCCAAATAAAAGCATGTCCTTAGAGTCAGCACAGCCAAGCTTATTTCTAAAAATATGTCACCTTTTTTATATTCCGCACTTGTTTCCATCCCACTCCTCTTACATTTTGCCTCTCATTTGTACTCATGTTGCTCCATGCATCCACCTCTTCATCATGCACCTACTTTTGTCCCTGAGCATCATCAGCATCACACCACTGCTCGCCTCCTCCTCTTCTCCATGGGATTCACCCAGCTGGCACACTTTACTTTACAGCTCTGTATTCCTTTTTGCAGCAGCCACACCAGCAGCTTTTACTGCAAATTTTCACTAAGTTCAGGTTGTCTCAGATGTCAGGAATGGCTCCTAAAAGAGAACCCTCCATTAAGAAGTCTCCTTCACCAGTGGCCGAAGCACGACTTGGTCCGCCTTTCCCCTGTTTGCCAGCAACACCAGCAGCTCCAAAACCGATTTCAGAGCAGAAGCCAAGGATGCTGCGTCCTTTTGATTCACCATTTGACCCCAGCACTATGGAGGTGAGTGATTCCTAAATGTTTAGGCGACAAAGCCTGTGTGGGGCATTTATTAAATGTGAGAATTTGTTCCTATCTTCTCAGACCTCATTTCAATCACGGTACATATACTCTGTCAGATAATATTTTTCTGAGATAGCGAAGAAGAATAACCTACAAGAACACCAAAGAATTTTAAATTAGCATGTATGCAATCATTTGCTAGATTGCTCACTATTAGAGCAGATATGCCATATTCTGACCACATTTAGTTTTGATTCATAGATAATCTAAGTTGAGAAACAAAATGGGGCACTGAGTGCTGGCTGTCAGTCAGTCAGCCTCCTTGGGGAAGGAGAGCAAGTTCCCTGCTACAGTGTGAGCTATTTTCTTTTTAAAGAGATTCAGTGACCTACTTTCTAAAGCTATTAAACAGTAGACTAGCAGACATTTTTAAAATAATGCACTTTTAAGTAATTTAACTATTAAAATAGTAAAGGACACCCAGAGTTAGTTCTGTAAAAATGAAACTGATTTTATTCCTTGTACAAAATGTGTTTGCAGTAAAGATTTATCCTGGAGTGGCCAACCCAGAATCCAGACTTGAATCTGTATAGAAATCTCTGGAGAGATCTGAAAATGACTGTTCAGATAACTCCATCCAAACTGATTGAGCTTGAGAAGTGCTGCAAAGAAGAATGGACCAAACTGTCTAAAGATAAGATGCTAAGCTTGCATCATCATTTTTAAGGTGGATAAACAATGTATTATGCAAAGGCCGTAATTACGTGAATGTGTGTTTCTCGGTTTTTAAATTTGCAAAAGACTCAGCAAAAAAATGCATCGAATTTTGAGGAAAGACATTAATTTAATACAGTTTGGAATAAAACTGCGACATAGCAACAAGTGGAAAAAGTGAAGTCCTGTGAATACTGTCCAGATAAATTGTAACATCAACATGGACTAAGACGTTGTGGGCCAAGAAAGAATCTCCACCTGAACCAAAGTCCGGTTGATATTTACAGTTGCCCATGTGGTCAAGCCAAATGGAAGAAAGAATTAATAGTTAGGTGAAGCTGACATTAAGCTGTTTAGCCTCAATGAAACTAAACATTTTGTGAGGTAAGGTAAAATCTTAGCTCACAAAAGACAAAGAAAATCACTCACAACAAATACAAACACTTGGTAATCGAGTTCAAATCAATATTTCCATGTAAAATGTCAGCATAAATGCATATCACAAACTAATGATGCCTCACATTGAGTTTTGGTAATGTGTCTGAGATTGCCGAACAGTATAGCTTTGCTGCCCCCCTCAGGAACTTTGTGTGTTACATTGCATTGCATGGCTTTGTGAAGTAAATGCCTCATTTCGCACATGACAATATGTAAGCCATGCATGTCCACAGTGGGATCACAGATGACTGGAAAGTGGACTGCATTGGCAGGCTCTAAAGACATACGTCCTCAGTCTGTGATCTCACTCACCTCAGGTACATTATTAATGCATGTCCACATATTCTCAATGCTAATAGCCAAATCAAAGTCACTCTGGTTCTTAGTTGCGGTCAAACTTCTCACCAGAGAAAAAACAAGAAAATAAAAATAAGGAGAATAACAATGATAGACTTAAACTGCCCTGAAAATATGTGAGTTTTTCAAATCAACTTTCCTTTATTGCTATGTTTTTGGGTGGTTTGTGCGTTTAGAATTCAAAGAAGACCCTTGATTGTGTGTAGCGTATAGGCCATGCGCAGAGACTGTTCCTGAAATTGGTAATGTGCTTGAGTTGGAGGTGGGGTGCCTTGCATACAGCCAGCACCGTGCAGTACAGAGATATGTTGATCATAAATCAATCATATCTAAACAAATTTCCCTTCAACCCTTTCTTACAATTTCTAATTCTGTTTTGAAGTTTGTTTGACAAATATTCTTAAACTTCTGATTATCTGATTAACACTCTATGCTTATTTTCAGTTTAGTTTTCAAAGATGTATCCACTTGTTTTATCTTCTTGCATTTTGAAGCTCAACTTACACCTCAGTTACGCCTGAACTGCAACTCAAGTTGAAAGGTTTTAGCACTGTATAAGATTTTCATCAGCGTTGAATAAAATATGCATAAGAATTGGGACAAACATCATTACAGCACAAGGCTAAAAAGCAATTGCCATGATTTCCAATATTGTTTTCCTAAAAACAATTAATTAGAGACCACAGAAAATAAATAATTATTATTTTAAAAAGTCAGTGACACGTTGAAAAACTGTTGTTTTAGAAGAAAAAAAATTTAAATGGTTTTTACATCTGCTTCTTTGTTTATTAGCGAGCAGTGGTAGAAATTCCCTGACTAAGTTTTCAGTAGTAGGGATCGAAATATGAGAAGCGGTCCAGCAAATGTTTCATTATCTAAAAATATATTTAGCATAACATATCTCAGCAGAAAATGGAAATCTATATTTTATGGGGGTTCAAAATGGAAATATATCTGAGATGCAGCATCGGTCCTTTGTGGTTTGTATCCAGCTTTTTGTTTCTATATAAGGAGTGCTGCAGTTGTGCGGTGACGTCACCTCGTCCCTACTCTGCGTCGTGACGCAGCGGAGGCTTTTCTCTCTCTGTGCGCTTGTAATCGAGTCGTCACATTCTTTGGGTTTCCGTCGCCTCGGACACACCTCAGCCAGCAAAGAAATGGTGGGTTTTTGTCCATTTCGTTGGACTTATTAGCTGTAATAGAGTCTTGCACCTAAATATAAGCGTGTGATAAAGGAGAGGTTAGTTTCGCAGCGCGGTTAACATGAGTTTAAAGATGTGAACTGGTTAGCCCGTCCCAAGCGGAAGTACAACTTTTTGTTGAGCTAGCTTTAGCTTCAAATGATCAGTTATACGGTTACCTCATTTTATTACTTAATCGCCTGCGATACATTTTCTGAATGCTATGTAGTCGGAGGGTTTACCTTTTGAGTCCATCGCAATACCTGTTAAATATGTTTAGTAGCCAGAACGCCTTAAAACCATTTCCTCTCGCCTAATTTCTTCCCGAACAGTCTGACTTCTCGGAAGATCAAATCCTCGGTAAGTGTTGCTTTTATTTACGCATGTGAGCGTCTCTGTCTGTGGGAACATCTCAGTTTTTCTCCTTCTTGTTTGGCGCTCCTTCATTCCTGACCCTTATCTCTTTATCACTATTGTCGGTCTGCTTTATACCCGCTGGTTGCAGTAATCCTGGGTTTAGGGGTTTTCTTTCTCTGTTTGCAAAGTATTTCATCACTTCTCCCCCCCCCCCCACTTGCAACTGCTTGTCCTCTCCAGATTGAGTTTAACCTGGACCAGATTCATGGTAAGTGAGGGAAGAACCTCCGCCTTGCTCAAAACGCAGAGGCTGTTCGAATATTTAGGGTGTGATCTGCATGTCAGTCTTTTGAGCCGAACGTATTTTTGCATTGTTGTCGAGCTTCATAATAATGAACATTATTATAATCCTTACCAGGCTTGACATGTGTTGCACTGTTTTTGTAATCAGATGTTTTGTTTGCAAAGCCAGACATTTTAAGCTCGCACCTCCTCCCATTGGTTTTGTTTCTTCAGACTGTCATTAACCTCGTTTTGTCTGAAATGATCCGAGTTGCTCATCTCCAGTGTGTGTCCATGTTTGGTGTGGGAGAAAAGCAGTGGACGGGTCTTGTCCCAACACTAGTTTGTTTAATCTTCCCTTAACATAATAGGCCATAGCTACTCTCACTCTCCACCTACTTTTCTCCACTCCTCTCACACCAAATATGGTGCTGGGAATTGTGCTAACAGGCCAGAGGGGAAGAGAGACATTCCTCAGAACAGGGGGGAAAAAAACCCTCCATAACAGTCCCAGGGCTTCTTTGGTGAATACTTTGCTTCAGAACAGTAGGAACACCCTTCTGCACGGATATTGTGTAATCTGACCCTGATGTCTGGGTCTGAGTGGCCTATGTTATCATTTTATCTGTACTAAAACTGCAGATGATAGAGTAGGGTAGTGCTCTCATGTACAGTTGATAAAGACAACCAAACTCTTATTAAACCTAAATGAAATGATTTCAATTTATTAATATGTAACTTTCAGAAAACATGTTTTTTTTTTTTTGTTTGTTTGTTTGTTTGTTTGTTTTTGTTTTTTTTCTTGGGAGATTTCATTAAGTATTTTGTGATGTTGTGGCTCTGACAAAAACTTTTTTTTAAAAATTATTTTTATAAAACAAGTAAGGAAATGTAGTTGGAGCGGTGTTTCTCTGTTTTTAAGCAAAATCTTAACAGAATGTCAACTACTTAATGGCATCAATGGCAAAGGCTTTTAAGAACAATGCTTTAATGTCCAACTATGTCATACATTTTTAAGTGGGCTGAATATCTTCATCTCATTCAGCTGGTGTCATTCTAAAACAAAAAGGTGTTTTATTTTTCCTTTGTAAACGCTAGATGATTATTTTTAGTAAGTAATCTTGCTAGCTATCAAAAATAATAATAAAAAAATATTTAACACTGATTTATGAAATCAGTTTTCCTTTGCAGCCCTGGAGAAATTTTATTTTGTTGTTCCAGTGACAAAAGTGGCTCTTTAAATTGAATAAGTTGCTGACCCTTTTGACCAAAGCGTATTTGTTTTTAAAACGGTCCAAAGTCTAGATTTGAATCCAAACGAGAATCTGTGAAAAACTTGAAAATTGTTGTTCAGATACACTGAATCCAGTCCTATAAAGACTGAGCTATTTAGCAGAATAAAAGGTCTTACAATTATGTCTGTGCATATAATTTGCTTAGTCATTTATTTACCGTATTAGAAAGCTGGTAAAGAAGAAAAAAAACATGCAGCTGCAACAAAACTTAGTTCTACATAAAAAAGGGACTGAGTGCAAATGCAGAACATACTCTTTCTATAAACATTTTAAAACCCCATTTCTTTTTCCTCCCACTTCATAACCGTGTACTGCTTTGTGCTGAAGTGTGTAGCTCTAACATAGCAAAACGGTAAAAATTTAAGGAAGTTTAAATACTTCTGTAAGGCAAAGCATTGGTCAACTGTTTAGAAAAACTTGAGCCTTCAGGTGACTATTGACATGCATGTTTGGTAAATTTGTTCTATTGACACATGCATATTCAAAAAATGGAGAAACTCACAGAGCATGTGGTGTATTAATGTAAAAAATACATATTAGGCAGCTCCCTATTAATGAAGTTGAAATATTGAGTGCTTGTGACCAGATTACTAATGTAAATATTTTGGTGAATTGAGGAACCACCAAGGCAGTTTCCCTCGTCACCAAACTGAGCTCAGAGAACAGGATGTTGCTTTCATCCGTTGTAGTAATACATTTAACCATAGATAGAAATTTTAATCACACATTTTTTCTTCCCCAAAATTTGTACTCTCCAGGTAAAATCCCCTTAAAATGGAAGTGTTCTTATTTGTGATAATCTGAAATTTTTCAAGTCTGCTTGGGCGCCTTCTTATTCTCAGTGTTGTAATCTTTGTTGTCCACATCCTGTCTGTGCATCACTTCTCTCTATATGCATCAGATAATTTTTAATTTTCAGCTCTATGGCTAACTGGCTTCATGTCTGTGTGTGCTGCAGAGTTTAAGGAGGCGTTCCTGCTGTTCGACAGGACAGGAGATGGGAAGATCAGCTATAGCCAGTGTGGCGATGTGATGCGGGCCTTGGGGCAGAACCCTGTCAATGCTGAAGTGCTTAAAGTTCTGGGCAACCCCAAATCTGAGGGTGAGAAAAGTCACAAACTTCCAGGCTTAAAGGGCTATAAACCTCTTTTTTGTGGGTTGTATCAGCTTTGTCAGTGGTATAAGGAGAAGAGTTTTTAAAAGCTCACATTAGCATTAAAGTTTTGTTGTGCAGAATGTTCAGTTTTGAGCTGAGTGATGTATCTGTCCTCACTGAGAGAAAACGACAACATAATACCAAAGGTATATCGCGGTACCTGCGGCCGATAAACACCTTTGACTTTATAAACCGCTGCTGTGTTAATATTAATTTCTCAGCTGATCCATTTAACAGTAAAGTACATCACCCACAGGTTCAGATCGCTCCAAATATTATGCAGGTTCAACCTCAAGTCTTGGCTGAGAAAAAATCTATTTCCTGTAATGTAAGGCTTTTAATGCCCTCAGCCTGATTCGTCTCATTTCTAGGCTTTTTCTCATTTTGCAGAGATGAACACCAAGATGCTCGACTTTGAGCAGTTCCTGCCCATGTTCCAAGCCATCGCCAAAAACAAAGATCAGGGCTCCATGGAGGATTTTGTGGAAGGACTTCGTGTTTTTGACAAGGAGGGCAACGGCACAGTAATGGGAGCAGAACTACGTCATGTGCTCACCACGTTAGGTGTGTGACGTTTTTATCTCTAATTGCACATCACTTTACAAACTGAAGTAAAATATAAATTATTATTTGTCACATTAAAATGTGCATCGTTTTGCTTCATCAGGTGAGAAAATGTCAGAAGAGGAAGTGGAGACACTGCTGGCTGGACATGAAGATGCAAATGGATGCATCAATTATGAAGGTGAGGAGAAAACAGACTCATGTTAAAAGTAATTACTGCTTCCAATAAGTCTGAAGTAAAGCCACTTCATTTAAACCAGCTTTTTATAATATGGAAATGTTCTTAATGCACATCACTGTTTGCTAGTAGTTATCAGTTTTTAATGTTAGGTTAATTAAGTACAAACATGTTTAGTACTAAAGTCTGCATTTCCTCTGATCCACAGAGAAACCCTGAGTTTTAACATGATTGAAGTGATAAAAACCAAATGTCGTTTGTCAGCACATCAAATTAGAAATCAGATTTTTTTTGCATCAGCAAATTGCACGTTTCTTGGATTACAATCTACAGTTTATTTATCTTTTTGACTTTTGTGGTTGGTGTTATTTGAAATTAGTCAAGATTATTTGTTTATTTGATAATCCTGCCAAGAAAAAACTGTAGTTGGAGAGAGATTGAGCCCGATTTCTATTCAAGCACTATATTAATGACCACAGAGTTGGGAGCACTGTCTGAATGTTTTATAGTGTGAAATTTGAATTTCAGAAGTCTTTCTGAACAAAAAAATTTATAAGTGGATCTCAAGAAATGCAAACATTTTTGTTGTAGTAAACGACAAGCGATATTTAACATGCCATTTCTGGATGGTTCATATCATTTGGTTGTGTCTATCTGTTTTAATCAAGCTCTTTAAGAAGCTGTGATCACAAGTTAATTGCTGACAATCTGTTAAATGTTCTTCCTCCACAGCATTTGTTCGTCACATCATGTCAGGCTGAGGGCCGGTACGGGCATTGTCCAAACCCGGGGGACGGCACCTCCAGGCTTTCCTGCTACTTAGTTCCTAGACGCTAGTGTGTTTTTCCCATTACATAGTTCATATTGGCTAACAAAAGATTGCCTATTGAAAAGTAGACATCACTAGTAGGCTGCGCGGGAAAGCCTGGTGGTCTCTCTCCCCCTGCAGATGTGAGGCTTTAAAGCAAATAGCCTCCTGCCGCTCTGTTTTGCTCCTGCAGCCTTCTGCCTTGGCCCCTGGCTGCAGCATGCTCCTCTGCATGTGTCTATGGCTCCTCCACAGGTTGTATGGAGATATGGTGGACAGAATGGGAAGAGACTGGTCTCATTCAGGGAAAGCCTGGTGGTCACTTTTGAGTGTGGTGTTATTAGACAGCGCCTCTAATTTCATTTGCATGTTAATGGGGCTTTTTAAAGTTGGTGGGGTTTTTTTGTTTTGTTTTTTCCCTTTTATTGGTTTTAAAGGTGTTAGATCTAGCTAGCTGCTGTCCTCTTACATTTGCATTACATTATGTACATCATAACCACCAGATTCAAGAGAGTGGACCAGTCCCTTTTTTTTTTTTTTTTTTTTACTAACCAGAGAGTGTAATGGAGTTTCTCTTATGCTGACTGTTCTCTCTTATTTACTGATGGAAACTGAATTTGTAGCTGGCTGCTCTGACTGGACTGTAGCTCCCCTGACTTTCTTCCCTTTTTCTCTGCTTCTCAGCTAGAGGAAGGCAAACAGCGAGGACGGCTTCTCTAACCAACTTTCTGTGGATCTTAGAGGACCAATAGTTTTGGCTGAATAGGAGATAGAAATAATTACCTCACCTTTTTCCCCTTCTGTCATCTTCAATTGACCCCCTTTTCCTGGCTCTAGATGAGGTGAACATAGGAGATCTGCCTCCAAATGCAGCATCTTCAAGAGCAGCAGCTCTTGGTCCTGCATTCTGTAATTGGAGCAGATCTCCAGGTTTTTAATGAGAAAACTAACTCTTTTTTTTCTTTTTCTCTCTCTCTGTTTCAGAACTCGTCCGGATGGTAATGAACGGATAAAGAGCGTCACAGTTTATTTTGTTTTGTTTTTTTCATTTCCGCAGAATCACATTCCTATATATTTCCATTTAGCTTTGCCAGCTCACCGCAACCTTTTACAAGAGTTTATTTTACAGTTTTAATTTAAAAAGTGCCTTTACATTCCCTAGAAAAAAACCATAAAGCACCATTTTTAGATCTATCCACATGTATAAACTTTGTATTCATTGAGGATTATTTGTGCTTGCATAGTTTGTAACATTTCGAAATGCACCATAAGCTGTAAGGATGTAACTAAAATTGGGCAAGACAATAATATATATCATATAAA
This sequence comes from Poeciliopsis retropinna, assembly GCA_010277075.1. NCBI lineage: Eukaryota > Metazoa > Chordata > Actinopteri > Cyprinodontiformes > Poeciliidae > Poeciliopsis > Poeciliopsis retropinna. Next base: position 12,339,214 of record VMRM01000009.1, on the reverse strand, counting down.
CATATTTCTATGACTTGCTTTGGCTGAAATGTCCCAGATTGATTCCTAAAAATATAAAAAGATGTAGTTGGAAACATTTCAAAGCATTCCCCATGTTAGAAATTTGGCCCAAAATTTGTTGCCGCATTTAAATAAATGTTTTCCTGAAATGCTTTTGTGTCTAAGTGGATTTTATTTATTTTTCTATGTTCAGGCTGGCTGAATATAGTTAAATGCACTGTGGCCACGTGGCCAAATGGTCGATACTTCAACTTAACAGGTGTGTAATATACGGTTTGTAGGAAAAAGCTCTGAATATCTTAATATCACATATTGTATGAATTCTCACTTGCTGTGTTTGTGAGCTCATGTAATTCTGCAGGTTAAGGAGGATCTAAGTGAGTCCAAGCAAGGTGAATTTAGTTAAGTGGCCAGTGAGAACATGTGAAGCGGTGGTGTGTAAAATATCTGGGACAGAAATGTCTGGTTTATGTAGTTTTCTCATGTCACACAAGAGGGCAGTGTTGTTACTTTGATTTAGTCCCAGTGTAAAAGCAAGAACCATAAAACACTACTGTTTATATACAGTTGTCATCAGGTTTGTGTTGAGCTAAATATAAGACTGTGTGTAGCCATTGTTGGCTCCCCGTTTCTAGTCTATTGTTTGCAATAAATGCTACAACATAAGCAAAGCTATGTTACAGGATTTTTTTTTTTTTTTTTCATTTTATTTTCTTAGATACAAAGGCATTAACATAAGCAGTAAAAGGCTGTTCAGTGGTTTCATGACCTTTTCCTGCATTTTCTTCTCAAGCAGTCACAACTATTTCCCCTCATTAGGCACCACCGCCGTCGAACAGTGGAGATTGTGTGAGGTTGTGGGGTGCTTCAGATTCGGGAGGGTGTCACAGTCCACCACTAAATAGGTTCTCTACTAATTACTGTGCGTGTGTGTGCGTGTGTGTGTGGTCGATAGAAGTCAAGGCTATTGATTATTTTAATCCTCCTATTTGTGAGTCTGTGATCCTCGTGGCTCTGCATTCGACAGGGGAATCACTAATGGGCCTCGGCGCAGCCCGTCTCAGACCTCTCCCCGTCCAATTAACTTTCAACTGGAATCTGCCAGGAGAGAAAGCCGTGGGCTGGGCCCAAGCTTGGTGTGCCTTCATCCTTCTTCGGGTTTTTTTTTGTTGTTGTTTTTTTTTTCTTCCCCTGCTCAGAAACAGCAGATTCTCCAAATCCTTCACTTCAGGAATGACACGAACTCTACTCTAATTAGATTTTTTTTTTTAATACAATTCCTTTATGATTGAGAGGATATTTGAGCATTCTGTCTGATTTTAAGAGTATGATGTGGGTTCATTTTTCTATAAACACACAGATGAATCTGTTAGGCATTGTGGGATTTGACTCAATTATTTGATTATAGGGGCGATTTAAATTTCATCACATTGTTTAAACCGTTTTAAAAATGTAAAGGAAATAATTTCAGCAATACAAGAAATCAGTGCAGGACTTTACAAACATAAATGTTATTGAATAATGTATTACTCGGAATTATTTGACGTTTATTTTCCCTGTTAGTTAAAATTGTGAACTAATTGAACTAAATATGACTTAAAAAGTCATATTTTCTTTTAACTTTTTTGTATTGTTTTTCTTTGATTACAATCATAACTAAACTAGCCAATCAAAAGCTCCCTCTTGGCTACAATAAATTGGTTAATTTAAAAATAAAAGAGAAAAGGTTGTGGTTTTAGCTGGCAGGTTAACAACCAAATAGAAAATAATGTCAACTTGAATATTTTAAAGAGACTTCTTATTTTTTGAGGCAGTTAAAAATGTCACTATAATAGTTGCAAATACATTGTTTTTGTTTTTTGGGGGGGTTTTTTGCATTACTTGTTTTTTTTCAATGTATGCAGGGCTTGAACATAGTGATGATGCTGAAGAAGAGATTTTGTTCTTTTGTACAAAAGAGTGAGACAAACACAACATTTATAGATTAAATACAAAATTGTCGATGAACAAACCTGACAAAATATTTGTACAAATATTGAACCCACTCCATGGTTTTATTCCTCCTGGGTTCTCTTTCTTTCTTTCTTTTTTACAATAATTGTAATAAATTTCCAGGCTTATCGAACACTGAACCAATTTGTTTGTAAAATTGATCTCGATGTAGTGTTACCTTTAAAAAGTATCAATGGTCTGGACTTTGTTGATCTGGGGTGTGTGATAAGCTGAGGCCTATAAAGCTGTGCTGATGTTTGGGTCTTAGATTGTATCCTGAGACATATTGAAAATCCATTTTGCAGCAGACAGAGGCTGTGGTCAGCTTCGATCTTTGCCCTCGGTTCATACAACTGTCCCGATCGACACTAGCGAGTCCAAATGGTCGCCTCGAATAAAACTGAGCTTGAGGACTGGAGGGTTGTGTTGCCATGTTGAATGTGCTTGTCGGTGTTTTTCGTTGGTGTTAGCCAGGTTAAAAATAACATGCAGAAACAGGTAGAGTTGGTACGGGTGTTTTAATAGCAATTGGTCACTCAACCTTCTAAATCCAGACTGCCCATCCCAAAGTTGATGTGTTTACATGTAATGAAAGTAAAACAGTCATTGCAAATGCCTGTAAGGCCTGATACACTATTTAAAACACTGAACATGTGACTTTTATTCACTCATACAAATACTCTCACTCACATAATGTACTCAGCAAAGAATTAAAAAAATAAAATATTTACACAATACATGGTATGTTCTTGGGGTTTTCCTTTCTAGTGCCACTCTAAAAGTTTTTGACACTCCTGATAAAGATGTAGCTATAACAAAAAAATAAATAAAAAAAAATCATGTTTTTAGCTCAGATAGGATTAGCACATTTATATTGACTTGATAAAAACCTAAGTACAGTTAAGATTTTTTTTTTTCACTTTCTTGAAATTCAGAAGTTTGGCACTTTCATCCTGACAGAACTGAGTCCGGTTTGAAGGCCCTGTAACACCTTTTCAGCTTTGTCTGCACATCTTCTGCGTGTCTAAGATAAATGCTTCGTAATGGCCACTTCATAATTACTTTGGTGATTTGCACAGGATTATAGTACATGTCAAGATACCTGTTTGGATTCAGATTTAAATGTCTTGAGACACTGTTTAAATTTTTTATTTTTTTCTTTACCTAATATTGGTAAGTTCCTCCTTGTGAGAGACATTGTCATAAAACAATGTGATGCTAAAACCCCCATATGATGTTTTCTTTTTGAACAAAACTTTTGTCCAAAATATGGCCTAAAGCATAATGCAATATTTGTTTTTATTTCACCAGACCACAGGACACAGGTCTAAAAATATTGAGCTCTTTGACCCAATATGTAGACAAACAGGATATATAACTGTTTACAACGATTTTGGATTTGAGACTCCTTCTTTTCTGAAGGACTTTTCAGCCCTTATGAGTAACAGGCTCATTTTACCAAAATTTCATAATTCGTCTCCTTTTTGAACTGTATGTTGACTCAATATTTTCACACTGTTTATACATGCGTATAACTCACATGTGGAGGTACGTAAATATTTTCCAAATATCTTGCGAGATATGTTTTGATTTTCCCCCCCCCCTTCATGTCACAGAGATAGTATTTCAAAAATAAATCTACAGGTTTGCTCCCATTTCACCTAGAGGTTTCCAATGAGCCTTGTTGATGCTTTCGGCTTTCTGAAAATGTTTAAATGCATAGTAATTTTATTAATTTTACTATAAACTTCTGAATTAGAAGGAAGTGATAATGAATCCTCTGAAAATCATTTCTCCAATCATTATGACATTCATTAAATATGGTGGTATTCCTAACTGCCCTAAAACATAAATGGCTTAGTCTGATTTAGATTCTAGGAAAAATAGAGCTATGTGTCTTTTAACACACTGCTGTGTGCAAATACATGATTTAAACGATACAAAAGGATATTTTATTTTACTTTATTGCAGAAGCATAATTTCACACAGCCTTCTTTGTTCCAGTCTCAGTTGTTTTAAACCTTTAATTATTTTGGCAACTGAGTAGAAGTCATTTCTTGAATTTTCTGATTTCTGAAGATGTTTTCTTTTCTTTCCTGTTTGGAGGAATCTTTAAGAGAAAAAGGCATGCAAAGAGTTATGTTTATATACTTGGGGAAACAATAATGTTTGTGGATTACCAATAGAAGATTCTTTGCACTTTGAGAAATTTAAATGTAAAATACACATTAAATAAATACTTCATAATCATTTAATAGATAGACATTGCAGCTCCAGTGATTTTCAAATGAGGAAGCATTTTTTCCCACTAGATAAATGTAATCAAATTGATGGTTAGATTTTTTAAGAAACACTTTCAGTATGAATGTATTGCTTCTGCAATAAAAATGAATTTATTTTGAAGTATTTTATACATCTTTACCAGCAGTGGAGTCAAATGTGAAGGGCACTGTTTGTTGATACATGTATGATTATGACAACATTTTTCTACCAGTTTTGTCTCATCTCAGATCCAATCTCAAAGGGATCAAATTTATTACAACAGAAGTGTAAGTCATTTTGGGTATGCTTTGCTGTGATATGCGCCGAAGCAGATGCCGACCATAAAATCAGAAATTACTGAAATCAGATATTATTAAATATGCATTCTCCTCAAAATTTCATTTTATCAACACCATTATTGCATTTCAACTATCCAACTTATGGTGTTTATTGTATCATCATTCTCACCATGTACGATAATATAGATTACATTAAAATACTTTAGATATTTCTGAGCCTCAGTGTTAAATAATTACTTAAGCTGTCCTGTATATCCTGATATCTATATTTGCACAAAAAGTGTTCCAATAAATGCTGTTGCTGATGATCATTGGCTCAGTATCTCACCACTGGATTTAATTGTCACTCAGATTTGTCACGTTGCAATCCATTGTAATCTCACAACACGTCAATGTAGGTGTGTGCATGTGTGCTGGCTTACATGCATGTGTGTGGATATTGTTGTATGTGCATTTATTTGCATCCATACTGTACATGTCCATGTCAACCTCTTCTACGGTTCTGTTTTTTTTTTTTTTTTTTCTTTCCTCTTAATGTAAATTTAGCTTCAGTCTGGGTAGATAAGGAAGCCAGAGAAGGTGCTGTACTTGTTCTGGTTTCCTCCGTGAACTTTCCCTCCGTCCAGCTGCACGCAAATCTCATCCCCGACGTCCAGATGCAGGATCACGCTGTTGGAGGCGTAGTCGTAATTCTGGTCAGCGTCTTGAGCGATGGCGCTTGCTCTTACCTGGTGGAGGACATGCACACAGGCAGTTAGAGCAAAAACGAACACTTGTAGCTGTTCTAGCGCTTCATTCGATTCATTCCAGACTGCCTTCAAACCAATTACTGCAACCTTCAAACGAGAGCCTGACGAGTCCGACACCGCTTGCCCTAACGACAGTTATGCGGATTGATAGGACTGTGACCTGTGACCTGACAGATGAGCACAAATACTCAATTGCGTATTGATTTCATTTGGATGGGATAAGACGTGTGGATGGACATGTGATTGGGTTCTGACACAGGGTTGCTCACAGGGGGACAACAGGTTGTCTGTTGGGAAACAGCCTGAGCCAATAAACAGCATCACTATCCACATCAACTATTGACCTGTTGCTTATGATGCTGGACCAGATCGATGGGCGCGCTATTGAATGGGGTCGACAGTTTCACATTTGCATGCTCCGCGGGTTGGATCTTATTGACCAAGCAGCAGTGGATCTTTACTTGTTTGTTAACACATTTAATTGGGTTTACTCAGTGCAGAGACGCAAGAGCTTAAAGTAAGTTTCCGTTTAACAACAAACACATTTTGAATATATGTTATTTTATGCATATTGTCTAACAAATCAAGTCAGACATGCTGTGCTGTTGTCAGGTGTCATATTTTTAAATATATATGTAAACAACAGGCCACTGCTTGACTTATAGAGAAATAAAAAACATGTATCATAGTTTTCCTTAAATAGTATGATTTAAGCAAAACTGCAGCTTTCAAAATACTTTTGTCTGTATTAAGGGAAGAAAGATACCAAGGTTAGTAGTAAGCACTAACCTTGTTCATTCATAAATTAACTCTGATTAACCAAATGTTTCTGAAAATCTGAGTTCTGTCTCAATAGCCAAACTCTGGGCTGCAAGACTGAAGCTGTCTGACAACTTAAAAAAAGATAGAGTATCTCAAATGCAACACAGTTGCAGAAACTGAAGGGCAGAAAAAAGCCATTGATAGTCTGGTTACCAACACATTTCTAACGAGAGATTCCAGCACACCACAGTGGGGTCAGATATCCACAAATTAAGAAAACATGGAATAGCGCTGAGCCTCCTCTGGTGTGGAGAGACTGTCAAATCTGGACTCAAGCAGGTCAATGTAACAGGGTGGAAACAGTGGTGCAAAGAACTGCATTTCATAAATGTATATTTTTATTGCATAATTTTTAATATTTCTGGTTTCATGATGCTGTCTTGTCTGCACAAACAGTGCTATGTGTGATGCTTTAGCCTTTCTGCATTCCCTTATTTTTTTTCCCTCAAGTGGCCAGACATTTTTGTAATCTTTTCATATGGATCTTTAGACTCTTTCTTGTTAATTGTGGTAATTTTTTGCTGAAATTTAAACATGAAACTTGACTGGGGCCATAGCTTCAGTAAAATATGTCTGATCATATACTACTCATGCATACTGAGTAGTATGCATGAGTAGAATTTAATCTTAAAATTGTAACTGTTTTGCTTTACTACAAAACAGTAAAGCAACTGTTTACTGATATAAATATGAAGAGAGGACTCGTGTCTTGAAAGGCTATTCTCTTGGCTTTCCCATTTAATAAGTGGGAGTTTGAAAAATGAACCATTGTGTTGTGCCACATATGCTGATTAGCTCTAAAAACAAACAAAAAAAACCTGAAGCATGAATTTAAAAATACATAGGGTACATTTTACCCGAAAGAGGTGTTAGGAGTGTCATAATCTCAGAGAAACAATGTGTCATTTCAGTTTAAAACATTTGCTTTGACAATAACTTATTTCATTCAGTTTGATTAGATTTAATCCTTGAAATTTACAAGACATAGTCACCCTCCTAAAAATCTGAAATATCAATAACTTTGTTGTTGCATCTCCAATCATCAGACATATGTCAGCCATCAGTGGCCTTGTGTCTGGCTTTTTGTCCATCCTGGACAGGGAGCACTCAATCTATGTCAGCCGCCAGACAAGCTGCGCACATCTCCATGACAGCCACAGAATATGATCTGCAATTCAACTACCGCCATGTCAGTCCTGTCACAGGGACTCCCCAACGAGTACATATCAATTTGAAAATAGTCAGTCACCAAGCAGCAAAGCCTGAATTACTGCAACTAAAAAATAAATGTGCTCCTTCCCCACTGCACCAATTCATTTTTGTCCCTGTCTGGACGAGCCTCTCGCCATTTATCAATCCTAAAGTCGTGCTTTATTGGCTGAACATAATCTGGGATCATTATGAAATATAAAATGAGATATGGGCTGTGGATGCTTCGTTCAACATACAGCGTGATGTTTACTGGTTCCCGTTCATTTAAAATTATTCTAAAAAATGGAATCCCAGAAGCAACTCATTAAATAAACACCTGGCTTCTCAAGTTTATGCTTCTCGCCACAGAAGCAGAGTAGATCATTTTAAACTATTGTTTCAGAATTGATGTTGTTTGGTGTGTAACGTAAAACTAAAGCTTGCCGTTATCTTTTTTTTTAAATTTACCTTTGATATCAAGTAGGCATCAAATTGAAGAGGGCAAATTATAAAATGAATAGATCACTATTTAGTCCTGAATACTGTCAGGTAACTGAGTTGGTTTCATCACTTTTCATCTGAGCTTCATCCTGTCTGCTGGAGTGTGAAGGTTGGTGCTGACATTTAGGGACACTCAGCCGTCACACATTCTGGCAGTCAGTGGTAGTGCTTCGATATTGACCGGGGCAAGAAAGTCCTTCCACTACTGACCCACACAACATAACACTATAAAAACAACTTTTTATTATGCAAGATTCTTACCAGAAGCATAATAGTCAATCAAAGTACATTTTAGGAATTTCTGATCAGTGTAGAATATCCAGTTGAAGTATGAACAGTCCGAGCATGTACCTTTGTAAGCTAGAGATGGTTAAATGCAGTCCAGACTCTTTAACATATTCACTCTCACACTGTTAATTCAACACAAAAGTCCATGACTCAGATGCCAACTTCAAAATTATTTACCACCTATGAACATGCGCCTACCAAGGGCCAGTGTCAGTGTAGCTACATGCAAAAAGACCTGCAAAAGTCAATAAAAGTGCACTTTTTTCTAGCTTTGCTTCTGCCTTATGGTGCTCCCCAGGAAATGTTGACATGGGTGGAAAGCAACATTGACTACATCACACATTGCCCAGTGGGCAGTTAATATGCTGCCTGCCTCACATAATTCTCTTGGTGTCTTCATTGTGTATAAATCAACTTCACTTAGTCCTGCAGGCTGAGGATAACTGGTGGCCTGACATCTATCACCATGAAACATCTTCACTCTCACTCTGTTTGTGCGAGTGGTATGTTTGTATTGAGCAATTATTTACGTAAAAAATGATGATTGTCGATGCAGGAAATTGAGGCCGCATGCTGTGCATCACCAAATTCCTGTGTGAAACACGTCTAGAGGACAAAATATTTTTAGGGTTCCCAGTCAGAGGAACTACTTCACTGAAAAGTAACACTCAGCAGTGCTGAGTTCATGTTGCACCACTTCTTCAACAATGTTAGTGAAAAACACATTGATGTAGAAAATAGATGTGAAAATCACTTTCAATTTAAAACTAAGAAGGTTCCTGCACATTTAGCTTATTAACGTGGAAGAATGCAATGTCCTACATTTCTTTGTCTTTTTTTTATTATTTTCTTGGTGTAGTAATAATTTTTGTCAATTGTGAACCACAACATGAGGGCATCAGTCACTCTTTTTTTTTAGAAAGGCTTTCTGTATTTAGTCAAGGTTAATGAATGGGTGTGCCCAAGTCTGCTTTTGAGTAAAAGCTGCTGGATGTTGTGATGATATTTAAATTTAAAATCAAACAGAAAGCAAAGCATTTGTCATTTTGCAGTTCTATGAAAATCTTCACCTTAAAAAATGTCAAACTGTCTATCTGCATCAGCCGCATGTGCTGATCACGGCCTGCGATTTGGACAACCATGACTTACGGTTTTTATAGAAATCAGAGAATAGCTGGATGTTACTGCTGCAAGATTTGCGTTTCCATGAGACCATCCCCCAAACAACAACGCGGATACATATTCATCTGTAAAGGTTAAATTGTTCTGCTTGACACAAGTTGTGACAGCCAATATCACATTTGCATCTCTGGATGCTTCTGACAGCAATCTGCTTGTTGTGACTTTTTATCGACAGCACGCGTATGTCACCATGCTCATTATTTTGGCCCAACTCAAAGTAAATGTGTGAAGATCTTCAGCCCCACTAGGGTTTTTGGATTTTAATGATCTAAGAGTTGCTTTTTTTTTTTTTTTTACTTACAATGATCAATATAATCTTCATTAATAAAGATGCTTCACTTTTTTGAGCATACGTTAGATGAGTTGGTGTTGTAGCTGACTCTTCCTGTGTTTGAAGGAGTAACACTGACCATCAATTAATGCAGCTACTACACAGAGAGTCGTGTGGGAGATGTGCTGGGATTAGGACAGGAAGCCAACAGAGGAGAAGGATACGGCTGGAAGACAGACTGATCCAAGTGAACCAGGCAACACACGGCGCTGATCCTGGAGCTGGAAGGGCTGTGAGCCATGAGGCAGGGGCCCCCAGGGCTTGCCTGTGGCTGTCTTTGTCTCCTCCTAGCCCTTTCATTACCGGGCCTCCTGTAAACACGCCTGGGAGGAGACGGCCACAGACGAAAGGAAGGAGAAAAGCAAGAGGGTGGAGGAGCGAGGAGCAGCTGCCTTGTTGTTTCCTCCACAAGCAGAGTCACTGCGCAAAACATAGACAGGGATAATAGACAAAGTAAAGCGGTGGAGAAAGGCGGAGGGAAAAATACGGGCCAGAAAGTTGATAAAGGGGGGCCTGGAGTAACAGACTGATCAAGCGAGGCTGTTTTTGTGAGACCAGGGAGATGCGGGGGTGTATGAAGTCTTGTTGTTATCTGTGGTACTGGGCTCCACTGGTAATAAAACTGACAGGGTTCATTCGCAGTGATATACTGACCTCTTAAAGTGGAGACAATAGAAAAGTAGCCGTTAAACTTACCTAAGGGACCCGAGCACATAGCAGGAGGTTTGGGAAGAAGCTGCGGTGAGGTTGTGGAAATAGAATATTTATTAAATAGGCTTTGCCTCTCCACTGGGAGCCCTGGGATTACAAGGTGACAAGCGATTTAGGCACTGAACCGTGCCTGGGATTGCTATTACCTGCCATTCGGTAACATATTGCTCTGCGACTTTTATCTCAATATTATCTTTGGAACAAATCTCCCTTACTTTTTTAAAAAGTAAATTAATTTAATCCGTTTCATGAAAAAGGATATGTTGTTCTGAGTCAGGCGTTTAGCTTTGTCAGTCTTGATGATTAAGCCTTCCACCTGATGGAAACCCAACTTTCAGTTTCTCAGAGCAGTTTGTACCATAAGACCAATAAAATGGATATTAACACAGAAATCTTGGCCTACTGACAGGTATGTCCATGCACTTTCCATAATATGTGCCTGAAACTTGGCCACGGAGCCTTTTGTATTAATTATTGTATCAATGAATGGTGGCACAGAGGTGACTAGGTTCTCTGGTTCTGCTGAGTTGTTTAGGAAGCCCTGGATTATTTTACAGAAGCCTTCAGCTTATCTACATGACTGCATCTGATGCCCTTCATCTTCCTTCTGATAATAATTCATAAATTCTCAGTGGAGTTTAGCTCACTGAAGTTCCCTGGCCAATTAAGCACACTGATAATATGATCACTGAGACAGGAACTTGTACTTTTGACAGTGTGAGCAGGTAGTAAGTCCTGCTGGAAAATGAAATTAGCATCTTTAAAGGAGAATAAAGTCCTCTAATAATTTTCTGGTGGACATCTTCACCAACTTATAATATACGGTTAAAGAACGGCAACTGATGATGTGGCACCTCAATCCATCCCTGACTGTAAAACTTCAGTCTGTAATTAAAAAAATATATTTATAATCTCTTGGACAATGACATCCAAGTAGTCTTTTGAGATTGCGACATTGCAAACACTGACATTGCAATGACAATAGCAATTTGTTTTATTGTGCAGATGTAGATGTTAGTTTTAATTGGTCAGAGGCCATAATCATAAAAGTAACTAAAACTAACCATTGAAATGTATCACTCTGTATGTAACGAATGTACTTATAATTAACTTTTTGAAATGAATTGCTAAAATATTTTACTTTATTAAGCTGCGCCTCTATATGAACCAAAAAGAGAGCATTTGTCCTGTCACAGTTCTTCTCTGTATCTCACACTCTGTCTGCTTTGAGTCTAATTATATTCCACCTGCAGCCTAACTATGTCTCCTTACTGGGGAAAGTTAATCCAGGTACCGGTCATTACAGCAAGTGATGACATTTTAACATTACCGTGTGAAATAACTTGACCTTTACCAGGGCTATTAAAAGAGACCTGTGACAGCTGAAAAAAAAAAAAAAAACACATGGGCGAGATTAAATGAGAGCAGAGCAGGTATCTATTTGTCTACATTGCATCTTGCCTAGAGAGTGTTTAACATAGATATTCAGAGGTGAGTTTTATTATTATAAATAACTGGATTAGCAGCTCAGCTAATGAGGAGAGTGTGGGATGAGCAGTTGAGAAGGTACACATGACGTATTATCGTCTCTTCATGCCTCGAGAAGCATGCCAACACGATCACACACTGTCTTAATAACATCTGGTACTAACCTGGAATATTAAGTCATTTACAAGTCATATATCAAGACAGGATATTAGGAGCAGAGTAATTAAACACATTTATATCATCAGTTGAGGCAATGAGAAATATCTAGGGCTATTCATTTGGAGAAAGATGAAATCCATATTGAGCCATTAGGTGTCTTAATGAAACACACCCATCTATCATCTCCGGCCTCTTTGTCTATAGCTGAGCAGAGAACATACAGGGTTGTTAATACACCCGACGAGAACAGGATGTTTCTGTCAATCAGATGCTCACAGGTCAATTACAAACATGGAAGCGGTTGAAGATTTCCCCCTTCGATCAGAAATCCCCTGGCCCTGAAGCAATGTTGTGGTGCAGTGATTTGTGGATGTTGCATCGAGCAGGTTGGTCTTACATGGTGGAGAGAGGGGGGGCAACTTGATACTGGATCTATAGGGAACCAAAAGAAAGAAGCGCAATGGTTCCTAACAGTACAAGTATCCGCACAAAATCACAACTTAAATGTCATGAGCATGTGATGTGGTTAACAGGTACAGGTAGTGGCAGTGTTTTATGTAAGTCATATGGCATTCTGCACAGGGCGCCACACCATGTGTGGAACCACAACACACATAGAAAAACTTTATCATGTCTGTTGTGCAACAAATCGGTTTCCTAAAGCTGATTATATTATCCAGAGTTCAAATAAATAAAAAAAATACTGCAGTCTATCAAGTGTGTGTGCTTATGCTAATGTACGTGTTTAGTGCTGAACTTAAAAGTGTATTTGTTTTTCTTTTTATCATTCTGGGCTACTATAGTCATATTTGGACTTGTCAGACCTCAGCTAGATTATTTCATAATGAATAAAGATTTGTTTAAACAAAATGTGAGAATTATGAAACCTGTGCTGCATAGGTGAGAAAACATACATTGGTATTTTCATTGCTTCCTTGGCATTAAGATCACATCAAATTATGACAAGCATCAAGAATCACAACATATCAACCTGTCTAACCTGAACTGGTTTATTCTAACGGATCCACCAGATCCTCCAGGCTGCTATATATCTTACCGTGTCTTAAGATTATAAAATATGTGAATACTTTTTTCTTTTTTTTATCAGTTTAAGCTTTTTATCTATTTAAATTTTCTACTATTGATCAGTTGAATAATTTTTAAACTACTATTTGATGTCAGACAAAAACTGTTATGTTTTGCTGTTTCAGGATTCAGGCAAATAATTTTGATTTGATCTGAATGTGATTTAAATTCATTTTCAGAAGAGACTAAGAAACACTGAGCTACTCCTCTCACACATGTAGAGTCTTTAGAAAATAACTTTCTTCTCTCTCCCCCGCCTATTTTTTATTTATTTTTTTCCATGGTCAACCTTGATCACTTGTCAAGCCGCTACGTGTAGAGTGGGTGTTCATCGGTCATCCTGCCTGATCTCATCCTGGCCTTCAACACACGCCTCCCAATTGCCTCGTCTACCAGCCCACTGTCTCCAAACCTCCATTAAGTCATCTATCGTCCTCCGCCCCGCCCATGGTCATCGGCCCACGTCGGCACGTCCTCATTGTGGCAGAATGAATTCAGGATAAACTTGGGAACTCAATGGAGCACTGAATAAAAATGACCCCACCTGTTAAATGTGCAAATATTTGACAACACAGGTAGAAAATGCAAAAGGCCAAATTGTGCCGTGGGTGATCCTTTGAAAGGCACAGCAAGAGACAATATCCAATAAAGCTGGAGCACCTACGGCAATGGTTAAAACAAGTCTCTTTGATTCTGTGGTCAGGACTGCAACCTGTCAAACATGCCCCCCATTCACTAAGCCCAAGCCACCGACTGGCCTCGGGCATCGTACCCCGACTGCCTGTGGGCTTTATACATGATCATGCATTCTGCAGAATTTCATCTGCACTCCATATTCATCCAGCTGCAGTTCTGCTTGGGTCTGTCCCCGTTAAGAGTGCACTCTATTTAGCAGAAGTGTTTAAAGAAGCCACCCGACGGTTGTCACGAGGACCTGGCTAAGGTTAAATAATTGAGCTGAGCGAAAGATAATTAATGGAGAATCAATGAACAAGAGAGGATGAGGTTAGGGAAGGAAGGTACAGCTGCCGTTTGAGAGCGGGGGCGTCTAATCCAAGATGAATGAATTATTTAGCAGACTAAAATGACTTGAATGACAATGCGGCGTATTAGACGGGAAGCCCTTAAATGCACCTTCATGTCTGTGGTCAAAAAAGGTTCCACAATCAAGAACCGAGGATTGCTCTTTTAGTTCGAAGGTACATAAGGTGATGCCCATTGCAACTCATGTCTGTAAAGTAAGGTCTGAGCAAAAATGATTTACATTTAGAGTCCTTGATGGATGAATGAATGTACAAAGCAACACGAACAGGAAGAATGTTTCTTGAATCTGGACTTCTCAGATGAAATCCCTGTGATCTCCACTCCTCTCCTTCCCAGCACCACCTCTGTCTTTAATTAGTGTCTGGGGAACGAAGCAGTGGATGAGTGGACTGTCGATATTAAATTCATTATTTCCTTAGCTGAGGTGCAAACTCGACTGTCCACATTCTGACAGACATATCTCCTGTGCTCTTTTGCACTTGTGTTTAGGTGATAATCAAGCTTCTGTGTGGGATTCTCACTAATTAGACTGTTCTTTTTTGCCTGCATTCTGCCACTTGTCATTTAGCCAAGGCACACCTGGGAATGCAAATATGTGAAGGCTGAGATTTTAAGGCCGTATAGCATGTCCTCCCCCTTAATGAGGAGAAGGGTTGCTGTTTCATTCTTTCCTTGTCATGTTGCCACTTGCTAAATGGATTGTGCTCTGAATCTGAAAAGCTCAATGTTGCAGAGGTGAATATGAGACGGGATATCAACAGTGAAAAAAAGATATCTGCGGTGTGTTCCTGTGTGGCATTTACATACAGACTAAGCCTCTGCTTAACACACACACACACACACGCACGCACGTGCACGCGCACACTTTTACTAACCAGTCCATTCTTCTTCAGGTCTGCCCACATGCTAGTCCCATCACCACCTCTCATTAGTACATGGTAGGTGAAAAAATAGATGCCAGGCAGAGGGCAGGTGAACTTGCCGGTGCTGGGCTCATAGTAGTTGCCCACATTGGTCACCACATCATCAAACTTCAGTATTTCACTGCCTTCGTGCTGCTTGCGTAGCCCTGCGTAAAAGGCGATTTTAGGGGTGTAGATTGAGGGAGAATACCCCCCAGGACCAGGACCGGGGGGTCCCTGCGGCCCCGGTTTCCCCGGCTCCCCTGGGGGTCCGCGGTCCCCGGGAGGACCCGGATTCCCAGGAGGCCCTCGAAGTCCAGACCTAATCTTCTTTCCAGAGTATTCCTGTGGGGGTGGAGACACAGCTATGAGCTCCTGACCAGGCTGAGAGGTAGCATACGGATCACACACCATCCTGCAGCTTCCAAGCATTTCATATCGGCTCCCGGTGGTCCCACTGCCGCCTTTGGTTGTGTGAACAAGCAGAGGAATAGCCACCAACAGTATCAGAACCATGGCCACGCCAACAGCGGCTACGATCACACGTTTCCTGCAGCTGAGCCGAGAAGCGGCCAGTGTGAGGAAGTCCTCCTCCCCCTTGGCTGGAATAGTGCCAGCCAGGATGAAATCTCTCCAGAAACCAGTATGGAATGAAAAGGTGTGAAAAGATGTTAAGGGGAATAAAGGTCGGTGTTATTAGAGCATTGGTTGGCCAAGTATTAGAGAAAACCTAAAATGGCACATGGCCAGGAAGAATAAAAAATACATCTGAGAAGATCCAATTAGTTAAAAAAAAAAAATGTCCTGTAGTCTCACGTCAAGATCTTTCTAACAAATTAATCCCAAGAGGTTCTTAAGGTTTATGACGACTCACACTTTTACAAAACACAAGATTATTTGAGGAGATTCACAGTAGCAACAGTTTGTCCCCGAAAGTCCACTCAACAAAATGATTGGTTCTGTCAGATGAAGAACAATTGACCAATTGTTTTTGTTTTGTTTTTTGAAATATATATGTCCCTCGAGGTTTCTCTTAAAAGATATCACAGCGCTTCATGTAGATGTCTCACTTAATGCCACAGCCGAGATGGGAGAAGGTCACAAATATTTCCAGGCACGATCATCGGTGGAAAGCTCACTGTTTTCTCTCTGAAATTATTCAATTTGGTTTTCTTGATTCAACAGATTGTGGTGAAGTAGATTCTTCTTCTGTCTATGTCTGGATCTGAAAAGAATTATATAAAGGAAAATAAAACACTTATTGATTTGATTGTTTTCAGACAAATTTACAGGTGATATAAGTTATAAATCAAGCGTTACTGGAAAAGATGTATTGAGCACTTAAACGTGTCTAATTGTTATTATTTTTACAGCGTAAACTTATTATAGTGTTTGATTTTCAATCGGCATGCTGGTAGAGTTACATATCCGAAACAAAGCATATATACTTCAACTAATTAAACTTGAAAGCAAATATCTAATTAGTTTTTCTCACCTGTCTCACAAAACGACCCCTGGAGCGCCAAAATGAAAAGCTGAGGAGCCAAGGAGCGCAGGAGTTTCCCGGTAAATGACGCCAGTTTCTAAATCAGAGCGCAATTTTCTTTTCTTTTTTTTTCCGCAAACAAATTATAAAGTCCCAAAAAAAAAAAGAAAAAAAAAAAAAAAAAAAAAAAAACCCGGTGACTTCTGAGGCAGTTTAGCAGGCAAAATGCCCGGAGGGACGCGTTTCCGAGTGTGGAGCGCACGGCCGCCTGACGCTCCTGTCCACGCTGTGTCCGTCCACTGTATCGCTGTATCGAGGCGTTTGGTCCAGCAGCAGTCCTGGTCTACACCTGTTAGATCTCTCCTCCTCACCCCTCCCCTGTCTCTGTCTCTCTCTATTATATCAGCATCTAGATTTACCTATTTCTAGTCCGAGTCAGATTTATAATAAAATAAAATAAAAATACTGATGATAATAATAATAATAATAATAATAATAATAATAATAATAATAATAATAATAAACTTTATATAAAGCTTGAAGTATGTATTTTCTGTTCCTCTATGATTTTTCATGTGATTATTTTTGAGCCAATTTGTCTGTAAACTAATTACTCAAACTGTGAACTGATGCTGTGTTGTTTGCCCGATTTTATTTATTTATTTTTTCTTTTTACCTGTCAGAGGGAAACTTCTCTGTGAGCAAAAAAATGTCTGATACTGTGCTGCCAAACGACGGCGGATGTTTTCATCTTTTCTGCACCGGGCAAAGGGAGGACACGGGATGGTGGCTGAGTAAAAAGCTGCCTCTGCGTGATGCGTGAGGAATGGAGAGGAGACGCTAAATGGTCCCCAGACTATTGTCTGTGTGTGTGACTCGCATCCCACAGCTATACAGCCTCATTAGTGAGACACCCTGCCCCAGACAATATGCCCCCTCTTACCCAAAATCTTAAACTGGTGGCGCCTGCACACTGAAGTAAACAAACAGACTGAACGGACAAAAGAGTTTGAACACCATTAGTTGTCAAAGATCATGTTTTGGTTTCATCTGGAATGTTTCCCTGCAGTGAGAGCAACATTTCATAATGAGAGAACAAACGAGAAAAAAAAAAAAAAAAAGGCTCCTGATCATGATAAGGCAAAACCATTAACATGCACTTGGAGCACATTATTCTGCTACTAACTGCAGCTTTATGAGGTTAATTCATCATAATATTTTATTAACAGGGACTCTATGACAGATGAATTAACACAATTATGCTCAATGAATTTTAGTTACCTTAAACTGTATATTTAGGAATAATTAGCTTTTCTAGTAGTTTCAGCCAGTCATAGGGAAAATATGTTTTTGTTTTGTGCCTAAAGAAGTGTCTAAGTAAAATGGGGCTTTCCATCCATCCATCCATCCATCCATCCATCCATCCATCCATCCATCCATCCATCCATCCATCCATCCATCCATCCACCCATGCATCCATCCTTTTTTGTCTCAAATTGAAGAAATTCAAGTTTACAAGCTAGAATTACAGGTAAATACTGTTTATTTAATGTAAAATTACTAATACACTAAATTATTACTAACTAATTTAGTGTAATTTACTAGTACACTAAATTAGTGCACTAATTTAGGGTACTAATTAGTTACTAACTAGTAATTAGAAGTGTACTAAATCAGTACACTAATTTAGAGTACTAATTTTATACTAAATTAGTGTAAAATCAGCATTTTACACTAACTTACTATTTAGTGTAAAATGCACTAAATAGTGTATTTTAACAAATTATAGGTACATACAGTTTTATTTAGTGTAAAATAGAATTTTACACTGAATGGTATTTAGTATTTAGTGTGAAATACACTAAATACACAAACTTTAATATATAGTGTTTTACACTAATTTAGTATTCAGTGTAAAATATACTAAATACTGAATTAGTACAATAAATTATAGGCACATACAGTTTTATTTATGATAATGGTATTTAGTATTTAGTGTAAAATACACTTATGCTACACTGAAATTATTTTAGAGTAAAATACTAAAACTTGTACTCTATATACATTAATTTAGTGTACAAATGTTAGTATTCTACACTAAAATACATTTAGTGTAGTGTAAAATTTTAGTTTTACATAACCAGCCTTTGGCTCTGATGCTGCTACCTCAGCAGACGACGGCAGAAGACAGTTCACTCTCCACAACAAACTTATAGAAGCCTTGTAGCATCTTGTTGCAAACAATGAAGGACCTAATAATGTTGCGTCAATTCAAATTAAAGCTCCCTAATTATGTTATTTGCGATCAACTACCTTGAAGAAGCATGTCACACGGTTTGCAGGTGTCAAAGGTGAGCATCGGGCCAAATATTTAATAACCTCTAAATTGTAACCATGCTGAAAAGGTCATAATAGGTTTCAAATTCATCTTGCAGAAATTCTGTTTTCATAGGGTAAGTGAGAGAGAAGGTGCATGAGTGGTTGCTTGACCTGCTTGTTTCTGTGTTGGATCGTCATGACCTGGTGATTTGTCCAGGGTGACCCCTGCCTCTCAGCCAATGACAGTAGAGACAGGCATCAGCGCCACTTGTAAGCTGGCAAAAAGAAAAATTAAAAATAACCGGGTATAGAAATTGGATAGGTGGATGTCACCCCGAAAACAAATCATTGTGATAAAATCCATCATGACTGAACATCAGGACTTTATGACACTGTATAGATTCATTTATGCATCACTCCCCCTGGAGCCTTGCATTAGTTAAACATTGCTCACATCAGTGTTTTTTTTCTATTTATTGGTCACCGGTGATCACAATTCATGTCAGAAAACATCTATAGGCATCAGTTTTTGTAAATATTTTCTTTCACTTAGAGCAATTTGTCACCTGTCTGACAGGCAGAAAATTTAATTGCTGACATGGTGATAGCAGTAGGAAGAGGTTTCCATACAGTATTGATGAATCCTTTTTCATCAATCACTTCCTCCTCGAGCTCTCTCCCAGCCACCGGTCTAGTAATGTGGGGATCACGCAACCTTATCCTCCCAGTCAGGAAGAGGTCAGCAATAAACACATTTCAAGCTGGTTACTAAAAGGATGTCTTGGATTTTGTGGGAAATTGAAGAGGGTTTAGGGTTTGGGCAGAGATATGTTTTTTTGAGGCAAAAGTTTCCGAGTGGCATTGTTAGGAGTAAGGTTGCAATTAAGTTTGTTTTGGTCACTAAAACAGCCCTCTGAAGTCCTGAGCAGCATGGTGTGAATAATCATTGCCAACAGACAGAAGCAATATGCTCAGGATTGGATTTTTAGAGCCTGTTAAAATATTACTGAGGTGATTAATATTGAAATATGCATATGTCTTTCAGCTGTCTGTCTCCCTCTCTTTTTCTCTCTGTCCTGTTCCTGATTTGTTCCCTGTAGTACACTCACCTAACTTTCAGTGTTTTGCATTACAGTGGCGAAATGTATTTCTTCCCTCTACAATACTCCATCATGTCTGCCTTCACAGTGACTCCACTGTTAACACAGCAAGTGGGCAGAATCAGTTTTTAGTTGTTTTTTTTTTTTTTGAGTTATTAGCTTGCTTAATAATTAATATCATGAATTATGACATGCAGAGAATAAATCTTAGTTTTGTACACATGCATGCAAGATTTAAACTGTAGTATTTCTCCCCTCTCTCCTTTGTATAAACAAGAAAGAGAAGGAGAACTTATTTATGGTCACATTACTCATTGGATGTATCTGTAATGCTTTGGCTTTTTTTTTGCCTGCACAGTTGATTAAAGTCACACTAGTTCAACTTAGCCATCTATAGCAGCAATCAGCTTACTTTTCAAATAGACCAAAGAGGCAGTGAATCTGTTGTGCTGTAATGAAAAAAATATGGGTAATATTTTGCAATAAAGGAATTTGTCATTTTTGAAGGTTGTCCAAAAGAAGGCCAAGCCGATTCCTGTCATCTTAAAACACCTCTGGTCTCGAAAACGTCCAAAGAATTAATCAAAAGATCATTTTAAATACCTTTAGAGCATTGTCACATTTGTACTGGGTGATTATTTTCACAAAAGCTGATGATTATTTACATTTAAACCAGAGGGCAGAAGGGCACTGCACCACCAAAGATCTTCCTTTGTGAAGTGCTTTCAGAGACCAGAAAGAGCAATTCCCTAAAACTAAAGCATGGACGTGTAAAGCACAAAGCTGGCATTGTGTTGTAAGTAAACACAACAGTAGATGTTTGTAGCCTTTTACGGAACCTGACTCGAAAAATCTCGAACTATCTCCTTAAGCACTGGAATGCATGCACTATGGCAAAGGGCATATCATCATTTACAGTTTAAGCAATACACAGAGGGCAGCAGTTCTAAAAAAGAACAAGTTTCTGCTGGTGGGCTGTCACTCCCTGAGGGACTCCTTTTCATGTTTCCTCACAGACAACACCGGCAAGACTCCTGCCATCACTTGCCAGCTATCTTGTAAATCGGCTCAGCAGGTCATTATACATGTCAGCTTTTAAGGAATAATTTTTTTGAAAACAGTCATTTGCACTGCATCTATGTAGATCACTAAAACCTGATATGAGAGCATTCAAGTTTCATTTGAGTTTCAGGGATGCACTCTTACGTGTTTGAGACAGAATTTGATGCCGCAATGATGGATGCTGCCATGGGTGGAAAAGGTAAAGCAAACTCTTTGACTCCCCAGCTTTAGCCAGTAAGAACAGTTTTATATTCCAGCATGCATTTTTACGTATGATTGCATTAATTTCATACATAGACTACAGGTCTACATTTAAAAGTAGACTACAGGTCTAGTTGCCAGCACAGTCACACTCTATGAAAAAAAAACAAACAAAAAAAACAAGAAAAACACTAAGTAAAACTCAGATTTCTAATATTGCCAGAGGCAGGTTTATGAGATGTGTGTGCATTTTTTCTTGATTATTTAAGGTGCCACAAAAATAGTGAAGAGTTAAAAAAATAAAAAGTGGCTGTGATGGGTTTTTGAAAACAAACAAAAGATATTAGTAGAAAGTCTGGCTGGTAGCTTTAATTAGTATTTATTTGTCATTTTAAGTTTACTAGTCAGTAGACATACCCTCGCACTTACCTGAGTCTGTGTGCTTATTGCCAACATGTTAAGAATACATGGTGCAGGACGTGACTACATCCTGGTGCAGTGCTGTTTCATTAGGCTCTGATTATGGGGCCTGATTCAGAATGACAGCGTGCAGATTGAGTTGCACAGCCGCTCTAATTCTCTCTATTAATAACAACCCTCCACACTCCTGTCCTGGACCACATTTATTAATCACAATTTGTCATCTGTCCAAAGCCTCATCCTCTCCCTCTCCCATATTCTCACCCCTCCCTGTGTTGTTTCTTTTTTTTCTCTCCTTCTTTTCACTGCTCTCTTCCTCTCTCCCAACAGGACCTGTTATCCCCTGCACCTCTCCACCTCCTCTTCCTCCCACCCTCAACACAGGCCCGCTCGCCTTCAGCCCAGAGACATGGACCGGCATACAGAGATGTTCTCGCTCTCCACACTCACACGCTCACCCCGCTCACTTTAAACTGCACCATGCGAGAAGTCTGATTAATCAGAAGCTCTACAGCTTTAATTGGCAAAAATAACTGTTAAGGGCTTGGATTGTGTTGACTGCTTTGGCAACAATGTGACGATTATAATAAATGGCTGTAAAACAAACCTCCACTTGCAATTACAGAACAGTGGCGAAGCGTTGTCCAGTGTAATGCATCATAATAGGCATGCACAGCCACTCACTGAGATAGCATTCAATGGCCTTTTGGAACCCATTGATTCCTTCCACTATTAATCCCAGTCATCTGGAATTTCGATGTGCACAAATCCTGGCATTTAATCAATATGAACGTTGGGTTATGCACAATGTATCATTGCATTGGTGAGAACGTATCCCCATAAGTAAGATCAAATTTCTGCTCGTGTCTCATTCAAATACCCTTTGACCCCACCAGGAAAGATGATTTATGAGACAGCTCCTATCCTTGATTTTACTCAGCTATAGCCCAATTTTCAAACTATATGTATATTTAAAATAGCTCAAAATTATTCATACCCGTGGCAGAGTTAGATTGTACATCATTTTCACTTAGTCAAGAATTTTGTTTCTGACAGTTGGTGAGAAAAGCATCGACCAAAAGATAGTAAAACATTGTAAAAGGTTTATCCATTTTGAGAAAAAAAAAGGCCAGTCAAAACTTAGCTTATGAAAAACTCTCCAAGTTGTCCCAGTAAAGTCCAAAGTCTGTGATGTCTTGTATAAGCAGTTCATCAAATCAATGGCATATGTGGACCTTAAACCCTACATTACTGTAGTTTAGGAATCCCAACCTGTATTGTTTATCCTGAGGACTAAATTTCCACATGGACATTTAATAATTATTTTCATTTATCATTTTAATAACTACTAAAGGCTGCTATTACTGGAAAATGGTCAAATTTAATATTTACTCCCTTTTTACATATGAATAGGTATTTATACCAAGTTAACAACCTATCCCTGTGTTCAAGTGTCCACTCCTTCTCTATATATTTCACTACATTGGTAATGGAAAGTTTTCTTCTTGCAACTCTGCACTGGAAGGTTTTTAATTATATAGAAGAACCATTTGAAACATTTGTTTTCAATTCTAAAGAGTAGAAATGTTCAAATGCTCAGTATAAAAAATTATAAGGTAATGAATTAGGCACATTGTGGTAAGAAACTGAAAGAGTTTTGAACTTCTGAGGGAACAGAGCAGGAAGTGCTTTTCTAGTTTGATATTTCCAGAAAGAAGTATTCCTTTAAGCTAAGTTGCATCTATGTTGTTTTGAAAGGTCATGTAATATAATGTTCACTTGGAGAGACACCCATGTGGTCTTGTTGGGACATTGGTCATTTAACCCTTGAAATGTTCTTCGGGTGGTAGAAGGCTGACTAAGTTATTTTACAATTTTGTTTTCTACTTTTTACCTCTGCTTTGATCTTCATTAGACATAATGCCATGTATCGATGCCCAAGTTTGCCGCCTCAGACATAATATCTCTAATTAGCTGCATTTCTTTTTACACATCACTCCACTTTGGACATAAAAACTAACAAACTGTTTTGAGTTACACGCAGAACAAATTTGAAAAGTGAAAGTTATAATATGAAAGCTCTTAGCCTATTTATTTTTGTTTGTGTAAAAACAATCAGCTTTGTATGAGTAAGGAAAAAGAAATGCCTCCACTGATGTCCAATCAGCTTCTACCAAACGGCATCACGCATAACTCGAGTCTCTCCACTGTTTTCTTTGAGCAGAACTGGTGTTTGGGGGGAAACAGAGGCGATTTTCATGTGCAAATGTCAGTCAGTCCGCTTGCAGCAATCACAGGCCTCGTCTTCTCCAGAGATTGGGGCTCGAGACACAGCCTGAATAATTTAGCAGCGCTGTGCCACCGTGCTTTGGGGTCACAACCTTCTAAAGTGATGACAGAGAGACGTCGGCTGACTTCCCCCTCCCGCTCGCTCCCCATTACCACTTATTTACCGTTCATGATTCCACGCAGACAAAGCAGAATGCTGCACTGGGGAGGAGAAATCATTGGCGCTGGATAAACTGTGTCATAAACCAGAGCATAGCCAAACAATGACATTTTCAGAGTATCCCCAGGTGAGAGGCGATGCCCACCTGTGCTATGCTGTGAAGGAACCACATGTGGCTCACATGATCACTCAAACCCACAGCCACAGACAAAAGACACAAGGACACTCCGGGAGACAAAAGGTCGAGAAGAGAGACGCAGTGGGGACAGATGTCAGACTGAAATCCTTACCAATGTAAAGGTGTGGATTAAGATTCAGATAGTGATCGCAAGAACCCACCCAAACCTTCCCCTTCCAGAGAAGTAGAGATTACAGTGATTTTCACGCCATGACAGGGGAAAGAACAGAGACGAAGAGGACAGAGGGAGAGAAATTGATCCGATCTTCCGTACATTTCCATCATTCGGAGAGAGACGGACTGCTTTTGGTCTGACAAGGGGGGGTGGGTCATCACTCGTCTGCGGTGGGGGTTCTGACAGCAACATGACGAGGATGAATGGACTGTCTGCCCGTCCTAACCAAAACACATGCTGCCGGAGAAATTATACATTTATCTGCCTCGTGTTTTCTTTCTGTCATTGCAATCCCTTCTCATCCTGATTTCAATTAAGCTTCAGCTTTTCCCTTTTCTTTTTCCATTGTGATTGCTCAACATTCTACAATTTAATGTCTATGTTTTATGTCTTAAAGTACCTTGGAATTGTGTTTAAGTTACATTTTGTTTTGTTTTTCGTCATTACAAGCTTCAACATAGTTTATTGTGTTTTTAAATAGCAAAAAATGGTGCTTAATAGTATATTCATAGTATAATTTGAGGAAATAAAGTCAACCTTTTCTTATGTTTTATGAATGAAAGACAATGCCGTCCACCTGAGCAGGATGTGAGATATGAGATACCCTTTGTGACTGTAGAGAACCTACAGAAATCCTCTGTTAAATGGAAGAATCTGCTGACAGAATTGGCACTGGCAAATATGACAAATATTTCTTTTTAAACTGGATTACAACAAAAACAACCACGGACAACTACTTAAAGTTAAAGAAGAGCCAAGGTCTGATGGGTGTGGAACCAGCAGCAGTGAATTTGTGATGTAGGAGGATGTTCCCATGGCGATGCTCCTTGTGATAGCATATTAGACCGGCTGTTGAGGAGCAGGACAGCTAGGAAACAAGGAGTGATTAGCGGCATCTTTCTTTTGACTCAACCTCCTGTTTAATTTGTAGTCATTCACTGCAGCTATAGACTCAGTCAAGTTGAATGAGTTCTGATTTAAACTGGGTTTGTGAAAACTTGAGTTTTTCCCTGGTGTTTCAGCTTGACCTCGTGTCTTAGAAACACATTTCAAGGGCAAGCAGATTGGATGGGAGGACACAAGAGATCTCTTTTGAATTATGGCGAGTGATCATTTGGTGAATGATGGCTGGTCGCTGTTGAGCAGCGTGTGATGAATGGTGCAGTGCAAGAATTAGACTTTCTCATTCCTCTGCACTCTATTTATCTGCCTTTCTCTGTGTCACCAACCACATTTGTAATAGTTACAATTCCTGCTTCCTTTTTCATCCCTACACCCAATATGTTTTCAAACTCACTTTCAAGCAATGCCCTCAAATGCTCCGTTGTAAAGCTATTGAGCAACTGTGGTGTTTAGTTAAGAGGCAGTTTAATTTTTATAGCCAAGTCGGACTGCACATTTAGAAGTTTTCCCCTTTGCGTCACTTAGGCTTACTCAGTATTTTGCTTTTATTGTATGGCCTGTTGCTAATTAGAGTAAGCAGTATGAATAATGTTTTATTTTTATATCAATTCATTTATCAAATTGTTACATGCATTTTGTTAATATGATGTTCTGGTCATTTTCCAAGCAGGGCAAAAAAGCCATGTGAATATTAGGACTGAGGGGGAAGTTGAACTTTGTTGCTACAAAGTGGTTGTTGAGCTTTTTTGCATTTGACTCAACAAATGTGTCGAGCAGCAGGCCTGAAAGAACTTTCATGAAAAGTACCGCGTTATTGGGAATTTTCTGACAGTCACAGAAGGTATGTTCAATGAATGCACCATCTGTGATTCAGAAAAACTCAATTTCTTTTACAGTGAATGATGTAATTTTGACATTCCTGGTCCTGATCTAAACAGTCGGAACCCCTGAAATGAATAATTTCAGCCTGCGGTGAGCTGCAAAACAATACTTTTTTGAATACTTGAGTAAAAAATATTAGTGTTTCTCCTCAGAAACAAACTCAATATTATCTAAAATATATCAATACATTTGTGAAAATTCTCCTCACTTATTAGACTTACTATTGTACTTTTATTTTGTTAATAATCATGCGTCATTCTTTATGTCTATCCAAATCTTTCTTTAAAAGAATTAGATTTTCCAATCCGACTACTATTCTACAGCTAAGTTACTCATGACCTTTAAATTGTGCTGAATTATGAAGATAAGATACATATTTTTATAACTGTGAATTTACTAGCACAGCCAGTATTTTCCCAGCACTTAGGTTTTGTCCCTGGAACTGAGCAGTGGCTCCCATGGAACCTGCAAGGCGTTTTTATGAAACTTGCCAGGAAGTTTGAAGGAACTTTCACAAAAAGTACAGTGTTATTGGGAATTTCCTGACAGTCACAGAAGGTATGTTCAAGGAATGCACCATCTATGATTCAGAAAAACTCACCTGCAATATACCTGCAAAGACAACAAAGTACGTAGTAAGCTTAATTTGAACATATTTTTAAGAAAAACCTTCCCTAGTTTGATTTACATGGCCATCAAACTTAACAATGCCAGTTACTTTATGGTTTGAGGTACATACAGATAAGTAGTTGAGAATATGTCTTGTTTATTGGATCTGGTTACATCCTATTTCATGCTTGGATTAAGCCATGGGAAGATTTTACTTTTGAGCAAAACATTGTGCTGTGACAGGCATGCTTCTACTGACCAGGCAGGTTGTGTTGTCATGCAGAGACTTTGACACATTTCTGGATATATTTTGACCCAAAGGTTATGAAAAATTAGGTCATTTTAGGTCAAAAATGACCTGAAATAAGTTTGGCATCTAGACTCCTATGTCAAACTGAAGCCATTTGAATAGAGAGATGATGCTTCAGAAAGTGAAATGCTTTTATGTTCTGACGATAAACCACATAGGTATAATAATGTATTCCTGATATTTGCACAATAAATAATCTTGTTCCTTGATAAAGCATAAAAAGCTTTTGTTCTGATACATATTTTGAAGTAACATGTTAGTATACTGTTCAAATGAGAAGAGTATATGTTATTAGAACAGTAAAATTTCACATTATATGACGTGGTTCTATTTTCTGTCACCTGTTTGACAGCTCCACTTATCCACAGTGAGCTGCACAGGAATTAACACAGAGAGTTTTAAACAGTGAGTGATTCAGCACTAATGGAGTCTCATCCATGAAACCCCCGTTTGCCTCACAAACAGACCACTATTCAGTATCAGCATTTAACCCAACGCTTTACGTCTGACCCATAAAAATGCCAGATCAAAGCCACCCGATCTAAAAACAATAAAGGAGTATTGGAAGGAAAATAAACTTTTACTAAAATACATTACTTTGAAAGTCATGCTGGATGTCATGCAAAAAAAAAAAAAAAAAAATGTACCATTGAAATAAAAGGATTTTCATCCCATGAATATTTCATAATTTCTCATGCCTGGATATGGAGATGTAAGGAGTTTTTTTTTTTTTTTTTTTTTTTTTTTTCAGTGAAAGAAGATGGGCTGTCACTGACAAGAAAGGGAAGCTTCCTTCTTGAAGCCCATGTGGGAGAGGCAGAGTGACCATGGAAGGATGACCAGGGGAAGGGTTGGGGTGACCGGGGAGCACACCATAGCCTTGAGGCAGGATTGAGTGTGGTTTTTTTAACCAACTGCCAGGGTTTTAATTTAACAGCAAGTTGCCCGCGGCACCCTGTGAGAGAACTACAAAATTAAAGAGACAACAAGGAACAGCAGCTGCCACATCTTTTTGATCAATTAAAAGGTGAAGCGAGAACCAGACGCAGATGTACATGGGAAATAACCTGGGTTCCTGTTGAAACATGTTGCTCTACACATGCTAACTGAACAATTTGTTTTTTTAAGAATATGTCAGAGTCTTAATTTGACAATAAGGGCATTTTGCATCTCTTTGAAAGTCTCCGTTTCCTTTATATCGGCGAACATACCAGGAGACCAGTTTTTCCCGTTTCTAATTGGCATTCCCTGTTGCATAATGTTTCTAACTGACTGATCAGGTATCAGAGATGGACTTCTTTGTGTAAATGCAGTTTGAATAATTCATACTTGGCTGTCAGAGCGGGAGAGAAGGGGGCATTTTAGAAATCAGCTTGCTATGGCCCTGACCATGAATAATTGATCCAAACTGATTAAAGTTTGCCATGATTACCCCTCACCTCCCCAACAGATGAAGCGCCACACCTGTGTTTGCTGTCTCTTTAGTAAATCTCCTCATTCTCACCCGCCTCTCCATCAAACCTTTTTCGTTTACCCACCACATTGTGTGTGAAGGAATGCACTACATTTTAGCACAACTGCCTGTTAGATATTCTATTGTTTAAGAACACAAGCTTGATTTAAAGCAAAGAAACCAACACTGGGTTAGATTTTCTCCAGCTTCCTGATGCAATAAAGTGTAGTTAATCAATTCTATCTACCATCTCTTAATTTAATACATTTCTGCTCCTGCAGTACAGAAAAAAAAAAACAAGACATATTTCTCCTCCTTTCCCCTTCAGGATTTGAATCTTTCACCTCAAAGCGAGTGTTAATTGCTATTGGCATCTTGTCTTATACGTTGTAACAATTACGGATACTGTGCTCCCAGCAGATCTGCACTAATCAGTCCGACCGCATTTGAAACAACTTCGACACAGACAGGGAGAGCTGTTTCTCACTTTTCTTAACCTTCAAAGCCCACCCGAGGATGCCACTTTGAGCTGTGCTACACAGCCAGCCAGCAAAAGAGAGAAAGAAAGAAAGAAAGAAAGAAAAAAAGAAAGAGAAAAAGAAAGAAAGAAACAAAGAAAGAAAGTGGGAAGAGAGGAAAAGAGAAGGAAAGATGCGTGACAGAGAGCGACTTAAGGGAGGGGAAAAGCAGGGAACTGAAGGCAGTGGGAAAGAGTGACAGCTAATGACAGAAGCTACAAGTTGTGACCTTTAGAGCAACTACACAAGCATGACGAGCCAGGCTCAAGGTGACAGAGAAACCGCCTGCCTGTGGAGGAGGACGCTGGAGGATAACAAAGCTCTTTGGGTCTGTGGTTTAGGAGTCATGGGGCAGCAGTGGTAATGGAGATTAGAGCTACATGGGTGATCAATAACCCTGTAATTTTAACCACGGAGCCATGGCAGAACCATGTCAACACATTTAAAGCTTAACAGACAGAGAAACAAATTTTTTGTGCCAACACATGCTGTTAGCAAACTTTTTTTTTTTTTTTCATCTGTTATTTTGGAATGATGTGTAAAAAAATTACTGCGTGAAGAATTCTTGTTAGAAAGTTAAAGTGGTTTGTAAAATAATTGTAATATTTATGTCACCTTACAACCTCTATTATGTATTTTTTCATGTGATACACCAACACAGAGTTATAGAATGTAATAGGTGAACCGATGAGATTTGGTGTTAAAAATATAACATTTTGCAAAAAGACGGAGGAAATACAAACAAAATAACAAAAGAAAAGCAAGAGAAAAATAAAAGCATAAAAAGTTTTAAAAAACATAAAAGTATAGAACTACATATTTGTTCTTCATGTTTTAATAAGAATAAGAATTTATAAACTAATAGGGATTTTTCTGGACTCTTGATCTGATAAAACTGAATGGTTCTCCATGTTTGATTCTATAAAGTAGATAGTGCTCAATGTTGGTCTAGCTAATGAGTAGTTTCTCTAGGTGAGTTTTTCTGGATTCTGAGTTTGTTCTAATTCTTGTTGTGGGTTGAGTGAAGTATTTAAACTAATTGTGGGGCTGCTTTCCTGGTTATCATTGACATAACTATTGATTATGCTATGTTGAAGAAAATTCTGGAGGACAACATATGGCCATTAGCTCAGGATCACAATATGAAGGACACCAGCAAGTCTTCGGTCATGGCCAATAAGTACTGGTTTAGGAGACTTTCTGAAATTTCTGAATCTTTTAAAATATATGAAGCAAGAAAGAAAATACCAGAATTCACTGTCTAAGAAACATTTGTCTTTCACAGTTCAGTAAAATAAACAACTGATGCCCTCTTTGTATCAACATCTGGCCTCAAGTTCACTTTTTTGCTATAAGGCTTCTTTCTTTTACATTTCATACCTTGATCCAAAGAAGCACTGATGTCCCACACCAGTATAGATTGTATTTATATTTTGTGCATCATGTATATAAAGTGAACTGACTTTTCCATGCAATATGTTGAGTTTTTTTATATTTAAAGCATGTCTTGCTTTGATCAGTTTTCAGTTTTAATGTAACTGGGCAAAATTATTTGTTCACTGAGAACAAATCAGAAAAGCTAATGATATGATTTTAAAATAAAACTGCAACTTGAATGAAAATAAAACAGGTATTGAGGTCACTGTTTCACCTATGCACGCCACTGTGTGTGACCTCCAGTCTGTGGGGCTTTAAAAAGGAAGTAGAAGAAGAAGAAGAAGGAATGGGGGTGTACTGGGAGGATGTGTCCAGCTCTAATCCCCGGTGAAGGTTTTCAACTGGCCGGGCGCTCTGTCTGTCCTGTCAGCTCTGAGCAAACACCCCATCCTGAAAAGGAAGAAGGAAGGGAAAAAACTCCCAGATAGCATCACACACGGCTGGCCAGGGCCTCACCACCAGTCCGCCTGTCTGCTCTCCCCTCCACAGAGCCTTCATAAGAGATGGGAGGAATACTAAGAGAGCAGGCATAGATTTTCTGCAGGAGGCTGTGCATGTGGGTAGCAGTTCAGGGGATTGGAGGTGGTAGAGAGGCGGCTGTGGGAGAGTGGTGGGCTTGACTGCCTGCATCAAACTCCCCTCCCTTTCTCTCACCCCCTCTTGTTCTCTCCTCCTCTTCTTCTCATCTCCTCGGCTCTGGAGGGACCCTCTGTTTGTCAGCCAGGCAGTGGAGCGGCTCCCTCTAACCCGACCTCCTCCCATTTCTCTATCTTTTCACCTTCTTCCCTGTCTCCTTCTCCTTTCTCGATTTCTTGTTCTCTCTCTAAATCTACACACCTCCTTTTGCTCTGTTTAGTTTTTCTTTTGCCACGATCCTTGATGTTTCCCCCCCTCAAGTCTAAAAAAGAAAAGCAGTGTCTTTTCTCCTTCTTTAATGGAGAGTTTGCAGAAGAAGCCAATAAAGACCAAAGATTCAAATATGACTGACAGCGACTGATTGGCTTTGATACATCTGCATGAGCAGAGATTAATGAGATCCAGTGGAAGAAAATCTGATGCAGAGTTCATTCAGTAAGGGAACAAGTACACATAAATACTGTGAAGTTATGACAGAAACATGCTGCACTGCTAGTTGCTGTAAGTGTACTGTATTTAGCAAGCAAATCACAGATTGAGGCTGAAAGAGAAGTTCAACTTCCTGTGGACAACAACCCTAAACATACTGTCATATATATTGAGATAAACTGTCATTTTATCTAAAGTAAAGTAAAGTGCAGAAAGACCCCAGGTCGGGAATCGAACCCAGGACCTTCTTGCTGCAAGGCAACAGTGCTACCAATCATGCTCTGATTTATTGATGATGACTGTGCAGTCAGATGGTGAAATGGTTCAGATGCAACCATATTCATGTGTTGAATGACCCAGTTATGGATCAGACTTGAATCAAATTGATTATTTGTTAGTAGAACTTTAAAATCAATGTTCACATATCCATTCAATCTGACTGAACTTAAGCCAAATAAGAATAGAATAAAATGTCAGTCTTGAAATGTGCAATCCTGGCAGAGAGAATCCTGAGAACATTTCAAAAAATGATGGATCCGCACAGTATTAGCTCAGAAGTCTTTATATATTTGTATGCCGCACAGTTCAGATCCTGAATTCTAAAATATATGAAAAAATAAAATAAAATTTATGACAAGTGTGCAGTTTTTCTGTCTTAGTTACTGTTTTACTGGACTTTCAGTAACATAGTAAATTCAAACAAAATATACTGAATTTGAACTTGTGAAAAAATACATACAAGAGGATTTGAACAAGGCGAAAAAACACTCTATTCAAATATCAGTGATCAGAAACTAGTTTATGTTTAGTTTTTTACAACTCCGGTAATATGAGTGTTGGATCTGAAGCTTACCAGCTCAACATTAAAAAGATCTAAGGTCAGAGTTTCATTGTGAAGGTGCAAATGTTTGACAGTGAAGAAGAATTTGAGGAATAAAGACAATTCCTCTGGTCCTGCCCAACACTGAATCCAGAAGGATTCAATGTTTTAGAGCTTAAATTTGTCCCATAGATCAGCTCCAGCATGAACGTTTTTGCTGACAGATGTCCCCTTTCCTTCATCTTCATCTTTCTTCCAGACTTCTCTGTTCCTCCTCTCCATCCCCAGCCTCCGTTTTCATCATCAGTCAGCTCAAGCGTGCTCCACATGTGTGCTGAGATCAGAGGGAGAGTGTAGGGTTTCTATTGATTTCTGACACTGTTGGATGACAAGTTTAGTCTCATTTTATCCTGCTTACATCTGATTTGTTGCAAACAATGCAGAAAAAAAACAATACACGATTCAGAAAAACAAAACATTTTTCAGCATGCTGTCTTTCGGTATGTGCTCCTGTATTTCACTCAACATCTTTAATTTCTTAGGAATACTTTTGTTTAGGTTTGTGCTTGCTGAAATGCCCAAGGCAGTCCATCGGGGCGCGCAGCTAAGCTGCCATGTCAGATTGCAGCAAATGCCGAAACAAGAAGAGGTTGACTCACAGTGGCACTCTGTGAATGTGGCCCCCCTGCGGATGAAGTCCATCATGCCTGCAGATGTGGCCTGCAGCTGGGGCAGGTGGATCACAAACTGCCACAACAAGGGAGGAACTTAAGATGGAGGAAACGAGTGACACCGACGACATGAAACCTCCCAGAGCGCTGCTTCCTTACACCACAGGATACAAACCCGGCAGACCAGAAGCCGGCTCAGTTTCAGAACTGACAACATTTACTCGTTTAATCCGTGACTTCTGACCTCTTCCCTGCTCCCGCAGACGGTGCCTTCCAAACTTTTTCTCATTTTGCCAAGTTACAGCTACAGACTTCAGTATGTTTAATTGGACTTTTATGTGATAGATCAGCCCAAAGTGGTGTTGAATTGCAAAGTGGTAGGTGTCGACTGAATGCTTAAAATATTTTACTGAAAAAAATAAATAAATAAATAAAACAGAAAATCGTGGCATTAATTTGTGTTTAACCTTCTTCACTCTGACATCCCGAAATCAAATCTAGGACGATCAATTCCCCTCAAAACTGACCAAATTAGTAAATAGAGTCATGCTGAGAATAAATTAATCACAGTATAAATACAGCTGCTCTATCAATTGCTCCGAACAAACAGCATCAGGAAGACCAAGGAACACAGTAGACAGGTAAGAGAGAAAGCTGTGAAAAAGGTTTAAAGCAGAGTTAGGTTGTAAAACAAAACAGCAAACTTTCAACATCTCAGAATTCATCATTTAGTCCATCATTTAATAATACAAAGAGCATATTACAACTGCAATCCTAACAAGACAAGGGCGTCATAAAAAACCAATAAATCTGCAATGAGAAAATTAGTCAAAACTGCGGTCAAAATAGTAAATGGAACTGCAGAGAGCCAGCGCTTAGATGGTCGAATCTATTGGGATGCCAACTATTAGTTGTATGCTCTATAACTCTGGCCTTAATGAAGCAGAGAAAGCAGTCCCATTTCGATTTTTGCCGCAAGGCGTGTAGGTAAGACAGCAAACAAGAGAATCTAAATGAACAAACTGGAATATTTCTATCTACGTAAAAATAAATAAATAAATAAAACAAACACTGCATGTAGAGGAGAAGAAATACACACTACACTCAGTGTAGCATCTCCACAGGGAAACATACTGGTAGCAGTATTATGCTGTGGGCACGCTTTTCCGAGCTTTAACTAATTTCTCTTCCGCTTCACAACTATGCACTGCTGTGTGTTAATCCATCATGTTAAATCTTAACCAAAATACATGAACATTTATAGCTTTACCTGAAAATGTTTGAAGGATGTAAATAATTTTGCCAGGAACTTTAAAGCTCCAAGGCACACAAGTTGCCATGTTCGATTTTCAAATGAAAATCTCTTGTCCTGGACCAGACCTGACAGATTTGTGTGTTCTGTTGGACTCGTTTGCTTACCCAGGTGTGTAGCTGTTTTTATCCGTCCGTGTTCGACGCATGTATAAATCAGCCTGATGCATAAATCAGACTCCTGGCTGGAGTCACTCTGATGTGGACGTTAATAGCTGTCTGTAAACTGGCCTGCCAAGCCTTGTTAAACCCACACCAAAGCCCTTTGCATCCTTTTTATACCATCAACAAAACCTCCTCCTTCCCCTGAAACTATTTATCCACCTTTCAATTCATGTCGCTTTTCATCTAATGCTTTTGTTTTCTTTCTGTCTTCTCGTTCGACCCTCGGTGTCCTCTGAAAGACGCATTTAGAAGTGTGGCAGCTTGCTGCTGTAGCTTTTTCTCCCCCTCACAACCCAATGATTATGTTGTGAAGTTCTCTTTGACATTTTTTCCAACATAAAAGGGGGACAAAGTTCAATCGAGAGCTTCAAAATACTTCAAGCATCATCTTTTTTCTTAGTGGACCTGCTTATTTTCCCCATAAATTCTTGTTTGCCTGTTGCGGAAGCTGAATATCCTGCGTTTCCTTTTTCATCATGTCTTATCAACGCTCTAGGTTTTCATGTTCTCCCTGAGAGAGTCTCCGTTTCCTGGCTGGAAGTCTGTGTCCTTCTTCTAGGTGTAGCTGGGATCTGCTCGCACCTTGCTGACACCAACTCCTCAGCCGACAGCTTCCCTCACATGGGCTCAGGTGGCTGACTGGCAGCTGTCCGTATGGATAAAACAGAGCTGGACACACACTGTACTGCAAGTCACCATCACTTCTGTTCTAACACCTTTAATACTGCCACCCCCCTTTGGTTTGTTTTCTCAAAAAAAATAAATAAATAAACAAATAAAATAATTTAAAAAAAAATAATATATATATATATAGATATAGATATAGATATAGATTAAACTTTTAGCTTGTTGATTTCTTGCAAGAACCATGTTAAAGAAAATAAAAAATACACTTGTAACACATAAATTGTGGAGAAGTTTATCTTAGAACTTTTCCTCTTTTAGGCTAGGATGGATAATCCCCTGCCTTTTCTTGCTGAAAGGCAGGGGATTGTTGTTAAAAGTTCTTCAAAATTTAGAATTTTGAAGAACTTATAGCTTATAACATTTTAAAAATGTGTGGAAACAAGACATTGCATAAAAAAATTAGGCCAAAATGGATCTTCCAATTAGACAAAAACCTTATTGGGGCAGCAGAATTATTTACAAAGTGGCTAACAGATGTTAACCTCAGTATTTTAGAGAGACAATCACAAACTCCCATAGAAAATTACTGGGTAGAAGTGAAATGTGCGTTAGTAAGGCGATTTATAATCTGGACTTAGTTTTTCCATTTGGGAGGAATGGGCAGAAATTACAGAAACTACTGTGAGAAGCTTTTGAAAGCAATTCTACTATTAAGAAAATGCATGTAAACTTCTGAATTTGAAGAAAGTTAAAGAAATCTTTAAAAAGTTTCACTTTATTCTGATATTTACCTATCATATAACATTTTGGTATTTCTAACTGAAAGCAACAAAATATAGAAAAGTGTAGCACATACACTTTTGTATAGTGTGATCAAATACCTGGTTTTAACTCTGTAGATGGAGTAAATTTTATCCCATTCACCCCAAGATGATTTAATTACTGGTTTTAATAAAGATGACTTTGACTCAAACACTTGAAAAATAGTCAGCCACGGGAAAGGAAAATTCAGTCACGAGGGTCTAGAACAAGCCAGTGGCTGATGAAGACAAATGTGTAAACACATGTCGGCAGAATTGCTTTTTGGTTGAGCGTGAATCGGCCACACTCAGGAGGGCAGAAAGATGGAGTTGTGATTTATAGTTTTGTGCTGTCCCCGGACCACCACTGTCTGCTGCCTCCCACCACTGTAATTACAACCTGTGTCTATTAGAATAGTCCTGCTGCCCACAAACGCATCAGCTCAGCTGAGAGGATGGGAGGGGAAGAACCACCTCCCCTTAAGAAAGCGTTGGTATTCAAACTGCGTTCTCGCCAAAAACAACAGGAGTGCAGAAAGAACGCAGATGATTAGACAAAGGTCAAAAAGAAACATGCAGAAAGGCTGGGCGCGCTTAAAACATGTGTTTTAAGATCCAAACCTCCAGTTATAGCTGGTGATGCATGTAAATGTGTTCAGGGGAAGCATGTCTCTTAAAAATCCTTTGAGAGTATAAATGTTCATTCAGTCAGGCAATCAAATGTTTATCCCACATATCTGAAAAACAAAGAGATTGTCATTAATGTAGTTTATCTCCATTTTAAACCATATCAGTCAATCTTGAGTTTTTTTTCTTTTTTTAAGGAAGATCCTCCTGTAAATCTCTTAAACTTGTTTCGCATTACATTTCTCACACTCATTTCTGCATTCACTCCAAGAATGCTATTCGGATACATCTGCTGAAATGAATTTGGTTCACTTTAACTGGGACATCACAGCATCTCCTAGTGGAGGAATGCAGAGCTGTTTTTAGGTCTCTTGGAAAACGCTCTAACATGAGTCAATCCATTAAAGTCTCTCACATACAGTGCACCGCACATTTATTAACCCTTCTGGTGAAGACATGTGAATTAATTTTATAAACACATACATGATGAGTAAAATTTTGAAAGAAATCAGTCTTTACAATGACAAGGACAGACTCATGGCAGCAGTAAAATATTTTTGTGTGTGTGGGTGTGTGGGGGTGTGTGGGTGTGGTGTGTGGGGGGTGTGTGTGCGCAAAATTACGGGTGACACATATATCGACACTTTTAACAATTCTTTAGAATTAATAAATTATAGATTTTTTTTTTTTTTTTATCAGAGTTTCTTATCTGTTTATCCATTATAACATAAAACTGAATCCTGTTCCCTTCTGGTCACCAGACTGAATGAGGACCCATATATATTTTGTCATCTTGCGCTTGACAATATGATGATGGTAGGAGGACTAAAAAACAAAACACAATAGTTTCCTGCTACAGGGCTGCTGCAAATACTGACATTTGGATCACCAGTGGGGCTGCACATTCTCAACAAGATACGTTTCTGGAGCTGGAAGAACAGAAATTATTTTTGCTCTGATTTAAGATTTTTTGTAGGTTGTTTTTGAGACAACCCAAAGATTTTTTTTTTTTTTCCTTTTGTGATGTCAGACAAAAGTTGTGGGAATGGGCATAGACGTTGGCAAACAAATTAGTCAGTTTAGCAAGGTTTACAAGGGTTGCAGCCAGATAACCCTATGAGGACAAAGCAGCAGTATATTAGTATTCAAATTATTACTTGGTTTTTCTTTTACATTACTCAGTGTGGCATTGTGCTACCATAATAAAAACTAAGTTTGTTTTAAGGTTGTTGACATATTTTCCTGAGGTGAACAACCTCTGTATGTTTCAGAGAATTGCTTTATGCCTCACTTCTTGCTGCTATAAAACAGAGTTGTCCCACAGTTCACAGTGAAAAGCTTGACCAGCCTAAACATCTATATTGTTGAGTTAACTTTGCAATAATACTTTTTTTTCCCCAAATGGCCTCTTTCTTTTCTCTCTCCCTTATAAAGTGCAGGATTGTTCTCCCTTTTAAAAGGGACTGATCACCTTTTACTCTTTTCCCCGGAACTCTGAACTGATAATGAGAGCTGGCAGTGAGCTCTGGTCACTGTCATTTATGCTGTAATTGGCCTGAAGGTGCAAAGGGCAGTCCTGCATCAAAGAGCACCAAGAACTAAGTGGCTTGCAGCGATAGAGATAAAAGAATACAATGTAAAGGAGGACTCTAAAACTTCTTCACTTGAGACACTGTTTAAATGCAATAAACTGTTCAACAATCAATATATTTGGGGGTTAGAGCAACAATTGGTCAAGTGAAACTAAAAAAAGTAAAAACTTGGATATTTAAACCAAAGTTATAATTCTTTAAATCTTGCTGAGTTTATTACATTCTTCCACCATAGCATGTATCTTTTAGATTAGTTAAACAGCCTTGAATCCCATGCCAGTAGTATCCCCAAGTCATCAAAATGCATTGATGTTTTTATGAAAAAGAGTTATGCTCAAAACAACTATTGTTGTTTTATGTGTAAACCTGAAAAGGGGGATATCCCACAAAGGTGTGAGATTTTCATAAGTGAAGGCAGCACAGCAGTTGATCTTTTCAACACTGTTAAAATAAATCTGTATCTCATGTCTCCATATACCTTCTTTTAAATAAATTTTTTAATGATAACACGCCCAGTACTGAGTTGCCCTTTATGCAAGTCGACTGATGGACCCACTCACGATGGAGATAGCAAAATAGATTGTGAAGGGTTACAGTGTCTGAATACATTCATGTCTATATGAATAATTAAATGTACTTTTTAAAAATTGTATGATTTTTTTTTACATATGTAATTTCTGATTAGTGATAAATGTGTTTAACTCTGAATGTAAGTCTGTCTTTTCTGTCGTACGTGTCTTTTTAGGTGTGTAACACTGAAAAGTTATCTGACTATCTGAGAAGTTTGTTGTCTTACTGAAGGTGGCGTAAACACAAACATTCAAAACAATGCAAAAAAAGAATAAAAGTTAATCAGGGTGGAATAAGTCAACCACCGAAAAAACAAAACTACGGCAGGACACACCATGTATCTGAAAATAAAATGAATTATTTTTAGTCTCTGATAATTCGTATTCAACAGCCTTCTCCTCTTTTTACTTGTACAAATTACTCTTGTCTTGCTTGAAGCAAACAAATTCAGCAAACCTGTTTGAAATTTAATATGATTCTTCATGACCCAATATACCAACGTCATCCAACAGAACGGATTCTGTTGTGAGGTTCGATTCAGGGTCTTGTAAATGCCTGCACTTACAGAAAAAAGCTGGTAGGGAGATATTTGCACTGATATCATAGCTCATTAGTGTAATGACCATGCTCTCGTCTGATCTATGGGACCACAGACTCGAGTGGTTAAGGCTGAATTTGTGACTTATTGATTCCTACGGCTTATTAAAGGCATGAGTATCTTGCTGTACAGAAACATGTGAAGGCAGGATTACTGGGAAATAGGAGTATTGATCAGATCAAGAAGTAGAGGCGTACATTTCAAATTTCTAAAAAGAGCCAAGATTGAAGGGAAAGAGCAATGTTTTCTCTGAGATATAGGGACATATTCTGATAAGTCACACACTGATTAATGCTACAAAAGGCATTTATCATTGTTGTCAGTAAAGCACATTTTTCAGATGAGTGTGAATGTTGATTAGTAAGGCTCACAAAATTGTTGTTATTGTTATTGCTCACAAAATTAATACTTTTGTATTTATTTTACTGCTTTTGTTGGTCCTGGTTCAAGAAATAACCCATCCAGCAGCCAATAACTGTAAACTCCACAAGAACTTGTCAGTGCAGGAAATGTAATCCTTCAAATTAGGAGTAATTAATGGCTGATTTATTTTTATTTTTTTCAAGGGAAGTAAAACAATTATAGCTCAGTTCAGAGCTGGAACTCCAGCAAGACGAAAGGTCTTGTTGTAAGACCTTTCTTCTAAAGCAGTGATTAAGTGTCCAAGCCTGAATTCAATATAATCTGTCAGGTAGTTTATGATTAATCGCTTTCAATTTGGTTTAATATTACTTGGTATAATTTATAAAAATCCAGACTTTTAGTTTGTACTTGTGCAATTTTAAAGATGACTTGTAGAGGTACACTGGATGCTCCATTTTATGCCATAACTCCTCATAATAATTTAGTGCTCCTGTCCCGAACTCATTCAATCTCAGCCTTTGTCAAACAACAACAAAATGACTGCTAGAACGTCAAGTAAATATATATTTCAAAAAGTGCTTAGTTCCTGATTCATTGTCTAATTACAGTTGCTGGGGTTTTCCGGTAGGTGGCGCCGTTGTTTCATGTTCTATCTTGTTTTGGACGTCATGTGTGACGTAACCAGGAAGACAAAAGTCACTTTAGCCGTACCCTTCTCAACCTGCAGGAAGCTTAAAAGCCTAACAAAAACAAACCGTTTTAACAGCGCTCAAAGGGTAAGTTAAAGGATAGAGGTAGCTTTAAATAACCGATTCTTTAGCTTGTTATGCTGCTACGCCTTTTAACAAAAGTCTTGTTCAATTATTGTCGCAGGGTCTCGATGGTCGTCGTTCAGTAGGCTTGTAAATAGGTTTTTTTGTTGTGGAGAATGTCGTCTTGCCGAACAGGATCGTGGACGTTTGCTGCTGCCGCAGTGACAATATTTCTATTGGATGCGGTTATTTTCGCTGAAGCTAAGGTAAAAACTAACAAACAAATAAATAAACATTAAAAAAAAAAAAAAACTGGCTAATACTGGGTTATGATGCAGCAGAAGAGTTGATGAAAACACAAAAGGTGCAGCCTAAGTAATATGAAGATATGCTTAGTTATCGTGTTAGATTCTGGACAAAACGTTTTTTTAAACACAAACTTTTATAAAACGTAGTTTTTACTCAGGAGGAATAACACATCGTCCTAGTTATAATTATCTTAATTCTATCTTAAGCTTATTTCATAACTTTTTAGTATCCCATTAATAACTTGCATGCGTGTTAAAAATATTTGGGGGTTGGGGGGTTACTAGAAAACAACATTACAAGTAATTTAGGTTGAGATCCTGAGAGTGTATCTTTAACAACAAACATGAACCTTACTGCAACAAGATAATCAGTTAAATTAATTTGATAGGATTTTTCACGTTGTTGTTCTGTGATAGAGATTTGTTAATAGTAGATGAATAATAGTGGCATGGAGTGCGATTAAGTCCCTTTAAAGTTTCAATAAACTAGAAGTGCAACCCTGACCCATGTTTTTCTTACTTTCTGCAGAATTTTGAGGATGTCCGCTGCAAATGCATCTGTCCGCCTTACAGGAACATCTCTGGGAATATCTATAACATAAATGTCACCCAGAAAGATTGGTAAGAGGAGCCTTTTATTTATTTGAATTGGAAGACCAATAAGTCAATCGTTGGTGAAGGTTTCTTGTAGCAGATTCTTGTCAAGTCTAAGGAGAAAAAAATTCAATATTTCTTGAAATAATATGTGCCTTTTACTCTGTCATAAATAGTTCTATTTAGTTTTATTTGTGACAGAGTGAAAGGTAACTCTGTCCCACAGTTTGCAATTTCATTGATTTTATATTCTAACAAGGATTCATGTAATTAATATGCAACATATTCTTCCATTTTTGGACTTTTTCTGTGTTTTTTTTTTTCTTATTTGATTCATAATTTTTTTCATTATATGCCCTCATAATCCTATGTCATTATGAATTATATATTCAATGTTTCACCTTCTAAAACACCTGCAGATATTTGGGTTCACTGTAATCAGTATTTATTTCATAGTTTGCATTCCGATGCAAACTGTAAAGTTAGTTTACAATTTTTATTTTTTATATATTAATTCCTCTAACAGATTTGCTTGTTTTTAGTTGAATTTGTTATTAAAAGTGGAAAGAGAAATCCAAATTTATTTTGTATCTCACACAAACCTGGCATATTAACATGGGTGTTTAGATTTTGTAAATCTGTATTTGCCCATTTATTGCTTTTATAATTTAATTGTATTTTATTTAGAAATGTACTAGCTGCATTAAACTTTTTTTCAGTTGCTCTGTGTGTTGTAATGTAGGACAAATAAGGCAAAAGACACATGAAATCTGCTTCTCTCAGATCGATTACCATAAGCTGCTGTAGCAGTGTGTGTATGTTCTTGGGAAGGCTTTGAAGTTTGCTAGCCTACAGGCGCATTGTAATCACCCATTACAACCAGAAAAA
Organism: Poeciliopsis retropinna; assembly: GCA_010277075.1. Taxonomy (NCBI): domain Eukaryota; kingdom Metazoa; phylum Chordata; class Actinopteri; order Cyprinodontiformes; family Poeciliidae; genus Poeciliopsis; species Poeciliopsis retropinna. Next base: position 12,296,954 of record VMRM01000009.1, on the reverse strand, counting down.
AAAAAAACACCAACTTGACAGGTTATATTTAACTTCAGTTCTTTTAATTTTACTGGAAACTTGCAGAATTTGTACATGTAATATATATATATTTTTTTTATTTTGAATTTGTGAATATGTTGCCAGCTTTGGAAAATGAACACATATTGTAATAAATTTGCAGCAACTGCCTCCATGTTGTGGATCCCATGCCGGTTCCTGGCCATGATGTGGAAGCCTACTGTCTGCTGTGTGAGTGCAAGTATGAGGAGCGAAGCAGCAACACCATAAAGGTACAGAGTGGATTTATTCCAGATCTTTTCCAATCTTTAATACGACAAATATCAGTGGCAGGCTTATTCTTACAGGTCTTATGAAAGAAGAAGATTTTTTTTTGCCTTTTTAGTACAAAGACTTCACATATAATAAATGGATTGAAGTATTAATGTTTAGTATGAAGTTTTTATGTCAGTTGGTTCTCAGATTGGAGGTTTTCTTAGATCGGATCTCGCTCTTATAATATTCCCCAGGTGACCATTATCATCTACCTGTCTGTCGTTGGGGCTCTGCTTCTCTATATGCTGTTTCTGCTGCTGGTTGATCCTCTGATCCGCAAACACGACCCCTACACTCAGCCTCTGCACAATGAGGAAGACTCTGAGGTTACAAGCAGCACACATAAAGAAAATCATTGCGTATCAGGGGTAATGTGAAGCTTTGGACTTACAAATAGTCCTTCTTTTCAATGTGTTCTGCTTGTGTGTGTATCTTCAGGAGATGCGTCCTCGTGCAGACGCCGGGCTGGCCAGAGGAAACACGGTGCTGGAGCGGGTCGAGGGGGCACAGCAACGCTGGAAGAAGCAGGTGCAGGAACAACGGAAGACAGTTTTTGACCGCCACAAGCTGCTGAGTTAAAACCTCACTGCTGAACTTCAGCAGTCCTCGGTGTGACAAATCGCTCCAGGCTCAGTACTATTCCACCCTCACCAGCTGCACTATTTCAAAGCTAGCTTTCATTGATGTGTAATGCAATGACTGTATAACTTAAAAACTTCAGACATGTTTATCTAACAAGCAGATGGGTTATAATCTTGCATATCTTGTGATATGAACGCTGTGACACGAGTTAAAATACAGCTGTGAAAAAAACATGCTTTGCACATTCTTAAGAGTAAATACATTCTCAGTTATTTTAAACTGCAACAAAGCATGAAGATTTGAATGTCTTTCGAAAATAATTTAAGTGTTTTAGTGATTGATGTGATGAGTTTTCTGCCCGTAGTTTTCTTGTTGCATGAGTTTTAAAAGTTACCTCACAAAAAAAAGCACACTGAGTTATAATCATAGTGCTGCAATGATTGCCAAATAGTCCTTATTTCTGATTTGGCATTTGTAATTTATTGGTCTGCTGCACTTGAGCATGTTCAGATTTAATTTTGAGTTTTGTAACTTATTGGTGTTTTTTTAACCTCAAGCTGTGCCTTTTTTCCTAATCTCTCTCACTTTGGGAAAATGGATTTTGTCAAAGCAAAACAAAGATTTGTCTTTTAAATATTGGCCATTTATCACTTTCTGGATATAGCCGAGGGCAGTCAGCCAAGTGATGTTTTAAATTAGAAACTTTGCAATTGTATGAAAACATTAATGTCAAAGTTGCCATTTACAATGCAAGCATTCATAAATGCATTAAGGGTACGCTCATAACAATTACACAGAGCCTTTAGAGCCACGCCTCTTTAGAACAAGCTGAGCTCAAATACAAGGAAAAGATTAATTTTGTCCTTTTAGATATATTAACATTTGTGCTTTTACATAGTAAACCTGCCAAGACCCTGAAATCTTAAATGTAGATGATGAACAATTTTAGTCTGTGGTCTGTGCTGAAATTCAGTCATTTACGGGAGGCATCTCACAGTTTGAGGACCGAAAACAACGACTTTATTTGCTGACTCTACCAGTGATGACAGTGGTTGGGATAGGAGAGTAAATGTTTCAGGTGAGAAAACATTCTTCTTACTCACATTCTGTATTTTGTGGACATGTTCATGGATCATATTATGAAATAAATATCAGGGTAGCACTCAACCACCCCGGGTCGAGTGCTAGCCTTTCAGATCTCTAAGCTGCTGCTTTTTTTTGCTGTTGATGCTCAAGTGTAATCCACATAATCCAGCATAACCAGCGATCGGTATTGTGTTCAGCTGTTTTGTGCTAAGTTTCTTGATTTTATGTATCTTTCTTAATTTTGGAGATGGAAATTAAGATGACTGCATCGAGCAACATATTCCAAACACAACTGAGAAAGAAAATAAAATCAAAATGATGACATATACCATTTAAAAAGGTTTGTTCTTTGGTGTAATATAGGAATATATTTTATCTCCAGAAGTTAGTTTAGTGGAGCAAAATTTACTTCTATTAAGGGAAGATGAAAATGAGACCTTAAACCTTCATTGGAGAATGTTTGAAAACTGTCACCAAAGAGCTGATTGGTGCGGCAGAATCAGGACGCCTCGTGGCTATGAAAAGAGGATTTTTGCTTGTGTGCCAAAGTTTCCCAATGGAGGATTTTTTTTATCTTGTCAAAGTAAGGCTCATTTTCTCACAAAGCTTTATTTAGTTCAACCTGCTGATGTTTTGTTGTCTGTACTCATTTAGTTTTATTAATAATTGTTAATGGATTTAATTTAAATATTTTTGTCATAATGCTGCTGTTGTTGCTTTTTATTTATCAATAGAAAAGATTGTAATGATTTAGTGCTATTTTGAGGCACTCCACAGGAAATATGTTTTGTGCTGTTCAACGATTACTGTAGAAAACTCTCACAACAAATTTCACTGTCAAATTTCACTCTGCATATATGGTAACTACTGACGTGTTAAAAAATATCCTCTATTTCAAAAATGTTCTACAAAATAATGCTGAGTTATATTAAAGTTCTGGTGGCACATGGTGACAAAATTCACAGTTCACTTTTGTTTTTGTAAAATTTCTTTTTACGTGTCTGTAATATTATCTCTACCTTCATGCGATCATTGTTGTCTTCGCATTTAGAAGCTGCAAGTTTAATAAAGGAAAAAAAACAATTCTCAACATTTTGTGATATTGATCTATTTTACTTTAGGGTTACATTTATTTATGAGCAATAGGGGGCGACAAAGTACACTACAAATAAACTGCTGGCAAATTCACTAACATCTCAACTTACCTTTAAGAAAATTATCAAGTTATATGAGATTTTAAACTGATATATTGTTCCTGATTAAAATCTAATTTTATTCAATATTATAATTTTCACGATCCCGTATAATATTTACTGAATAAAAAGTTATTTAAACTTGATAGGCTGTCACTAACCTCTGTATTGAGCCTATGAAAAATACATTTAAAATGAAAGAATCCCATTTAAGCATCCCATATAATCCATTTTATTTATAAAGTCATTAAACTAGAATGAAATATTGTTCATGCAGCATCATATGTAGACATTGACATTTTTTTCAGGGTATTTTCAAAAATGTAATGCTGTACATATGAAATAAAATGGGAGTGGTAGAATCATGTTTTATTGAAGAGATGGATGGAGGTAAAGAAAAGGTAACCTTTGAAGAAAACCTGATAGAGGTTTTAAAATAATTAATTAGGGCAATGACCCAACACATAAAGTTAGAGCTATGTTAAAATAGTTCAGATTAAAGCATATTAGACTGACCGTGACTGACCATCATTTTCATTTGACTTCACAATTTGGTTTTCACCCAAATTGGAAAAAAAAATTGTGTTTGCAACATGGGGATAAATTAGTACTTATCCAAGGACTGTAATTAGCTGAATTGCACATCTAACATTCATGTTGAAGAAACTGTGCTTAGTTACAATGACAACTGTTATCATCCTGAAGTCATTTCATGCATCTAAGAAAATTTTCCACCTGCAGAAGAATGCACATCATTCAAAACACGCTGGGGGACTTTCACATTATTTGGCTGCTTTGTTTTTATTTTTGTTTCACAGTGCAGTTTCAGGCTAAGTTGCAGGTTCTTCTCCCGCTCGTATTGCTTTCTCACATCATTCACATTCGTCCTGCCCCTTCTACTACTGTCCTCCCCTTCTGACCCTCCCAACCATCCCCAAGCATGGCCTGCCAGTGCTTTACAGTCTAAATTTAAACATGCTGCAGGGCCAACTGCTCCTCCAGCCACTCTGGGCCTCTTTTATTTTTCTCCACAGAGGTGAGCTTTTTCTGTCCAGGGCCCTCGACTTGGAGGAGAAGTCTGTGGCTCTGAGACGGAGTTAGAGGGGAGAGAAGAGGGCGGCAGCGGAGGGGGGGGGAACCCGCGCACATGAAAAGCAACTCTGGAGGCCTTCACTGAGGAGGATCTGCACTGAACCAGAGGTTGGGATTTTACATCAACCCCTGATTTTATTTTAGTGGATTTTGCGGAAAGGTCGAGTCAGGATGGCGACCAGCGCGGATGCGGCCAAGCCGGTCATCATGAACGAGGAGGAACTGAAGAAGAAGCAGAGAGAGAAGCTGAAGCGGCTTCAGGCCACAGGTGGCAACCCTCGACCTGCCAGGACCCTCTTCCTCTTTTCCCTCAGAAACCCTTTCCGAAAGGCCTGCATCAACATTGTGGAGTGGAAGTATCCTTTACAGACTGAAATATAAAGCACTAAACATGTTCATTAGGTTATACAGTTGTCACGTCACATTTCCACCAGGGAATTGAATCAAGTTACCTTTAAATCTGTAATTAGATGATCATCACATTATGAAGACTCCTGTAACGACTGGTTCAATATTTGCGAGCCTCTCATTTTCTGTTGGAGCCAGTTCATCCTAGTCTGTCCCCATCTGGCACGTAAAAGCAATCAGCTTTCTAATTAATGAGCTGAATGCCTTCAATTCTGCTGGTTTATGTGGAAAAATTACTGAAATACGGGAAGTCTGGTGAGATTTGGGAACCAAACGCAGGCCGCTGACTGACAGGTTGATGATTTATAACTCCTGTTGGGAGTTTTCTGTATTCAGCCTTGATTTTATACATTTTTATTCAGAATAAAATATCATTGTTTATGTGATGGTAGCACTGGTTTTATAGCAGAAGATATTTATTTTACACCAGAAAACAATATCTAAGATTAGAATATTACACCAGATCATTAAAAGCAAATTTTTTAACAGAAATGTGAGCTTAATAATAAGTATGTCTAAATACTTGTTTAAAAGTTATTTTCAAAAGATACTTTTAATCTGACAGGCTAGAGCCATTGTAACGCATGTTCTGGTTTGTCGAACATGACTGTAGTTCATAAGATTGGGAATATTAAAGGAATATTATAAAATAAACTTTTTACATGCCTTGTTTATGGTCGGGTGTTTACTGTTGAATGTAATACAACAGGACAGATTCTTTAAAAGGGGCAAATTAATCAGAACAAAGCATTTAGCTTTTATATATATTGATTTGTGTTGAAATAAACGTCTTACATTCTGGCTCAAAACATTTTTTCCCTGACGAACAGGCCCGGTTTAAATGGCCTGTCATATTCTTGGGCTCTGCAGCTGTTCCTCCACATCACAGAAAGACATGATGCTGACCTGGCAGGGGAATTTTGTCGTAGAGCCCCCTATGGATGAGAATGAAGCATCACACCAGACAGGATTACGTTCACTCCCAACAGCTATGCCAAGAGAGGATTTAAGACCAGAGATCACTGCCTCTCATCAGTTTGATATGCTTTGTAACACTATATAGATGTATCACAAAAACCAGACCGTTACTCACACGTAAAGAAAGTTATCTTTAAACTCATGCATTGCTGTGATCCTGAGCCTTCCTCACCCAGAACCTTTGAAATCATCATCCTGTTAACCATCTTTGCCAACTGTGTGGCTCTGGCTGTATTCCTGCCCATGCCTGAAGAAGACAGCAACAACACCAACGCGAACTTGGTAAGCAGAACAAAGAACCTATAAACGAGGAACAAGCCAGGAACATTTGCCAGCGTTTTAGTTATACTTAGACCTGCGTTTCTGCCAACTTAATGACTTTGCTGCCTGATGAAGCAGATTGCTATAGTTGTGTGCTGATTTGCTGGACAGTATGATGCTAAATGACTAAAGGCTTCAGCTGCTCTTTGGTGTGAGAGCCAAGCCCCATTTCTAATGATACCAGATACAACTCAGTTCTTTATTTGGAGTCCCATCTGCGTTTGTCCAGGGTCAATGAACAAAAGTGCTCTTTGTTCATCCGTACATGATCTTATTATTTGTATTTCTGATCATTGGCTTGTGAAGCAGTCAGTGCAAAAACACACCAAGAAATATGATGAGCAGAAACTACACATATTTTGACAGTTTACAAGAATAAAGTGTGCATGTTTTCAATGCAGCCAAGATCAAAAGACTGCTTTTCAGTCTTTAGCATTAGCTTTTTTTTTTTAAGTTACCCATAAAAAACAGTATACCCTCACAACTATAGAGTATAGTTTGAGACAGATAATCTGTGAAAATATTGAGCTCCTCTGCACCCACCTCTGTGATTGACAGTTGTCTTAGCACTGACAATCATACTCAGGTACACGCTGCTCAAACTCGCCCCCTGGCTCTCTCCTAGGCAAGTTTTACTTCCCCACAGTGGAGCCTGCAGTGAATGCGCAGGCTAGTTAGATGATGACAGATAAACAGTTTTTCTTTTAACTGAGTTGTTTCTCTGCCATTAGCACATTGAGCAGCATATGCACAAATGTGATTGACAGAAAAAAGACTTTCCCCATGGCTGTGATTGGTTGTTTCTGAGTAAGTGGTGTATTTCTGCAAATGGCAATAGGGCCACAGGATAGAGGCAGATGAGCTATTTTTTTCACAGATTATCTCATGTTAATATGTATAGATATAGATATATATGTATATAGATATATATACATATATATCTATCTATATATATTATCTATATATATCTATATATATAGATATATATATATAGATATAGATATATATACATATAGATATATATACATATATATATATATATTATTATATATATATATATATATTAATATAATATATCTATATATATAGATATATATATCTATAGTATATAGATATATATATATAGATATATTATATAGATATAGATATATCTAATATATATCATATATATCTATATAGATATATCTATATAGATATAGATATATCTATATATATATCTATATATATCTATATATATAGATATATATAGATATAGATATAGATATATATCTATATCTATATATATATATCTATATCTATACACTGCTCAAAAAAATAAAGGGAACACTCAAATAACACATCCTAGATGGACAGTTTGATTTCACAGAAGTTTGATTTACTTGGAGTTATATTGTGTTGTTTAAGTGTTCCCTTTATTTTTTTGAGCAGTATAGATATAGTGCTTATATGAAGTAGATGTCATCTGACACCTGCCTTACTACATTAAATGAATATATTCTTCACAAACACATTTCAGTCTTGTTGACATACAATCATTTTACCTATTTTTATCCAATCCTGTTTCTTTACCTGTCTTGCTGTGACCGGCCTCCTGCCAAAGCTTTCCCACTCCTCACTGTCATTCTTTAGACAGGAGAAAAGTAAGAAGATATGATTGGCCCCCCATCCCCCCGCTGCTGTCAGAAGTAGGTCGAGTGAGATCGAGTCCAGAAATGTTTTCTCACGTAACCCAACACGGAAACACTAAAAAGTCGCAGCACTGAAACAAACGCAGAGGTTCAGCTGACCACGTTTAGAAAATGTATGAAGTTTAGGAATTCGGCACAAGAAGGTTACTAAATGTTTTGTTTCTGCCGAGTTGCAGCTTGGTGCTGATGCCTGAATCTGACTGAACGTAACAACAAGCCATGGGGGATTTACAGCACAAATCAAGTATATCCTTGATTTATGATGCCTGATTTGTTTTTTTATGAAGTCATGATACTTGAGGAAAACCAAGCTGCTCTGTTCTGTATACGTCATAAATCACCTCCTGTCTTCGGGTTACACCAATACACGGTTAAATATCTGTACAGTCTAAGAAACACAGAATTTTATTTTAGGGACAAACTCTGATAAAATCTTAAGACATGACAACAAATACAAGTCTCTTTTAGGTTTTAAGTTCTGAGTCTGATATATTATTTATGTTCTATTAAGAGAATTTTATGTGATAATTGGACTGATTCAAATTGTCTGATTTGTTTATCTTATTGCAGGAAAGTCTGGAGTATATCTTCCTTATCATCTTCACATTCGAGTGCTTCATGAAGATCATAGCATATGGGCTGGTGTTCCATGAAGGGGCCTATTTAAGGAACTGTTGGAACATATTGGACTTTGTCATCGTTTTCATGGGGTAAGACGAGCTCTGTGCAGCAGCTTGATATGTCTTTTGCCAAAGAGCCTGTCCCCTTACTTTTACGCAGTAAGTTAAAGATAAAAATATTTATTCTCTGAATTCTTTCTTTGTGATGCTTATTTTGTTCCAATATAACAGACTTGATGTTTTAGATGCTTATGGGTTTTGTTATCTTCTCCTGCAGACTCTTCACCTTTGGCTTGGATACCATAAACATGATCGCAGGAGTGGAGAAGGAAAAGGGTGGGGGGTTTGACATGAAGGCACTGAGAGCGTTCAGAGTCCTGCGGCCCCTTCGACTTGTTTCAGGAGTCCCCAGTAAGAGCCCATGGAAACTGGATGCTTACGATGTATAAAAACACAGCCCCTTTTCACCATTTCCGTTTTTTGTTCAGCTAGGGTTTGCAAACTCGTTATCATTCCCAACATTTCTTAGATAATATTAGAGAAGTTTGTAATTTTTTTTTTCTTCAAATTCATACGTTTGCGCTCACTGATATGCCTTTAAATTATTTTGGAACACCCGAATGATGAATGGCGATGTTTTAACTTTTGACGTTTTTTGTCAGGTTAAATAAAAATACCTGCTCAAACAATTGAATGCCCAGCCGTCATGCTGTTGTAGAAGGAGATAGGTTTTCTGGCTCAAACATCAGTGTGTTTTGGTTCAAAATTTAGTTCTCTAAGAAGATACAGAAAAATTTTGTGAAGTTACAGGCCAGTTATGCTTATTAACAGGGCAGTGCTGGAAAAGTGTGTGTGAGCAAAGAGATTCAGTTTTTTTTAAACCTGATTCAGTTATCAGTTAGGAGCAAAGGGACCTGGCAACAGAAAATACAGAAGACCACTAGTAATCCTAAAGTTATCTCCAGCATGAGAAGGTTCAGCATCTGCCCACTGTTTTTATAGACAATGAATGTAAATATGTTGTTTCAATTAAATATCTAACACTCTTGAGAGAGTGATTTGCAGAAGTGTTTGACTAACCTGGTTCCTCTTTATCATTCATTTAGATGATTCAGTCGATAATTTGAATGTGGTTCAAGTTAATTGTGTGCAGACAAACCCTACCCTACCCTTAAATAAAATTAGCACTTTCTTTAAAAAGTCTTGCTACTTTAAACCTATTTAAAAGCTACTGAATAATTGTGCCAGTGCCACCACATTGGCACAAGTATTCAGGATTAGTGTTTCATTTGTTTGCAGCACAGCTCTCCCTAGACAACTTGGGGAATCCGAGCAGACTGCAGAGCAGCTCAAATGACAGAGACACACAATAAGCAGCAGCAGCCAAAAATCTCTCTTTCACTGTGAGACATATTTGTGAGATCAACAAAATATCATGCACAACTTTCTATGCAGCTTTGCTACCTGTACACTTGACATTGAGCTGCGGCTATGAGAAAATTGGCTGTGCAAATTGCAATCGTGTGTCTCGGTGGAGCTGCAGCGGACATTAAGTCACAGACAGTACAAAGACGTGTTCTAACGGCTGATTATGTTTAGAATCACAATATCAGTCAAACAAGTAGTTGGAATACTTTTGTGAAAACGATTCTTGACCATTTTGTGTTTTGTCCTTGTCGTACCATCCCCACCAATTTCAGAGAGCGTTATCAACTCGGCTGCAAAAAATATGCGTCAGATGCGGTTAGAATTGATCCATACAGCCGGATATATTACCAAAATGCAGAGCATGGCTCTTGAATTGTCCAAACTTTACATACAAGCAATAATTTGCAATTGCAATATTGTAAATACTGATAGTATGATGATGAGTGCAAACAAATATATTGCCCAGTTTGACTTTGGAGTGCTGGTACTAAATGTTGGCTCTGTTTCCGGCCATTCACTGTCTCTGTTTGGTTATACTTCCACTCTCAGGCCTTCAGGTGGTGATGAACTCCATCCTCAAAGCCATGCTGCCTCTGCTGCACATTGCCTTGTTGGTGTTCTTACTGGTCACCATCTACGCCATTATGGGGCTGGAGTTGTTCAAATGCAAAATGCATAAGACCTGTTACTACGTTGGCACAAGTATTCAATAAAGGACACATTTCACCACATTACGCACAAGTCCAGACATCAGCTTTCCATACTGATGCCTCTTTCTTTCATCCACAGACATCTACGCAACAGAAGAAGGTGAGCTGCCTGCTCCGTGTGCTCAGGCTGGAAACGGACGCCGCTGCACGGTCAATGGTTCAGAGTGCAGGCCCAACTGGGAAGGTCCCAACAACGGCATCACTCACTTCGATAATATTGGCTTCGCAATGCTGACAGTTTACCAGTGCATCACCATGGAGGGATGGACCAAAGTCCTTTACTGGGTCAGTAACCTACAACAGCATTCATGACTTTACACGTTAAACGAGTTGTGACCTGTCTATGTTGACTGACAGTCTTGAGTTGTCTCTCAGGTGAATGATGCTATCGGAAACGAATGGCCCTGGCTCTATTTCGTTCCTCTCATCTTGGTGGGCTCCTTCTTTGTGCTAAATCTTGTCCTGGGTGTTCTTAGTGGGTAAGGTGGCTGTTGTGTTATTTCTACTCACACTTGTTCTTGTCCTGCTTCGTCAGATAAATTAACACTTTCTTTACCCCTTTACTGCCCAGAGAGTTTACCAAAGAGCGAGAGAAGGCCAGGTCACGAGGAGAGTATCAGAAGTTGAGGGAGCGTCAGCAGCTGGATGAAGATCTCCATGGCTACATGGAGTGGATCACTCATGCTGAAGTCCTTGATGCTGACAGAGAAGGCAAAGGTGAGCTCTCCGAGTGCCTTTCAGAATATGTCTCTTGACGCTTTCTAAATTTAGTTAAGTACAACCAGGTTTTAATGCATTTTCCAGGGAGCTTGTGTAGTTACATAAGTGCTCAGTAAAATATAACAAAAAGTAGTTTATCACTGAGAAGAAGTAATGTCTATTTTTTTCGACATTTTTTACAAATGGAGATCTGAAAAGGAGACTGAAAACACAAAAGTTATACTTATCTCCCTTTACTGGGATCCTGTTAAGTCTACCTGAGTGTAGTTTAATATTAGTTTAAACAACTCAGTATTTTGAAGCTCTTAGATGTCTATCAGTGGTTGTTAAAGAAAGAAACCTGCATCATAAAGGAACCAATGAACACATACAGTGCATCTGGAAGGTTTCAAGGAGTTTGCCAAAAGGAAATATGAAAACTCATGTTTGGAGGAAATCAGGCTCAGCTCCTCAATACAACTGAAGGTTTGGCAACAATCCATGCCAAACCTCTCACATTTTAATTTTTAAATATTTCTGAAAACTCATTGTGATGTGCTGCTTTGCCTTGATTTATCATGTAAACTCTCAAAAGTTTGCTGTTTTGAGACTCCTCAAACTTGTGACTATTTTTCAGGCCTTCTGCCTCTTACCAGTGGAGACGCTGACACAGACAGCCTGTATGACTTGGAAGGAAAGAGTCGTATCATCTACTATTAGTGAGTCTCTTACTTTGTAAATGTACCTCCGCTGTAAATGTACAGCCACAGTTTTTATGGCTGTGTGGCAGTGATGACGGATTATTTTCATGTTTAGCCGGCTGGGCCTTCGCTGGAATCGTTTCTTCAGAATGAAGTGTCTGATTTATGTGAAAACCAAGAGCTTCTATTGGGCTGTGATGTTCCTCGTGTTCCTCAACACACTGACCATAGCCACAGAGTTTCACAAACAGCCTGACTCCCTGACATCTCTCCAAGGTTAGTAATTCATTTTGTGTTTTCTTCAGATTTATTCCAAACATCTCAGTCTTAAAGTCTTTCTCACTTCTTTCATCTCCACAGATGTAGTGAGCCGACTCCTGCTGGTGCTGTTTGTCTTTGAGATGCTGGTGAAGATGTACGCTCTGGGACCCAGAGCCTACTTCATGTCGCTGTTTAACCGTTTCGACTTCTTCGTCGTGCTCTGCGGTATTCTGGAGATGATCATGTTGTCTGTAGGAGCTGTGGCTCCCCTGGGTTTCTCCGTGCTCAGGTGTATTCGGCTACTGAGGATTTTCAAAGTCACAAAGTAGGTCTATCTTCTTCTAATGCCACTGCCCTGCAGATGTGAAGCAAACTCTGCCATCTCTAAACTGCTTTTGCAGGTACTGGACCTCTCTAAGTAACCTGGTGGCCTCTCTCCTCAACTCCGTTCGCTCCATTGCTTCTCTGCTCCTCCTTCTCTTCCTCTTTATTGTCATCTTCTCACTCCTGGGAATGCAGGTGTTTGGAGGGAAGTTCAACTTTGATGACAACCGTCCCAGGCGCAGTAACTTTGACAACTTTCCTCAGGCCTTGATTAGTGTATTTCAGGTAAGGCTCATTAGGATGTCATCATTTAAGGTATCTCCAGTGCAACATAAAGACATTTATTGCTTGTTAATTATTTTTTTCTTAGATCCTTACAGGAGAGGAATGGACCAACATCATGTACAACGGTATAATGGCATATGGAGGGCCTGAGATTCCTGGGATTCTAGTTTCCATCTATTTCATTATCCTTTTCGTCTGTGGAAACTGTATCCTTCATGTCACACGAAAATATTATCTTAATCTTAAAAGATCAAATTACACCAATTAAGTTTTTTTTTTATTATTTGTTTTCCTGAGCTTGCTGCGACCAGATATCCTCCTCAATGTATTCTTGGCCATTGCGGTGGACAACCTGGCAGAGGCCGAGAGTCTGACTTCGGCTCAGAAGGAAAAGGCAGAAGAGAAGATGAGAAAAAAGCTGCTAAGGTGAATAACAGCACACTTTTGTTGTCATTGTGTGACAACAAAAGTAACACAATGACAATAAGTTGTCATTGTGTTATACTGACTTATTGAAATGCTGGTATCCAATCCAATAGATTGGATCTCAAGTTTATTTCCCCATTACTTTGTGGTGGGAGGGAAGCTAAAAAGTTTGAAGAAACTGAGACAGAGTTGCCGGTGTGTCTGCATATTGCTATAGTTTATTCACTTTGCCTTTCATTTTGCCCCGTAGGTCCAAAATGCCTGAAAAGACTGATGAGGAGAGGGAGAGAATAGCAAAGAAACTGGCTGAGCAGAGGGCCAAAATGGAGGGAATGCCCACTACAGCCAAAGTTTGTATTCTCTCTGGTGTCATACTCCACAGTAGGGAGTACAAATCTGTTTAGTTAACTTCTTTTTTTTTTTTTTTTCTCAGCTCAAAATTGATGAATTTGAGTCAAATGTCAATGAAGTGAAGGATCCATTTCCACCTGCTGATTTCCCAGGTAAAACAAAAAGTGCTGAGGATTCTCTTTGACTCTTTTCTGGTTGTTAAACAATCTGGACCACTGATGGGATAAATGTACATATGTTTATTAAATCAGGACCTGGTCAAGATTTTTAGCCACTGATACTGATTACATGTTTAAAAGAGGTCTGATACGTAATTAAAATAATAATGTCATTAATCTTACATGGTCTATCCATGTAAGACTACATGGATAGCCATACTATCCATGTAATCCAGCTATACTATGCTGCTCTAATACAGGGATAACTAACACATCTTGCTCCTGCTGACAGTTTTAACACGGCACATTTTGCTGGCTTGCTATACATTAACACTAGCTTGTTTAATCTGTTTTGACATAAGATTATAAGATATTTTAAGAAAGCTTCACGTAGTTGTGTGCAAAACCCTTTTTAGAAAATGTAGTTTTCCTTCCTCACAAACTGAGCACTTTGCCTGAACGCTGTAAAATTAACTTCCTAAAGTTTCAGCTGCAACATAAATTTGTTGTAGGTGATGACGAAGAGGAAGAACCTGAAATCCCAATCAGTCCTCGACCCCGACCAATGGCCGATCTGCAGCTCAAGGAAGAAGCCGTTCCTTTGCCAGAAGCCAGCTCCTTTTTTATATTTGGTCCTCAGAACAAGTATGATGATTCAACCTGCTCCTAAGATTCATTAAAGTTAAAGTTTGCCGTTCGATATCTTTAATTTTCTACTTGGTATCCAGGTTCCGAAAGCTGTGTTACAAGATCATCAATGCTTCGTCCTTCACCAACCTCATCCTCCTCTTCATCCTGCTCTCGTCCATCTCGCTGGCAGCTGAAGATCCCATCGATCCAAAATCCTATAGAAACCAGGTGACATGCAGGTCTATTGCAAAGTGCTGGACCGTAGCTACAGGATAATGAAGGCGGCAAATGACAGTGTTATTCTTTCTGCTTTTTCTCAGGTCTTAGCCTACGCTGATATTGTCTTCACAACTGTTTTCACGATTGAGATTGTGCTGAAGGTAGATCCAAGATTTAATCTATCATATGAAATCATTAATACAAGTGAGCCATTGTCTTATTAAAAAAAGCTAACATAATATTTTACATTTCAGTCAGATGCAATCCAAAGATTAAAGTAATAGCCAATAATTGTCCTTAAGGAGGAAAATTGTCTAAAAAAGGCACAATATATGTTTTTTAAAGCGTAAACACATGCAAATTTGATTCAGCACTGCTGTGTGTAACTGCACTGTTCTCTGTGGCAGATGACTGTGTATGGTGCGTTCATGCACGAAGGCTCTTTTTGTCGTAACTCGTTCAACATCCTGGATCTGATTGTGGTCACAGTGTCACTCCTGTCTATGGGAATGGAGTGAGTTTACATTTAACAATCACTCAGTCAGGAAGAGAAACTAAGTGATTGCTTACAGCCGCTCATAATCCTGAAACCGGAACAGTGAGAATGTTCTTAATTGTGTGTCGTTTGCAGATCCAGCGCCATCTCTGTGGTGAAGATTCTCAGGGTGTTGAGGGTACTGAGGCCACTCAGGGCCATCAACAGAGCAAAAGGTTTAAAGGTAAATCAAGTAGTGACACTTTAAGCTTCAATGATCCACTGAAAATGAAATAACTTCAATATCTCAGAAAACATGCACCTTTTGGTAGTTTTCTCAGTCATTCAAGACTTGTCTGAAGTTTCGTGAGATGAATACAAGATAACATAACACAAAAAGAAGACAAATACATCATCAATTTTACAACGTAAACTATCCAGAGATCTTAGAACCATTTACACTGACTGCCACTGCTTGTGACAAAAAAGCTTAAGTTATTTCAGCATTCAGCTGCACCAAATGTGTTTCTCTGATGCGTATAAGGCGACAGTGCTCCCTTTTTTGCCCAATGAGTATGTCACCAGAACATTTAATACAAGTGAGCCATGCCATTGTTGTGCAAAACACAGCAGTAGCAAACGGAAGCAGCTAAAAGTCACAAATTTCTATGCAAAATTAATTTATTGTTCACTTGTAAGGATTTTACTAAATAATCCAGCTCCAGTTATTATTTTCAACACGTCGTCTTTTCACAAAAAAATCACATAAGTAGTCTTTTAAAGGGAAATCAAATAAATGATTTGTAATCAATATTTCCACTCATGCACAGGAAAAAGTCGTAGCTGTTACTAATAACTGTGACATATTATGCAGGAGAAAAATTCAGAGAGAGCAAATGTTTAGTAATGACTGAGACGTCACAAAAAGCAAAAACCTTGCAAAAACATCGTCCAACTTTATGCTCACAAACGATACCCACGGTTGCCCCAGTTAGCTCGATACTGATTCCATTAGAGCTTGTAGAAACGTTTTGTGTCCTCTAGTTTTTTGTTGTTGTTGTTTGTGTGTTTTTTTTTTAAGCCAAGATTTTGTTTTTTATAAAACTGGGACAAAATCACTTTTGAGAGCTTTTTGGAGGGGAATAAGGGAAAATGTGCTCTGTCTTTTTGTTTACTCTCACTAACCCGTAACCCACTTTTCTTCTTTGAATCTTTATGGTTTATGCTT
Organism: Poeciliopsis retropinna; assembly: GCA_010277075.1. NCBI lineage: Eukaryota > Metazoa > Chordata > Actinopteri > Cyprinodontiformes > Poeciliidae > Poeciliopsis > Poeciliopsis retropinna. The sequence goes on along the minus strand of VMRM01000009.1, from coordinate 12,280,776 downwards.
ATTCTATTATTTTCTGTGTTGCCAAAAAGCAGCTGCACAACAGTTTGTTATGTTGGGTATGGGTTTTATTTTGCCAAGAAACCAATCAGCATTTTCTTGAAAGCAACAGACAAACCCTGCATATAGCATTTTCCCTACAAAGTTAATTAACTACTTTACTGTCATTTTACTTTTAGCTGTTCTCAGGATTTACAGTTTTTTTTTCCGCTTCTTCTTTTTTTTACAGCATGTGGTCCAATGTGTGTTTGTGGCCATCAAGACAATCGGCAACATTGTCCTGGTCACCATGCTGCTGAATTTCATGTTTGCCTGCATTGGAGTGCAGCTCTTCAAGGTAGTTTATTTTAAATTAGTGCTTGCTTTGTAAGCTTCAGCGAAGGCCACATTTCTAAATTGGTCTACAGCACTATGAATGCCTTGCTACTTGAAGATTAAATTAGTTACTCATCTCTTCCCTTCCAGGGCAAATTCTACAGCTGCACAGACCCGACCAAAGTGACTGCAGAGGAATGCAAGTAAGGCGAACAACACTGAATTGAATTACCATAGACTTAATTTGTCAGAGCTGTAATGTTACCACTCTCTTTGCGCGTTCATAGAGGACATTACATAAAGCACATGGAGAACTCCCTGAAAGACACAGTTCTAGCAGAAAGACAGTGGATAAACAATGACTTTAACTTTGACAATGTGCTCAACGGGATGCTGGCTCTGTTCACCGTCTCAACGTTTGAGGGCTGGCCCAAGTGAGCTGAGGATATATTTTGATATTGTATTGTATATTGTTTTGATCAGTGAATTAATTTAACTGACTGTCTCTTATCTTTGTCCCATTCCTTTTCTTCATTATTAGGCTTCTTTATAGAGCCATAGACTCAGCAGAAGAAGACATGGGTCCAGTCTATAACAACCGTGTGGACGTGTCCATCTTCTTCATTATCTACATCATTCTCATCGCCTTCTTCATGATGAACATCTTTGTGGGCTTTGTCATCGTCACCTTTCAGGAGCAGGGAGAGCAGGAGTACAAGAACTGCGAGCTCGACAAGAACCAGGTATGCTGTTTTGAGGGGGTTTTGCTGTCGGTTCTACAGAATCAGAAAGATGACAATGCCTGTAATTTTATCTGACAGAAGATCACAAAAGACATGCATATTCTGCAAAACATAGCATTTTGAATGTTCAACAAAAAGCTACCTTTTGTCTCATCTTATCAGAGTACTTCTCTTTTGCTGTATCCTCTTTATTATCAATGGAAAACTTAAAATTCTTTCTGTCCTTTATCTTTCTTTTTTAACTTTCTTGTTCCACATTTATACTTGGATAAATTACACACAGGTGGGCTGACTTCTGAAGGCAGTTCACAAAACTGGATTTTTTAGGGGTATCGGAATACATGGGACTGAATATCAAATGCACTGTACACTTTTCGGATTTTTATTTGTCAAAAATCTTGGTGTTCATGTTTCATTTGGCCTTCCTCATCACAATTATGCACCACTTTGTGTTGGTGTTTTACATAAAATTCAAGTAAGATGCATATAAACTGGTGGTTGTAATCTGTAACTCAGGTGTGGGCTCAGATTATTTAATCTTCGACACTCACTTCCTGTCTGTCCTGTCCCCCCTCAGCGTCAGTGTGTGCAGTACGCTCTGAAGGCACGCCCTCTTCGATGCTACATCCCAAAAAATCCGTACCAATACAGAGTGTGGTACATCGTCACCTCCTGCTACTTTGAGTACCTCATGTTCTTCCTAATTATGCTGAACACATTGTGCTTAGGGATGCAGGTGAGTTAGAGTGTTTCACATGGTCTTTGTGTCCCAGAATCGCAGAGCTTGGTTTTTAATTAGCTTCTGTTCTGCCCAAACTTAAACACCCACAATGTTATTCAAAATACTGCTCAATATCATCCTTACAAACTGTAGATTTTGCTCGATTTGACGACAATGTAAGCTTTAAACCTGCGCAATATATTGCATTGAAATCTTGAATTGTGGCATTCATGCTTTAGTAGCTTTGTTGCGTTTGTTCAGATTTGTACTTTTTATTGACTTCAGTTTTTGTTTCTCATTTTTTTGGCTGAGATGTTGCATGTTCTGACAATTATTTCCTCTAGTTTTGGATGCTTTGTAACAGGAAGAATCTTCTCTCTTACTTTTTAACTTTTGGACAGTGACAAAAAGATTGTTTTTCAACTGAGAGCATCTTATTCTTTCTTATCTCAAAAAATATCTGAACTTTGAGGTGACAATATGCTATAAAAGTCCTTCACATGCTGTCTTGATGTCAATCAGATTTACTGTATGCGTATTTCTGCCACACTGTCATAAATGTTTGAATTGTCGCACGCTTTCCATCTTCCAGAATCTGATCTTATGAATTAATTTCTAATTAGATTAAGTGATTTTCCTCCCATCCGAACAGCACTGCAACCAGTCGAATTATGTTACCAAGCTGTCAGACACTCTGAACCTGATCTTCACTGTGCTCTTCACCGTGGAGATGATACTTAAGCTCATGGCCTTCAAAGTGAGGGTGAGTACTCTAATGTTTTCTGTTCTTATAAAGAGATCCCCAGTACTCTTTATAGGTAGTGGTTATAAAGATGATTCGTCTCTCTCTCTGCAGGGCTATTTTGGAGATCCCTGGAATGTCTTCGATTTCATCATAGTCATCGGTAGCGTTGTTGACGTCATCCTGAGTGAAGTCGATGTGAGTATATGTGACATACTAGCACATATATTTCATGGCAAACTTAAAGAACTCTACGTTTTTCAGGTTGTTGTTGCAGGTGCTGATTGTCGAAGTCCCTGGAGTTCTCAGCCTACTATTTGATTTGAGAGATTGGGTTTATTTGTTGACCTGAGGTTTCTGATGTTTTGCCTTTATCACTTTGCTTTGTTTCTAGAGCTCCTTTGTACCGATTCACTTCTATCGCGGCGGCACCATCATTTTTGCTATCACTCATTTCACTCTTGATAAAGATTGCACATTGTGTATGTCTTCTGAACATCTAAAAAGAACACAACTCCAGTTAAGAAATTAGTTAATTAAATGTTTTGTCGCAGCAGAATTGTGTCAGTTTTTGTTGCACCTCCAACTACGATTGCACTGTGCTGTCCTTGTTTGATGCACAAACTGGCCACAAATTTCCAACCCCCCACCTTTTTTTTTTTTTTTTTTGAAAATTTCTTGAGTTCCTCTTCATCATTCAATCCACATGCCCCGTCACTCCTCTCTCTGTCCTTCATCCCCCTCACTCCTCATATGTCTATCCTCTACAGGCCGCCCTGGTCTCCAGTGGAGGACTGTACTGTCTTCATGGCTGTGCTGTAAATATCTGCACCGCTGCATGAGCCTTGCTGTGTGAGCACTCCGCTGTGTTCTCAACTAAAACACTACTCTCTCTTTCACCTTCACACTCTCTCTTCACTCTGTCGAGTCGCTGCGTTAGGTGTGTTTGAAGATGTAAAAGTGTAAATGTGAGACAAACCTCATTCAGCATGATATATTCAGTTTTTCAATTTGCATCAACAAGTTAAGAGCTCATAACTGCTTGACTGGTAGAACGAACATGCTATTTTATTGATGCATATTGTGTTGATTTGTTTCATTTTGCATGGGTTACAAATTTAAATCCATCAAATTACAATATATAATATTAATTAAAGTTGGTGAATTAACAATGTTACCTTCCTTAAAAGTTGTGAATCTACAGTTACCAGGCTGGCTATTGATGTCTTAGCCTTGCAAAAATATTCATAACCACTGAACTCTTCCATAAATTGTCGTGCTACGACCATAAAGCTCAAGTGTATTTTAGGAAGACTCTATGAGATGCATCAAAACATAGTATGGTACAATTGCAATGTAAAACAAATATGAAACACAATTTTCATTAATAAAAATTAAAAAGCTGTGGAGCATGTTCTAAAAGCACAATTTGTAGCAGCTTTGCACATCAAGAAACTTTTGTGCAATAGTTCAAGCTCAGTCAGGTTGAGCAGAGAGCATTTTGTAAGACTTGCTACTGGTTTTTGATTGGATCTAGATCTGGACTTTGACTGGGTCACTCTCATGTAGCAATATAGTTTGAGTTAAACCATCCCGTGGTAGCTCTGGTTGCATAGTTTAAGTTGGACTCCTTTGAATTAAGTGACTTTTAAAGATAATTAATTGCCCCAGATTTTCTTCAGGGGTACCTCTCTGAGCACAACCAGAGATGAAATCCCCAAAAATGTACACTGAACTTTGTGATTACAAAAGGACAAGGTGTGGAAAAAGTTAGAGTTGTGGATACTTTTGCGAGGAAATGTATTAAATGAGGACTGATTCATGCATAACTTTCTGTTTTCAGGAGACAGATCCTATGGAAGAAATTGCGGTAAGTCAGTGTCTCCTCATTTAAAAGTCACGTTTTTGTGGTTTTCCTCTACGAAGCAGCTGTCCTCTTGTCCACAGGCTTCTGAAAACGCCTCGGTCTCCATCACATTCTTCCGACTCTTCCGTGTTATGCGTCTAGTCAAGCTGCTGAACCGTTCAGAGGGCATCCGTAACCTGCTCTGGACCTTCATCAAGTCTTTCCAGGTTTCGTTCTCATCATCTCATTTTATCATCATTAATTTCCATTTGCTGCAGTGTTTCTGACCCGTCTCTTTTCTGTCTTCAGGCTCTCCCTCATGTAGCTCTCCTCATTGTGATGCTCTTTTTCATTTATGCTGTGATTGGGATGCAGGTACAGCCGTCAGTGTGAATTCTGCTAAAGACAAAACTTTGTGGGTTGTTATTATGTATCTGGTTCAGAGGGGCCAACATGATGTGAATCTAATTTGCATGGCAACAACCTACAGATCTTTGGAAAGGTAGCCTTAAAGGATGACACCCAAATCAACCGCAACAACAACTTCCAGACATTCCCTCAGGCCGTTTTGATGTTATTCCGGTGGGTACCTTCTCCAAAAGGTGTTTCTGATATTTAAAGCCCGAGCCAAAGTCTCACTGTTCAAAGTGTGTTTATGTATCCAGATGTGCAACTGGTGAGGCTTGGCAGGAAGTTATGATGGCGTCGATGTATGGGAAGCAGTGCGACCCCGATTCTGACTTTCTGCCAGGAGAAGAGAACACCTGCGGGTCCAACTTTGCTGTCTTTTACTTCCTCAGCTTCTACTGTCTCTGTGCCTTCTTGGTCAGAAACAGCTTCATCTTTAACGCCCCTCCTTTCCATTCATACTTCAGCAAAAATCACAATATAAAAGTGAAAATAGAAGTGGCTGTAGACACTGTTATCTGTTTTCCATCCTAATCCAGATCCTCAATCTGTTTGTTGCTGTCATCATGGACAACTTTGACTATCTCACCCGTGATTGGTCTCTTCTTGGTCCACACCATCTGGACGAGTTCAAGAAAATCTGGGCAGAATACGACCCCGAGGCCACGTGAGTCTGAATACTGTTGAAATCTTCACGTTTCATATTTATCTGAGTAAAATAAAAATGATACATTCGTAGGAAATAAAATGTCTCTCTTACCTAAAGAGGGAGAATCAAACATCTGGATGTGGTGACGCTGCTGCGACGGATCCAGCCTCCTCTTGGCTTCGGCAAGTTCTGTCCTCATCGCGCTGCGTGCAAGGTACACTCATCCAGGAACCTGTGCTAACTGCAACAGTTTACAGTTTAGGCCTGACCATTTATTTGAGGATAGTGATATATAATGCAACCTCAATGATTGGTGAAAACAAGAATTAGGAGCACAGCTTTGAATTTATTGCTATTTTTGCGTCAACCCCACAAGATCAATATGCAAACAGGCACAAATGAAACACTACTAATACCTGATGAAATGTTGGAAAGCTATTAATAATCTTCTAGTATATTTATACCTGGATGTTTTGACCACTTCTTTTTTGTTAGTACAGTGCCAACTTTTACGGATAGTCAATACATCTTGTGTAGGCAAGGGGTTTGAGCAATTCCTCTTGATTATGATTAGCCTCATTTGTCCGCACCAAAACCAGATTTATTTCATTTTTGGGATCCTGCTGAAAAACCTAGTTTTATCCAGGTTTTAGGCGAAGCTGAAAATCCCGACCTTTGTCTTCATTATTATGAGCACAGATGCACTAGTACCACTGGTATCAAATGGGCCATCGTGATGCTTTACACACAGTTTGAAAGTCTTTCCTTGACTTCTCCAAATATATTTGTAGTCAAAGTAAGCAAACAAGTCATTCCCTGTCTCATTTGATCATAACACATTTCACCTGAAAACATTTGTCTTGTGTCCCTTGTTCAGCACCCTCTCAATGCATAACGATGTTAAATTGCTACACTATGGACACTAATGTGACACTAATGTTTGAGCTACTGGAGACTCAAACTGATGCTCGGTTGTTCTTGAACATCCAAGTTTCTTTCAAGGCGTTGGTTTGGGTTGAAACTTTGAGACAGCTGGATGTTCCAGCCGGACCTGCACCCTAATCACTCATCAAAAATGGTTTTAGAATAGATAAAGTGCCTGCAAACCTGACCCGTATGTATGTGGATTAAAAGAGTTTCACATAAAGTCAAAGCTGTGCATCAAGTTAAAAAGTTACTGTGTAAAAGGAATTGCTCAAATTCATAACTGGAAGCTCCATACAGAATGAATTATTTTCCCCCAATGAGTTCTTGTCAACAAAAATGTAAAACAGAAGAAAATTGATTCTCGTTCTTCTGTCTGCAGCGTTTGGTTGGGATGAACATGCCTCTCAACGGCGATGGCACCGTCACGTTCAACGCCACTTTGTTCGCTCTGGTCAGGACGGCACTAAAAATCAAAACTGAAGGTGCGGCACATCAAAACCCTGTTCAGGTCATAACAAGAAGAAATTCACTCCTTCAAATATCAGCTGTCACTGGGTTTTATTTCTCAAACACTTTTTACAGGAAACTTTGAGCAGGCCAATGAGGAGCTTAGAGCAATTATAAAGCAAATCTGGAAACGCACCAGCATGAAACTGTTGGACCAGGTCATCCCCCCCATAGGAGGTTAGTGTGTGGATGCAGATAGATGCTTTACGAAAAACTCTCCAACTTCTCACATAGACAGATCTGTGATCTACAGATGACGAGGTGACTGTGGGGAAATTCTACGCAACATTTCTTCTCCAAGACCATTTCCGAAAGTTTCTGAAACGCCAGGAGGAGTATTACGGCTACCGTCCATCAAAGAAGAGCACCTCGGGTCCAGGGATTCAGGTTGCTTGAAGAGATCTTAATAACTTTCTATCTTCATAAACATGGGAAGGATCTTACTTTCAGCTTTCTTGCCACTTTGTGTTAATTTTCTAGGCGGGTTTGAGGAGCATAGAGGAAGAAGCAGCTCCTGAGATGCACAGGGCAATTTCCGGAGACTTGCAGAATGAGGAAGAAATGGACAGAGCGATGGACGAGGCTGCAGAAGAAACCATTTATCAGGTAGGAAAACCATTTCCCAACAGAGCACAGCCATTGCTAACATGTAAGCCTGCATATGTTGGTTGCTCTTTTACAATTTCCGACTTAAGTTAAGAAATCGGGAACTCTTCATTTGAAGGGGTGTGCTGCATAAGACTGACATTACATCATCATGAACATGAAGGAGTCTTTGTGAATGTTTATGACTGTTGATTTGAAGTGTCATTCATAAATAGTGACACTTTTAATGCAAGGTTTACACTTTTAATGTAGGTTTTAGTGCAACTTTGCATAAAAATGTATATTTACCAAGTAATGCTAAGTTCTAATGCACTTTTGATGTATATTTGCAATGAAAGTGTCATTATTTACTGACACTTCATGACAACACTCATGAAGGCTTGTTCATTTTTATGTTATGACACTTCATGACAACAGTCGTAAACATTAAGACTCCTTCATGTTCATGACAGGTGTTGTGTTATGTTTATGACAGAACACTTCACTGACAGTGTAATGTCAGTCTTATGCACACCCCTTCAAATAAAGTCTTACCAGAATCTTAGATTCACGTTTTGAGATGTTCTGATATTTCTGGCATTCACATTCTGTAAATCAGTGGGACCTGCGTATTTCATCACTTTCCCTGCCTTTTCTCCAGCGTTCTCATGGTCTGTTTGGCAACCGAGTCGAATCCTTCTCCGCCGAGGCCACCGACGCTCAGAACTCCCAGATGACCCACCAGCGGCCCCTCCAGTTCTCAGAGAGCCAGTCTGAGTCTCCCCCCAACTCCTCTGCTCTGGCGCCCAGTGGAGACTTTTTCCCCACAACCGCACCAAAAAGCAACACAAACAACAACGCCTTCGCAGAGTGAGTAGCAAGCAACGCACACTCCCATCCGGCTGGATATGTGTGATAAGGGCTTTTGTGTCTGATTACTTTTAATGTTTATGTTTCAGATTTTTCTTTGACAGAGAAGCCAGTCCAGATGAGTTCTATAATCCGTCTGAGGACGAAGAACCAGGTATGACAGAGGACATAAGACACCTAGAGACATGTCTGCACACCCTTCACATACAGTGTTGTGCTCCTCAGTTTTTCCTATTTTGTCACAATGCAAACACACACTTTATTGTATTGCATCAACAAAATATGACAGACCAAAAGAAAACAGTACATCCTTTTGAAGTGGAGGAACGTGATTCCTAAACCTTATAAAATCCTGAAAGGAGGATGTGCTTTTGTATTCAGCCCTCCATAACTCTGAAACACTTGGAAAAAAAATACAGCCATATGGCTTACAATGTCATGTAATTCATGAATGAGTTCACCTCCATGTAGTTTAATCCCAGTGTAAATGCATAAATGTGAAAGAAAAGATAGCTAATGACAAATAAACCCTAAAAATGGGCTTTTCAACATTCTTTTTATTTTCCAGACCTAAGACACTCCTGGAACTTCACAGTAAAAACAAACAAAACACAGGTATCTTTTTCCTAAACTCATTTGTGATATTGTGACATTTGTGATGAGAACAGAGTATAAATTTCATATATGATTACACGTTTTATGCAGTTCCCTTATGAGCCCGAGTGGATGGAGAGTCGGAGTCGGAGCTCTAAGACTGCAGCCGATCAGCTTGTCCAGGAGGTAAGGAGGGAAACTCATTCACTTTAACCGACTACACTTCTCTAACGGATCAATATTTTTGGTCACGATTAAGCTTTGGTTTTAAAATGTTTAGGAACCAAAGCCTAAAGTCTAATATGCAGGAGAGAGAGAGTTGGATCGTCTGTTATTTGCACAACAATGTGCATAAGTAAGGGTTGGAGCAATCCTCCTTCCAACCCCCATTTTTTAGTCATTTTTATTTTAAAAAGTTTCCTTTTACTTACCAACTATTTTCTATTTGATGCTCATTTATAACATAAGCTCCCAATAAAATGCATCAAAGTTTGTGGTTGCTATCAAATGGATTTTGTGACACGTGTCCCTTGAAATGTTCAGAATATTTTGAGATTTTAAAATTTGACTTTTATAAAAAAACAAAAAATACAAGTTGATTTTTTTTCCCCAATATGAATAAAATAGCGCTTGTTTTTTTTCCTCCCTCAGGCCCTTGAAATGGGCGGTTTGGCCTCCTTGTCCAAAGATCCTGGTTTTGTCTCCGAAACTAAGAAGGAGATGGCCGACGCCATGCATATCCCCATTTCAGAGATGGAGGGCGTGGCGAGGGGCATCCTCAGCGAACGCTCCGACAGCATCCCCTCTGTCAAAAAACGACGTCCCGTCCCTCCACCTGTCCCTGCTGGTGGAGGACAAAAACCCAGCCAGCCGGAGCCGGCTGTCAGAAAGAAGAGACGTCCGGTTCCCACGGTTCCTAGCCGAAAGAAACGGGATGACTCCGAAGTTTAGGTGTGTGTTCATTGATTTTATGTGGATAAAGTGACTTCAGCTCGTTCAAGTTGTATCACCAAGCTTGTCGTCCCTTTGACGATCTGTATCTGTTAGCCTGATTCCAGGTCAAACAGCAGGTTGGGGAAATTGGGTACACTGAGACATCTTTCAGATGTATGACTAATAAAAACAGAAAAAATTTCTTAAAGTAAGCTGATCGATACACTTCTTTTACCTTATCATTTACTGAGGATATTCATTCCACAGGTGAGACAGTTGAGTGAATAAGGAAAGTGTCTTACTGTAGCCTCACTGAAGGGGGCAGTGATAGTGAGCGAGGCTCGGTGTAAACTAAACAAATGGCAGCAGCCATTTTTGACCTGCAGTTAAGATGGTGGGAAAGTACTGTGGTAAGTGGAAACAGCTAGTTTTGTCTTCCTACCAGAAATCAAAAGTATTTAAAAGGTAGGAGCTTCAAACTGACTTTGTGACTGAAATTTCAGCAGGTTTTCTGTTTAAAACTGTCCTTAGCAGTTTATTGTAGCAATGATTATCCTAAGTTCTAGCTGTAATAAACCGTTTGCTTTATAATCAATGTAGTAAAAAGTCAGCATACAGTTATGGGTTGTATGTTTGTCCCTTAGATTAGATTTGATCCCTGAAGGGTTTTCAGCATACCTGGAGTATGGTTGCTTTAGCTTGAAACATTTTTATTCACATCAGTGTGGACTTTTGCACTTGATTCACCTTCATAAAAATTTTTTAAAAAAACATATAATCCAATATGTTTGTCTGTATGAGCATTGCTTTTTCCCTGGATACAAATAAAGAACCCTGACATGTAGATACTTGGTGTTGAAATGTCTTCTTAAACTGAAAACAAAGCATGAGTTTAAAACGGAACGGCAGCTGATTGTTAACAGCACATTAATAAGTACAAAGACGAACGCACGCAATTTCACTTTAGATTTATTAAAGCAAAGCCAACCAAATAAACAGACATAATCATCTTATTCATGCTGAAGTGGTTTCAGGTGATACTACAACTTATTAGATACTTTCGACATAATAATATTAAGTCAGGTTTCAAAAATCTTTGAAATCTTCCTATAGCACTTTAAGCTGCAACCATTTTCACTGATTTATTTAGTTATCACACAGGGAATCCATCCACCACACAATTAAACACTCCTGATTGAGCTTTTAAAAAAACTTGCACATATAAAATGTAATTTGCTTTTAAACACACAGAGGACAGGCAAAGGCTTTAAGCAAACAAAATGAGAGCCTTAAACAGTATAAAAAAGGAACTTGCTTATTTTAAAGGCATTTCATTAACTGGTTAGTATAAATCCTACAGTTCACTAAAAAGCTTTGAGTCTCCTTTTACTTTATCATAATTCACTACAATAATAAACAATAATGGTCAAATTCAGAGAGGGTTGTTTCCATTAAATGTACAGAAATCTTAGGTTTTACTACAAAAACACATCCCAGAAAGAAAAAGTTGCATGAATGACTAAACTATAAAAAAAAAAAAAAAAAAAAGAAAACTGAAGACTTACTGAATACATGATCTGTAACTTTATAGGACAGTACTGAGCAGGCTCTTGTTACTCATTTGGATTCGGGTTGGCATCAGGATACTGCGACAGGTCAAAGGTGAGAACTTTGCTGATAACACAATCTCCTTGCTGTGAAACAGAGAACAAGAATTGCTTTAATTTCTTCAAGTAATCACTTAAATGTCATTGAAAAATAAACAGTTTATTTATTTCAGTCCTGCCAACTTACTAAATAAAAACTCTTTGGAGGGGAAAAATGCTCAGCAGAAAACTGATGAGGCTGGACATTCTGTAGCTGCAAGTTACAATTGGTATTTGTTTTATATCGCGGCATCTATAGTTGTTAGAAAAAGGTAATGAAGTGGTAAGGTGGTCAAGTCTTCAAGAAACTACATTTAAGTTGTTTCAAAGTGGAAACAAGAGATGTCATCAAGAAGCAAAGACTCAGATAAAACCTAGATTTTTTAAAAATGAAATTAAGCCATTTTAATGTTCCCAGTCACTTCTGATTTATTGTTGGCTTCTTTTGAACAGCAAAAAAAAAAAAATTATCACAACTTTTACTGCTATTGTTGAAAGAAATAATCACATGTCATCATCTTAATACGGTCCAGTTCAAGTTACAATGCTCAATGTTACAGAAACGTATCAAAACGAGTCACCATGTCAAAGCTTAATGTTTTGGGGTTTTTATCATATATCTACAAAGTGTCAGTGTTGTAATGTTTGATGGTCAGTGAAAAGGGAAACCCACCTCTGGATAAACGCCTATAAGAGAGTCAGCCTTGGTGTAGAACTCCTCCTTCAGAGAAATGACAATAGCTTGGAAGTTTTGTACTGACTGGTCTTTGATGTAATTGGCCACCTTGAGCAGAAAGAATATATATATTTTATTTTTTTAATCACAAGCATCACTGATGAAAAGTCGGTGACAGTGAAATCTGAACGCACTTTGCCAATGTTAGTGTTGTCCAGAGCGGCATCAATCTCATCCAGGACGAAGAACGGTGCCGGTTTGTAGCTGCGAGGACGCAGAAGAGATGTTAAAGACATGGACAGAAATCTACTTTCATCCAGGTCCTAAAAATATTTAAATATAAACACACCGAGCAGGATTCACCATGCTCGTTATTTAATAAAGATTAAAACGTCCGCTTGTGTTGCTTTTTTTTGTCAGACCTGTGGATAGCAAAAAGCAGAGCCAGGGCAGCAACTGTCTTCTCTCCTCCAGACAGGTTATCCATGGGTCTGAACCTTTTCCCTGGCGCCACACAGTTATAATTGATACCATCCAGATACGGTTCCTCTGGGTTTTCTGGGCCCAGAAAAGCCTGCAAAACACCAAGTGATTCAGATCTCAGACTAACTTAGTCACCAGCCAAAATATTATTTTTTTGTGCAGCACAATGAGTGGCATTAAATATTGTTTTCCTATTAAGAATGATAAAGCTGGGTTGTCTCCTACTCTGCAACAGTAAATGTGACTGATAAATAATACAATCTTTACTACATTGATTTTTTTTCTCTAGTAAAAGCTAAAACACACCTGGGCGCTGCTGTTGCGTGACAGAGCTTTGTAGATCTCATCGATGTTGGTGGCCACAGACTCGAAGCAGGTATTAAAACGATCAAACCTCTCTTTCTTGATCTGCTCGAAGGCTTGTTTTGCCTTTTTGGCTCTCTTACGAGCGGCCTCAAACTCTGAAATCAAACAGGTAAAATCATCAGAAAGAGTTCATTTTAGACCATTCTAGGAATCTCTTTCTCTGGTCCTATCTCCATTTTGTCAATGATGATCATGTCCTCTCACCGTCACTGGTCTCCTGGAACTTGTCCCTGACGCTCTCCAGTTTTTCCATGGCCTTCATGTTGGGAGCGCTGATCCTCTGCAGGATGCTCTGCTGCTCGTTCAGACGCTGCTGCAGTGTGTTTGTCTCTGCTTTTATCTCCTCTTCTGACAATGCATCCTATAAGAAATTACAAAGGTTTAATTGGCTTATTTTATATTTTAATAACTGAAATATTACATGTCTTTTATGGAAAAAAAACAGCTCTACACTGTGGTTTGAAAAATAGTAAGCTTCTAAAAGCTTAGCAGATAAAAGTGTTTTTTCAGAGTGGGAACTGCTTTAATGTAAAATATAGGAAGTTCTTAAGGTTCGAAAAGATGAATCTCTTGAATTATTTGGAGCTTCTACCTTCAGATCTTCAGACAAGTTGCTGTAGTCGATTTCTATTAGAGCCTCTTTAGCCAGAACGCTGCTGGACGTCCTCTGACTGCTGGAGTCATCTGTCTGGGAGCTCCCCTACAAAAGCAAGAAATAACTTTACTTTCTTTTCACATCCTGATTAAAAAAAAAAAAAAAAACAGGTGCATAAAAGCCATGTCCTCATACTTCTCCCTGGCTGATATCATCCATGGTTCCAGAGCGAAGTGGCAGCCTGATGTCCTGCATCTTGCAGGCCTGCAGCAGGTTGTGGCGGTCACTGCGCTTCTGCTCCAGTTTGGTCTCGATGGCAGTGACCTCCTTCTGGAGCTGGGTCAGCTCTCTGGAAGGCAACAAAACCGGCCAAATAGATTTAGAAAATACACACTAAAACGTTTCATTTAATCTTGGTTTTAGTCAGCACTGACTTGTTAGCGCCTCCCAGTTTTTTGCGAATCTCCTCCATTTCGTGGTTTTTATCGTTGACTTCAGATTTCTTGGTGAGATGTTGGTTCTTCAGGTCCTGCAGCTGGGCCATTGTCTCATCAATGATTTTCATGTGTCTGTGCTCCTCCTAAGTAAAACCACAGATCACATTCGTCTTGATTTCAAGCTAAATCAATATTAAACCATTAATGCTGACTTTGAATATTGTTTTGGACCTTCTTCAGGCGCTCTATCTCAGCCTCGTCTTTCTTAACAGTTTGCTCCCACATCATGACTTTCTCCTGGTCCTCCTTCAGCTGGTTCTTCTCATAGTCCACCTGGATTCCCAGACGGGTCTTCTGGGTCTCAAACTCAAGACTGAAATTAAACGACACAAGTAAAAAAAAAAACCAAAACAAAACAAAAAAACTTTTTGCTGTCAGAGAAGTGACTTAAACTCTAAACTGACCGCTTCTTTGCGATCTCATTCTGCCTCTTCACTTTCTCCTCCTCAAATTCTCGGATGTTTCTCACTCCAATCTCCTTACAGAATTCAACAAACACCTCGTCCTCCACCTACAAGACAAACTCAGCCGTTAAACTACAGAAAATTGTATGTAAAGCGGGTTTTAAGCAGGCTGTGCGTTCAGTCAGTCTCACTAGGTTCATGCGGTCTCGGAGGTCAGTGATCTCTCGCTCACGGGATTGGATAATCCTCTTGATGTCATTGATACGAGGACCGAAATTTGCAAGTTCACTCTCAAGTTTGGATTTTTCCTGCAAACAAGAAATAATAAAAAAAAAAAAGAAACACTTTAAAACCAACAATCGCAATTCAAAAATCCCAAAAGACAAAACAAGAGGCTCGGGGCGTACCTGCATGTTGAGGGAGAGGTGCCTGGTTTTGGTCTGCTCCAGGTCGCTCTGGGAGTATTTTAGTCTCATCTGCAGGCCGTGTGCCTGAGACTGCACCTGACGCAGTTCTGCCTCCTTCCTCTTTGCCTTCATTTGCTCCTGCAAAGAAAATCCGAAAGTGATTTATGCTAAAACAAACCACGACGTATAAATGAACTACATGGGCAATCAAATTCTTGACTTCTTATGAGTTGTTTACCTTTAGCTCCTCTGTAAGTTTTTCCTTCTTCTCCTTTAGTTTGTCCACTGCCTTCTCGTCCCAGCGTCTGGCCTTGGCCTTCAGGTCGCTGGCTCCTCCGGAGATGACTCCTGACTTCTGGAACAACGTGCCATCCAGGGCTACAGTCTGAACACAGGATAATAAAGACACGTCAGCAAATTAGCATCTGAAAATATCAATCGTTTTCTCATCCCACACCACGTTAATCACCTTGTGTCTGTAAGGCCCTCCGAAAGCGATCCTTCGTGCGTCCTCAACATTCTCACAAACCAGAGCGTTGCCGCAAGCGTACTGGAGGGCTTTTTTGATGTGTGGCGGCTCGTAGCGGATCACATCAATCACCAGCTTGGCCCCCCGCAGCTCTCTCAGTTTTTCATCTGTTGGTTTGACCTGAAGGGAAAGAAGGTTTTCTGCTCATTGGGTGATCAATATGAATAATAATTACCTCCAAAATTGCTGCTAAATCAGCAATCTCCAACTCCAGTTTTCAAGGGTTACTGTCCTGCAACTTTTAGATGCTCCCTTGTTCTACACACCTGAATCATATTAATGGCTCATCATCAGCACTCAGACGAACCTGATGACATAATTAAACCCTTTCATTCAGGTGTGCTCGAACAGGGAGATATCAAAAAGTCGCAGGGCAGTGTCAGTGAGGACTAGCGATCTCTGTTCTAAATCTTTGAAAATGTACTTATTAATAAAATAAATAAAATCTTTATTTTCAGTACTTTCCATTCTAATTACTTTTTCCTTGAGGCATTTTCTGTAGTGAATTTTTCACCTCAAGATAGTCAAGAGGAAGGAAGGTCTCAGGTTCTCCTCTCTGCTCCTTGATGTACTGAATGCAGTCTCGGCCGGTTTTCTCCGAGTCGACGATGATGGCGTCCATGTTCTTGCCCAACACTTTAGTAACAGCAATCTGATATTTCTTCTGAGTGGGCTGGCACAGGTCGATCAGGCGGCCGTACTGAAAACACAACAGCAGGTGGTCTTATTCAAATATGTCCAAAGAGAGTCAACTGGACACATATTTTGGACAACATGGTTTGATTCTGTACATTAGTAACTTACCACAGATCCGGGGTAAAGTCTCTTGATGCTCTCCATGATTTCTGCCTTGCGCTGCTGTCGACTGTTCTCCTGTCTGTCGATCCTGGCGTCTCCCAGCTGCTCCATCACCTGAAGCAAATGGAAGTCGTCAGTCCCATCCCGTCATGCTTTTCATGTCAATCCAGACCATGTAAAACATTTATTAAATGGGAAAAGTGCAGTTTTTTAGTGGTTACTTGCACACACACAAAAAAGCTGTGCTCTATTCTGTGGAGCTGAAAATATTTCAACTTTTACTCCTCAGGTTACATAAGGGACTCTGGAAAAAAGCACCACTGGTGTGGCTATCCATATAAACTTTGTACATAGCTTGTTTTAAAGAATTACAACGGACAAAGTTTAAATTAGAATAAAAATAATAAAATAAAATCTGCTACACTAAGGGGAACTTCTTTTACAAATTTTTAGTTACTTTATTTTCCGGACAATAGAGCGCATCTACAAAGTTTTTTTTTTTTTAAACTGGAAATGTACATATATAAGCCGCACCGGGCTCTAAGCTGCTGATATCTCCACCGCTCTCGTCCTTAATAAATCTGCTGGATTTATCAAGGACGCAGCCCTTCGTCCTTTAAGCCGAATCAAGGTTTCATTCATGCCGAGCTTACGTGCAGCCGCTCTATTTCCCTCCTGTACTGCCAGATCGATAGCCTTCAGCTTAAAAGCTGCATCATACGAACTTCTTCATGTGGTTTCCACGGTGAGAGGGTGTGAGTTTGAAGAAATTTCTCCATCGTGCCTGCTGCTAGCATGTGCTTGTTCTAAATAAACATTTGCGCTTTCTTCTTTGATTTCAAATTTTGGATTAATTTAGGTTAAAGCTAACAGTATTTCAAGCCTGCTTAAATTGGCCGAGACCCAAAACATTTAAAGACACCAGTGAGAAACAGGCAGTACACACTGACGTAAGGATCTGCTTTTACTTTTTGATGCAAGACTCTTAGATGTACAGAGAAGAAAGCAGCTCTCTAGAGTTAAGCTAAAGGAAGCCTGTAGTCAAACTAAAGAAAAAGATCAAAACATATCAACTTCAAATAAAGTACAGAAGGTTAAAAATGTGAATATGTTCAATGAGTAAAGCCAAGACTGCTCTGTCTTTTCTGTTGTAGTTACCTGATTAAGCTCCATGTTTATTTCATCAATCCTCCTCTTGGCCATCTCTACTTCCTCCGTCAGCTCCTCCTCCATGCGCTTCTGCTCATCAAGTGACTGTCTGAAGTTTAGCAATATAGAAATGTGTGAGTGAAGGAGTAAAATAAATCATGCTAACAGCTCAATGAACAGCAGGAATCTGTTCACTGAACAAATTCCTGTTCATTGAAATGAAATGAGAGCAAATACACCAGTGACGTACCTGCTGGTGGTGATGTAGTCCTCTAGCTTCTCAATACGCTTCTGGTTTTCTTCTATTTCACGAATCTTCTGCTTGATTTTGGCCTGAGAAATAAGGAGATATTTGCAGAGTTGCATTAGTTCCTATGCAAATCTTTTTTTATCCGAGATTAAAAATAGCTGTTGTCACTTTTTTTTTTTTTTTACCTCCGTCTCCACTTTCTTCCTCTCCTCCAAATCAAGGCGGTCCTGGTCAGCCTTCTGGTCCCGGTTGAACTTCTCCAGTTCCTGGGCCAGAGTGGCAGCGCGCTTACTGGCCTCCTCCTTCAGGCGATGGTACTGCTTCACCTAGGGGGAAGGAGGAAAAGAGAGTCAAGCCAATTCTTTTTTTCCTGAGAGCAAATAATGATATCAATAACTGAAGAAAATGCAAATTTCTTTTAAGAATGAGGAGATTAAATAAGATGGAAGGGCTGAAATTATTTCTTTGTATTACATGTATACAAATCGGCTTCAATTGCTATAACACGAACATGAACAAACTTTTCATTTGCTAATGGCATCTACTGGTTTGACTGAAGTTTTATTGAATAAAAGAACTAAGGAAGAATCAAGTCGGACCTGGTTTTCCTCCAGTGTGAGGTCCTGGCCCTGGCTCTGAGCCTCCTCCTCCATTCTTTCCTCAAACTCCTGCTTGGCCAACTCCACCGCTCTCATCTCCTTATCCAGCTCATCCATGTCAGCTTTGCGCTTTTTGTACATCTTCTGGGCGTTCTGATGAGATTTTTTCGCAGCTTCAAGCTTTTTGATTTTGTGTGCCGTGTTCTCTTTGGCCTTGATGTACTGAGGCCTCTTTTGATTCAGCTCAGAGTCCTTTTCTCTGCAAATAGAATGAAAATAATTATTATGCACTGAAAATTTTAGGGGTCAGGATCCAAGCATGTACACCCTGAAGGGTACCAGAACCACATGAGGACATACTTGATTTCTTTCTCGATGGTCTGCTGCTCCCTCATCAGCCTGCCCAGCTCTTTCTTCTTGTCCTTCAGCTCCTCTTCAACGTGGTCCATCTTTTTTCGGTCCTTATCAATTTCTTTATTCCGCTGGCCGAGCTCTTTGTTCAGTTTCTCGATCTCAACCTCATTGTGGTATAACTTGAAGAGCTGTAACTGTACACTGGCTCTGGCTACCTCGTCTTTAAGGCGTTGGTATCGCTCAGCCTGACAAGGACATCAAGAACAAGAGAGAAAATAATGTGATTAGCTTTGCGATCAATTTTTGTTTTTAGAGCTTATTTAAGTTGAACTTTATGGCAGATATAGATTTGAGTTGCAAAAACAAAGGTGGCCTAGAAAGGAATGAAAGACGCCAATCAGGCTTTCCTGATTGGTGTAGTAAAAAATTTTTTTGGCTTAATTATATGCAAATTTATTAACATTTTTTTCTTGCAGCACTTTATTTAACTCATAAAAGAAAAATCTGCTATAGGGTCTTTGAAATAGTACCTAGATCAGAAAATCTGTTGGATTTTCTGTTGAATCCAACATAAAATTAAGACATTCATTTGATTTTTACTCAACTCAAAAAAGTCAGATTGAAAATAGCAGAAGTTATGGCATTTTATGCCTTTAATTTTATATATTTGACCAGTTCAACCCTGATCAGTGAAAAGCAAAGGAAAACAGACTCATTTTGACCTCTCGTAACTGTCTGATTGGTGTATCCCTATTTAAAAGAATTACTTTCCAATGTCATTGACAAGACGGGGCAGACAAGATTAGTCAGAATAAAAGCAATTCATTATAATTAGGAGAGGTAAAATACAACATTTAATTTTATCATTAAAAATAAAATCAGAGTTTTATCTATAAAACCTTACCCAATCAGGTAAGGTTTTAAAATGAAATAGAATGAAAATAACGTTCATAGGTAATTTAGCCAAGAGCAAATTATAGACCTGGTCTAAAGTTGAGATATTAAAATATTACATTTTTAACAAAACTGAGTCCATCTTATTTTATTTCAAAGCGTTCACCTCTTCTTTCTCCTGCTTGGCTTCTTTGCGCTCTGCAGCAATGTTTTTCTTGCGGTGATAATTGAACTGTGTGTCTTCTTCTGCTTTCACCATCTCCTTCTTCCTGCGGTCATACTCTTGTGCCAACTCCCCAGAACGTGAGATCTCCTCAAACAGCGCCGTTCGCTCTTTGGGGTTCTTCATGGCAATAGACTCCACAGCCCCCTTTTGTGTAATAAAACAAAACAAAAAACTCATGTGAATGAGAGCAATTGCTCAAAGATTGAAAGACAAAAATATTACTGCACCATAGAAATATGGTGTTAGCCAGGGATAAAACACTTAATCTAATTCACTTATAATTAAGTAATACCAAAAGTATGTTAGCTTCATACAAATAGTTTGCTACTGAAACATTATGAACGAAGCGATTCACTAAACACTTACCTGAAAGACAAGAAAGTTTCTGGCTTTGATCAGAATGCCAAGTTTTTCCAGCTCCTCGCTGTATTCAGGTAGTCCAACCACTTTATTGTTTATGCGGTACTCGGATGAGGCCCCTAAGACAAATCGTGTTCTTTAGTTACAAAGCAAACATGGTAGGAACAACACACATGTTGTTCTTACCAGCATTAGAATTGGTTAACTAGACAATATATGTTATGCTCAAACAGAAAGATATGTAATGACAAAAAGCTGCTTCTTTCTTTACAGTACATCTTCTCAATTTGTACATAACAACTTCTTACCAATAATGACCCGTGTGAAGGAACGCTCCTCGCCATTATCCTCTTGGTACACCATGCTGACAAACGCTCTGTTGGCAGCTGGCTTCCCCACAGGAGCTCCATGGATTAGATCTTTCAAAGTCTTAACACGCAGGTTGCTCGTCTTTTCTGCCAACACAAAGCTGATGGCATCCATGAGGTTGGATTTACCTGCAATGAAATGCATTGAAATTTTAAGTTTTGTTTCCAAAATGGATTTCCTTTTGCTTCTTTTGTTTTCGTTCATATTAATGCATCAACGTTAAAGTCTTTCATAGCTGCCATTTTTGTCAGACCTTGCTTGTATCTGAGGCTTTCCAAACAAATGCATTTGTTTGGAAAGCTTTCTACATAGAATTGGTGGGAGTAGTTTATAGGACAAGTAATGACAAATGTAAAAAGCCCAGAAGCTTCATATTTTATAAAGGGTTTACTGTGTTCATTATTAAAAGTGTAAGACACCTAGAAAGTCCCAAGAAATACCAAAGTAAAATGTATGGAAGACTCTTCATCTCAACCTAAAATAAAGCTGTATTGTTTTCTGATTAAGCAAAACATACAATTCGTCCAGGAAAGACCACTGTCATACTCAAGATACACAAATATTTCACAACTTTTTGTAAATCTCAGCGTTTTAGTAACATTCACAAAACTAAAGTGCATTAGGGTTTTCCATATAAAACCCTAATGCAATAACATGCCATCAGACAAGCTATTAAACAGGTAACTACAACAACAATAATGAAGTGCAAAATATTTAGCACCCGTATTACAAAATACATGCCCCAATGTTATTAAAGTGCTTTACAATAAACCACCTAAGTGCCACAAAAATAAACAGTACAGCGAGATGACGCCGTGTTTACAGTTAGCCAACGGTAGCAAGCAGTTTACATTTTGCCTTAGCTCTCCATCACAACATACCCGATCCATTGGGTCCGATAATTGCCGTAAACTTGTGAAACGGTCCGATGATTTGTCGTCCTTTGTATGACTTGAAGTTTTCTATCTCTATGAGTTTCAAGTAGCCCATTTTCCTTGTTGCCGAGCTTATATTTGGATGAATATCTGCACGGACAATGTTAAGACAGACAGCTAACAATGCTAGCAGCCAGTCTGCAGCGAACAACTTCTCTAACACAAACGAAGTGAACTTGTAAATGGATGAACGCCCCTGCTCAACATGTAGCTCACTTGCACATAAGTTACATTATGAAGTAAACGGAAAGTCTCTAACATAAAAAAACTTCGTAAAAATTATTGTCAAATTAAATCGGAACACTTGTAACAACAGAGCGCCATTTTACAATCTAACAGGAAAAGCTTAAGCGCGCGAGATTCGTAACCTCGCATTTTCTCGCGAGGTGTGGAGTTGAAAGTGACGTAAACATGCGTCACATACATGAATGTTTAAATGTCCACATTTAAAATGGAAAACAATGTCGTTACCTTTAAATTCAGCCAATATATTCTTCAAATTACTTAAGTCTATTTTTAGGTTTAGAGAGACTTTCTCTTGTCGCAAAAAAAGATGTTACCATGGTTACTTGAGCAGCCAAACCCAAACATAACACGGTGACAGCAACAACTTCACTTAGATGTTAACTGTAATTTCCTACGTTTTATGCAACTAGTAACAGGTAAGAGCGAGGATATTGATTTATTAGTTCTTCTAAGAAATTTGAAATGAAATTTAAAAGCTTTCTACAAAGAGAGGCAGAGAAGCCAATGAATCTTTTTACCTTTCTTTCTGAATGAAGAAAAGGCATATTTTCATTTTAAAAAAATCTATGGTATAAAGACGACCTACAGTTTAAGTTAAAGTGAAAAAAAACTTTTAATTTTTTTTTAACCTGTGGTGCCTGATGTGCCATTTGTTGTTCTAACATACTGTATTTTATATACTGAATTAATTTAATGGTTTTTGTTTTGTTTTGAATTTTTTTATCCGGAAAAGTGTTTCTTGTGCTTGAATTTGTTACTTAGTAATGATGCTATTTCTTTGTATTTTTTTTTATTTTTATTTTAGCCTCTTTTTTTTATGTCAACAGCCATTACTATATCTATAATAACTCTTTGGAGAATTTGAATTAATATGAGTTACTACAGCATCTTATTTACCTCTGGGATCAATAAAATAGTTTTGAATTTAATTTTGTCCCAGAACCTGACTAGAAACCATAAAAATGTATAAAGTGGACTTGCCAGTTGATGATTCAAAAGACAAGGTCGCGGAGGCCCAAAGGGCTGCAGAAAGAGCTCGCAAAGCCCGATTCTTCAACCCTCGCCTACGTGTGATGGGCGTCGACCTGGATGCTCTAAACCAGCAAGTCCTGGAAAATAAGCTCCAGCGAAGCAGTGAGAAACTACGAGACAGGGAGTTTGGTAACTACAAACATTCTTCTATTTCATTTGCTCCTGTCAGTCTGCCCAAAGGTAGCTGTGGCTACAATATTGTAGCTTTCCACCATCACTTTGTGTGTGAATGGGTAACAGAGCTTTGGATTTGTCTGGACTAGACAAAGAGTGACACAAGAACAGTTAATTGACCATTTATGAAGAAACTACACAAAGATAAAATTACATTTTATGAGTAATAAATACAGATTACTTGTATAATTTTTGAAATGTTTTTCAGATAACCTGATTAGATGCCAAGATGAAGTGTTTCTTCTGCAAGAGAGTAATGAGAAAGAGAAGCGTAAAGCTTTGCAAAAGGATCTGAACCAGTTCTGGGATTCACAGCGGCATATGAAGATCTCTCATGATGTTGAGGTGAAGGGGCCGTACAACCTCACGATTCCAGAATCTGAACTGGGTCTTTCCAGCATGCATGTATTTGAGGTAAGATTGACAGGTGTGCTTGAATGAGCAATAGCAGTAAATTCAATAAAAGTGTGAAGTTACCTTGCTCTTTCTTTGTTTTTGGGTTATTTACAGGGAGAAGATCGCCAACGTAAGGAAAGGTTGAAAGAGCAAATGAGACAAAAAGAAAGAGATTTGCAAGAACAATTGGATGACAAGAAAATGAGGGACAAGAGAGCGAAGAACAGAGGTGAAAAGAGCGAAACATGAACATGCACACACAAACACACACATGATTACAGAGGAGCAGAATTAATACAAGAGCTGCTATAAATCACACCAATGTGCTTCATGGTTTTCCGCACAAACAATCACATCTTCCTACACAGTCCTCTCTGCCAGGTGACTTTGATGAATGCTCGTCCCGAAGTGCTGTGAATGTGTGTGTGGCTTGAGACCTATTTTCAGTGGGCAATAGCTAATGCAGTTGTATAAACAAACACATTTCCACACGCTTCACAGAGCTGCTGTACAACAACCAGCTGGTGAATCAAGACCTAATGTGGGCCCAGCAGAATGCACTCGAACAGGAGCGTAGGAAAGCTGCCCTCGTCTCACTCTGGAATGACAATCAAACCTTGGTACGCAACAAACACACGAACGCTCACGCACCGTCATTTGATGCAAATGTTTGAAGTCGAACCCAGTGGGGATTCTGAGCTGTGACAGAGGTTTCTCAGCTGGGACTTTCAAATTAGAATTGCAAACTAAAAATGTTAAGTGATGCCTACACACACTTGACACAGGAGGGAGGCAGTCGAATTGTTTGGTACCAACCAACGCGCACGAATGAACTAATATGATGCATGCATGGAATTGGTTGTTATTTGAAAGCCCCCTCTTAGTTGCTCCCTCATTTGCCTGAGCACTCTTGTCTCAATTCCCCATTGAGTGAAATCCTTCTAAAGCCTTTAGGTCATGGCATTTTTCATAATAATTATGTAGTTTTCCTAATAACCACTCATGTCGATGATTCACCAGCAAATTTATCTTCCTGAGAGGATCACTTGGGAGAAAATGCAGCATACAGGTGCTTTTCAATGAATTAGAATGCTCTCCAAAGTTATTTGATTCAGTAATGTAATTCAGAATGTAAAACTTATTATATAATTTTACGCAAATTAATATATTTTTGTCAACCGTGGTGATTTATTTTTCCCACAAATAATGAAAACCAGAAATTCTGTCATTCAGCAAACTGCAATATCACAGAAAACCAATAAAATTATCAAAAAGATTTTTAATGACAAAATGTTATGTTATAGCCATGTTATGGCCTACAAAATCGTCCAGAAAACAGTTGTCCAGCAGACAGTTATTGACACCTACACGGGGAGGGTAATAAAAAGTTACATAGAAGGAAAATATGTGATACCGCAACAAGTCTTTGCTCACACCTTCAAATCATTGGATTTGGAGGTGTTCTTATCCACTCCCATGCCCTAAAGTGTATGAACTCCTGCAAGTACATGCTCCCAACATCATGGGAAAAGTTTGGGAATGCCCCAAACTTTTTTGTTATTCCAAAATGCGCCAGTGCACATAACAATGCCCATAAAGACATGGATGAAGGCGTTTGGTGTGGAAAAAATTGACTGTTCTGCACACTAGAAACCTGACCTCAAACCAGTAGTGTATCTTTGGTATGAATAAGAGTGAAGATTGTCAGACAGCCCTTCTCATCCAATACCAGTGTTTAACCTTACAAATGCATTTATGCAAGATTGGTAAAAAAAAAAAAAAAAAAAAAAAAATTCATTAAAACACTTTATTCCTTGATGAAACAAGAGCTAAAGTTGTTATTGCTACAAAGGGTTGTGGCCGTCAAGCATATGTGAGTGAACATTTTACAGGATTATGAAGACTCCTTTCTTCTTTTTTTCCTTTGTCGTAATCTTTGAGATCTCTCTCGGTCAGTGCTGAGGCCTCATCCTATGTTGTTCCACACAGGTTGAAGACCGAGCTCTGAACCTCAGGGAGCAGCGTATGAAGGAGGAGATGGATAATATGATAGACATATGGCACACTGCGACATCTGACATGATGACAGAGTCTGCAGAGCCAGCAGAGACCTATATGGGAGGAGGGAGACCACCGCATGTTTTGCCAGACAAGTGGAGGGGGATGAGCCTCCAACAGCTCAACAACTTCCACGAGCAGAGAGAGCAACAGCGTCTCGAGAGAAAGGTACTCCTGCTGTCCCAGTTACATGGTGCACTTTCATAAATGCATGCACCCTGCCTGGGGTGAGTCTCCACCCATACATCCATGAAAATCCGTACATCCAGGGGAAGAACATTCAAAATTTCAAATATTTGTTAGGTTTGTGTACTATATGCTTAGTACACAACTTATGCCACGTTTTTTGTTGATAGAAACAACTTGAGGCTGATAAGATTAGGGATGCAGCCTGGGACTTGCAGCTCCTGAAGATTTCCAAAACAGCAGATGAGAACGAACAGAAAACGGCAGAATTAAGAAGACAACAGAGAATCCTGATGGACCAAGAAAACCAGCATCTGGCCAGACAGCAGCAGGCACAGTGAGCTCAATCTCTTTCTCACACACACACATGCACACGCACACTTTTATCAGGTAACTCATGTATTATATAAATGAAAATCTTCTGTCCGTTTCTGCACACTGTTTGTACATTTCTGTTTCTGTTCCAGTCTGCACTATCTGAATACGGAGCTCTATACCAACATACCCACCAAGGATTATTTTGACCAGTTTAACAGTAGTTGCCGCTAACCAAGACCCACTACCAGCTTGTCCCCTGTCAACAATTTACGTTTGTCAATAAAGGATTGAATGTTGCTCTACCAATGATTTAGTGTCCATTGTCTAACACTAGGGGGCGGTATAATTTCAAGAAGTTTGTACTCCAATGATGACTGAATGGTTTTACACAAAATTTTGTGGGGACCTTCCATGTCTGTTTATACAATCCCAATAAAATTATGTATTTAATTCTGGACTGTGCCTCTAGGTTGCAGTGAAAAAGTATTTGCCGCCTTACTGATTTTGTTGGATAATGTTTTATTGCTTTGGATTTCAATATCAGCCAAAGATAACCTGAGTAAATAGGAAAAAAAATCAGTTTTCAAATTATGTTTTTATTTAGTTATAAAGCTATTCAAACCAATCTCAGTCTGTCTCTATGTTAAAATTAGAGAGGACACAAAGCAACCAGAGTAGCACACAAAACAAATTCTATGAAAGAGAACTCGACTGTTCTTCGGTGATCCTAAGTCTTCTTTTCAGATGAAAATAAAATTTACATTTGATTTTGAAATCAAGGTCCCAGAGTCTGGAGGATGAATGGAGAGGCAGAGCAGCATCCACACTGCTTGAAGCTCAATGTGACATTTTTACAGCCAGTGATGGTTTGGGGTGTCATGTTCTCTGCTAGTTTCAGTCCACTGAGTTTTCCAAAGTCCACAGTCAATCATGAAAGTTTAATGCACTGAATGCTCACTTCTGCCAATAAGCTTTATAGAGATGTTAATTTCATTTTCCAGCAGGACTTGGCGCCTGCCCACACTGCCAAATGTACCCAAAAGTGATTCAATGAATATGGCGCTCCGATTTCTGATTAGCCAGCAAACTTAGTTGCCCTAAACCCGAGAGAGGATCAATGCAATGTTGTTAAAATAAAGATGGAAGAAACAGAAACCACAATGATGACCTGAAAGCCTCTTTTAAAACAGCCCGGGGCTTTTATTACACCACCTTAGCTTATCAATGCGCTATTTCATGCAATAGTGCATTGATGTAATAGTTCATGTAGAAGGAGCCTCAACCAATTATTGAGGGCATATGGTTCATTATTTGTAAGTCATAATCATTAAAATTACAAGAAATAGATTAAAATATTTCACTCTGTGTATTAAATCTCCATAATATATTATATAACATTTCACTTTCTAAAATGTGACAAGAAACATTGAACTTTTTTATGTTATTCTAATTATTTTAGATGTCCATGTAGTCTTGAAATTGCATATACATATATTTTTTTATCAAGTAAATCAAAATCCATTTGATTTACTTGACAAAAATCAAATGGCTGTCCCAGTTGCATGGTGCACTTCCATAAATGCATGCATTTATGCATGCATGGAATGCATTTATGCCCCACTTGACTTGCCAGTCAAGTCGGGCGGCTACAATATCCAGAATATTTAAAAAGAACCTGCTTTCACCTGCATTAAATTCATCCATTTCAGCTGGAGTGCAGGAGAGAAAACATGTGCATGGGGGAGTAATAAACAGCAAGGGAAAAGTGCCAATAAGGACATGCGCCGAGACCGACTTGCCAAAGGGGGTTTGGATCCCATTCAAGTCCGTTTGCAACCGATGTTTATTTGCAATACTTATCAGCTCATGTGGGGAAAAACTTGGACCATTTATTGTGCAGATTGTTCAAGGTTCTTTATTTGTCAGTCATATAACCAGTTACATTTGTAGATTAATTAAGCAGTTACAGTTCCATCAGCCCCATTTTGTGGTGCCTCTCCTCTCAACCGCAGCCGAGCACCCCCAGGTACATGAAGGCATCATCACCGTGCTGACCAACACGCCACAAAGAGGCACACACCACCAACCCCTTCACATCTCACCTGATTGCTCTCATCTCCACCAAGCCATTATTTCAATCTGTCTGCTTTTTTAAATTTAGAGAAGCATAATTTAAACAAACCAGTTAGTATCTTCCAAAGATTAGTTTGTTTAGCTATAAAAAAAAAAAAAAAAAAAACAGTAACAACAGTGGAAAAGCAACAAGCCAGCATCCCACTGGATTACCCTCAGAACATGAAAAGCAAAGAGTGAGTGGCAGTCGAGTGAGTATCTGTGTGTGTGTGTGTATACACTCATTTCTCATTCAAAGTTTACATTTGCTCCAAACATTGACAAACACAAATGTTCAGCAGCACATTGTTATGTTAGGATATTGGCATATTTTGAGCAGGCTGATGCTCCTGTATGAAAATAGAGTTTTATTTGTCCTGAGCGTGTCTGTTTGACCTAAACCAGGGAGTGTCTGCATGACTCCTTTGGTGCCTCTAGTCTTTTCAGACATCCCACGTACTCCCTCAGAGGCTGTCATGATATGTTTGGCCAGTGGAAAGCTTCAATTCGAATAGAGAGGGCACTGATTGGCTTACTGCATTCCTGCTCGACATAACTGCATCACAGATATTCACTGCACTGCAACACATTGGTGAATTATCATGTGCATGAATCCTAATGTTGCTGTCTGTGTGATGTATCTACTTTCACTAAATAACACTAAATGTACAATGTTTTTTTTTATTATTATTTTTAAAAATGATATGTTGGCAAACATCTACAGAACAATGTGCATTTTTTATTTGTTTTATCTTTTTTGTTCTTCAGCTATGAACTATTCTTTTGCTACAGCCAAGTCTTACTGCGATCATTTGTCAAAAACACAACGTTTAAATTCATAGCAACAGTACAGAAGAAGAAAAGTTTCAACTAAGTGTTTTTGAACAAAGTTGGGTGTTTTAGAAACTGCGCACTTTTAAACTTTTTTTTTTTTTTTTTTATCAAATGTGGTTATTTTGAAGGGATCTATTTACATTCTGTGAAAAAATTGTCCTTTCCAGATCACTTAAAACATTTCCTATCTTTCCAGTCTTTTTATCAGTTTAAAAGCACAGAAATACAATATTTACCTCATCCTGAAAAGAATACATTCTCTTATGTAAATATGCCTTTATCGTACATTACCTGGCTGTCATTACGCCTGTCTGCAAAACCCAGCTTGCACCGATAAAGGCTGAAAACTAAACCAGGCGCTACTCTCTTGCGTGTAACAAATACTGCTTCTCAATCAAACTGTATTGTATGAGATGGACAGGTATGAAAAATTTGTTAGTTAAACTCAACAACATTTTAATACAGAGTAGAAAGAGACAAAGACAGTTACAGAAAGCTACACACAGGTCTCGACACCGAAAAAGTTACAATTCCATTTAAAGTAAAATGACGTAACGCTGTGGGAAGGCGAGACTGTAATGACATCAATCTGGCGCTTTATGCAGACCCGGCAGGCACAGGAACCCATAAGGAGCATTTACATATCTATAATACTGTATTATGGCTGAATAGATAGATGCAGATGCAGCTATACACCAGGTGCTACTCGACATTTCTGCACAGTCAAGTTTCGCAATGAAACTTGACTGTATCCTTTGATTTCAATGGAAAACATCCTGGTCTGTTGAAAATGCTATGAGAGATTACAAGTTTTATGTAAATATGAAAATTATCATAAATAAAAATTCCCAAAAAACCGTTTTGTGTTCAGTCACAAAGCTATTAAAAATGTAAAATATCACCAGCGAGGACAAGCTGATGCATTGAATGGCAAAGAACATATCATTACATTAAAAAAATTATAACATAAAAAATAAGATTAAAATGTACAGTGGCAAAAGTATTCAAACCCCTTGAGCTTTTCACATTTTATCAAACTACAATCACTGCTTTTTCACAGATCCAAATTTTTATTTATCGCCCTTACTGACATCCAAGTAAAACATAATTTAGAAAAACAGTAAAGATATTTCATATTTTAGAATGACCTTGTCAAAGTCCAGATTTAAACCAAATACAAATGAAAGATAAAATGAGAATCTATGGTTGACGTTTACAGATTGTCTGAATCAGATTTTTATATGAAAAACGTTTCAAAAGTTTTACTTCACTCTATTGTTATGTGGTAATATGTAATTATCTACCACAAATCCCAGTAAAATACAGATGTTTGTAGTAATAACAGCAGAAATTATAAAAATTCAAGGAGTATGAATACTTTTCCAAGGTACTGCATGCTGTCTGTTTCCCTACACTGAGCTCCATCGTCATGCTCCACATTGACTTACTGCACTACTCTGCATATCTAAGTGACCAACCACACCTCAAACCCCTGATATTTCAAAATGTACAACATTCCTTCCACATGTTTATGTCTTGTTCAACGCAAGAAGAGGAAAAGGGTTCAAATAAACATCAGCTCTTTAAATTAACTGTAAACTACACGAAAAATTAGGATGGGATGTTGGGTGTCACGTGGTCCACTACTTTGGACTCTCCTTTGGTCACAAATGTCTAATCAGTCAGATGACTGCCAGAGGGCGTATGAGTAGTCTGTATATGATTGTGCACTGGGCCGCAAAATAAACATCAGCAAGTCAGAGGGGGGAACAGGACAGTATGGGCACATACGTGTTGACATTTTGGTCTGATGGTCTCTGGTGGAGGTTAATCGAGGATAGCGATTGCATTGGGCATGCCATTAGTGGTTGGGGTGATGGTCGCGGGGTTCAGCGGGGAGTTATCTGGCAGACCATGGAACCCCTCTGGACCTTCACTTGGACGACTGATCTGGCTGGCCAGAGATTCATCCAAGTTGAGCTCTGTGGTCAGAGCACTACTGCCGTTAAAGTTCAGGGTGTCCTCGCTGCACAGCTTGTTGTCTTCACACAAGGATGGCTGGCTGGCGGTCCGCTTCTCCTCCAGATCACTGCAGCAGAAGAGAACATATGTGAAAAAAAAGACTACTATTAAGAAATATTGAACCATCATCAATAAGCAACTTTACACAATAGTGAAATCATCATATCACTACGTTACCTCATACCTCTAAATTATTAGTTATTATTGAATCTTATGTTCTAAAATTGCCCTTTAACATGTGTAGTTTCATTAACAAGTACACAATTTCTGAAGACAGAAAGTCATGCAGCAACAGGGAGGTGAAAAATAGGTGGGTGAAACATATCCGCATACCTTTCAAGAGATCTGCAAAGCAGAGGCAGCCACCAGTGGGGAAATAGACAAAGAAATTAAAAAAGGGGTTAGGAAACGAAGCAAGGCAAAGGGATTCAGGGCTTTGTTCTGACACTCCACAAACAGCCAGAGTGAAACGCAGATGACAAACCTGTACTCTCCAAACGTTTCCTCCTTCATCGGCCGTGCCTCTGAGTCCATTGGGCCGTCCTCTTTATCTTTCACTGAGGATGAGACAGATCATTGGATTTTATTATCAGTAACATCTTAAAAAGTTATGTCTCTGTTCAAGACATAAATAACAGCATTGTGTCAAACGAGCAAGATAACATCAAGTGAGCGGCTAGAGAACACAAAGATTTGGATCACCTTTTAAAACAGAATCTAATGAAGTGAACATGATTCCCATTTTAAACTTAGATCCTCTATTCTCTAAGTTTTAGGTGATACAACACCTAAAACCTCTAACATTGTGATCCAAACATTTGACATCACTGTATTTAGTCATAAGGAATCAGGAAATTACAAATTGGTCCATAAAAGAGAAGCAACTTCAAATTGCTTGGAAGACTGCAGTTATTTCTCCTTTAAAATGCTATAGAAACTCATCCATGCATTTATCTTTAGTTGCAATGATCACTGCAACAGGGTCTTCAGAGGTCTGTCCAACAAATCAATCAAACAGCTGCAGCTGATCCAGAACGCTGTTGCTCGGGTACTCACTAAAACCAGGAAGATAGAGCGCATCACATCAGTTTTATAGTCCCTACACTGGCTCAAAGAACAGACTTTAAAATACTGTTAGTTCATAAATCACTGAATGGCTTAGCACCACAATACATTAAAGACCTGCTGTTGTTGTATCAACCTTCCAGACCCCTCAGGTCTTCTGGTTCTGGTCTGCTCTGCATCCCCAGAACCAGAACCAAATGAGAAGAAGCAGCATTCTGCTTCTATGCACCACAAATCTGGAGCAAACTTCCAGAAAACTGTAAAACAGCTGAAGCACTGACTTCCTTTAAATCTCGACTAAAAACCCACCTGCTTAGAATTGTATTTGAAACGTAAACAATTATGAATTTAATGACGGTACTGGACTTAATGTCATGCTTTGATTGTTGAGTCTATGTTGGATGACTTTGTCGTTTTGTGTTTGTTATGAGGTAAAGCACTTGAAATGCCTTGCTGCCAAAATGTGCTACACAAATAACATCGACCGGCTGATCAATCAATTGATTGACAGACTGACTGATTGGGGAACGGAGAGCCAATGCTAATCTTTCAGTATATTTAGAAAATTAGATTCATGAACAAATAACTTGCTGCTCAAAAATGACTCCTGTCACAACACAGCTGGTTCTGTCAGAGGCGGGACAGCTTGATTTGGTTCAGAAATGTCCTTTTCCAGTTTAAGTCAAGATACGAGAATCACATCTACATTTTAAAGCTCCTCATTTAAGCTTATGAGAGAGTGATAAAATGTTGGCTTGTTTAAGATTCCTCACCAGTTCAATCAGTATTTTGAAAGTTCATTTCCTAGTGCAACTCGGCCCTTTAGTTGTTAGTTTGAAGTTTAATCGACTTTGTTTCTCTCCCTTTGACATTTTAGGTATTTGTTTCCACTGTGTTAGTTAGTCAGTAGTGAAAAAATGCAAGTGACCCATGAACTGTGATCTTTAATCTTGAGAAACATACAGAAATTTCCAAACATAGATCATCTTCGAGATCATGTTAAACTAAACTTGCCTGAGTATTTCCCTCCTTTACTCCTCTTGATGAAGCAGAGGATAAGCAATATCAGCAACAGCAACGCAAGGGCACTCACAACGCCGATGAACCAGCCCTGCGTCGCAATGCTGGCCTGCACCTCTGCCATTTCTTTGGGAAGAAAACAAAATAAGAGGGTGAGAGAGAAAGACAACAAGTTGTTGTTTTTTTTTCCCTGGGAAAACAGAATAGGTTCAGAAGGAAAGCATATCAAGAAAGAAGACACAGAATAAATGAAGCAGTAGAATCTAGAGCACACTAGAAAGAGCATTATGCATTTTGACAAGGTGGCATTTCACCGGGGAAATACGGCACACACCAAATAAACACGAGTAATGGATTATTTTATATGGCTAACCAAGCTCTCCTCTGACTAAAGTCTTTGAAAGCACTTCACAGACTGGAGGAAAGAACAGCAAGGTGCTCCCTTTAGAAGCTAGCTTTTTATGTAGACATGTGAGGAGAGAGCAGGGGAGATGAAAGAGAAGAGGATGAATGAAGGCAGAGAGCTACCTGCTCCTTCTGTCTTGATGTTAGTCTTCCAGAATGAGTCGTTCCCATAGAAGAAGTGCAGAAGATAATCAGAACCAGGAACCAGGCCCCGAAGCTGGTAGAAAGACTGAGAAGAGTTCACCCTCTCAGACTTTTTCCAGCCACCTATTTAAGCACAACATCAACCTCAGTTGCTGTTCAAGATACCAATGTTATGGACTGTCTGCTGTAAAGTTGTGTGTGTTTACTTTCATACCATTCTTTTTGAAGTAGTGGATGTAGAAACCAACATTCCTGTGTCTCTTCTGAGCTTCCCAGCTGACATTCACAGAGGTTTCCCCCACAGACAGGCTGATGTCCGAGGGAGGAACTGCAATGTATTCAGACCAGAAATAGAGAAATTAGGTTCAGTAACTCACTGTCTCTAGAAGACAAACAGTCAAGTATAATCAAAAAACGTAATTTATTTCCATAATTCAATTCAATAAATAAAAGTCCTGTTATCAAGATGTGCTACACAAAGTGCTTTATTTCAAGCATTTCTGTTAATTTTGTATATTGCTGCATATAACCAATATAAATGTATGTTAACACGTTTCATGAAAGGTATGTCCACGTTCTGTAGAGTATGTACACTAGCTATGTGGTTGAGGCTATTTCTGCATGAATTGCTGGATTAGTTAAAGTAGATACTGATGTGTTTGGAAGTGTGGGAAGGTGCTAAGAAAATAAAATCAGCATATCCACAATGCTTGTCAGCAGAAGGAAGCATTAAATGCTTTAACTGTCCTAGTAGACGGCTATGCTGACTTTTGACTTGATCAGTTCAGTGGACAAACACCATCAAATGATACGGCTCCTAAAATAATCGAAAGCTTCACACAGCAACTTTATGAAACTTGGCTGCTCTGCCTCTTCGATCTTCATCTAAACTTTTTGACATCACATAAAATGCGCTGATATTATTTCAGTTTAGAAGTGTCAACATCATGCATGCTCCATGTTTGTGGATACTTCTGTCTGTGCTGGATTTGAAGTTCTGACTGCAGACACAGTTCATGTCTGCAGTCAAAACTATCAAAGTGGCTTTGGTTTACACAATTCTCAAGTCTGCATTTCTCACTGTTGCATCCTTACTGTTTTCTTGCACTCAACTTTCCAATTATACGAGTTTCACTTTTGAATTTACTACCTGACATGAATTAACTTTTCAGTGATAGTCTAACTGACTGAGACAAAGATGTAAGGGTAAAAATAAGTAACTAGAATACTACCTCCATCAAGTGTGGTGGCCCCTGTCATCATAATGGGCTCTCCCTTCCCAGCATTAGTGAGGCCCCTCAGGTAGAAGCGGTATTGGCTGTGGCGGTCCAGGCCCTTCAAGATAAACTGGGTGATTGTGGGGTTATCTATCTCATCCTTCTGCAAAGGGCCGTCATCGCTCTCTGTAACTGATCACAGCAGATTCCAAAACAATTCATTGCAGGTGACAAATGGCTGATTGATGCACGTAGTTAATATGCCGTGGCATTTTAAGGGTTTCATTGATTTATTTGGAACTGTGCAGTTGTCCATCTTTCATGTTGTGTACAGACGAACTCATGAATCAATGGGAAGAAGTGTAATTTATGCTTACTGCGCTGGTACTGAAGCAGGTATCCAGTAAGGATCCCATTAGGGTGGGCTGGGGGCGTCCAGTGCAGGGTCATTTCTGTCTCTGATGGGCTGTCAAGGATCAGGGATGTGGGAGGACCGGGAACTAGCAGCAACAAAACAACACCTGATTACAAAGGGCTCAGCTTAAAAGGACTCATTTTTATTGTTTGATGAAAGCCCTCCATTCAGCCTCGTCGCCCGCCCCTCCTCTACCCGCTGTTGTTTGTTCTCACCTCCCTCTTTTGTGTCGAAGGGCAGAGGCTCAGAGTGCGGTCCCTCCGCCTTATTGTTGAAGACGGCAACAAACAGGAGATATCTGGAGTACGGTCTAAGATTACTGATGACCTTCATTTTCTCATTGGGACCAGTCTCCTCCACCACAGTGCTCTCAGCATCTGTGGATCTCCGGCTTTGGCGGTGGCTCCTGGAGCCCATCCTTCTCAAGTAAATCTGGTGCCACAAAATCAATCACGTAAAATGGAATGGGTAATGGATTATTTTCAGAGGTCAATTTGAACAAAACTTTTATGAACTAAGGAGTAGCAGCACCTTGTATCCCAGCAGGTGTCCTCTGACCGACTCTATTTCTATAGCTGCCCAGGTCACGACAACTGTAGTGCTGTTGAGTAGTTCGACTCCCACGCCCATCGGAGCTTCCAGGGGAACTGGGAGAAAATGCCAGGGGACAGATGTCAGGACAAAGAGTCAATGTACACAATTAAACAAAAGCACATACAGTGCCTTGCAGAAGTATTCATCCAGCTTGAACCTTTTCATGTTTTGTGCATTTTATTGGGATTTGACCAGGAAAAACAAGTGGAAAGGTGGAAGAAAATGGCACATCAAACAATCAAGCGATTTTCATTATTTTCCTTGAATCTGAACATCTTAAAAGTTCGGAGCGCCTGGGTATTTAGTTGTTCCGAGTCAATATTTTAGAGTCCACATTGTTCTGCACTTATAGCTGCAAGTCCTTTGGGCTTTCTCTCAGGCTCACAAATAGAGTCTGAACTTTTTGACCATTTCATGCAGTCATCTCCATCTACCTTTCTACTCACTCTGATTAGCTTCCTCACTGCAAAAGAAAATTTTTATCATGAAATAATATTGATGATCTTTGATCATCGACACTGGCAACGTCTGACCATCTTGATCTGAATACCTTGTTCCATGTGTTCTGTCTCTTGGCTTGTAGCAAACTGGAAAAAAGGACTTCTTATGGCTTTCTTCTTCCTGCTCTAAAAACATCCAGATTTCTAAAGTGTATAACTCCTGTCCCGTGGAAATTTTTTAAACTTGAGTTGTGGATCTTTGCAGCTCCTTCATAGTTATAAACAAACATATTGGGAGCTTTGTCGATGAATTCTTTCCAAGTAAAAGCTTTTGATAACCTTGTACTTGTGCCACACTCTTTTCATCTTTAGATAATACAACTGAAACATCTAAGCTTGGGAAATAGTTTTCTTACTTAACTCTGTTTTAGATGCCTTCTCCACATCTTGTTGTTGTTATTCTTGGAACTCATGCTCTCTAATGAACTTCTTAGGACTTCACAGTTGGATTAAACTCAAGTGGACTTAGTTTTTTCTTTAGGGTCATTGCTGAGTGCAAACATGCACCATGTTTTTTATTCTTCAGTATTAAAATACTTTTCCTTTCAGTTCACAACCATGCACCACTTTGTGGTAGTCTGTTAAATAAAGTTCCAACAAAGCACATTCAGCTTTGTGAATGTAGTGCTAACAAAATATGAAAAGGTTTTTTCAGGGCTCTGTCAGTGAAATGTATCTTTTGATCCATTTACCATCCTCCCCTGAGTAGCCAATAACGGGGTCTGGCTCCGGTCCATCACCAATTGCATTAATGGCCTGGACTTTTATTTCAAAAGCAGAGAAATTGCCAACATTATCAACGATGATCGGAGGTTCGGTTGTATTCCTCTCGTGCCACTTAGGTCCACTGCCCACTGATCGTCTCCACAGCACCTTGTACTTGAATTCAGCTCCATTGAAATTACGTTTGTCCATTTTCTGCAAGAAAATAGAGGGCATCAAACAAGACCTTTTTTTGAGGATTTGTTTTTTTAAATACCAGCACACTCAGGTATTAGTTGTACCTCCCAGGTGATGAGGAGAGTATTTGGGTTTCTGGACTCACTCCTGACATTCTCTGGGTTGTTGTCTGGAACTGTGTTGTGGGTAAATACGAAAAATAAATCAAGTTTATTTGTATGACACATTTCGGCAACAAGGCTGTTCAAAGTACTTCACATCATGAGAAAAATAAAAACATCTGATCTTAACATTTTTCAACAGAAAAATATGTTACCTTCAGCTAGTGTGTTGTGGATTTCAGAGGGTTTGCTAGGGTCACTCTTTCCCACCTCATTGATGGCGATGACCCGAAAACGGTAGGACATATAAGGCCAGAGGGAGAGGACAGCGTGCTCCTGGTTGCCGCCGACTCTCTTCAGCTCTTCCCAACCCCTCTCCTTCAAATCTTGGTCTTCAAACTCTATGACATACTCTGTGGAGACACAGACGGTCAGGGAAAACTTCTCCTGACAGGAGACTCTGAGTGCATCAGTATTTGATTTCTATAATCTCGTGAAATAAGTCTTAAAAACAAGCTGGAGTATACTGATAGTTCCAGGTTATTGCAACAATAAAGATTAGAGAAAGAAAACTGACTACATGGATTGAGTCTCAAAAGGAATGAAAATCTAAGTGAAAAACTACTAGGTACTAAACCTAGAACAGCGCTCTTGTGGTCATCTCCAGGAGTCCAGCTGAGAGAGATTGCACGATGCCTGGGATCAGAGATCTGGAGGAGGCTTGGAGAGTCTGGACGATCTGAGGGAAACACCAGTAATAGTGTAATCAATGCAACTGTAAATGCACTAAATCTAGTTTTTAAAATTGCTGTCTAGCCCATGACACTCTTGTAAATGAGATTTTTTACAACTCAACTTTCTGTCCTTGTAAAATAAAAAGTTAAATGAAAAAGTAAGATGAAATGTAGCTACATAACATACTGTCTTTAGGTCTTTGCCAGTGAAATCTTCAGCTGAAGACATTGCTGGTTTGCAGTCTTACCACATAAAGTGAGCGTGGCGCTGGCTTCGACCTTGTCCAGAGAAGAGATGATCTCACAGGTGTAAACGCCCTCATCATCTTGTTCCACATTAGCGATTATGAATTCTGCCCCATCAAATGTGTATCTGGGAAAATGTATCAATCATTATTGTTGTGCTTATTTGCCTCTCACGTAAAAACATTTTTTCATATTCTTAAAACCGTCACTGTGTCTTGACAATATGGCAGATAATTGTGAAAGTGCTCCCAGTGCTAACTAGAAATAACTCATCAGAGCCAGGAGTCAGGGCTTAGTGCTGTCAATCCCCTTTCCATGTGGTTCTGCTCATCCTCGCTGACCTCACCCCCTTTTTTTCTGCTACTCTACAGCTAGCTTAGCTTGTCATGAAGGTTCAGACTAGTTAGTATGACCACCAATAATGGCAGATAAGCAATTTTCTGTAACGACAAGTTGTTTCTCTACCATTAGTACATTTAGCAGCAAACATGAAGTTGATTGACAGCGCTAAGACACTCCTCCTGGCTCTGGTTGGTTGTTTTTGGTCGGGATCGTTGGATTTTTTTCAGAGGGCAACACTAGTTCAGTGAGGAGATTGATCTTTTCATAGATTATCTGTTTCATAACATATTGTGACAACATGGTGACAGTTTTAACAAATATATAAAAAAGCTTGTTTTTTTTGTAAAAGTTACAAGTTTTTCAGGCTGTTACCCTTCAACCACAAACCACAGAATCTTTTCATGATTTTTTACATGACAGACTAACAAAAACTAGAGTTAACAGAAAAAAGTGGGGGTTTTTTTTTTATTTCCCTTTCTTTGTAAAAAAAAAAAATGTGCTGTGTTCATTTGTTTGTAGCAACCCTGAGTAAATGCTTTGTAGAATGCTTTTGGTTGCAATTACAGCTGCAAGCTTTGCACATCTAGAATGAAATCTTTGCACACCATTCATTTTAAAATAGCTCCAGCTCAGTCATATTGGACAGCGAGCATCTATGAGTATACACTTTTTACACATCTTGCTACATATTCTCAATTGGTCATGGTCTAGTACAGGGGTCAGCAACCTTTATAACCCCACGAGCCAAAATATCCTTAACTCCAGCTAAACAAAACTTGTTTAGAGCCACAAAACCAGCATGACTAAAAAAAATGGAAACAAACAAACAAACAAAAAAGCTTCTTTTTGTTTTTAGTGGATACCCAGTAATGGCTAAAAGAAGGCAACAGCAAATTGCTACAAATACATGAATTCTTGAGATTCTCTCTAAAAATGCTTATAATTACCTATTTTACTAGGTAATTATTTTATTAGGCAATAATAAGGGAAACAATGGATTAGTGGCAGAATAATTTAGTCATGTTACACAGATAATTCCAACAATTACTGTACTGCAAATAGCTTTCCTGTAACTACAGAAAAATAATTCCAATGTTTTTTAAGGTTTTCTAGTGGTCTTTACTTAACAGCTTGAGAGGAAGAAGACATGGTGCAAATGACCAGGGCCAGGACCTGAACCGGGGACAAGTGCATTGAAGACTGTTGTCTCTGTGAGCCTGCTCTACCACTGACATATGTGGCGCCTCCTTGTTTAAATTTTGGATACTTCTGCAAAGGATCTCTTACACTAAAGCACAGTGCAACCCTTGCAGAAGCAATAAAGGCTTGAAAATCAGTCAAATCCTAAATGATCTTGGGCTCTAATGGGTAGATTTAAAGTCTCACTTTTCATCACTGGGGGATTCCATCAGTTTCTGGTTGTTCTTTCTCCACTGGATTTGAGGAATCCTCAGTCTGGTATCGTAAAGGCCCACGCATGTAAAGATTGCTGTGTTTCCAGGCTGCACCTTCTGGTTCCTAGGTGGTGTCAGGATCACTGTCCTGTCTGGAAGGGAATGTGAAGAAATAATGAAAGTAAGCTGAGTCAAGCCGCAGGAGGTTAAAGTTGCATGACTTGCACTGTGTGTGACTGTGTGTTTGTGTGTGTCTGACTTACTGAACACCTCCAGCTCGGCGATGATTGACAAGGTGGAGTTTAGAACTGAGCAGGCGTAGGGACCTTCGTCGTCATGGCTGACATCAATGATCTGAAGCCCTCCATTGGGAAGTGGCTGAAGTCTGGGATCATCCAGAAGGTACGATGCCCCTCGCTCCCTGAACACATCAGAAAACTGGCAAGCTGAGAACAAAATTAGGCCTTTCAGCTACTCTAATGAATTCACCAGTTTAAACAGCACTTTGCCTGTTTTACATAAAAAAACAAAGCCAGGTTGGATATGTGCCGAGCTAACAGATTTCACAACCACAGTCCAGATGTAACAACATTTGGCAGTTAATTTATGCATATGAAGAACTGCTTATGTGATAACATCAACTTTGCAAAATGAGATATATATAAAAATGTCACTGGAAAATTTTTAATAAAGTAGTGAGGAATTTGCCTCACCATATGACTTCAGGTTTAGGAGAGCCAAAGGTCTCACACTCCAGCGAAGCACTCTGGCCTTCAGTAACAGCGTACACTTTCCTGTCATCTGTAATGATCTGCGGAGGCAGTACTGAAAGAACACACAGTTATGACTATAGAGGGCCAAACCTGCCAAAATGCATCTGTAAACAAGTGCATAAATCAATACACGTTTCAGTAAAGTAATCCTACAAAAATACAGAGTTAACTTATTATAGTATTCCATGTTTTATAAATTAAAATATATATTTCATTTCAAACTGTAAGAATTTATTTGTACATTTTAATTGATATTTACAATTAAATTGTTCACCTTACTGCTCATTTAAAAAGTTCTTTAATATTTACTTCTTAATTTATTTTTATACAGATTTTAGGTATGTATTATATGTTTTCTTAGTTATTGTTATTTGCCCCATTTCAACCCATCATCCCCCATTTCTTTATGTTGAATGTTATGCTTAATATCGTCATTTTAATTTCTTTAAATTTATGATCACTTATGATTTATTTCCGTCTCTATTTTTTTTTCCAAATACTTTTTATTTGTGAAGATGTTGAAATAAAATGCATGGTAGGTGGGTTTGGATTGTTTTTTTCCTGTCCCCCAATGTAACGTTCATATTAAAACTGCTGTCATTTGAAATTATGTTTGCACTGGGTAAATCTATCTATCTAATATTAGAATTTTAACAATGTGTAACCTTAACAATAGAAAAATAAAACAACAATAACAATAAAAAGCAAAAACCAATTAAAACATTTTTCACAGCACTATTAATGTGTATTTTTATTATCAATTTATTATAGGTTTGTTCCTCCAGAAATGCACACACTTTATACAGATAAACTACCAACAAGTAAAAAATGAACACCCACTGATGATGTATACATAGCTGTTGGTGAGGATGGTGCCGTGTTTGTTGGAGGCCCGACACTGGTAGACAGCGGTGTCTTCAAAGTCGACAGTGTTTAGGATCAATGATGCATTTTTCGCAATCATAGTATGTCTGGAATCAGTTCCTGTTAAGCAGATACACATCTCAGTAAATCGAAAATGCAGGAAGTTGTTTGCTGAAAATGGTTCAGTGGGATGTCTCCTCTGACCTGAGATCTCCTCTCCATTCCTGGTCCAGGTGATGGTCGGAGAGGGCGTACCCTCTGCTGCACAGTCTAGCCTTACCATTTCACCCGGAGCATACATCAGACTCTCTGGGATCACTTTCCAATATGGAGCAGCTGCAAAGGACATATATGGTGCATGCTAGGTTAAACTAAAGCATTGTAGTTTAGAGAGTTTGTCCTAACAAAAAAATTTGGGAAAACAAATAAAGAAATACATAAAGGTTACATAGACTAACGTATAGAGTGTATATTTCTGTTACTTTTAATAGTTATAGATCACAATAAATTAAAACTCCAAAACTAAGTGTCTCAAAATATTTGAATTTTGCACTGATATTTAGTTATACCACTGTGTAGTGTGTGTTTTACTTTTCTGTAAGGTTTTAATTTATTTAGATACACCTGCCAAATACCAATACCAATGCCAGAGAATGTGGTGGACTAAAATGTGGCTCTGCAGTCTATTGACTGTGTATCCGTGGAGAAGAAGAGAGTGAAACACACCTTCTACTTTCAGATGGTAGGTGTGTTTGGCATTCCCTTGCGTGTTCTTGGCTATGCACTGGTACTCGCCACTGTCACTTTCAGAGATATCACTGAGGCGCAGGCGTCGGTCAAACATTTCTTTGAATGTCCGGGATTCATCCAGCTCACCTTCCTTCTTCAGCCACGTAATTTCAGGAGTTGGACTGAAGAAGAGGAGAGTCAAGTCACGCATTGTTACAGACTGAATGTAAAGACAGACATGGAATGAGGGAGATATAAAACAGAGAAAGGAAAAGCAGAAGAAAAGTGTAAGCACCCAGCAGAAAAGGAGACATACACGGTATGAAAGAGAAGGAAGGACGAAACACATGAGCCAAGAGCAATTGGAGTGAAGATGGAAAAATGGGATCATTGGCAGTAAAGATTGATTTTAAAGAGCAGCTTTATTTTTGTCTTTAATGGAAGCAAAGGTGCATATGTTGCCAGGTATATATGAAGATACTTACAGGCCTTGAACAATGCACTCAAGTTCTATCGTTTGGCCCCTGAGGGCCTGGTACGTGCTTTCGCCTTCAGCAGGCCTCATCATGTGGGGTCTACGGTTCCGCAGTACCGAATTGGCTGGACAAAGAGAAGCGGAAATGCATTTAGACAAAGAGAAAGACTCATGCATATGGATGGGCAATTTTCAGATAGCTGTTCTGCTGACACTGCAGCCTCTTCAGTTATACTGACACGCCCTTACAGTGAGAAATAGGGTCCGGAGAGTGAGCCGGACAAGTCCACCACAATAGCAACAGATGCAGATTTACAAACAGGGGTCTCATGTTAACACATGTTCATTTTTCTGACCTCTGGTTGAGCCACAGATGCTTGTGGCAGCCCCTCAGTGTGAGCTGCATCTCATTACAATAAAGGTATCGACTCCCTGCTGATTGTGGGACATCCAGCAGATTTAGCTGCTGGACGTTGCAAAATGTTGCAACATTTTGCAAAAATATTGCTACATTTTGGCATTAAAAAGTAACAAACTGCAAATGTCCATTTGAAACATGTCATAAAATCGACTGAAGGAGAGAAAAATGGTATATTTACTCAGAAAATATAAGCACTGTTTAAAAA
Source organism: Poeciliopsis retropinna (assembly GCA_010277075.1). NCBI lineage: Eukaryota > Metazoa > Chordata > Actinopteri > Cyprinodontiformes > Poeciliidae > Poeciliopsis > Poeciliopsis retropinna. Next base: position 12,237,480 of record VMRM01000009.1, on the reverse strand, counting down.
GAAAAAAAAACAGTTGGAGCCACTTCACACTAGGATGTAGCATATATTGATGAAGATATAATCTTTTTTTCTTTTTTTTTCTCTGAAGAGTTTTTGCAGCGCTAGTGGCTTGCATTTTCCGAGGGTAGGCAGACAGGAGGAGGGTGCAGGGAGGGAGGGGATGTGCGGCAAGGGTTGCCAGGACTGGGAGTTGAACCTGCGATGTCCACATCGGGGACCAAGGCCTCCAAGCGTGGGGCGTGCTAACCCCCTCCGCCACCACAACACGCCCTGAAGATCTCATCTTAAGATTTGCCGTGTTTAAACCTCAAACATTTAATGTTGCTTTGTCCTGAAGTGAGAATGAACACCTCAGTAAGATCAGAGTTTAGATATGAGCTTGTAGAAACTTATGAGTCTGATAGGGGATTTAAAGAGATCTCAAAATAATTTGAATTAAGCCTCTCCACTGTGTGGAAACTGGTCTACAAGTGGAAGACATTTAAAAAAAAACAGCCAGCATGACCAGGTATGGCTGTCCAAGCAAGTTTAAATGGAAAGCAAATGACTAAATGGTAAAAGAAGCCTGAAAAAAATAAATAAATAAAAAACTTAGACAAATACATTTCATACATTTAGATCTTAAGTATGACATTTAAACCTCTGGTCTTGTTGGTTTGATCCCCTTATTAAATTAGCCACAAGTTTCAAGACATGCTTCTGCCTCACAGCTTCATCTTAGCTTGCATCCACCGCTGCTGGAGTCAACCTCGATACTCACAGGGGTTAACCTTCAGAGCGATGGGCTCCTGGGCCAGAATGGTGCGTGTCACCATATACTGGACGTTGCAGGTGTAGTCGTCCCTGCTGTCATCCATTGTCAAATGAGCAAAGTAAAGGTTGCCGTCCTTTCCAACCACAACCCGCTTACTCAGCTGGATATGGTGCATCTCTGAAGAAAAGGGCAAAAAAAAATAAAATGATTGAAAGCGGTTACAGACACAGTACATCTCAGACAGTGTGAGATAATCTAATAACTTGGGACGCTTAAAAGGCTTGTTTTTGTAAAAGGGAGTGTAAAAAAATTGCGTGCTAAATGATAAAGTAGTGTTGAGAACTTATCCTTCCAACTTTGCAATACACTCTGACATCTTTTAGAAATTCTTTTTGAAATGCATTAAGCATTTTTCACAGATCTGATTCAAGTGGACTGCAAAAGATGAGCATGTAACAGTCCCTTTTAGTCAGGCATGTGTAATAAAATTGGTGATAACGAACTCACTCTGATCCATCCAGTGAATGATGGGCTCCATGGAGCTCTGAGGGGGGTTACACTTCAGCACAATGCTGCTCCCCTCATCAGACTTCGCAGTAACCGCCTTCTCCTTCTGCTTCTGCTGGGTAGGGGGGACTGCACCAAGGTAAACAAGGAATAAATACACAGAGGTGAGTTTGCGTGGAAACAGGTGGTAAGCAAACAGCAACCCAAAGAGAAGATTTCCAGAGGCAATCCTCATCACATGTCATCTTAGACAAATACTGATGAGGGAGTCTTATTTCTGAATTTCCATAACAGAATCCTCAGAGAAGACCGCAGGTCGTATTTTCTTTCCTTTTTTTTTTTTTTTTTTGCCTTGAAGACACATAACAGTGAGATATGTGAGTCATGCGTGTGTGATCTCCATCTCTCTCTCCTTTCTGCTCAGTGTGCGTAACCCCACAGGAGCCACTGAAGAGTGCATCACATGACATCAACTCAAGAGTGTTTCTCAGGAAACCGTTGTCAGGGAAACTGTGAAGGAAGGAGGTCGCCCAGGAGAGAGCCAGTCAGGCAGGTGGATGGATGTTCAGAGGTCCTCGTTGGCTGCATCTGTGTGTTGATAATTGCGTCCCTGAATATAATTATAATGTAGCTCGGGAGTGGGCTATTTTTGTTTCATGGAAGACAAATCGGTAAAGTTAAAGCAACCAAAGGGCCACACACCGAAAACACAGCTATTTCAAAATGAATTATCTGACACTTCCATACATCCATAGCCACAGGAGGAAAGAGACCAGAAGGAAAAATCAGACACCACTGTGTCGTTTGGCTATCCAACCTACCAACACTCAAGACACCAAGACACTCATCCACTTACACAGAGGAAGCTGTCCACCTTTTTCTGACTGTGAACCACTCCCTCAGATTTAGAGGAGTTGACTGTCATCTCAGCCAGTTCACTGAAAACAAAAGGTTATGAACTAGACAACAGCAGCAAAACCTCATCACTTCCTAAAAAGAAAGAGGAGATAGTAAGGTTCCCAAACCAGACATACTCCTCTTATGACAGAAAAATTGCAACCAGGATCAGAAACACTAGGCAAAGGACTGGAATGCCCTCACACTCCCATCAGCAATTTCCCACCAAATAAAATTGACACTATTGTCTCCCAGATCCATAAAACAAATGTGGCAGAGAAAACCAAACCTCACTGACCTCCTCAGCAACTTGAAATCAAACCTGGGCCACACCTCCATGACCTGACTGATTGTTGAGTTAAACTATCAGAGGTGTATCATATGTTTGCCTAGTACTCTTTTACTATAGAGTAGTGGGAGTAGATTGCTGATCTCGAGAACATTTTTGTCTATGCTCAGTTTTAAGAACGGGATAAGGATCTCTCTTTCTTTGTGAACACTTGTTAAGGTTGGCCTAGTTCAATAAATGGTTTTGCCTCATTTTACTATTGTGTTTCATATTTTATATTTCCTATGAATTGAGCAATTTTAAAAGAAACTTCTTACCATCAGTTTTGAGGATGGCTTCTTTCGACACAGCCGTCCCAAGCTCGTTGGTGGCATAGCAGACATATTTGCCTTGGTACGGCTTCAGGGTGTCCATAGTTTTACTGAATGTGGAGAAGGTGAACGAACCAAAGCTTTTCATAACATTAAGCTCTGTGTCAGCACTTGGGTCAAATGGCTTTCCATCCTTAGTCCAACTGAAACTGAAGCAGAAGGAAAAAGAGACAGTGAAATGATGATCATTTAAACGTCATCGTCACACAGTCATTTTCAAGTCTCAGAAAGCAGTCATTTATGCACAGAAGACGTCAGTGGAATTGAGGCCACAAATTCCCGGCCTCAATTCCCGGGTACATTTCACAGAAATGTACCCGGGATGCCCCAGTGGAGCTCAGAGGCCTGCGTTGTGTGTAATTGCGATATTCATCTCTTTTTCCTCGGCAATGGGAGCAGTTTTCCACTTCAGAGCAGCTAAGACACTCCGAGAGAGGAGATCGCCTGAGGGCTTAATGACATTTATCCTCTGCTGAAACAAGAACTCTGATTGGGAGAAGCTGTGCTTTCGTGTAATGCTAATATGTAGATGTCAGCCGAACAAGGAGAGGGAAGGTCACTGTTCTCGGCTTCCTAAAAAGATCAGCGGAGCTGCTCTGCAGATATTATGCCATCAGACTTACAGTGTCTACCGAAAGAACTAATACCCCTTAAACATTTTCTTTATGTTTTGTCACATTAAAATCCCATGATTCAATGTGTTTGTATTGGCCCACAAGAAGCGACACATAATTTGCTTTGGAAACAAAAAAGGTGGTTTTCAGACTTTAAGAAATTTACATTTAGCCACATTTTTCAAATATTTCCCGAAATTTAGAAAACCTTATATTTTTTCTTGCTGCTTTTCAATTACAAACTTGTTTGTAATAGTCTGCCACAATAAAATTGAGGCTGTTGATTTTATTATGAAATAAAACATTGAAAAGTTCAAGATGCATGAATTCTTCTGCAAAGCACCACAGACCCATTGTGTTTATGTGTTTGCATGGATCTGGTTGTGCTGACAAACCTGGGCATTGGGACGCCAGAGGCTTCACACTTCATGACGAGGTCCTCAGGGCTAAAAACTGTGACAGACTCCGGGTGTGTGGTGATCTGAGGAGGCCTTTTGTCTGCATGGACCAAGACAAGAATTAGTTCAAACGGGCTGTCTCGTTCACTACACGAACAGAAAAAAAAGGGACTGGAGAACGATGCGTGCTGCCACAACTCGAGTTTTGATGTGCACATACACTCTTCGAAACACACAGGCGTCTGTTTCGAAGAGTTTTCACACTCATGACAAACTGACCAGATACTAGCCACTCTCAGTTTAACAGACGCCAATTAGTATGTTGAGTCAATATCATTTGACAAAGCTCTGAAACACAAAGAGATGAAATATGGGCCAAGAAAAAAAGAACGGGAGCAAGAGAATAAGGTGAGAAAATGTGTTTTCAATGAGAGGAAATTGATGCGTAATGTAGGGAGGAGAGTTAATGGAAAAGAGGATTTATGGCACAGAGTTTTCCCTGTGAGACAAAGAAAGTGAAGAGCCTGTGGGGAGAGGGAACAAGGATAATGAAAAAAAATGTGTTCATTAGAGACTCTGATTAAGGCAGAGGTAGAATCTGTGTTTGCTAAATAAAAGCAGATCACTGAGCTAATGGCGTTTTTCTATGTTATCTAAGTTTGTCCTCTTTATTCTGATTCAGCAATCTGCACCTGTGAAAATGCACACAGGATATGCATAAATTAATTCTAAATTAATTAATTAAGACGCATAAAACAGGTTACAAGGTGTTCCAAAAGATATTTTACAATTTGAAGGGCAGCACATTAATCCAGAAAGTCTAAACTTTTACTTAGCTTTAATAAGATTTCTTCTGATTTGACTATACATATATAATGATTGGACAAACATAGGCCTGATTATTCAAACTGTAATTACCACAGGTTGTTACCCACGACCTCCAAAATATGGGAAGTATGTTATCTTACTAAGCTGTTAAACACAAAAAAGTTGGTCTAATGTCTGACAGTATATATTAAAGCGTTGAAAGATTTTAATTGTAAATTTAAATGTCGATTTTAAATGTTAATCTTGCAGTAAATTAATTTGGAATTTACAGCAAAATTTGTATTTGCAGCTACTTTAATTTTGCAGCAAATTAGATTTGCAGTAAAAATGTGAAACAAATGTTTTTCAGTGTCAGTGGCTGTGAAAATAGTGTCAAACTCCGTCTCAGGTAGTGTCAACAAAAACTGACTATTCTGCATTATAATACAGAGTGAAATTTCAGGATGAAAGCATGACAAAGCCTTTTGACAATCTTGTTCACAAACTTTTTATTTAGATGACATCAACACTTTTTTTTTTTTTTACACAAATACTTGCTTCTTGAGGAATTAGAAAACTATTGATTTTGAGCAAGCCACTCACTGTTGTAATTTGCTCTAATTAGTTTAAGAAATGTACTAAGTGTTGTGCAAATGTTAATATTGATGTGAGAAATGCACCCAGAGTGACTAAGAAAAACTATGACGCCACTATGAAAGCTTTGAATATATAGTTTGCGAAATATATATAAACCAACGAAATAAAAGTGAGCGCTTGACAGTTGGAGTAATTTTTGGCTTGACTTAAAGGAAAAGACACAGGCTACAAAGAAGGGTGATTCCAGTGAGCAGCAGGCAAACGGATGTAGCAGGGAACGGAGAGCAGAGGAGGGGAAAAAAAGAAAAGACACTGAAGTCAGAGAGCTGGGAGAGAGCTGATAGAAAGTCCAAAAGGAAAACAAATGGCAGAGAAGATAAACAAATAAAACAGTGTAAATTCAGAAAGAGACAGATGGGAAGAGTGTGAGAATTTAATGAAAGAATTCCCACTCATCGAGAAAATAATCCCATTTTCTTAGCTGATCAAATTGAAGTGAAGTCTGTAGGCACTGCTCCACTATTGGCAGAAGAGAAAGAGGAGGAGTGAAATCACTGCTTTGTGCTTTAATTCCTCTATTTCTTCAAGCCTTTGATCTGACAGCTCTGCTGCCAGCTTCTCAAACTTTCTCCTGCTTGCTCCTAGAGGGGAACTACCTATCGAGAGCCAATGAGACGAAAACACAACCCCACAAACTCAAACAGGCTCCTGTTTTTTCCGAAGCTAGCCTCACGCGGATCAGCACACGAGCACAACACAGCTAATGCGCGCTCTGATGCCAAATTCATTTAAGTGCACCGTTGTCAGCAGGATGGAAAATAGCCTCTCTGGCATAATGAAAGTGTTTACAATGAACTTTAGCGGTACATTCATTAATATAGGACAAACAGCAAGAGAGTTAAAAGCACTTACTGTCCCCTGTGCAGTTTGTTCATCCACAGAGTTGGGCAGAGTGAAAGAAATGAGAGGAAATATTTTAGTTTAAGACAGACAGATAGACAAATAGATAGACAGATAGATAGATAGATAGATAGATAGATAGATAGATAGATAGATAGTAGATAGATAGATAGATAGATAGATAGATAGATCGATAGATTGCTGCCTCAGTAACTCTAATCAACATGTTTGAGGTTTCCTAATTGAAAGGCAGGAAAACCTTGACCTTTCCCATTCCTATGTTTGACCCACCTCCATCCCCCTTTTTTCCTCCTCCTCATCATCCCTTCATCGTCTTTGGCCTCCTCACCTCTGCGTCACCTTGTTCCTTTGGGAATTAGATGACAAAAAATCTCTACGTTTCATCATCTTTTTTTGAAGGGCGCATGTGGGCTCGGCTCGGACTCGCTTTGTTTGTGTTCTCACCATTTCAAAGTATGTGTAGGTGGTGAAGGATTGGGACTCATACTGATAAAGAGTGTTAAAAAAAAACAAGAGCAGCAGAGGAAACAATATTTGGTGGGTTGGCCAGCAGCAGGAGAAGCTATGGCGGCAGAGGAGATGAAGATCAATTTCCCTCCGGGCCGGGAGCTCAGCTGTAATTTTAATGCCCACATATTGCATCCAGGCGGTGGAAGAAATAGGATGAGAGGGAGGGGGGGTGAAAAATGCTCTCTGGATTTTAGTTGTGTAACTAAGTTGTTGATTTAATTCCCTTCAAACAGGTTTCACCAAGGAAACCAGATCAATACAGTGACTAATCAATGCAGTATGAAGGGATCAATTATAGAGTAATTACACACGCCACTGGTCCAGATGAGCATTATGCAGAGATACCCCTGAAAGGAGTATTCAGAGCTTTTTTTTCCTCTAAACACTGAAGTTACTGAGGAGGAAACATGTTCACATAGTTCATCTACTCTAATTAGTCATGATTAAAGATCATTATTGGTGTGTGTTGATGAATCAACAATGCAATTAACACAACAAGCTAATCTCATTCCAGCATTCGACTATTGTTCTGGATGTTATTATATTAATCAGTACTCACAGTTGGAGGGCATTTCGATGGCTGCCCGGCTGGGCAGGACTGCGGGGGAAAGGAGGGCTAGGACAAGGGGGAGGAGGTGGGAGGAGCTCTGCCCCCTACTGCAAACCTGCTGTCGCTGCATGTGAGGCATCGCTCACAGTGCCATCAATGTCCCACCTGCTCACAGTGCAATGCTCACAGAGGCAACCACGCGCACACCTTAGGTGAGCAGGTGTCAGGATGTGCTTCACGTGCTAGAGGTCTTGGCTTTGCTTCATATGCCTCCGCTCCTGCTGGCCTTCTGTCTCTCCTGTTTGGGCTTTAAATCAGTGCCACGCCCTCCTGCAGGAAACTGTCTACAGGCTGAAACAGATAAGAGGGGTGGAAGTGGGGGAGGGAGAAGAAGAAGAAGAAGAAAAGAGAGAGGGCAGGGCAGGGCAGAGAGGGGGCCATGTGTTAGAATGAGAGAAAATGACCCTGCAGCATGTGGTCAGACTGAGACGCAGAGTTATTAAGGGATAGTTTTAATTCAACCTTGTCTTTAAAGCAAGGTTCTGGTAAAATTTTAATGTTTCAACTGCATTAAAATTTATGTAAACACAGGCTTAGCAATTAGTATATTAGTAGTAATTATCTGAGCAATATGACCCTTCAAATGTTTGTTATTTTGTATTCTGATCCTAGCCTGAGTCCGTTGACTTTTAGTTTCACCAGGACACCTGATGAAACTAAAACACAGAGTAAAATACAGAAGATCGCTTTAAATTGTCAATTAGCAAATTAGGTACAAATGAAGACAGCGAGAGAGTTGACAAAAATGTTTTCACTGCCTTAAGCCTTTTACCAAAATATCCCTTCAAAATTCCTGAACTTCCCAATAAAACCATCACCCATTTGAGTGTCCCAAACCTATCCATGTTCTAGGACACACACACAAAAAAAAAGCCTTTGTACCTTTTCTGAATTACAGGACCAGTGAACCATATGAAGAGGTCATTTAGGGGGACAGATGGAGAGAATACCACCACAAGAGGCTCCCAGCATGCAGTGTAATGCAGGAAGCGCCAAAATCTGATATTTCGCAGGGCGGACGCATAAACAGTTGACGAAAGGTTGCGCGATAAGAGCCGCATCGCATCGTCAGAAAAGGAAAGTGATACGTCTGAGTGGGTGTGCTGTGAGAAAGATGTGATAAAGATGCTATCACTCAGAGGGAGTGAGGCGAGCCTCTCCTCCTGGGACTCTATCCATACTCCATCTGTACGGTTGGAACCAGGGCCCGCCGCCACAAGCCGGCCATCCTTTCCCGCGGCACCACGCGGAGCAAGCCTGCTGATTGTTTACACTGCTCAGTATCACACACAACGAGCTGTTATGGCACACCATGATTAAGACGCGCACATGTGAGACAAAAGAAAGTGGCAATAATAGACACATGGAGGGTAGAGAGGGACTGTTTGACAGCTCCACAGGCTAAGTGGACGGGATTTTTGGCTCAAATTACCACTGTTTTTTGGCACTGCCACAGCATTTGAGAGAGGGGTGACCTTGAGAGAGAGAAAGAGAGAGAGAGAAGGTGTGAGAGAGAAGAGGTGAAGATGATGAGAGAGCACAGAGGGTGGGAAGAAGGTGGGAGAGTGGTGATTATCTTTCATTTTCTTTCATCGAGTGGGTAATGGCTGCCACAGTAATTACTGTTGATATTATATTTGTCACTCAGGGGAGAAAGTAAAAGAGAAAGAGAATGAGAAATGTGGGATTCTTCTATAACAGGGGAGATAAATCAGATTAAATTAAAGAACAAACAGGATCTAAACCCCTAATAAGGCAGTTTAAACTAACAGCTTTAGGATTAAATGAGGCATTACACTCACTCGCCTGCCTTTCAGAATAATTGTACGCAGAGACGAGACGGAGGGGTAAGTGGGAGGAGGACTTTAGGACTGACAAAAAGTGGATAGAGAGATTGTTGAGGAGAACAGGAGAAGAGAGAGAGGTAAGGCTACGTAAGGAGAACAGGAGGAGAGAAAGGCAACAAACGTGACACTTATCTCATCCTTCCAGTGCACATACACACACGATGCGAAATCCTACAATTAGAGGGCGTCATTCACTTTTTCCCTTGTCCTCTTCTTCTCTCCCAGTCTCTCCATCAGACTAAAGCCTCTTTAGCTGTTGTTCTTTGGAGACAAGCAGCCAATTAGTCTTAAGTCAGCATCTCCGAAATGCCTTTAGAGGCAGACAAACGCAGCAGAGCTGGTTTGGGTTTAACTCCAGGATTAATCTGATTTAAGGTGCGAACTTTCCTGTTAGCCTTCTCCAAAGAGACTATGAGGTAATGCTGAGTGGAGCAAAGTAAGATGCCTATTAATGATTAGCAGCATAACGACTGTCATCCTGTCAATCACGCGTCGCTGAGGAGACTGTTGCTCAAGCTGCACAGAGAAGTCAAGTCTGTAATTAGTGTCTGAGTTTATCAAAAAAAAACTCAGAAGACAATACTAAAATTAGTGCAAAATTACAACTTGTAAAAGCATTTTGAGTAAAACATAAATGACAAATTGAAACTTTGATGCAAACCAGAAGCTTTTGGGGGGTTTTTTTGTTTGTTTGTTTTTTGTTTTTTTTGGACAACAGACTAAACCCAAAGAGTTCTCTCAAAGGTTTTCAAGCCGATACAGGCAACTTTCATCTCTAGCAAATCTCCAACCAACAGTTTGGTGGAAACTCTCTCTTATATTTAAAAGACATGACACTACATGTTAGTGGAGGGTCGCCCCCAGGATGACAGTTTTGAAAATGACATTTAGAATCTCAGCTAAATTCAGATTGTGGAGAAAATGTGCGATTGTATGATTCTGTGATTTTATTTCTGTTTGTTTTTCTAAGCAAAGACTGACATGTGAGCCAAAGCTGCTTTGCCATTGGGTACGTTAGCAGTATTGATTGGTTCACAGCTAACGTTTTCAGGTTACAAACAGCAAAACATTGATGTTTTGCTCATTTTTCGAAGGTGCGATCGAGGAACTGACTGCAAATGATAACAGGAGGTTTGGACAAATTACAGGAAATTTGCTGTTTTCTTCCTCCAACCTCTGTCTGTCACGAAACATGATGGATTTGGAGATGTTGACAGTATGATATTAATTTTAGAAAAAGGGTTAAAAATACATATTATTTTTTTCCCCATTCTCAAGCAAATACACACAGAGACTGCTGTTTACAGTTATTGATGCTAACCCATATTGACGCTAAACATGCTAATAGTCAATATAAAACTCTCCACATAGAGCAGAAGTTTAAAATGTCATTTCCTTGATAATTTCATCTTTGTTCAAGGTTAGAAAAACACAGTTTTACAGTAACAGCTCTGTTACACACACCGTGTGACTTCGCCACTGTTCTACATATAGATAATACATTACCCATACCAGTGGTAGTAGATATATTAAGCGCCGTGAAGCAGAATCAGATGAGAAACTGATACAAGCAGGTTAGATCTTTACCAAAACTGGAACTGAAATGTGCAACAAATTTCTGATGTAAACACTTGTAGACAGACACAAACAAAGAAGCTTGCATTCAATGAACACAGTCTGAAAGGAAGGCGGGCAGGCAGGCGCACACACACCTCTGTCACACAGATAAAAGATCATGGTTCAGTGGGCTTCAGTCAGGGGGGCAGACATTGCCTCAGACAGTTTTCCTGCAGTGCTGAGAAGGAGCAGTAAAGGAGAACACTATAATGGCCTGGGAGGAAGAAATAAATGACTGGGACGTGAAAGAGCGTTGCTACGTAACAAGGACAACCCAAACACGCTGATTGCCCAGACTGATGCGACCCGAGACACACACGTGCGCACACACACGCGGGCAACTTCCAAGCTGCATGCGCAGCATGAAGCCAGAAGGTTGCTCCATTATCACAGGGGCGAGACACCGACAATGAAGCAGCTGCCCCGACTTCCCTCTCTCTGAGATACTGCTGCGCTGCCGTCAATGATCCAATCTCAGCACTGTTACCTGCTTCATTGGACTGGGTCAAAGGTCAGGCGTGGGATGGCTGTATGCAGCTGGGGCTCAGGTGACCTGACAGTGCTTTTAAGTGCTTTTTAAAACTATTAGCACCGCTGGAATGTCAAACGGTGCCATCAGAAAATTGTTCAGCCACTGGAAGAGTGTGAAGCGAGGGCAGACGTGTTGAGATGTGAGGGTGTGGCTGTTTTTTTGTGGGGGGGGGGGGTTTCCAGGGAACCCAGAGTGAAAGAAGATTAGTTGCCAATGGTTCATGTATCACACAAGCTAAATGGACCAAGTCAATTTCCCAGATGTTTCCATAATTTATGAAGTCAGGCTTTGAGGCATTTTTCTCATAAAATTCTAGTGTATCAGACGTTCTACATTACACTGTCGCTGTTGCTGTCATTATCAAAGATTAACTACTAATTTTTGTGTCCTTCACATTTTACAAAGATCCAACACAATCCAGACTGACAGGACAATGGTAATTTTGCTAATTTACAATTTTCAGTTGCCATTTATTGAAGAAATGACATCAACATATAGATATCAAAGAGTCTCGTAGGATTGTTTTTAAATAGGAATTTACTTCTTTGGAGAGAATCATCAAAAACAATTTCACAAATCTCAAAATTGTTCGCACGGTTTTGATTTGCAAAACTGCAGAGCACCCTTTCTCTGCCGCCCATTTGCTCCTGTCTTCCCATAACAAAATGTCTTCATTAATGTGAAATTGACATGTTGGGCGTTGCCAAGCACACTGGGTCCTTCGCAGGCTCTCTTGTCTGAGCAGAAACACAAGATCAAACCTCGAGAGTCTAATCAAGTCTTGAGTTTCGCACATTATCTGATCCTCGCCGTGCCAACCACCCACACGTACGCACTGTTTGATTCATATCAGCACACGTCCTCACGTGTGAAGCTTGGACGCCGATGAATGTAGCCGGTATATTTTGTCTCCCCGTTGCAGATTATGCAAATGTAGGTTTTGAAAGCCTTCCTCGGCGTACTTGTGATCAAATGAGACTGGATTACAGGACGAGCATGTGTGTGCATGTGTGTTCAAGCACGCGTGCTGGCCCTGTGCGTCCCGTCACGCCTTGCCTTTAAATATTAACTACCTCCAGCTGTGAAGATGTGTAAAGAGAAGAGGATGCAGGACAGAAGGAGAGGGGGAGAAAAATAAATGAACACATGCCCCCCTTTACCCCCAGTTGTACCCCAAGGGTTTGTCTGTCTGAAGAAACATAAGATGAAAAGGAGGCGGGTGGAGAAATACTGAAGGGATGGAGTGATGTAAACCATAATAAACACAATACTTACTAAAAATTAAAAAAAAAAAAAATGAGTAGAAGCAAGTGTCAAAGAAAAAGAAATTATGTTTGGAATACAAGCTCATGCCAATAGGGGGTCATGATCCTTGCAGAGTGAATTATTCATAAAAATCCTCTTCCTGTCAGCACTATTTGCCCTGAATTCGCCCAGATTCATAATTGATTTTCTTCCATTCATTCATGTGGCTCAGCCTCAAACGGCTGTTGCTGACTGTCCGCTCCTCTGTCTTTGGAGTGGCTGTCTGATTCGCTCACATTCACCCTCCTCTCTTCCTCTCTCTGGCAGAGTCATACTTAATGCATGACTCCGTTACAGTGAGACAAGTCTCAGGCCCACTTTGTCGCTACGGCAGAAAAATACCGCAAATCATGTGAAATAACACCCGCAGCTTTTGTTGTCCACGAGAACACAGTTAGATGTCAAAGTGTCTCGCAAAAAAAACGCCACACCCCTTGGACATTTTCAGGTTTTGCCATATTGCAACCTCAGTAATGCGAGTGCAAATAAAAGTGCAAAAAGTGTGGTAGTCATTTTGAATCACAACAATTTACTCTAATATCCCTATTTTAAATTTAGCATAACCTACCGAACACAAAACAAACCAGGAGAGAGTCCACAAAGGTGTAAATCAAACTCTATAAACACATTTGTTCTGTGAGCTATACGGCTCGAGTCCCTGCAGTTCTGTAAGCTGTTGCTGTTGCCTATTTGTGGTACACAAAGTTTGACAGAACAAATCATTACCACAGTGAGACATGGTGCTGGTGGCATTATGCTGTGGGCATGCTTCTCTTCAGCAGGGAAGGGGAAACTGATACAATGCCGTTTTTGATCGTAACAAGACAGATTCTGAACAAATTTAGAGGGCATGCTACTTTACAAGGCACGGTATCATTCACCTCAGCGAAGATTACCGCATATTAATTTTGTGCACATTTGTCTAAAAGTAGAAAATGGGAAGTCTCCTCCTAGCCGAGGAGATGACAAACCAATTTTCCTGTCACCTTTTCATCAGTCTTTGACTCTCTCAGCCCTCTCAGTGTTTGACACTAAGAGCTTTTCTCATTTCCCAACAACAATAAATCTCATAGTTCCCCACCTCCTCTCCTTTCTGCATCAGCCCCATGTTCTCTCTATCACTCTAATAAACTGCTGCGGCAGCACTCCAGCTCGGTCAATAGACAACACCGGCTGCTTAATTCAATATTTGCAACTTTAATGGAAAAGAGGCTTTTGCAGTGCAACACAACAGGATTCTAGCATCTCCCCTCCTTAACGGTATTACTCTTTATTTAAAAGGCCAAGTTGATATGTGTTAAAAAAATGGAAATTGTCTGGCAAGAAGGAGGACAAAAAGGAACACTGTGGAGCTAAAGCTTATCAGAAATCAGGCTACACAGACAGCACGTTTATCAATACCCGCTATTAGCATAAGCTCGGCAGTTGGACGCATTGCTACGCCTACCGGGGCCAAATGCGCTAATGTGAAAGCACGCCTGGTGGTGTTGTCCCCTCACTTCCAAAAGCCCACGCCCTCCCCAATGAGCAGCCACCGCCCCGCTTGTTTGGACAGGGGTTAAGGTCTAATAGCAGGGTGGCTCAAAGATGGAGAAAATAAAGGTTGGCAAAAGAACCATAAGGGCAATCACCCACTCCCTTTTACATCCTGGTTGTCATGACAACAACGTCTCCACACAGTACACCCTTCCCTCTTACTCTTGTACATACAAATTCAGTTATTCACACATATGGTCACTAACGGGGTTTTGCGGTATCGCTTACGTATGCGCCCACACGTACGCACTCTGCTGCTGCAAACCGACTGACAGGCCAACACCTTGAAGGCAGCTTCACACCCATTTACGCATCACTGAAAACACAGCCTTTATGCCTGTTTACACCTACTTAACCCAACGTGTAGCACTGGAAGCTGAACGTTTCTTAAGCATTTATAAGCATGAATAATTTACATCCTACTCAAATTTAAATTACAAAATCCTCAATATTCACAGAAGGCCTCTCATATTCCCTCTCCACACCAGTAAACTCACAGAACCAGGAAAAAGAGAGGACAAAAAAAAAAAAAAACATGGCTTGATTTATTTATTAACGTTTTTCCCCTTAAGAAACAATAGGCGCGTTAGACAAAAAAGGGGTGAATAATTCAAGAAGAAAGGGATGGACTCATTAAAATAGCTGAAAGTGATGGAGAGAAACAAGACAAGAATGAAAAAGAGGGATGACCAATAAAGACAAAGAAGGGAAACACCGGCGGGACATCGGAGAGGAAGGCCAACAACAACAAAAAGTCTAAAAAATTTATCGAAAGTGCACAAAAAACAAAAAGGAGAGAGATGGAGGCGGTTTGTAACAACAAGGAAACAAGGAGAATGTTAATGGCCGACATGAAAGAAGGGGAATATTTAGAAAGGAGATCTGTGACCAGTAAAAGCTTTGTTATGGTCAAATCAGGGTGTTTCACCAATGTAATAGTGTATCAGGTTCCTTGTGTGCGTGTGTGTGTGACACCATGTGTATCAGTAAAGATCAGCGTGTGTGTCAGCAGGTCAGCTAATCTCTCTTGTCAGCTAATGGAGCCAGTCTTGCAGATGGAGAGCTGCCTCCAGCTCTCTCTGCTAACAACATGTTTGCTGCTGCTCACTTTAGTCCACATCTGATAAGGTAATATGTTTATAGTCGTCTGACTGTCAGTCACTCATTTACAGGAAATAAAGGCTCGATGGTTTCCAAGACGCAGATGGCAAAAAGTAAATGAAGCAGAGCAGGTGCGTGTGTGTTTGGTTGGATCAGGACAGTATGGGAGGGAAAACTGGGAACATCATGAGCCTGGTTATTTTCCATTACTGTGTCCATTCATCTGCAATCTAACTGGTGCACAAAGTGGGATAAAGTCCTGTTAATCAAACAAACAAAAGAAAATTTAAACACTAAAACACCGACTGAAAATAGTCAGAGATAACGATCAAAAACAAATACTTCATTAAATCTTTGCAGTTTTTCCCTTTTTTGCCATATTTATAATTTAAAAAATGAAGGCATGGTTTGTTTTAAAGATCTAATCAAATTATGTACTTTAACATGATGGGAAGGATAAACCGAACATGATGTTCCTGGCTATTTTCCATTTCATTTCACCTGTAATCAAACTAAAGGAAGCACTAAATGACGGCAAACATAATCTCAGTGCAGAGCTAATGCAGAACACTAAAACTTTTGACCAGAATACATAAAATTGATGTAAACCAGTAAAAGAAAAACAAAACAAAACAAAAAAACAAACTCAGGTCTAATTTATTTTTCAAGCGCCATAAACATACAAAAATATTGTCAAAGTCTGAGGATCAAAGGTTTTTAACAATGAGAAACGACTCATTATAAGGACTTATATACTAACATATGACTTTTATATGACCAACTAGTTAAAATAATCTAAAATAATGTTTTTATGAAGTCATGTATTTGTACTATTTATCTCAAGTGGTGAATAAAAAGATTACAAAATTTTTATCTTTATAAATCCCAACATGTCTAAGCATTTTCATTCTTTAAAAACAAGGAGTTCTGCCATCATACTTTAGCGACACATACTGTGTCATGCAGATTGCAGTGAAATGAAATACCGTTTTACTTATTTATCTTCATTTATTTATTTGAAAAATAATCAGAAAATTATGCAAGAATGGATCCAAAAGGGACACCACAAAAAATAGGCTGACTGCAGAAAAATGAGAGAAATTTGAACCACTGCAATCCTGATCTTTTAATCGCAGCATTACGATCCAAACTAGAAATCAAGATTATTAGGTCTATTGTCTTTTAATACAATAGACCTAATAATCTTTATTAGAGTCGGGGAACATTACCCTGTCGATAGAAAAAGTGCAGTGATTTGAGACTTTAAGTAATATTGGACTTCTTTTGTCAAAATGTTTAAAAATATATTTAAATAAAGCTAAACAGCAAACTGGTGCTTTCTGAAAAATTTTACAAGTCTCTTGTTTTTATGTTGTGTTAAATTATGCTATCTTATGTTGCTGTTTCTTGGTGAGATGCCACATCTTTCACAGCCATCTTTGTTTTCAGTTCCTGCGACTGCTTCTAGAAACCAAACCCAAAAAGTCAAAACCAATAACGATAAGCGAGCAAATCAAATATTTTCTGCTTCTCCTAATAAGAAGCATACGGTTTGTACACATACGTGCGCAAACACAAACCCTCTTTATGCTGTGCCCCTCTTGCTTGTAGGTGTCATTTGCTTCATTAGGAGCAACATCCGTCAGATTCTGTGCCTGCAGCACAAAATACCCTAATTGCATGCACACCCTGAGTGTCATGTAGAACATAAAAATATGTGATGCGTATAAAACCCCCACATCCTCATGCTACTCATCCTCAAAGACAGATGAGACACTCAAGAGTCCCACTTACTACCAAAGAAGAGACTGAATTGTAAAGCGCACACTGCAATCTCAGAGGCAGACACTCCACGCAGTCCTGCAGTGTCTAACTTGCAAGATACTGACTGTGGCAGAATGGTTTAGTGTTCATACAGCTAATGGTGTTAGCTCAACCAAAGAGGGACAATCATGACGTTATGAAATTACGTGGAAGAAGCTATTAGAAGTGACCTTCTCTTCCCCGTCCCTGCTTCCTTTAATCCTCTGCGCTCCGTCTCGCAGTCATGTCTTTTTCTCCTTCTTTATCTCACAGTCAGCCTCTCCTCTTTTCTGCCTTTCCTCTGAAACAAACAGCTTCTTCCTTGTATTCCTCCTCGTGTTGACGCACATTTTGACCTTCACCAGAGCTGCTTTTTTTTTTTTTTACTTCATCTGCCTTTGTGACGACGTGCTAAGTGAAGATACTTCAGTGAACATGTTTGTGCGCAGATATTTGCTCCCCGGAGAGGAAAAAAAAAAAAATTAAAGGGAGATCAGTTGGATGGAAAAAAGGAGATTTTAAATGTGTGAACTAGTAAAGCCTTTGGGGATCAAAGCGTAGCCGGGCGACCCAGTAAAAAAAAAAAAAAAAGGAAAATAAAGTCGACATCAGTGTAGTGTCTGCCAGAGTTTGCCCTGAAACGAGATGCAGCAGCTTAACACAGCTGGAGATGACAAATCAGCTGCATCAACACAAACAGAACCGGGGGGGAGAAAGGGCCACTGAGATGGATGCTTTTTCACACCAGAAAACATCACCGGAATTTACACAAAGATGGTGATTTCACATCCCTGCAGATCATTATTATTCAAATCAGCTCTGCATATAAGAGGAACTGTGTTGTTGGATCAGCTTCAAGTATGCAAGGGAGCATGTGTGCGCATTTGTGTCCGTGCTTGGGTCCCATCAAGTGAAGCGTAGTGGGGGGGTGGGAAGCTATCGCTGCATGCTGCAGGTAGCAACGTCTGAGGCGGGGCGGTGCCGGCAGTCCTTCAGACAGGGAGAAGAGGAGGGAGCGGTCCCTGGGGTCAGATGATAAGTGGCCTATATAGTGCTGCAGGACACAGCTGCCAGCCGCTCATGTGATACGCCTGGAAACGTGGCCATCGCCGTAGGGAAAACAGGCCACCACCTGAAGGGAGGGGCAGGCGGTGGGTGTAACCTTTGGTCTCCAATGCAACAAATAGACAACTGAGATTATTTGTCTTAACGAAGAACTGCAGCTGTAAGGATGAAACAATCAAAAGAATGCCTATCTGCTGCAATCCAGTATGTTTCATGTGTTGATAAGCATGTTGCTCATACATGTGGGTTAAAAGTACTGAAAAACCTGCTGGTGATCAGAATGAGCAGAAACTCAGAACACTTACAACTTTTTATAGTTTAGAAATCTTTACTGAGGGAACCAGGCATAAAATTAGCTATTGGTAACATTGTTGTGGTGATGAAAACGAAGCCATTAACCAGAATAGACTTTAAAAGCTGTTTGAATCAAAAATGTACTTTTTCAGCATGTTGGAATATGTCTGCCCCTCATTCAGGCTTAAGACAAGATGTCTAATATTGTCTTAAGCCATATTTACTTTCACTTCAGACTCTTAGAAAGTTTAAAATAACTATAAAGGAAGTTGCTAGGTTTGTATAGAGTTGCTTTTCGGCAGTGAGACTCACCAGATGGATCTAAAAAATAGTGATGGATCTCAGCACACAGAAATTATTTTTGTTGTAACAATGTTTCTTGACACTAAAATGTTGCTACATTTTTAAGGACATTTACCCACAGTGGGTGCTGCTGTTGAATTCTGTTGGTTATAGTTCTTAAAGGAATATCAGAATTGGCCAAAATCTCTATAAATGGATTTAAGCTTTACAAACCCAGGGGTCAGAAATTATGTAGACATTTCTTATCAGGGCATTTCTACATATGGGTTAAAATAAGGGCAAAGAGAAACTTACAAAATTCCAAATCATGCAGATGCTTGTTTGAATAATAATAATAATAATAATAATAATAATAATAAACCTCTACTGAATACAGTTTAAGAGCAGATCTTAGTAAAAGTTGTCTTTGGTTGAATGTAATCCCATCTTTTCCTCCACTTCAGGGAAATGAGCTGCTGAAAGAGCAAGGTCAATCAATTCTTTGGTGAAACATTTGCATGGGAGGACTGCAGTGGCTTAACGGCCCTGGTAGTGGACAGATTTTGTGTGTGCGCGCGCACGTTTGTGTGATCTCACTTGACCGGGCTTGTACAGACATGCAGGAGTCACACATGATATTACAAAATTAGACAAACACGCGAGATGCTTTCGCTCAAACTAAACGAAGAAAATTAGCTGCTTTATTTGTAAGCCAGTGCCAAACAGACAACATGATTATAAGATTAAGCAATAATAAACTGATTTACTCTAAGTAAGGCAAATATCACTGGTTTTAAGGTTTTAAGGCTCAAGTCACTATAATAGCACTTTTCTGTCTGTTTTGTAACCCAGTAAAATTCCCCTACACACCTTTGTTACTTGATGGTAAAAAATAAAATAGCCAATCAAGACATGATTATTGTTTTGTGGATATGTTTAAATGAAATTTATCAAGTGCATAACAGTCTACTGCCTTAGCAACAACGACTGGGCTCCAGCTCCCCCCACTTTCAATGCAAGTGTTGACAATCTAAATTAACTGTTGCATTGATTTTTCTGTAATGAATGGAAATCTTTTTCTTCCTGTTGTGTTTGCATTCGGCTCTTCTTTGTGCCTTTCTCTGTCTTCTCATGCTGCAATGAAAAGTCAATTTCCCGCATTTCCAACTGAATTTGCCAAATTTCTGATGGTTTGTGCAAACCTGACTTTTTGTTAATGGTTAACATTTGAAGGTCTTTGCTGGGACAGGTTCTGTGTATAGCAGCCTTTAAATACAGGTCATTACACACCTTACTAAACGGTAGAAATCTTTTGCATCTCAAAATGTCTGCATCTGTTTTCTTTATTTCTGTATAGAAACATTTTGAAACAGAAAGGAAACTGCTTGGACACTCTGCTTGGACAAATATTGTCCTGCTTGGACAAATATTGTCCTGCTTGGACAATATTTGTCCAATGAAGGTTATGAAAAACAAGTCTTGATATTGTCCGAATAAAGGTTGGTACAATCCATGTATGATATGTCATACATGCATTCATATATGATATGATATGAAGATACTTGGTTATGGTCCCAAGTACCTAAGGAAACCGATCAAAGAGTTAGTATCAGTTAGTTTAAGATTAACAATTTCATCTTCCTTGGCAGAGTTTACTTGAACATTTTAGGGCCTGTCCCATAGTAAAAGCTGCATCTGCATTCTTAGCACAAAGTATGCATTTATGCACTGGATCTCAGGCATTATGTTCGGCAACCTCATGATGTGGTTCTGTTGGTTAACTGAAGGCCATGACCTTCAGCATACTCCTAGTGGCAGCATGCTCCTTGTGGGAGCCATGTCTGAGGTTACAGTTTTCAACCTGAAACAGATAGATCACTCCTTCCAGGGTGGAGGTCTTCCTTTGCCTCTGATAAAAAGTTCAAGTATCTTGGTGAACTGTTTACTAGCGATGGTAGAATGGAGCAAGAAATGATTTGGCAGAAGAGGGTTTTGTCTTTAGTAGAAGGGGCATTGCTGTGTTCTGTTGTAATGAAAAGAAGAGCTGAGCCAAGAGCAAAGTTTTTGATCATCTCTGGGCACCTAGAGCCATGAGATGAATCACAGGTACAAGCAGCTGAAGCAAGTTTCCCTTGTCTGATTGTTGGGCTCACCCTATGAGATAAGGTAAGCAGAATCTATCATCCAGGCAGAACTTTATGGAGAGTCACTCCTCCTACCCATCCAAAGAGAGGACCATCTGACCAGAAAGAGCCTCCATTTGAAGGTGAATCCATGATTTTTTTCTTTCAGGTACGTCTCAATGAAAGGAGATCCCAAGGCAGATCCAGAACCCAGAGAAGCAATGATATTTCTCTTATTGCCCAATGAGATCTCCCAGAATGTGATGGAGACCCAGAGAGAGAGATGCCTAGGTCTCCCTCCTGGGCCATTACTTGTTTAGCCCAATGCTGAATAAGAATAAGGCAATGGATGAATGGATGGATGCCATTAAAGTATACAGTAAATCAAATCATGTATGAAAAGCAGTCTTCCTCCACAGCTTGCCACACAAATCCAAATTTCAGATTTGTAAACACTCACCAGTACGTGCACACAGAAAGACGTACATGCAGCTGCAGACTGCTGCTTTGGGTTAATCATCAAGTCAGAGGAGTCAGTTTAAGAAGATTTGCCTCCCATTCAAATGTGGCTGACAGAGGATGAAAGACAGCCAGGAGATGTGGGGAAACGGAGTTTGCATGGTGATGTGGCTCCTGGGCTTCAATTTAACCAGCGCACACAGCCGGCGTGTTTGTGTGAGAGTGTTTACTCGAGGTGTGACGGGTTAGTATTGTTATGCATTACTCATTTTGTTGGTGGTAGTCTGTGTCAGTCCATGTGTGTGTCGATTCCCGCACATCCCTTCTCTTTTCTCACCTCCCTATCACCATGACAACCTCCTGACTCCAGCTCTACCACACACACAGCAAATATTTCTCTCCCTGCCTCTCCCCATTCCACATGTTCGCCTCCTCCTCCCCTCCATCTCCATCCCTCGCTCTCATACGCCTCTTACTTCATCTCCTGTCTCCTGCGTCTCCATATCTTCCTCACTCCCTATCTCTTGCTTTTTCTTCTTATGTCTACATACGGCTGAAAGAGTTTCTTCTTCTAGACTGTCATCCTCGCCAAGCTTCTATCTTTCATTTGCACTCCTGTCTGTCATTTCACTCCTGCTCTGTTCTTTGCTCCCTGCTGATTGCCTTTTGCTATTAGTATGGAGCGCTACTCCCCCCAGCCCGCTCTATACTCCTATTCTCCCTCCACCTGCAAGATTTTGCTGAAGAAAACCTTGCACCCTAAGTACAGCCAAGATAATACTCAATTTAATTACAGGTAGCATCCTATCAAACTCTACCATCAACCTCTGTGAACTTGGAGAGAGTGAAGCCAATCGAAGGGGAGATTTGCCAGCTGGCAGTGCATCAATACAGTCCCTCAACCCTAAGTGGCTCTCTAACTCCCATCACATCTGTTATCATCATGATCGGGAAACCGGCTATGCTCTGTAACTAAATCAAATCACGACCAATCGGACCTGTGGCGGGGATGCATTTGAGTGGGAGCAGCTTGTGTTTTCCAGCAGAGGAAGGCCGAGCACCATCAAACGCTGTTCTGTTATCAGAGGCCTGCAGCCCCGTTTCTGCCCCAGACCCCCGTCTCGGTAAATCCTCCCTCCCCATGTGTTGAGGCTGCTAAAACTACATCCACACAGCAGCCCTCTGTAGTGGTGCAAAGAGATCAAGGACATGACATTTTCCGCAGCACGCTCCAATTTTTCAGCAAGACGCAATATGAAAGAGGGTAAACATTCAACTTGTGTTTGCACCAGTCTGCATGTGCATCATCTCCAGTCAGATATTTAAAGAACGTGACAGGCTTTATATTTTCTGCCCCTGGAGAGAGTCTGGCTGTGAATATGTACAAAAAGTGACGCTGCAGTCTTCTATATTTATATTGCTTTGTTGAGACGCAACACTGGATTAATAACAATATATCGGCCCCTGGGCTAGAGACGGTTTTGGTAGCAGTACTGTATCCACACATAATTCTTTTATGCATGCAAATTAATTTTCAAGGTTTTTAGGTCTTGTTGGCCAAAACAACATATTTTCTGCCCTTTTTAAAAAGTTCCCTTTAAAAATAGCATCAATTCTAGAAATGTTTTTTATCTACACAAAAAAAAGCTCAGAGATTAGAAATGAATAATCAATTTACAAAAATTAAGATGATCAGACTGAGCAATTTTTATCCCATGTAATTAAAAGTGAAAGGACTTGCTTCTGGGTTATGTATACAAATTACTAGTTGTTATGGCAACACCTGCACAGTGCAAATGGTTTCACTGTAATGTTTTTGGTGTCGACACCACTTTTCAAAGTTTGTGTTTTTTATTCAGTAGAGCTTTGCAAGTTGTTTTTTTTATCATTATAAAGACAGTCCTGGTTCTTCAAAATAAAAGCATTTGCTGTCTGATGTTTAGTTAAAAAAATGTGTGTACAATTTATTCTGGTCTTCTTTAAATTAAATACCTATTTCTGTTTCTAGTGTGCATAAAATACCCTAAAAATCTCAAAACAATTTATGGTGATTAATATTTTTGCATGTTAAGCAAACTGTTCTAAATATTAGAAAGGTGTTAAATATATTTGTGTAAATTGGCCTAAAGATGGGCTTATATAATATTTAGCTATTTCTTAGGAAAATCCTTCAAAGAAAGTCCAGCCCAGCAGCTGCAGCCGCATCTCTTACTCAAAAATTTTTCTTCTGTTCTGGCAGATGACAGAAAGACTTTGTGTCCAACGCTATAGCGGGAGACGGAAAGAAAAACAGATGCAGAGAGGTGAGCCACAGCGAAGCAGAGAACACAGCGGTGACCTTTGCCTGCGGCTGGAAAACCAAATGGGATTTTCTTAGAGAGTTTGAGCCAACAGGCTCTGACAATTCGTACTGCCACTTCCACAGTTCACACACAAAACAAGATGCTTATGCACTGCAGTTAATGTCCTGAAAATACTCCCCCAGTCAGGCTTACAAGCGGCTTAATGTACACAGATACACACCTCTATGTGGAGAAAATAAACCCGACGCAGTATTCTGGCACACCTAATCCCCTGCTACAGTGGCAGATATCTAAATCATCCTCCATCCTATGATAGCTGAGTTTAAAACATGCTGATGCTGCTGCTTTCTATATAGGACACACACAACAGCACTTCGGCGACTCATCCCAGCTGGTACAAGCCCAAAAACAAATGCAGGAGGGTGTCCATTGTCTTCCCTCAAAAGAATCTCTTTCTCATCCTTCCCCTAACACCAATTGCCTGTGGGAGTCCAGAGGCAGGGATCTACACCCTGGACAACATAGCAGGATCTTAGAGGTAATCAAACCCCTTTACCACATCAAGTCAGAGGATCAAAGGGGGTCAGTCTCTACCTCAAATGTAGGAGTTTCTTAGTGTTTTGCTTGCTGAGCTGTGATAGAGGAAGGGATGGACAGATGGATTGGGGTCTAGTCTGCAAGAAGCCGAGTGTCGCTCTTGTCAAGGAGAAGGAAAAACTGAGTCACAACCAAAGCTCTTCATTTATCCATCTGTCCATGTTCCACCCCTCACTTGTGGTAAATGGCGAGGTTATGAAACACTGATCATCACTGAAGAGCACCAGATGTAAGTGGCTAAAGGTGTTTGTTCTGTCAAGTCTTTGTTCTGTTTTAGGGATGGCATGAATAATATGATGTAGTTCGGATATGTTTTCAGGATGCCTCTTGTGTGTCAGGGCAAGTCCAAATGATAGACTGAAGGATATACCCAGACCTTAATGGAGGAAATATTCACCCCCCTCTGATCTGGGAAGAGCACAAGATCCCCAGAATGAAATAGTAAGTGTTATTATGAAAATGAGTAGTTGGGTTCCTCCCGCCCAGACTTGCTAACTCCACCATGACCCGATCTCAGGTAAGCAGAAGACGGGGGAATGAGGCCCGGATGACATTTTTTCTTTTATTTGCAGGGAGAGGTAAAACCAGCATTTCTGACACCTGTGGCAACAGACGGATGTAAACACAGAGAACAGTTCAAAGCCCTGTCACTATAATTTACTGCTTGCTTCTTTGTCTGCACAGTAATAACAAGGCTGGTCAAAACAGTGCTCACATTAGACAAAAATACAAAGGGACATGGGATGTTGGGCGTGAGAAAAACAGTTGTGATGAAGATGAATAAATACAAGTACAGAGAATAAAGACTTTACTAACTATTGGAGGCATGCCTCTGCCTAAGCACTTATCGCCATTATCATCAGCAGAGGATCTTTATCCTCCCATTCCTCTCTTGGCCGCCTATTTATCTAACCATATTGTCCTCCTCTTCACTAATACTTCCTGGCTATTGCGTTGAGCAGGAGCAAACTTTAGTGCTTTCTATTAAGATTGTTCAGGATAGAAAATGTCCATTCATTCTCTCAGCAGCCGCCCCACCTTCCTGAACGAGGCCTGGAGGATTTAAGCCTTTCCTTCTGTTTATAATTACCTCATTAAGCTCATTAACAGTGTCCGGACGCCTCGGTCTGTTTTTTTTTGTTTTTTTTTCCCTTTAACTCCTTGGGGTTTGTTTTCACAAACCGCCTCCCTCTGACATCTGCACCCCTCTGTTTTCTTTCTTCTTGTTGCGCCTCTGTTTTCTCCCAGGGGGATTAACCCATTCATCCTGCCTTCACACTGACAAGAGACCTCGCCCCAGACGCCTGCTCAGCGCTCCCTGCCACATCGTTATGTCAAAAGGACTCAACAAACATATTTGCCTCGCCATTGCAAGTGCGGTCACAGAAACGTCTCAGATCTGTCTTGGCGTAAACAGACAAGATGCGCTGTCTCGTTATTGCAGCTCGGGCTTGTTTTGCAGCTCCGTGGCCGATTAAGTCTAATGAATTCAGAGAGCGAACCTAAACAACTCCAACTAGGTCCTGATTTTCACAAAAAAACAAAACAAAAAAAACACAACATCAGACCAATCTTACAAGAACGGTGGCACAAACATCGTGATTCTCTACAGAGAAAGCAGGAGGCAAAGTGACTCTGGTTAGAATAAAACAAAGGATGATAAATCTTTTAGTAATTACAAAAAACACTGTGGAGGCAACATTATGCAACCGCTTTAATTCACTTTTAAATTCCATGAAATGTGCACAAGATTGACAAAACTAACACAACCTTGCAAAACTGTTAACACCCCTAATTTTTTTCTTATTTTATTAAGATTTCAGGATTTTCAGATCAACAAATGAATTGTAAAGTGGAAGGAAATTGCATTTTGCATATACTTAGTCCAATCAGTTTGTTAAACAATCCCCTACATCACTCATGGCAATCTGCAGCCAGGCCTTTCCTACAGCTCGTCTTAGACAATGATTTCCTTCTTTCCACTCTTTACTTACAGTTGCATTGACAAATGGCCCCACCTGAGCTGTGGCTCTAGGCAGCTCCTCCAGCTCATAGAGATTTTAAAGCTTGCAATAAAGTTTTAAAACCTGTTGGGGACTTAATGTAGTCATTGATCTGTTGGAGGTGTTCCTTGCTTCCCTGTTTGTTACCAAAGGCTCTCTAACAAACCTTTGAGGCCGAATAGCAACTTCTGAAGGAAACTGGAAGCTCTGGATATTTTTTGTGGCATCTGAGTAAAGAAGGCTGACTGTAAATATAAATATAGAGACAGTTTTAGATCTCATGCTTCATATCTTCTAAGCGCTTCACACCTATCTACCCGCAACCAAATCCTGAGATATAAAATAAGACATTTCCCAGATATCACCTCTGAAGACCACCTTCCTCTTTTCTTTATCTTCTCAAATTTCCTTTCTCTTTTAAATGTTCTGCTTTCGCTTCACTTGGATCATTCTCCTGCAGCTTGTAATCCTATTTTGCTCGTCTTTTCTCACCATCCCCCGTCTTTGTCTCCAGCCCTCTTGCCTGATGTTACCCCGTTTTAACCTTGTCTGCCCCCTAGTCTGCTGTCCTCCAGCCAGCGCCTGCATGCCTGCAGTGGGTGTAGTGTGTAATGGGATGGCACAGTAGGTGTGATTAAATTAAGCAAGTGTACGGGGATTACAACCCACTCCAAACGTGATCCATTCCCACGCTTCGTAATCCATCTCTAATGAATATATCATGGCTGACACAGCAGATAAAAAAAAACACTGCCTGCAAGAACCTCCAGTCACAACAACGCACCGAGACACAGAAAGGAGACGGAACCAGACAGCTTGTTTTCTTACAGCTCCAACTCGAGGATGCTGCGTCAGTGTGAGTGTGCCTGTGTGTATTAAGCCCCATCTGTTTCAGTTATGGCTGGTTTAAATGAAGTCTAGTTCTGGAGTGGGGAAGTGCCGAGCAAAACCACAATCAATATCTTTAGGTGTAAACACACTAAATAAGAGAACCATTAGGTGGATTCATAACACTCAGAGGACTTTTTTTTTTTTTTTTTTTAGCTTTAGTGTTATGTTCTGTTTTTACTGCCAAGCTTTAATCACGGTGCTTCATTTTCATTCAGCATCAGTCTAGTTTACAATTAGAAAGTCAAATGTCCAAACTTTGAGAAAACATTGGTTAGGGAAGTAAAATCTCTCCAGTTCAGAATCAACATTGCAATCCAGTTTGTCCCTTCAGGGAACATTAACGAGAAAAAATAAAAAATAAAAAAAATCAGGCTGATAATTTATTATGACTGTTCCACTTCATAGCCAAAATGTAAATGAATTTCAGAAAAAAAAAAGAAAAGCTTCATCAGCTTTGAGAATAGCTCAACATTTGGATTAAAATGTCCAGCAATGAATAAAATATTGCCAGTGGCAACACATTTGCATGTGTTTTATTTATTCGATTTATTGAAGGATTACAGAGAGTAGCAATAAAAGTGTTTTATTGAATCTAACCATTGGCAAACACAAAAATAGTGAGCAAGTATGAAAGTCTTTCCAAGGGCACGAAAGAACATTTATATTTTCAAAGGGGGAATCCGACCAGAAAAACACACACTGCAGATAAATAATGAATTGCAAAAAAAAAAAAAACGAAACCCCCCTTTATAAACCTCAGCTGTGTTGTAAAACATAAAGCAAAGCACCAGCACTGCAGCACAGAGACATAGTATACCCCAAGTTTCATTAAAAATGCAGCCAGCCTCTTAGCAACAAATCAATAAATTAGTAAACCAATGTCCCTTTAATGAAACACCCTGTGAAATGTAATGAAAATCAGAAATAAGTAATAACACATAAATTCCCCAGAGAGTCCCAATGTCACTAAGTAGGCAGCAGTGTCAAAGATATCAAAATCGATTCATTAGACTGAATCATATTGAGATATACCAGCTTTTTTATATTGATCGACAGTTAAATATTTAGACACTTTTTTTCCTCTTTACATTGAAAACAAACAAAGCACTTTTTTACATTTTCTTCCTGAAACAGAAACATTAATGATTCTCTGTAATGCCATTGTACTCCAACTGAATACTAAATCTGTCCTACCATTAGCCAACCAGCTAATATTTTTAACCAATGTCACCACCAGATTGCTATCTTTTATGAATAAAATCCACTAACCCAAGTCTTTAATTGATGCACATTCATGTCATTCATCTCTTGGCTCTTATGGATTGTGACTCATCCTTTGCAGATGAGTAAGTAAAGAAAGAAATGTCTGACTATCAACAAAAGAGCTCATAAAAACAGCTCTTTTTTTATGATTCTGTGTCGTTTTGGGAGACACAGAATCAGTTCAGGCTAATGATAGTTGCCATTGTGGACAATAAAGCCTTTTTAACGGAGCTGACCGGGGACCAAACTCAGTGACACTGCGGGGAATTCTCTCTGTGACCGAAACAAAGACGTAATTTTGTCAGGGACAGGGAAAAAAAAAAAAAAGATGAGGATGGTGTCAGAGGGGCAAACAGAATGACACATATGGAGCTTCCTGTCTGTCATAATTTATGTTTGATGCGCAGTTTTACTGTCGCGTTGTGTTGCGGGCGGCTGCACTTGTTCTCCCAGTTGAACAGCACATTTTCAGGAAACTGCCATATCCCAACACAATCCATGTGTTCTCTTAGTTCCTGCATTAAGGTAGCACAACGTTCGGCATTGCTGAATGCTCAACAGAAATGTTTTGGTTTTGGGGGTTTCCTTATTGCTTTGCCAGTCATTAATTTCCTGGCTGGTTTCAAGGAGCTTCGTCATTTTAAGTGGCCATATCTTCCTTGATGCCCAAAGGAGTTCTGTGCTTCTCGCCCTCTCGTACTACCGCTGTGAAAGCTATAATAAGGCAATTCACTCTGACAAATTAAATTCATTCTCATACATGATGCCTCTGTTTAAGCCATCAAAGGTTCAACAGGGTTGAATTTATGAGTCTTTATGAGTCTTTGTCTGCAACGCTCCTTCTGGGAAGGCTAACGTGAGCCATTATTTTGATTAGGATCTCAATGTTTTCAACACTGCGTAAATGCTGATACCGCTTTTGAAATAAAACAAACAGAAGGGAGGTGATTTAGGGTGTGAAAATAGAATAACTACAGTCGTAGAAAGAGGACGGTTTTGTTTTTTTGAAAAGATTAAATCAGAAAGAAAAGAAAATAAACAAAAACAGCCTGCTTCCTTCTTCAGGGTTCCCTTCTGCTGCCTCGTGTCACCTTTGCAGATTTTGGTTGCACCCCTCCTCCTGGCTCTCTTCCCCTTCCTCCTGTATTCCCTCTAATCATTTACCACAGCTCGCCTGTCAATCCACCTGACCCTTAGCTCCCTAAATCACCACAATGTATTCTGCACCAAACCCTGACAGCATGTCGACATGATCCCGTGCTTGACACCCAGTGGGCTGACTCCCATCTGCACAAATCTAAATCAAAAAGCCAAGCCCCATCCTGAATAGGGGGATGAATGGGGTGGCAGTGGTTTTTAGTTTGGCAGCATCCTGCAGGTGCACATGGATCCTAACGCTGAACTACAAGCACAACTTCCCAAAGAAAGCTTTCAGAGCTCGTAAGCTCTGAAGCTCTGAAAGCTTTCAGAGTTTGTAACTGCAGCCATCGTCCTTAAAGCTAAAACCGCTGAGTATGCGGTTTGATCATCAGCAGACGCTTAAGTAATGAGGGCAGAGAGGCAACGTTAGAGAATGTTTAACTTGGTGCCCTGCATCTCCGTTGAGTGTTTGTTTGCTGCAGACGCTGTGCGCCTCAGCTGCAGCTTGTGTGTGTTCATGTAAATGCGTTTGATGAGCAGGATGGCAACACAGATGCCCTGCGGCTATAACAGGTGGCACAGGAGCAGCGGAGAAGCGCTGACCCTCTCTGACCCAGAGCTGCGCCTTCCCTCCTACACAGCGCCAGCTCGGCACTTCAGCACAGCCGACGGACTCTTAGAAACCAGGAGACGGCACAGAAACCAGTCAGCTTGAGGTGAAAATAGAAAGATTTGACCAGACATCATTCATGGTTTGTCTTCACTTCAATTGTAATCCCTTTGTAAAACATAAACTAACCTAAAAATAAAGAAAATGAACTGCAGACAGCAGCTTCTTTTGGACCCTGTCTCCTTCAGGTAAGATAACAGTTTAATTCAGTTTTCCTCGAGGCCTTGCTTCTTTTAAAGCCCTGCCTGATCCTGTCAGTACTTGCGGAGGACAAAGCTGGATGAAGCTAGAAATCATCTGCTGACTAGAGTCGCACAATTTCCAGCACAACTCGACATTCTCGTCTTTTTCTGATCAGTGCAGGCATCATCGCCAAGCTATCAAAAGTAGCTGCAGGGCACAGTTCACAGAGCGGACACTGTAAGGAATTGCTAAAGTCAGTTATTTGGAGATGTTCCAAAACATAAAATAAAATCACAAAAAAGGTATGCAAAAAGTTGAAAAGAGAAAACGACATTTTCAATAACATATATGGAAGGGTCTGTTATTTATTCCTTAATGAATGGTCAAGAGTAAGAAGAAATTTATACTATAAAGTTCTTAAAGATGAATTTACACCCAATTAAATTGATATTGTGAGGTGAAAGCTTTACAAAACCCCAACATCAGTGATCAGCCACAAATTTCTGATCAGCGCACGTAAAACACCAAAAGTCCACATTGCTCTCCATGTTTTTTATGCTTCCTCCACCGTCCTCCGCTGTCTGTTTTTTGCTGCGTCTCTGTTTCTCTCCTCACATAAATCCTGGTTTCCATCCGTCTCTACGATGGAACTGTTCAATTAGGCAGCCGGCGTCAGACTGGAGATTACTTTGTGCACCAAACTGTAGCAGGGGTAATCATAGACTCCAAGTCCAGCTACTGACTAACAACAGAATCTCTGCTGCACCAGAATCTCCCATGGCGGCCCACAGATTTAGCCGCCACTGCCACACAAAACTCCCAGCAATGGATGGGATGATAATGTGGCCAGCAGTGGGTCTCCAGGGGAGGCAACGCTTCCACACAGAAGATCCATAAAAACTGACTCGTTGACTGCAAGGCGCCATTCAGCGACTGCATCTTCATCTATTGTGTGCTGCATGTTTATGGATGTTGCACAGATGGCAACAAGCCATTGTCGGGTGCAAGGGGCCTTCCTGCTTCCTCCAGAACCACACAGGGGGTTCATCTGGGACAACCAGGACGCAGAGGGAGCTCAAACATGTACCGGCATGATGTTTGCCAGCGATTTTAATCATCACAGAATCAGACGTGTTTGTGCCTCCAGAACACCAGAGGAGAGATAACAACCAACTCACATGCATAGAATAACTGCTTCTGGTGATGCAGATGTAACAAAACTGGTAGAAAATGTTTTAATATGATTGTTAAAAGGACATCCAACAGGCGGGGATGACAGCAGGAAGCACACAGCCAGGTGACTTCCTCCTTTTTCTGTGGAACACCTCCACCGTCTGCTGCGTGCGCTGCCCCACCCTTTTTCCTCTTGTGGCTCCTTCAGACTGAACGTCTCTCTTATTTCCCCTCTCCTGTTGATATCTGAATCTTTTCTTGCTTCCTTGGCAGTTGTTTTTCTTCTTCCACTTTTTTCTCTTTGCACCATTTCAAAAAATTCTGCCCTGGCAATCAAATCCTCTGCAGAAGATCACATAGTTTGTTCAGCTGCATGCGTATGGCCGAGTTTCATCCTCTGCATCGGTGAAATTCCTCACACGCGCATCGCAATCAAGGGCTGTACTTAACATTGAGCCACGCCGCTATTAGCTGGGGGAGGGGAGGATATGATTGGAATTTAAAATTGCAAAAACGAAGAAGGGAAAATTTAGGAATATAGGAATTGCTCCCACTTTTCCAAGAATACTGATTGTCTGATGTTTTTTTGTGTTTTACATATCGCATGCTGTTGTAAATGCATACTAATGCAGCCAAACAAAAAAAAAAGAAGAGAAAAACAATAAAAATACAAAAACACAGTTTTCAGTGTATCATATTTCAAAACTTTTACCACATCAGATAACAAAGTGCACATGAGGTGATTTTTCAGCAGAAATTGTGGGCAGCCAGACGTTATCGAGGTGCTACAAATATTCTCCAGCGCTGCTAAGTATTTAATATTAATGTCAGATGGGACCCTGTTGCATGCAATGCACTCAATACAAATTTTAAATGCTGCAATAGAGAATATTTTGCAAAAACAAAGTGAAATGTGACTACATGACTCTGTTTTCCAGTGTTGCAATCACCACTTTGCTTTCCTTTTACAAGTAAACAGAAATTACTTTCAAGTAAATGAATGTAAATTACAATGTTCACTTGTAATTGACCTCACAAAAGGGGCGGGAAAGTCCTGCTGCTGCAACTGCAGGTAAAAGGCTGATGGTGATTTCCATGAAGAAGGTGGAGGATAGTGACAGAAGACGAGGCAAAGGTGAGATGCCACAACAAGCTGCCTCCACCTAACAACCTAATTAGACCCATCATCCCAGTTCGTCGCCGCTGCGTTTCCATTAAATGACAATCGGCCGCCTCTCGTCTGAAGAAGATCCTCTTACCTCCAGAGTGATGCTCCTCCAAGCCGGCAGCTCCTGGCGTCCCTTTTTCCTCTCTCTCCTCCTGATCTACTTGTGCCTTTTCTTCCTCCTTTCTGTGAAATTGATTGTGCCCCCTCTCCTCTTCCCTCTCTCTCTCTCTCTGCTGATGCTGCAGTGATAGAAAAACACACCCTCCTTTGGCCGCGCTCTCTCCCTCCTCTCCCTGACTCTCATTGGCTGCCTGTTCGGGGTGACATCACCCTTCTTCTTTGCCTGCCTGCCTCCCTTTCTCCTCCTCCGTTCCCTCCCTGCCTAGCTCTCTCTTTCTCTCTCTCTTCACCTCAGTCTCTGTGGATTCTGACCATTCCTTTATTGTGCTTCTCTTCCATCCTCCCTCCTGTCCCCTATGCACCCATTCCTCTTTACACGGTCAGGGTTATTACATCCAACAGCTTCCCTTATTTTGGCTCAAGCAGGTCTGATGATGCACACTGAGAACATTGCCTGTGGCCCTTTAACACCTCTCTGTTCTGCTGCTGCTTCAGTTCAGGCGCTCATGTTCACATATCACAAATACATTTGCTTTCTAAAATTTTTCCACGCCAACTTTTAATTCACTAGATAAGAATGCTCAGCTCTGTAAACATTGCCGTGCTGAATGTTATATAACGAATTGAAAAACAAATGCGTCAGGAATCAGTTTTGTCTCTTATCTGAGTTGGGATGATGATGGTGGCGATGCACAGGTTTCTGGGTAATAAAGAGCCGTGCGGTCCAAGGGATCTCTTGGCTGTGCTCCTCATTGTTGCCAGAGAGAAGATAACAGAGTTGTTAAATGTCATTGGGCGGCTTTAATCCAGCACACACGCCGATAAAGATCTTTTGTTTGACATGCTTTTATCTGCTGCTCCCTGATTAATACTAATTTATGTTTTCCGTCGTTTGCCTCTGCTCCCCGTGCAGCTTTATTTGCTTTTCTGGTATTTTCAATGCGCTTTCATTTCCTTTGAACAAACTGTATAAACAGGTGCTTGATGTTTGTGAAGTCCCCACACCCCCACGCTCCCCCAGAAGCCCTTTAAATCCACTAAGCAATTGCCGCCTCGCTCGATTTCACACTTCTTCGACTGAAAGCGGCCGGGAAATTTTTCATTTGTTGCCTGCAGACGGTTGAGCTGTTTACCTCTCACTGTTTTCAGATTACACCTGCGACAACTTCAGGTTTTATTCTCAAAGGCTTCAGGCTCGAGTCTGAAGCCTTTGAGCACATCTGTGGGTAAACACTGTGAAGTTTAGCAGATATCAAAAAAGGATTTTTGTTTTTTGGAGTAACTCTCTGAGTCTCCCTGTTAAAGTTAAGACAGGTCGTCCCCTTCCCTCTGACACTTGTGTTGAGCTGTAGAGATTCCCTGATCTAATCCAGTTATTTTCTGTACAATATTCAGTTTAGGATTGTAAAATAATAAAGAGCGAAGGTTGTAAACCAAAGGTCATAAACGGTAGTCTATATTCGTTCAGTCTTGCTGACTTTTTCTGGACAATGACAACAGAAACTGGCATTAAATGTCTGCAGGTTAATCATAATACATTTTATAAACGTCTAGATCAAATACGGAGATGAACACTCAGTTGATTGTGGATCTGATTCCCATTTTGGGAATCATACAACGAGCTACGATCCCTCTTGATCAGATCAAAATTAAGCGTGAGCAATCCCCTGTTTTTTAATTGTATTTATTTATTGTAGTCTGTGAGTGGATTACAGAAAAGTGCTTTGAATAAACCATTTTCAAAGCAGGCACAAAATGTCACCATATGTTCAATATGAGACGTCCTGTAGATCCATTGGTAGTCAAAAATGTCAAGTATGAAAAGACTAAAACTTCAAAAGTCCATAGCAACAAAGGGTTCAATTGACAACAAAAACAGAGATGCACTTGCACCGGATACTTCTGTCCTTGCTTCTGAAATAAGAGCAGAGACAATTAGCCCAGTCACACACATACAGTCCGCGTCTTTTCCTAAAAATAAACCTCAGAAATGAGGACATTAGCCATGTCCGGTCCTGAATCCCCCCCAACCCCTCCTGCCTCATTCCTGCTGGCTTGCTGCTGTTTTTCCATTGTGTTTCCCCGGCCTGAGGTCTGCCAGGGGGTCCATCTGCCCCCGGTGTCCACGGAGCTGCCAGGCATTTGGACAAAAGCTGCCACAGCAGCAGACAGCATGGGAATAATGATGGATGGTGCGAGGCAGGTGAGAATCTCCGCCGCTGTTCCCAACAGAAGGTTGATGGCTGAAGGGAAGCTGAGGCATGGAGGGTCAAATCTGCGTCTGCTCGGCTGCCAGGAAGGAAGATAATAACCAGGAGAGGCCATGAGGAGGAGGCTTCATTCCTCATAAGATATATTTAAAAATGAGTCCGAGACATTTTGCAGTAAAGCTACTAAAACCGAATAAGTGGTCAGATGATTCGGTTTTAGATGAATCATCTAAGAGAGCCATCTTTTCATCTAGGCTATCTTTTCATCTAGGAAACGATAGCTCTCTCAGATCGATCTGTTGTGAAAGCACTTGGACCGTCTCATCTCCTTCAGTCAAGAGCTTCATGTCTCCTCGACCTTAATGAGTAGACCTCTACTCTGCCGCTACACTCCCAGCCTTTCATGCGTGAAAGACTTTTTATCTGCCCACATTACGGAATCTCGTCCCATCTTACTTCGTCCGGAGGTCTGAGCTGTGAGCCAGCAGTGAGGGAGACAGTTTATGAATGAACAACTCGAAGCCTGGAGCTGGAGGAAAAACAGATGCCGTCAGCAGAAGACGAGAAGACAAAGGGGAAGACAGTTCCATCAGCTTAAAAAGCCAACAGCAATATAGCAAATGGCTGCAGCGAGGAGCAGACAAGACCCCAGATGGAAAGCACAACACATTAACGTTCACAGAGGAAGAGAGAGAAGCAAAAAGCGGCAGCAACAGAGCACAGCCAATAGCCGCTTTAATGGCCGCATCTTACCTTCATGTTGGACCTCTTTGGCTTTCAGACCTGCCTTTGAATTGTTCACAGTGACGATTCGGCAAGGTGTTGAAAACATTTAGAGGTTTTATCCCATATCAACGCAATAGCATCACGCAGTTCCTGCCAGCTTCACATTCATGCAGAGATCTTCCAGGTACACCACGCTTCAAAGATTCTCTCTTTGGATTGAGATCTGCTGAGGAAGGTGGCCATGTAGTTATATAGGTATGAACATGGTTAGCAACAACACATGGGAAGCCTGTTGCATAGGGCAGAGCAATAAATCAATAGCTATATATATCACAATAGACATATTGATAGAAAATACGTTTGTTAGAATGCTGAATGATTTCACTGAACTCTGACGCAGAACCGCACAGCATTCTGGGGGATGTAGGCAGAGGAAAGGCTTTTAGCTGCTCAACCTCTCAGTGCGAGCTAAGCTAGATCAGTGGCATCAACTAACTCAGTCACTCTTTGGTTGCCTAGCAACAACCTGCTGAGTAGGTTGCGCAGCAGCAGTTTCATGTTTTGCCACCATAACTGCATGAAAATCCCCCCCCAAAAAAACACCACATCTACTCTGAGGCTGGACATGTGGTGCATTCGAAGACGTTCAAAGACATCTGCATTGGAACATTTTACAAAAACTATGTGAAGAAGCTGACAACAATGGAGTTTGTTGGATTTGGGGGGAATTTCTGAAGAGTTGGACAATTTCCCAGTTTTCCTGGGAAAAGGCCTTAGAAATGCTGCCAGGAAAGATTCACTGTGTTGGGAAATGCAACGAAAATTTGAATATTTCTCAATACTATATTGTTCCTACCCCCTGTGATGTGATCAAATGTTCCCGACAAAGGGATCTTTGTCAGTTTAATGCAACCAACATACAGCGTCTGTTAGCACATAAAACACATACAGGTTTTTCACAAGAATCAGCAGATATAAAATATGCAATGGCTCAGATTAATTGTTTTGAGGTCAGCCAGTTTCACAGTCGCTGTTGTACACAAGCAGACACAACAATCGAGACGTCAGAGTGCTCGTTTTGAGTTCTCCAAAACCGTATTTTCTATCAGCAGGAGCTTATCAGAGGGATTTTTACCTAATCAGGGGTCATAATCAAATATTTCTTGAGAAGCAAAATAATAATTTGAAACAGGATCCAGCATAAAGTCTTTAGTGAGCGGTGTAAAATTAAATTAGATGTGACATTTGAGCATTTAACGGAGTAGCATGAACCAGTTATAATGAATTTTAGGTACACTTTAAACTGACAGACAAATACACCAATCCATCACAACTGCTTCTAAATTTAATGAAAATGCATTCACATTGAAAACAGCACACCAGTGGTTATCATTTTGACTTCTGTTTTGTACTTCTCGGGTCAGTGTTAGTGTGACCAAGTAAAAAAAAAAAAAAAGAAAGAAAAGAAAAGAAAAAGAGAGAAGCAGTCATACACCAGAGCCACAGATGCAAAGTGAGCTCTTTTTCTTCTAGATTACTTGGTATCTGATGTTGTCCTGGCTTTTGGAGGAGCATTGATCTGCTTAAAGTCATTATGTGGGCAGAAGGTCAGCCAGCCAATTCTGACCTGGAGTTAATCACTTGCTAATTGAAGGGAAATGACTCTGATTTAGTTTCCTGCCATCCTTCGAGTAGCCATGCAACTAAGTGTGGCCAACACATAACATGATGAATGTGAACTGCGTATAGAAATCGTTTCCTTTTTTTTTTTTTCACTTGGAGCTAATGCATAGAGCGTCTTGAAAGCCATGCTTGATGTGGACATTTCTTAACTCACTGGATTATTCTTATATTGTCTCCAGATTAGAAACATAAGACCCAATAACTATTAATTAGCTTAAAAATTTTAATTAATAAGTGTCAAAACATTTTAAAACTGAATCATCTGTAGAAGCCATCAAAGCAGAAGTTATCATCCACTAAATATATATTCTTCAGGCATGATTGCGATCCTAATATTTATTGATGTCTGGCATACAAAAATGTTACATAACAGATCTAATCTAATTATCAAAGCAGAAATAGATAGAATTACATTTTGAGTACCTTCTTGCTGCCTCCAGTGTTTAATGACCAGAACCGAAGAGAAGAGGAGGAGATGTGTGGCGGAAAAGAAACACCAGAAGATGGGTTATTATGGGAAGGATGTCAGATCAAACAAATTCAAGAAAGACAATGTTTCTCAGGCTTCGGGGGTATTAGTATTTCATATAAAACACTAAACTCAAAAATGAGCAATCTTAGGAAATTCGAGAAAAGATGAGAAACAAAGTTATTTACATCTGCTAGTGTGGAAAGATTCAAAGCCACGTTTGAGGCTTTGTAAACAGTCACATGAGAACATCAAAATGTAAAAAAACTTCTGCGTCGTGGTGGCGTGTTGCGGAGGAGGTCAGCCTGTGGTTCTGCTGTGGAAGCCCAGGTCACTTCAGGTCATCTGCATTGCCGGGTCCGGTGTCTCTCGTCTTCCTCTTAGTGGCTTCATATTGTCCCTATGGGATGCAGATCAGGTCAGTTTGATGGATAATCAAGCGCAGTAACACAGTGATCACTGAAACAGCTTTTGGTACCTTCAGCAGTGTGGGCAGCTGCCAAGTCTTGCTGGTAAATGAGATCAGCGTCTCTGTGACGCTCATCTGCAGAGAGAAACACTGAGGGCACAGAACCAACAGTTTTCTCCACATTTCATGTCGAAAGACTCATTTAAACTACTGAGGAAAGGTCAGGTTCTTTTTCTTAGCAAGACATTTTGGATGATGTCTCTGGTTTAGAAGAGGCTTATCACAATTTAAATTGTAACGCGTCATCTCCAGGCACTTAACTACTAAACAAAATTCAATGTAATCAGACAGACAAATTCAAAGCTAAGTAAATACATTCTGACTTGACTGCATTGTTTGATGGTCATCATGGGTGATTGCATCAAATGAAGGGATTTGGCAGTCATACTTTATTCCATGGATCTGACTGATTGTGCCATTTCCCTGAATAACTTTAAACAAACCTTTGCTTCACAGCCCTCTCAAGTCATTTAACACCGCTGCTTGTGCCTTTTTTGTGCTACACTTTTTTCTTCCACTCAACTTTCCATTAAAATTCTCAGATATAATTCTCTTTAAATAGCCAGCTCCTTTAGAACAATCTATTTTTGAATAAGAAAGGATCGGTCTTTATTGGTCTTTTGTAATATTCCACTGAAAAAACAAATATTTAGTTGTCAGCCATGATAATAAGAAAATTTAGCAATCCACATCATTTGAGTTTCCTTTTGCGACATTTCATTGATATCTCAATACACAGCCACCTGGATCTTTTTTAAACATGTTGCATAGTGTATAATCTGTTTACACGGGGGTCCCTCTGCTGTATTTATTTAACCGTTCTCTGGTTATTACAACGTCTACATTACATCTCTTCCAGTGGCTCAATATTACTTCTCTAAATGACAGCGTAAAGGAGCTGACCACATGACACGATCTCTAATGTGATGAGGCGGAGTTTCATGCAGTGGCGCGTCTCTTCTGAAATGCCACAAGGTGCCCACCGCTGTGCCCCCGAGGGGAGGTGAGCCAGAGGCTTCTCGGGGTGGGAGCTGTAGACAGGTAGCAACTGCAGAGCCACGGCGGTAATAAAGACAATGACCTTTAATGTAGGCAGACTGTCAGTTCTAGTTTTGGCGTGGACTGAGCAGCTTCTGTGGTCGAGTCTGAGAACAAAAGCCACAGACACCCAAACTAAAGGATCCATGTGTCAGTGAAAAAGCCAAGACCTGAGTATTGTCGTCGCTCTCCACCATGAACTTCATCCTCACAGGCAGAGCAGAGTCGGCAGCCTAATCAGGAGGTGGTGATGACAACGCCGACAGATTGGGAATGTGACATAACACCCTCCCTAAGTTGTCACACTGCTGTCAAAACCGGGGGTGGTCCTGTCCACCTTGATACATCAAGCTTCTCCTTCGTCCACACGTCGGGTGTAAATGGTTCACAGCAGTTTGCCGTGAGAAGCTCCCAAAATAAAAACAACACAAAAAAAAAAAAGTGTGAGAAAATATTAAATCTTCCACAGAGACAGAGCATTTTGAATATCTACGAAGAATAAATTACTGAAATAAAAAATTAAAAGGAATTTTGGAATTTAAGCCAAATTTATTATTCAGTATTCATCAAGCCTTATTTCATTCCACTGTTTTTGTAAATGAAATGCCTGATTGGACAAGAGGCTGATTAATTTTGCAGAGAAAGTTCAAAGCACTATGATCAGTTTCCTAAACGTGTCTCATGATGATTTAAAAATTAAACCATTTAGTCTAATGAATTGAATTTTTTTTTCTCCTGCCCTTTGCTCATATGGGCTCTGCACTAAAAGAAAAAAAACATTTTATCATTTCACTGAGTGAGTGCTGTTGCGTGTGATTTATCCTACAGCCCATGAAAGCAGCAGCACTAAAATGTATTAGCTGAGATCCTTCTGGCTCATGTACAAAGTACTCATTATTAATTAACTCCACCAACCTTCATTTCCTCCTCAGCTAAAATGGCGAGAACGAACATTTTAACTGAGCTCTGAGTTACAAGAAAAATGCACAAACTATTGATCAAAACCTAGACTACTGATGCACTCTGAGTTTTTCACATCCTTCACTTCGATACTCCTAATTGGGAAAGAGTGCAACATTAAAAGTTCCCCAATTCGAAAATAAAACGTCCAGGCAAAGAGAGCATTAATGACAGAAAGAAGCCAGTAACTCTGGAGGAGCTTCAAGGAGCCACTGCTCAGTTTTAGGAATCAGATGGTAATAAAACTATCAGCCGTGAACTCAGAGGATCCAACCTGAAGAACTCGCCATAGCAACTTTGCAGGGATCCCAACAGTTTCATGTGATAAGATGAAACTAAAAGGTAAATGTTTGATCTTTATGCAAGATCCTGTGTGTGGAAGACGACCATCAAAATATAAACCCCATACCCTGACTGATGGTGGCAGCAGCAGCATCGTGCAGTGGGGGAGGCTTTTCTTCAGCATGGAAGCTGGTCAGAGGTGATGGAAGAGTAGCAGTTACATAAAGTACAAACCTGAAAGAAAACCTGCTGGTTTAGGAAAAGAATGACCATACACATACAACCAGAGCTGTATGTTTTCCTTGCAGCCTGACTGAGTCTGGGAAGTTTTAGAAAGAAAAACATGCAAAGATTTCAGACAGACCTGAATAATCATTTTCTTTCCATACTACAATGACAGACTACTTTGCATAGGTATATCACATAAATACAGTTGACGGGGTTATTTATACCATTGCAATGTACCGTCAGGTGTCAAATATGTGTGCTGTACAGAGGTTAAAGAAATAAGCAGCTCTGAAAATAAAAACGTTAGCGGTTTGTTGTTGCAACACTCAAACCATCTGTTGCCAAAGGATCTAGACATCTTTAGCTGACAGTTATAGGAAACTGGTTACTTTTATCGTTGCCACACAATTTCTGAGAAATAACCAGTTATGATTTTTTTTTTTAGGTTTGCAATGAAATCCTTTTTAGTGCAGATTCCATGCACGGATTATATCCCCATGCATTTGTAAATCAAAACCCCAGGACGGCAACAGATGCTTGAGGAAGGCCGACATCAATTGAAGTCAGAAGCGCTTCATAAATAAAATAATGTGGCTGGTCAACACATAGTGAAGAGAAAAAAAAATTCCTGCATGAAAGCTCTGTAATTTCATTCATCACGCCTCGGCACGCACCAAATCAGACATGGAGGCTCCACCGGTAGAGTTCAGGTTCCCTCAGTGAGGGATGGGTGTGGGGGGAGGGTTCGTCGGTGGGTGGGCTGCGGTCGATCCCCACTGTTGTTGGGACTCCTCGGGCGGAACTAATTCAGCACGCAAGAGCGGTTAAAAGAAGGTGAATACACAGGGGGACGGCCGGGAGGAAAAGCGGGAGCGACAGGTGCAGGCATGCAAGAGCTGAGGTGGAAAGGAAACCCCGGTGGTTTCACAAAGCGATCCGTTTCCGAAAGGAGACGTTTTTCCTACTGAAAACAGACTCTGGTGGAGAGCCGTGAACTTTTGAGATAAACATAAGGCGCGGAGTAGTTCTCAGTTTT
The DNA here is from genome assembly GCA_010277075.1 of Poeciliopsis retropinna. Taxonomy (NCBI): domain Eukaryota; kingdom Metazoa; phylum Chordata; class Actinopteri; order Cyprinodontiformes; family Poeciliidae; genus Poeciliopsis; species Poeciliopsis retropinna. Next base: position 12,195,629 of record VMRM01000009.1, on the reverse strand, counting down.
TTTGTGGTTTTCTAGAGTGAATGACGGCAGATCAAGATGCACTAACAGGTGGTTCACTGAAATCTAGATTCCAGGGTCTAATCTCCTGAAACGATCTTGAAGGCACCACGCTGATCTAAGACGCGTCCATCTTCATACATCTGAGATTTCACAAGAGCACTCTTGAGGCTAAATTGTGAGATTAACAGGTAAATATGCAGTCATACTCAGGAAGTTAGAATATGTGCTGCCTGTCAGATTAAAAAGTATTAACTGAAATATAACCTTGAAGTAAATATTAAACTTTTCATTGAGTAAACATTTCTCTATGAAATTATTTAATGGTCTGATTTACTCTAATTTTAAATGTCATTTTCATCACCTGCAAATGGAAAATTGTAACAGAAACAAAGGCTTTTAAACATCCATTTGTGTATACCCTGTTCCACTTAATGAAGTTTCTGAAATAAATGAGCTTGATTAAATTATTTGGATATGGCACATATCCAAATAATTTGAGCACATAAAAACTTAGACATTAAATATTTTGTAGAAAATGTGTTCATGTATTGTGCTGTACATGGACTGTGCTACTTCTTCAGAAATCACTGCACCAATGCGGTGTGACATGGAGATCAGCAAGTCATGCTGCATTTAACCCAGGGTGCTTCATTAGAGTTCTCCATTGTATCTGCGTGGATCTGATGTTATTGATCAACTTCCTCTGATCAATACCCCTATAGATTCCTTATGGTTTTTACAAGGCTAGTTTTTTGGCCGATCAACAGGGTTACCATGGTCAAGTTTGACAGTGCAGGCAGGCAACAGGTCATGCAGTAAAAGGGAGAATCTGCAGAGGTGAGCTTGAAGTGCTCCAACATTTCTTATGCATGTGGTTCCTCCTTCCACTAAACTAAAGAAGTTCGCCCTGAACTTCTTTAGCTGGTACACTCCCTGTTGAGGGCTGAGGTGACTGCCTGTTGGACGACTGTTCTGTCAGCGTTCTTCCCCTCGACAGTGTGGTGCAGAAAAAAACAAACATACATTTCTGAATTTGTTTTATTTTTCACTGGTGTCGATTCTCAGAAATCTAGGCTGTGACAGTCCTAACTTCTTCAGTAGAAGGTAATGATCAACATTAGAAACAGATCTGGGTTGAAATGCCTTACTGAAATAAATCACTGATATAAACAAGCTTTTGATGCCATTCCAATTTATTCAGTCATCTTTAGAGTAGCTTGCAACTAGTTCCACTGCTCTCACCAACATTCCTAAGTGAGTTCAAAATGTCACCCATGTGCAGGTGGAACTTACTTATCTTGCCATGTCAACCAACCTGTCTGCTCTACCTGGTGTCCAGGTGCAGCCCTGCAGGTTTTAGAAGAGTCTCTGCTCAAACTCAGCTGATTCAAACAGTCCATCTCCGTCCTCAGCATGCCAAAGCTTTGCAGACACCTCCAAATCAACCATTATTTCAGGCCTCGAGGACCGACTTTGGATTCGAGTTTATTGTCTTTAAGTAACTGTGTTTCTTATGATGGATGGTTTCCCTCACCCTTTAACATCCTGCTTTACGCTTGCTGCTTAAAAGTGAGAAGTGCTGATCAAAGTGAACCACTTCCCGTCTGTGATGTTTGGATCTGATCAGACACAAATACCGCTTTAAATCCTGATGTGCTAGTAAAATAGTGCAAAAAAAGTTCCCGCAACGTGTTTGTAGAAGTTCGATAAAGATGGAACCTCCATTTTAGTGCTGTTAAGATGTCCAAACATGTTTCCTTATGATCTCAACTAAGCTTGAAAGTTCATTCATACAAGTTCATTCATACAATGTGAGCAAAGATCTATTTCTAGGTAAAGGATGATATTTTAGAAAATGTCAGCTTTGCCGCCTCTTCCTCAGGAGTGAAGGATGCTCTGGAATAGGACACATTCAGGGACCGTAGGAAAAAAAAAAAAAAAAAATCCTGTTAAGAAGTTTCAACCCTAAGGCTTCGTGCAGTGGAGGATGACATCACACTGAAGAGATTCATCGCTCCATCAGGAATCTAGCTATGGCGACTTTAGTCTGACACATTCACTTGTAAGGAAATAAACTGCAAACAATGGCTAAAACACTTTTAAAGAGACAATGAATGAAATTTTATGCATTTATTCATGTAGTTATTCCACTCTGATTCAAAGGCTCAAGGCTGGGTCAGCGGTTTAATAGCCAAAAATACTCTAGAATTTATGGTTAATGTTTTTAAATCACTTTAAGGTTTTCTCTTCATTGTTTGTACCATCCTTCCTTAAAAATGCCACAAAACTTTGAAAAGTGCATTTTGGTGAATATCTCCAAAACTTCGAGTTGTTCATACACCCCCAACCCATAAAAATGTCCCCCATTGTCAAGGCTTGTGATGTCACAAATTTGCAACAGGAAACCACCAACATTTTTTTTTTCCCCAAAGGTTTTATAACCATCCTGTTCAAACAACATTCTTTTTTTTCTTTTTACACAGCCAGAGAACAAAAAAGATTGAACATAATAAACTCCCAAACCTTTTGTACAGAGAAATCAAACTAAATGAAGAAAACATCTCTTATTAGTCCATGAATCCTTGCTTGCATTTGCGATAAATTGGGAAGGGAGACACAAGCGTGTCCAAATGAGGCTCTCTGTGTTGTACGCAATATCAATCAGTCTATTTCACTCGCTGGTTTTTTATCGATTTTATATGGAATAGAAACCAGCGAGACTAGGCCATTCAACAAGAAATCCAGTAATGTCTATGATAGTGTGTGCGTGCGTTCAGAGGTTATCAGTGTGAATGTGTCAGGAGTAGGCAAACTAATTAGGTGTATGCATGTCTGAGTCTCATGATTTAAGCCAGTCCGAATCCCTCTGAGCATTCCTGAATGGCCAACAGCAGCATGTGTCTCAGCTTCTCGTAGCTCTCGTAGGCTGGAAGGTCAAGCTGGTTAAAGCTGAGGAGGGACAGACGAACAAAAACAGTTAGTTTAGCTTCGTTTAGATGTTCAGAAGCGACGCGATACTGAGCCACTTCTTGCTTACCAGGTATGAGCAGATGGCAGACGGTCAGTTGATCGATCATCGCGGTGAATCTGGAACTTCTGGATGCCGTTCATGCCTTCTAGAGCAGCGAAACCCTGGAGGGGAACCTTGGATGTGCCGGTGACAAACTGCAGGAACTTGGCCCGGTCTGCCTGATCAAAGGACCGCAAGGCTCTCCAGAACCACTGGATCTGCCACGCAAAAGACAAGATTAACAAAAAGTAAGTATTTTTGCTTAAGAAACAAAAGTATCTTGTGTTTGGTGTCACTTCCTCTCAATCCCACCTCCAACTTGTTAAAACGTTTTGAAATTATTAGGACTGTTTTTTACTGAACTTTACCTGAATAGAGCTGGATTGGTATTTATGATATTCAGTGTTGGCCTTCAGGTCATCGATGTCGATGGTAGGCAGGCCAGAGATGAGCAGCTCCAGCTCCTGTTCTGTGAAGATGGAGATCAGTCTCTTGGGGATGATCTCGTAGAACCCTTCCAGGAAGGCTGCCAGTTGTTTGCGGATTGCGCCTAAAAATGAAAATAAATACAATTATGGCAAAAACAAAAACAGTCGGATAAAAAATGTGCTTGAAATTGTTATATTTTTCGATTTAAAGGCTTATGTAAGCATAATACAGGTATAGAGGTCGTGTTCCAGCAACACTCTGTCTGCTGGATATTTAAGGATAATTGCTGCCATCTTGTGGCTGTGTTTCTACATTACACTTTTAGTCAGCATGGAGATTTAAAACAATACCAACTTGTCAAATCTCCACTGTTGTTTACTCCTTAGTGTAACAAAGATCCTCATTGTTTGGGGACGTAAATATTCAGAAGCTTACCAGTCATTTTCATCTGGCACACCAGATGAACGTACTCCTTCTTATTTTCCTCTGTGACAAGAATGTTGGCGCCGTTCGGCTTGAGGTCTCTGACTTCACACACTCCAAACTCTTGGACCTGAAACCAGCGAGAGTCGCAAAATACAACTCTTACATCTCAAATTACATTGATTGTATGGTCAAGTTCTATCTGATAGGTGGTGATGAGAAATAAACCACAGATTGAAATATGACAGCTACAGACCTCTGTGCTGAACGTCAGCTCATAGCCCAGTGTGGACACGTCGTTCTCCAACAAGTACACCAAACCCTGGAAGAACGGGTAGTCCTCGCTCTCCATGTCCGTGTATCTGTAGAAACAAAAGATGAATGCAAAACATTGAGAAACTAAAAAAGTATATATATTTGGGAATGGGGTTAAATAATTAAACTATCCAGGTTCACATAAATGAGGAAATTGTATTAAATTAGTCCTTATTATTATTTTTTTTAAAACAAAGAAATCTGTGTCCCTTCCATATTCCTGATCCCACTGGGTCTCAATCAAAATACATCCTGGCCATGCTGAAACGCAAAGCCAGGCTTGGAAGTCATAACTGGGAGTAGTAGGAGTTGCTCCCACTTTCTGACATTGGAGGGCATTCCAGTTTTTTGGGGGTTTTTTTTGACTGGGAAGACAGAATTTCCCAGTTCCAACTACAACTTGAATGCATCATTAAATAATGCCTTCTCAAATAAAAACAAACAAAAAAAAACCCATTGAACTGTCATGAGAGGGATAGCAGGAAATATCTTTATGTCGTTAAACATTTAGAAAAACTGTCAATATTTAAAATTTAGAACTGAAGTTAATGATGGCATTCGTGGACATAAATAATTTAAAAACACTTCTTGTGCCCAAAGAATGCAAGAAAAACTACAAACAACGTTGCACAAAAAGTTCCCCTGACACCTTTTTTGTGTTTTAAGATACTAAACAAACTGTATAACTGGCACCTTAGAGGTCAAAATGTAAATGTATATAGTGAAGGCTGAGGTTAATAGTTGCTTCATAAAACGGCGGCACACATAGCTTTAAATAGAAGCATGTGCAACAGAAGGTTTACTGCAAGTGCAGGAGGCTGAGGTACCTGACACTCTTGCCCAGAATGTGTTTGTAGAAGCTGCGAGTGAAGTAGCATTCCAGTAGCCGGTTGTCATACACCGCCTTGGCCACAACGCGACCCACGAACTTGAAGTAGCTGAGGTGGTTGGGGTTGCAGTGAGACGAGGGGTTTATGGTGTAGGTGACGCGGTCGCCGGGTGATGTGCGGAACAGGGCGTACATGGGGTTGAACATCTCCCGAGAAATGATCATGTACCATTCCCTGAGCAGGCCGCCAGCATCCTGACCCTCCTCCCCTTCAAACACGATATATCTGCCACAGAGACAAAGGTAGAACGTGGAGGTTCGGTAAAGTGGTTCTGAATTATGGACAGGAAGTGAAAACAGAAGCAATAACAGCTTACAGTCTGTTCTTCATGTCCTCGGGGCTCTTGCGGTGCAGTTCCCTGTAGGAGTCCTCAAACACATGATCACGCCTCACATGAACAGCCATGTCCTCCTTTCTAAGGCCTTCGTCCAGTCTTTCCAACTCCTGGCGGAAGTACCTTAAAGTGATGGAGAAAAACAATCGGATTTTATCAAACGTCCCTGGTGAACGTGGCACATGGTGACGGTGTGAATTGATTCCTCTTACTTCCTCTTAACGTCAAAGTCCAAAATCCGGATGTAGTCAACTAATACTGCGAAGGGCCCGTCAGCTAGGTGAGTGGTCGACTGTCGCAGGATCTGATTGAGCACTGTGCGGTGAGTTTCTAAAAACACAATCAGTCCTGTTAGAAACTGAACAATGCATTGGAACAAAATTCCCTCTTTTTACTTCAATGTGTTTCAGTCTCACCAGCAAAGCGGAGGAATTTCTGGGTGTCTGGTGGGAGGTTAGAGGAGATGTGCATGGAGGACGGCTCTCTGGAAAAGAACGGGTCCAGGGACGAAGGAGTGGCAGGCGTAAGGGGGGCCGGGGACAGCGGCGGGGGCTCATCTTTAATATGGGACAGCTGGCTCTCCCGCGTGTCCCTAACAGGAGGCTTGCTCTCTCGCTCTGTGGCGTGAACCAGAAAGAAGGCCTCCACAGCTGGCTGGAGCACTGGAGAAACGGATCATCGGTCACTGCTGTGCATCGCCAAACCTCGCTCCTTCAAATAACAGCATTTATTAAACGGAACTCCACCTACCCAGCACAGCATGCTGGTCATGAGACTCCTCCAGCTCCTTCAGACACTCCCCTAACATGTCCCACAGTTCATCCAGCAGCAGCTGCTCACTGAGCAGAGGGAGGTCTGGAAGTTTCTCCTCGCTCTCAGACTGAGCGTTTCCTTCTTCGTCTAAAAAGAAAAGGTCAAATATGGACTTCAGAAAAGTGTTCCCCATAGCGGGAAACACAACGAATGCTATGAATGACAATTTTACATTTATACAGCTAAATATTAGTCCAGCAATTCACAAGAAAGCAGCAATTCCAAGTATTTCCCATTTATATATAAAGTGATTCAATTGTAAGGAAAATGCGCAGTTATTATGTTTAGAATAATCAAAATATATTTCTTGTGTTTCAAACTCAAATACTTTGATAAATTTATAATTACAGATATATTTATATGCATTTTATTAAGACTCAACAGTACCCAATTTGCATACAATATCACAAACCATATTACTAAGTCTTCATACCATCACAGGAACAAGTTTTATTAAAATCCATTATAAACTGATGTAATATTTATGGCTATTTATAGTAATTCATACCCAGAGGCGCAGCATCTTGTTCCAGAGGAGACGGCTGGTCAACATCCATCGGAGATTCATCTCTTTGTGCTGACTGAGCTTCTGGCGCCGACTGAACGTCAGACTGAAGAAAACAAAGACGGACGATCAGCAACAGGGAACTGCATAAGATATAGTCGTTGTTCTACACAGAAATGCAACTCATCAAGTTGCCATGCAAAATGACATTCCCATGGTCTACAGAAAGAGTTTTGAGGGTTGAAGGTCAAGGAAAAAGCATTAAGCCACATCTGCCAGCAAACAGACATGAGCAGTGGAGCAAGCAAAACATTCATGGTTAAACAACAGAACCCGTCAATGCAAACACTGAAACACAATGCAACAAATTACAGGCACATCTGACTGACTGGGGCCGTCAACATTTATCATGCCAGTAAAGATGATGTATTGGTGCATAAACCAACTGAGATGAAAGCAACTGGATGACAGCATACACAATTGTGTTTGCAGATAAACAAAAAGGATGTGGAAGAAAATAATATGATTTCACGCAATTTTCATAAAACTTAAACCCAATAAAGCCAGCTTCTAATTAGACGTAGCAAAAAATCTATAATTAAGAGTCATTTTGAAGCATTTATCAACATAATGATAGTAGCGAGGATTACACTACCACACAATGTATCTGCTGATTTTAGTTTTCTCAAAGGTTCTTCGGTTGTATAAAAGGCAATGTTAAGTAAGTAGGAATATGCCTGCTGTCAGTGCAGCCATGCTAACCGTGGCAGCAGCAGCCGTGCCAGTAGGGGGAGCAGCACCAGTGGGAGCATGGGGGGCAGCCACTGAAGATCCAGCAGCAGATGCAGAAGGGGCGGCAGGTGGGGGGGCCTGTTGTAGCCGACGTGCACGCTGCCCCTCTCTCACCATCTGAATGATGGCGTCGGCCTCAGCCTCAAGCTGCCGCACTGCGGCCTGGATGCTGCTGGCTGAGCCCAGGCTGCTGGAGCCTGGCGTTTGAGCAGATGACAGGTTTTAGTTTACGTTTAGAAAATATTCCATATAGAGCTCGAAGGGATTGCATCTGGAAAAATGTCTTACCTAACCGGCCTGTCTGTTTGGCTTTCTTGTTGGCACGCCGTGTGTCCTCTCGCAGCTGGATAATCACCTGCAGCACTCGCAGGAAAAACTTCTGTGTTGATGTTTTGGATGTTAGCGAGCTCATGCAGGGAAGCTGCAACTCACGTCCCCCCAGAGTGCGCTTCTGTGCAGCCACAATCACCACACTCTCTGAACCATCGAACCTGTGTACCGACCAATAATAAATTGTGTACCAAACAGTTAGCCTTATAAAGTAGTAACTGATAAAAATATGTTAAACGCTTGTTTATTACGACTTTGAAACTGCCTCTGAGTCTAATGATGGTATGCAACACACACATCACATGCTCACCTGCTGGTCATCTTTCCCTTTAACCTGGCAGACAAGGAGGTGTCCTCTGGAGGTGCGTCTGGGGAATGGGAGTCGGCTTGTGCCTGCCTCTGCTGCTCCAAGTTGTACTCTCTCAGCTCCGCCAATAACGTGCCTGAGACACATGCACACAAAAAAAAAGTCAAGGTTGCAAGCTTGAAAAGAAATGGGTGTTTAAATCAACAAGGAAAAGATGAAACATGTGAAGTACTTGTGAGTACTGACCAATCTGCTTGCATAGAGTGTATCCCAGGTGTCTGGCTCCACTAAGGAGCAGTCTGAGCACCGTGTCTCTGGTGGAGCCGTCTCCTCTAGATAGCTGCAGCAAAATGTTAGCAGCGTCCTCTAGTCCCTCCTCTGAACATGAGTGAGATGTCAACACCTTGGAGAGACGGAGGAGAAACATTTTCAAATCATCAAGATTTTAAGAAATCGGGTAAGACATATAGAGTCCTATTTATTGCAAGCACTAAGCATAAGCTGCTATAATAAACCTCGGTTGTAATGAGCTTAAGCAGAGTACTGTATCTAATTTTATGACAGACACTTCAAGTGAGAAAGGAAGCAGTTGAACGGAAGCAGAGTGATTAACATCTAGTGAGATGAGTTGGGCAGAAAACTGTTTCAAAAGACAAGATACAACAAATATTGTAAGAACTGCAAAAACATATGTGATTAGCTAAACAAGTCATTACGTTAGGAGCATAGATAGTCGTTTCAAGGACAGCTTCAGGTTTTAAGATGATATTTTCAATCAATATAATAGGCTTATTATTGATACTCTTAGGAGGTTCCAGAGTAATTTAGGGCTTCGATGAATCTTTCCTCTTTACTTTTAGTCAGTAAAAAAATATTATGTCTCATCACATTTCTTATTTTAAAGGGAACCCCCACCACCCCCCAAAAAAGGCAAAAAGGATTATGAGATCCCATCATACCTCCACAGATAGTTGAAGTTGTTTCTCTGTGAGTCCTGTAGAGGCCAGCTTGTCGCTCTCTGTACTCACAGCAGAGCTCCTCTGCTTTCCTATAAAATGTTTCACACCAGAAGTCCATCAAATTAATTTCTGACTAAATGTGTTGCAGAGCCATGTGTGGATAAACTTGAGTACTTCATGGGTTACCTGTAGAGGTTATTCCAGTGGATGGTGGTATAGAGATGGTGGTAGAAGAAGCCTGTGAGACGGTTATGCTCGTTCCTGAGGAAGTTCCCTGGGCTACGGCTCCTCCTGAGACAGCAGGCGCCGTCACAGTGGGATGAGCAGAGCCCACCAATGTTGGACCCTGTGTCGTGATCGACAGTGTGGCCCCTGAGCTAGCTATGTTCGGGTTGGCGGTCTGTGGGGTCGGGTGTGCAGCAGGCACCTCTGTTGCCTTGTTGTCGGGCAGGGCAATAGATATAAGGGAGAGAAGGCGCAGCAGCTTTTCGGTGAGCAAGGAGCTCCGCCTGATAACGGGATGCGACAGCATGTTCATCAGCTGGCCAAGAGGGGAAGTCTCCAGGCTGAACTGTGCTCCGTCGGCCTCCGCGCCACCGCCGAGGGGCACCGTCTTCATCGAGGCTTTTCCCTTGCGGCTGACGTTCATGTTGTCGAGCTTAACGAGCAGATCCCAAAAATCCGTGGAGATCCCTAAAGACTGAGGAGTCGCTATAGAGGAGCTCAGGGAGTTCTGAGTATTGGGGTTACTCTGAGACTGAGAGCCTGACCTGGAGCTACCAACTCCACTTCCTCCCCCAGAAAAACCTGTACAAAGGCGAGAATCCAGATCAGCTGCTGAAATGTCCTTACATCGCTGCTGGGTGAAGTGGCTTGGAAACACCTGCAGAAACACACAAGAATGAGGAAGTATTATAAACTAATATTTTATATTAAGAACTACTGATTAAATGAATGGAAATCTAACCTTAGCTAGCTGGATTAGTGTATCCAGGACATGTCTGCAAACCACTGGAGCAGCCTGAGGGTGGATGTGAACTGTGGAACCTCCGCCTGCTGCACACGTGACTCCTGCAGCGCCGGCCGGTACTCCTAGTGCCCCGGATGTCGTAGAGCTGCCGGCTGAATGCCGGTCGCCATGTTTCCTGCCTGACACCCGCTGGATTTGAAAAATGTTTGTCCGACAACCCAAAGCTGCATCCATAGAGACGGAGAGCCAAGACAGCTGGCTGGAGCTCCGAGACTCCACCCTGTTCAGCAGCTCTAAGGAGGATGATGACGATGAGGCGGCTGAGGCTTTTCCCCCACAGCCGCCCTGGTTGCTCCTTTTTCCACGAGAATCCTCCAGACGTGCCGTCTCCAGACAGACCTCACTCTCGCTGCTGCGCTGCAGGATGGACAGCAGGCTGCGGATGACCCACCCACGGGTCTGCGAGTGGTAGCAGAGGTTCCTGAGCACACGGTGCAGGCGGCTGGTGTTCAGCTTCGGTTCGTCCACAAACAACAGAACCAGCAGGCAGGACAACGCCTCGTGGTCCAGCAGCAATCGTCCGCGAAGACGCAACAAAGAATCTACGCTGGAACTGGACGGTCTGAAGACAGAATAGCCATGTGGTTTAGAGAGCATGAATGTTTCTAAGGTATCTCATACTAAATCATGCATTACAGAGAGCCAAATGTTTCCACACCTGTGGTTTGTTCCTCCCCCCATCTGAAACGGTCCTCCTCTCTGGACAGCCAGACGGGTGTACTGGACACCTCGGTTGCTTCCCAACCGGCTGGTGAAGGCAGGCGAGCGCAGGATGGCCGAGAGGGCCGAAGATGAGCTGTGACCGAACAGCCTCTCATGCATTAGTTGTCTCTGACGCACCTCTTGCTCCCTACGCAAAGCGGCTGCCTCAGCAGCGATGTCCGGCGGCATGACAGCCAGCACACTGTCCTCCATGTCCTCAAGAACGCTCCGCCGGAGCTCCGAGGGCAGCGTCTGGATGAAAGTGACAGGATCCAGAGGAGTGTCTCCCTGTGGAGGCTGCTGCGCTAGCTCCCTTCGCTGCTGCTCAGCTCGCTGCTGGGCAAGAACCTAAGGCAAAAAAAATAATAATATTAAAATCAGACTCTTGCATTGGTTGGAAAATTGCATCTCAGAATGGTCTTCAGTAATCTCACCTCTTCCTGAATAGCAGGCGGCAAAGCCGCTAGGAACTCAGGGCTGACCTCTGTAACTCCCGGACCTCCGAGCACAGGTGCGTTAGAGGAGGGTAGAGTTGTGGCAGCAGGAGGACGTGAAGGAGGTCTGATGCCGAGCTGATTCTGAAGGACCTCTCGACGGATGTCTTCTGGAAGGGCCGCAAGGAAAGAAGGATCTACACCTTCTGGCAAATTGATTCCTGTAAAGAAAAAAACAACATGAAATGCAGTTGTGAAGACATCATAGACTTTTTATAATTTTGTTTTTATTTTGTGCAACTTATTGTAATGATAACATACAATAAGTATGACTAAAAATATATCTTGTTTTCACTGCAAAGAATCTCAGCCTCACTGAAACAAATAATTGAAAAATTCTTTCATTTTTATTTAGGGCCACTCGTTTGTTGTACTGTTAAAATAATAAGCGTATTAAAATCTTTACCAGCGAGTGGATCCTCCTCCTCGTTGCTGGTGGATGGAAGAGGCTCTTCCTGGATGGCCTGGGATTGGCTGTCAGCACTGTCGCTCCGAGGCATCGTCTCTCCAGGAGATGAAACAGATGTGGAGCTGATAAAGCAACAGAAAATAGACATTGTTTAATGTTAATACCCAAAACAATATAAAATCAAACACAAGTGATAAGCATAAAAGTTTTATTATAATTGTGTGCTTATAATACACAATTATGTTATAATTGTTGTTGTCATTGTTGTTTAACAACAACAATGGCAAGGAATGAGTCATACAGGCAATGTGTTTGATCTGAAATATACAATTTTCCGTACCCAGTCTCTGCATCTGTCTGCCGATCAGTCAACCCACTCTCCCTGCTGCCAGATAACTCCTGGGACAGCTGGGGGGTCTGCGGAGGATTGGGAGCAGCTTCTTCCTGAGTAGCAGATGCAGGGCTGCTGGTGTCCATGGGGGATCCTTCCAACTGCGACACGCCAACCGCTACAGGCTCAGTGCTTTCTACAATATCCGGGCTTAGCGAGGCTGAGGAGAGAAAAGGGTGACCTATAATTTCCCTTTCTGGGTTTAGAACATGAAGAAAGGTTTCCAGAAACAAATGCCCTTGTTTTTGGCGACTGTGTAAATAATCTGTTTAAAGTTAGTCTACCTTCCCTGCCTTCATCCAATGCTCCTCCTTCACCACCTCCTCCTCCAACTCTCTCACCAGTTGTAGGAGCCGGGGATATTTCCATCTGAGACGCTTCTGCTTCGGCGTTTGGTCTCTGACTTTCTGACAGGGTGGGAAGTCCAGCCCCGGCCAGAGCAGCCAGTGAGCTGGCGTGAGTCTCAGCCAGGAGCAGGTCAGCAATTGGCTGGTGAACTTGCTGACTGATAGCGGTCTCCAGGGAGACCAGGGCCTGTTCGTGGGGAGCAGGGGTGGTGGGAGTGACCTCTCCAGACGGGGGAGCAGTGAGGAAGCCTTCTGAGACCCTGGGTGCGTCCAGGCATGCCATTGGACCCTCCTGAGTCTGCTCACCCTCTGTGACATCCAGGTGGAGAGAGTGTTAAAAACAGGTCCTCCTAGAGTGTTTTTTTTTTTACATATACTAAAATAAGCATTTAAGTGCATCTACCACATCAAATGATCATATTTCAATGCTTGGCAAAAACATTTTCATAAATAGGTGCCATATAAAAACATCAGCTGAACTATATGTAAATGTTTGAAGAATCAACTGGCTGAAAATCCACACAAGAGTACAATGAATAATTCCTAGAAGCCATCAGCCTCCACTGAGGAAGGAAGTAAGTTGTATAGTTATCTCCTGTATGGGGTACACAATCCTGATCCCATCCAACAACACAACTTACTACCTCACCACAGCGCAGGCAGTCGCAGCAAAAAATGCATGGACAACTTGTAGTTTTTCACTGGGTCCCGAGGAGTGATGAAAAACCTTATGTGGTGTTCTTCATAGAATATCAGGATGGACTGATTTTACCAGAAAATAAAAATAATCATCCAGATCAACTTTGTAATCACTGAAAGTGACCCTTCTTCTCTAAGTGGAAGAGTGAATGGAAAAACTATCTGAAAAATTCCTTTTATAGCACAACAAAGACTAAAGATCCCCTTATTGTCACCCCCAATATCTTCATGCATGAAGAAAAAATGTTTCAAACATTGAAATGTAATAATTTCTGGCAAGAGCTTTACAAAAGGAGAAAGACAAAATATTTTTGCTCCTAATACAGATGTCCAGACGATAAGGCGTGGCCATAAGAAAGACAGTAGACTGTATAGTTATCTCCCAGATCTGGTGTGATCCTAAAACTATACAAACTACTACCTCATCCCACAGCACGCACTGGAAGCTGGGTGCCTTCTTCTTGGTACCTTTCATTAAAATGTTTTTTTTCTTTTTAATGGCAAAAACAAAAGTATTCCACATTACAAAACTCAGTACCTGCAGTGTTGTCCGCACCATTAACTGTCCCCAATCCAGAACCCTAAGGACAAAAAATATCCAAAGGCTAAATGTTAGTTCTTCCAAACAACGACTAAAATCCATATTTTAAATCAACTCACTACAAACCCTGGAATAAATCTATATCTTTAGAACTATTTTGCAGTAAATGGGCCATTTATCATTGCTATATGCTGGTCGCATTTTCTTTCACATTTGGAATTTGAGCTGTTCCATATTACTTTCAAAGCAACCAGTAAAAATGCGCAGAAACTTTTTTTAATATCTATGTCTAATATTTTAACATCCATGTTTTTAAACATAGATATTAAAATATTAGATGATCACCACCAGAATGCTAAAGCTGCATCCCAGGCAGTTCTTGCATGAAGCAACTGCTGGAAAAAAAAACAAAAGAACAAACAGCTGAGAGGATGCTTTCTAGCCTCTCAGCTGTTCTAAGGCTTCTGGAATGTGAAACTGGTTTAACACGAGGCCCTGAAAAACCCCCTAGAACAAATTCTTCAGCCACAACCAATTATTTCTCTGCATACCTGTAGGCTCTGATCCCTGACTTGCTCTGCCCCAGATGCCCTCCTCTCATTCTGTTTGGACTCCTCTTCCTCGGCCAGCTGCCTTCTTCTCTTCTCCCTGCGCTCTTCCAGTTCCTCATCTCTTAGACTCTCCAGATGCTGCAGGATCGGCACTTTCACCACTAAGAACACAAAGCACACACACAAAAAAATAAATTAGTTGGACTAGACACGAGGAACAAATTTGGTTGTTGTTGCAGCTCAAAGGTGGTCAACACTGAACAAATCAATAAACTGAGTCACATTAGTTGTTTCAATTAATTACTATAGGTCACAAAATGTTGTTTTGTGACCTATAGTTTAAAAATAAACCTTTCCATAATGAATAGTAGATAGTGGAAAGCCCGGAAGTTTAGATTCTTCCCCCTGCGCCTCCCCAATTAAATTCAAAACTAGAAATCATAAAATGAATTTACAAATTTAACTTAATGTCATTTCATATCTAGTATGGAAAATCTGGTAGCATTTAAGTCTAAAATTAAGATTGTTAAACAATTCAAGACTTTTTAAGACCTTGCAGAACAACTGTATTATGAAGAACTACTCTTTCACATCTATCTTCTGTCTCTTTAGTAAACTAAAGAGACAGGAGCCAAACAATGCTCTTATGCAAGTCTATTAATTTATTGTTGTTGAAATACGTTTAATATTTGTTTACCTGCTACGCAGTCATGCATACTCTCAGCATCAAGCACTTTGCACTCGTCTGTCCATCTAGTTAAGGCAGTGGGAATACTTGAGAGAGTACCTAGAGAGATAAAACACTTCATTCAATAGAAAGTAAAACAAAAATACATTTCAAAATGGCTTGTTTTGACTTATGTTTCAGAGAACCATCTAATTTTGAAATAAGTATTGACCCTTAGGAACTGAAAAGAATTCAAAGTCAGGAAAGTTTGCAACGTTCACAGATATTTAGTTCTGTGAACGTTTTGTTAGAAATTGAAGCCAAAAAGACAAGTAAAAAACAAAAAAGAGCATAAACTCCCTTCACACTTGACAGAACTGTGGCTCATTTTCTAAGCTGAAACCATAATTCTCAACAGGTGGTTGTTTTTCTTTGTGCTTCAGCACAAATAGTTTTAAATCTTCCAGTATGACTCTCTCTTCACTGATTGACATAAGCAGACAACATTCTTTCCAAAAATAACACAAAATTCAAGCTGTACATGAGTTTGAACTGAGATGACTTAATCAAAATGCTGTTGGGGAAAATAAAATAGCCAAATTAAATGCTTAGCCAGCTGAGCACTTAACTTTGTACCCAGATAAATTGTGGGGAAACTGCCTTGTTCCTGGAAAAGGTTCCCACAGTTGAAAAGTGATTTGACTTCATTGTAATGTTTACCTGCTTGTCCCCCAGTACTGCTTTGTTCGTGGAAGAAATCATCCAGCAATTCATCATCGGAACGAGCAATGATGTGGACATCCTCGTTTCCAACCAAAAGACGGGCACGGCCGCGGGACTGCAGAGGCAGAGAGCTGGACAGCTGTAGAATGTCTGCTGCTGCACTGGGGCCCAACAGTCTGAAACAGAACAACAGGGAATAAAATATTCTAAGTACTGCCAGAACAAAATAAGCTGAAGCAAACCTTCACAGAAGCATCGTCATTTTACCTCTGCAAAATGAGTGGCGGATTGGGCTGGCGGTTATGTGGGTAGTGGACATGGATGGTGTGTCCGCTATTGGCAGTGAGCTGACGAAGCGTTCGCTGGCTGCGACCCATGCCCTGCGCCAGGCGGCTGCTAGAGCCGGCCACACCTAGAGTGAGGGAACTGTGATCAGCGTGGCGCACCATCAGAGGGTGGGAGCTGGGGATGTTTCCTGGGGAGGAAGGGATGTCAGCTGGAGGAGGAGCAGAAGACATGGCAAGCATTAGATCAAAGCACTGGCAAAATCTCTGAAAATGTTGAGGGGAATAAAACCCCAAAAACAATTCAACGTTTTATTTTGATGATTGAAAAAATTCTTTGGACATTAAAGGACAAATAGAAAAATAAAAAAATGGACTGTTTTAATAAGTAATTTTTACTCACCGTTGTTGGAAAACATGTTGTCAAACTCTATGATGAGGTCATCATCCCTGTCGAAGCGTTCAAAGCGGATGTGTGGTGCGGCGTTGATGTCAGGGAAATCTTCATCCAGCTCCATCTCTGACCCTTCATCGTCATCATCCTCATCTCCTTCTTCATCATCCTTAAAGAGACAGCAGCAGTGATGAGCATGGGCAACAACCATCATTAGACTCTTGAACAAACTTTCCTGTATTTATCCAAACCTGGTCCTCCTCCTCTTCTTCCTCCTCCTCTTCTTCCTCATCCTGACTGTCTTCATCATCATTGCTGCCACTCGAGTCCTCCTCCTGTGTATGCTCCTCATCCTCTGGTTCAAGAATGTTCATCGAGTCTAGTGAGGAAGTTACACACAAAGTTCCTGTATCAATAAAAGCAGCCACAGTAAGCAGGGTGTTAATCTTTCTGATAATCGTTGTGTATTTCAGGGCCAAACTTGGAAACAAATGGAATGCCTTTTTAATGTAAATAAAGTAGGGCTAAAACGATTCCTCAAATGATTCCAAGAATTTTTTTAATAAACATATTTGTGAGCCTGCCTCTTTATTATTAAATTTAATAAGACGATACAAATTTCAGATTTTTGTACAACTTTTCTTCAGGTTCAGTAAGGAAGTGAGCTATTATTGTTACAGGTTAGTTTTCTAAACCACAGAAAAGTAACTGTTGGGATGCTCAAAAATGAAAAATTGAACTGATATTGATATCCGATAGTAACACCAGTGCTATGCCAAATTTATCAATATTTTATAAATTGTTTTATCCGATTACTCGAATAATCAATAGATTACTTGATTACTAAAATATTTGTTTACAACAGCCCTAAACTAAACTAAATAAGAAGAGAAAATGTTTTCATACTGTGTATTTGGCTTCCCATGTTGACAAATGAAAATCAAATATGAAAAAAATTACAATCAGCTGTCTGATGTGTCCTTAACATACCTTCACGGTTAGCCTGAAGAGTGGAAGCCTGGCTAATGTTGGATGGGACTTCATCCATCAACACATCCTCCTGTGATTCATCCCCACCGCTACGTCCAACTATTTTACATTAAAGACAATAGGAGTTATAGACTTTGGGTCAACAAAAGCATTACCAATAATAATTTAAAAAATCACCATGTCTAAGCAGTTTATTTTGTCCTCCATCATTCTCAATGGGGTATTGGGATTATTATGGTATAAGTTACATTAAACATTACAATCACACTTAATGTATTTTGATTGATTTACCTATAATTGTACTATTTGCAGTACCAACATCTCTCTCCAATAACTCATCAATAAGGTCCACCAATTCATTTTCAACCTAACAAGAAGAAAAACATGATTAAGTCATAAATCGTCATAACATCTCTGAAGTAGTATTAATTTAAAAAAAATAATAAAAAATTAAACCATACATGTAACCCTCAAAATGTTTACGCGAGATGGAATTATATTTTACCTGCATAGCTTGTGTGCTGAGAACCTCTGGCTGTCCTGCGATGACCACCGTGTCGCCTTCTGCTTCTCCATCCATGAGGTCAGTGTCCGCCCCCTGAACCCTGTGGCTGCCGTCCACTGGCTCCGTTTCTCCCGACTCTCCTGGATCAGATTTTATGTATGAACGTCAAGGAACTGTGTGGTGATCGATGGAGTTGGAAAGAACCGGTTTCTGGCAGGTACCTTGATCCTGTGTGTTGCTGTTGCTATCCCTGGCAGTGCCCACCGTTTCATGTTCCGTCTTGCTCTTGCTGGAGCCGCCTTTGCCTCCAAAAAGGCTGCTGGGTTGGTTAACAATGCGCGACAGAGTCTCCAGAGGCTTCAGTGCTGCATTCACTGTGTTGGCCATGTTGGGACTAAGGCAAAGAAAAGAGATTTGAGAAAACCTCTCTGAAATAATAATCCGATCTAAATTTAGTTTAACCACTATATTTTACAAGACAGACGCAAGTACAAATTAACCAGATTAAAACCCCATGAAAGGAGACTAAGTTCAAGGAGTCAGATATGGCTATAATGCACAGTAACATGTATTTGCTATAAAATGATGCTACGCCTGGAAAACTTATGATACACCAATTAAAGGACTGCACAAATGCTATCCTACACAGAAACAAAGTAGCGAATTGACATTAAAGTAATATGGTGGGGCGGGGTTTTGCAAGAAAGGAAATGCTAGACGAACCAGAAGGATAACAAAAGGAAATTTTAATTAGTAGCTAACAGAATTCAAATCTACTGGCTAAATTTATGTAAACAACTTCCATTTAATTTGAAGTCTGTAATAAAAAAATATATATAGGTTAATGGTTTACCTGGACAAATCTAGACTGTGAGGCACACGTGCCAAGTCATTGACCAGTCCTTTCTTAAGAAAGAGCCTGATGATATTGTTCATGCCATTATGTTGAGTCTTGGCGGCTGCTGTACTGTAGAAAGTCGATGTGGAGGGACAGGACTCCATGATGGTGCTGATAATGCACATCACTGCCTGAAGCCTGAGGGAAAAAAAGTCAGGACAACATTAAGTTTGAAAAGATCCAACGCATAACTGATCAACGACTATAATGTTGTACTCTTTACAACAAGTATAAAGTACATTAAACTTATTTACCTGGCATGTTTTTCAGCACCTTCTGTCATTGCTAGGGCGCGACTAAGCGCAGCTTTTACTTCATTCACCAGAGCCACCTGGGCATCTGTGCCCGTGCCCGCCGCTGCTAAGCTGGCCAGAAAGAGACGTGCCAATGCCGGAGTGTCCTTGTCCTCCGAATTCTGTGTGTGAGGCAGCAAGTGGTCGAGCACAAAGGCTAGAACACTGCAATCCTGTTATGTTACAAAACCAAGTTAACATGGGGCAAGAAAATAAGTCAGCAACAAAAGACTTCTTAAAAAGGTTGACGAAATCTTCTGTAGTTACTCGCCTCCTTTATAAGTTCAGATTGTCCAGCGGTATAGGAATAGGAGGCGATTAGAGTGGCGATGCCCACGTAGGAGCGGACCAGTTCAGCTAGCAGCCTCAAGATGGTGGAAGTAGGCATAAGAGGCTTGCTTGCCTTCACTTTAGCAGCTTTGCTCTCATCAGAGCTGGCACCCTTCTCACCTTCCTGTTCCTTCTTTTCCTCCCGCATCTCTTCTGGTGTGGAGGCTGAGAAAGTTACAGAGAGATTTATTAGATAAGAGATCAAATGTAACAAATATATTTAAAAACATGAAATCTCAACAACAAACTCTCACAAAAAAAAAGCTAAGATTGATGGCAGACTGATTAGAGACAAAAAGTGTGATTCATTTCATTTCCCTATATAAATACTGGTCTGAGATTTTTAAAAGATTTATTCAGATGTTATGTATTTCAACACTGTGCTTATCAGTAGTCTTCACATCTTTCTAAGAGTAAGTGGGGGAAAAAATTATTGAAAGAAGAAAAATTACCTTCACCTTGTGGGGTGCCAGACTGGGACGACTCAGCCGGACCACCGTCGGCAGCAAAGACTTGCGCCTGAAAGAAAAAGATGAAGAGCTTTTAATGACAAAAGTCAATAGTAATGTCCAAACCATACAGGTTTTTCAATAATCCCTACATTGATATGGAAAGCCGACTGAGAGTCAAAGTCGCTCCCCTGCCGGGTGAGGCGGTACTGCTGGTAAACATCATCACCAACATCTTGCAACATCTGGCAGAGGTCTTGAGTGCTCGGTGCAGCTGCAGCTCGTTCCTCTGGCCGCTCAGCTGTAACACACACACAGATGGGCTGCTTCATAAGTGTACACAAATAGCTGAGTGTAATTTGCCAATAATGCGCATCAGACTCTCCAAACAAACAGCTGTCAGGAAAACGTCTTACGTTCTTCAGGAGCATGGTAGGCAGCCAGGGCGTTGAGCATGTCATAGATGACCTCCTTGATGGTATCAGGGATAGGGGGCAAAGGAGACAGCTTCAGGGGAGTGGTCTTCACTAGTTGCACAGCGTTCGGTCCCTTAATTCGAAGATTCTCAAATTCATCATCAGATGCTGTGCAAAGAAGAAATGCATTTTAAATGTGCAATAAAGGTTAATTTTAGTCATATATAAAACATGGAGCGCTCAGTGAATTCAGGTTTAGTGGCACTCATAAGTATTTTCCTTCCATATAAACTTTAAGATCTGTTCACGCAATGGATGACTGCATTTGCTGACTTACTGGTCCCAGCTCCACGGGGTGCAGGAAGTGCAATGCGAATGCAGTTGCTGGCTGTTTCAATAAAGCATTCTGGGTTGCGACAGGCAGCAGGTCCAAGGACCCGCAGGATGTAATTGATTTCTCTGGAACCGAGACTGCCGGATACCACACCTGAGGTGGTGCTACCTGCGCCACTGGTCACAGCTGACCTCACCACCTAAAAGATTCGAAATGTTGTGTAAAAGGTGATTTTTTTTTTGTTTTGTTTTATTTTTTTGGCATAAAAAAATTTAAATTTCTGCCAGCATTCTCATTTTCCATAAGAATTACACTGATGAGCAAAACCGACCTTCTCCATGGTGTGCCGCAGAGTGGCTGGATCTTCTATGATGTGCCTGAACAGCAGAGTCACCAGCGGCGTGAAGCCGTTGAAGCCAGAACTCTGGGTCAGCCCCAGAATCATCCGTGTGCTCTTCAGCTCGGCAAACATCATTGCATAGTGGTGGTTACGAGTAAGGCGCAAACAGAGACGCAGAGTAGCGTGAAGGGTGTCTGGGTCGACGGGGACGCTGATCATGCTCACACACGCCCGGATAAGAACGGTGGTCATGTCGTCAGACAGGCCCTTCACAACGATGTCAGATCCCTGAGCGTAGTCGGACTCCAGAGAAGAGGACATCTCTTTCAGCTGGCTGGAGTCGTCTTTAGGAGCGCTCATTTCCACAGCTGCTCCCGAGTCCACATTGGTCTGGCTTTCTTCCACTTTGGCTTTGTCTCCCTCCTCTCTGTCGGAGTCCGTAACATTACCAGCCTTAGAAGGCTTGATTATGCGAGGCACTTTCTGGACAGTCAGCATCACCGGCCTTCTGTTGCCAGTCTCTTCATTTACCTGCCCAATAAAGAGTGTTTTCGGTCAGATAAAAGGCGCCAATCAACCGAAAGCTATACAGACAGAGTAATACAAATGCACACACCTGCACCATAGTGTTAAACTGCACAGTGTATCTCCGTCGTCCAGCTGTGAAGCGGACACTGCTCTCCCCAGCCCTCCATGCAGAGTCAATGGTGCTGTTGTTGGAGGCGCTGTAACTGCACCAACGCCCTGAGCGATCATCAAACCATCGCCAGTTATTTCCATTGGGCTGCAGATACTGAAAAAGCGGAAAGAAAATCAACCATCATGCGCCAGAAGGACAGCACACTGACATAAACCTTAATTAATACCGACACACAAAGTTTTTGTTCTTTTTCGTTCACGCTAATTTGGTAAAGGCAATTGAAATCCTTGATTGTGTAGGTCACATAGTCAGAGCAAAGCATTTTCATTAAAAAAATAAAATAAAATAAAAATGGAGTCATCATATGACGCTCAGATTTTCTGAGAAACTATTTGGGTTTTTAATAGATGTAAGTCATTATCAATATTAGAGAAATTGAAAAATATCACTGCCTTTACGTTTATAAATGAATATGTATTAAACAAACCTTTTATAAAAATGATCTAATTTACTGAAATGTCTTCCTTTAGTTAGCACCCACAAGGTTATTCTCTAAAAGCCTTTATTTTCCCCCCCCAAATAAAACCAGGAGACCAAAGCATCTAAACATTGGACAAAATCCTATGAGCATCTAAATAAGTGCAACATTATTGTTGCATTATGAACAAGGTTTCCTACCTTGTTCATTTGTTCCCTTCGTTTTGAAGAGACTGCCATCTTCTCATAAAAGTCAATAAGCAGCAGCACTGGTGTGATCCACCTGAAAAAATAATTTTTATCAATTATGAAAGGGTTTTTAAACATCCTAAAGGTTTCAATAAAATCTAGTCTAGCATTTTTGTGAAGAACAATAAAAAAAAACTCACTTAGGTGTCTGGATGTCTTTGTGCTCTTTAGCTGCTTGCAGACAGGGCTGCACAACCTCCAGGAGCTTAATCAGCAACTCGAGAATGCTGCTTTTTTCCACCACTCTGGCACCCAGGAGTTTTAGTTCCTGAAATAAAGAAGATAAAGCAATACATTAGTTAGAAATAAATCAATAACTAAATTAAAATGTGACCCTTGATAACATTTGATGGCTAAAACCTTCAATTCTGGCACCTCAAAGAGCAACGTGAGCAGCAGGATTCGTGTTGCCAGCTTCGAGGCCTGGGGGAGTGTTGCCATCTGTCGGGTCCACTCAGACACGGTCTTTGTGTCACTGGTAGTCAGCGGCTCAGCGGCCTTGATCAGCACGTCTGCAGCCTCCCACACCTACATTTACACAGTCAGATCAGTACTGACGTACATACTTGTTTTATCAAGATCAGAACTAAATATATCAAGATGTTTGAACCATAATATAAAGTATGCTTTAAGTTCATAATGGATTATGTTTTTCCTGAATGCATTTATGCTGAAGATGGAGAGAAGAGATTGATCTATTCAGAAAAACATACGTGCTCTTTACTGCACAGCATTCTGTAATTTTAATGGCTGCTGACTAACTGACCTGGTCAACAACTTGGCCAAGGATGAGGTCTCTGTACTCTGGTCCGCTCCTCTTGATGGCCGTCATCAGGAGGTCACAAAGTCGGTAAACTGTGTCAGGCAACTCATCCAAAAGATGGAAGCAGCCAGGAAGCATGGAGTCCGTGAAGGAGTGCAGCTCCTGTGGGTCCAGAGGCTCTGCTTCCATGAAGCGCTCCAAGCAGCGCGCCTCCTCTTCCTCTGCACGCTCCCTCGCTCGCCTGTCCTCCTCCTCACGCCTCCTTGCTGCTTCCTGAAACAAGCGCCACTCATTCAAAAAATGTTTGAGACCACACCAATGATTTTGGATCCTCTTGGGAGAAGAAAAAATGGACAAACCTCAGGAGAGTCAGAACGCTGCTCCATGCTGACCTCTTGTCCAAGAGACATGGCGATAGCCCTCATCATCTGGTCCTCCTCAGACATAGTCAAGTCCTGATTAAATAAAGCCATGTCAGAATTAAGAAAAAATACATTTCTATGTGTCTGCATGTGATGTCTTACCCTTACTGCTCCACCAAGAAGGGGAGGCGGATGTGTCAGCAGATACTCAGTGGCCTGTTCCATAGTGCTGGTGTTGAGCAGGGCCTCCATGGCATGCTCTCTTGAAAACCCCATGTCCATGAGCTAAAACCCAACACGACCGTGTTTATTCTCCACTTCAGCACAGAAATAAAGTCATAAGCAATAAAAATCTAATAATATGAAGAAGAAAAAAAAAGAAGTGTGTCAAAGGTTTAAAAAAAAAAAAAAAAAAAGCAGTGGAAATATGAATAATGGAGTTATTATACGTTATTTTTTAAGTGAAACTACTGCAAACTATGCGCATGAACTTTAAGAAAGAAAAAGTCTGAATTTGTCAGTCAGCTACAAACTCTCCTGACTAAATCAAAAATATGTCGCTAATATTTGGTTGACTCATATCCAACAACAACTAAATAAGAAATGGCACAAAGCTTTAGTCAAAATACAAAAACAGTACCTGAGTAAGTTGAGCCTGATTGACTTGAGGCTCATGTCGAGGAGTGGAAATGGTAGAATCGTCAGCGGATCCTACAGCTGGCACTCCAGAGGGAGTTCCACTTGCTGCTGATGTTTCGGCACTGGTTGATGATCCTCCAGGGGGTCCGCTGGGCGCCAAAGAACTATTGGACGTTCCTTCTTCATCTGGGCGAGTCGTGCCCTCTCTCTCCTTGGCCAGGCGCTCCTGGATAACAGGCTCTCCTCTCAGAATGTGGCAGAGGATGGCCAGCATAGATTCAGCCATCCTGCCTCCATACACCTTTAGTGGCTTCCTGTTCCACAGACTGCGGATGCAGCTGAATGCAGCCTGAGGGGAAAAAAAAAAAAAAGAGAAAAGACTTTGTTCCTGGTATACAAGCTACTTAAGGAATAAAAAAGTCAATTACAGCTCTCTAGACTTTCTCCGGTTTGAGCCTCAGAACCAAATAAAACATGTTAATATTAAAGCAAACTGTTCTGCACCCAGTATTTTTCAGTCTTTTGTTCTAAAATTTACACAAGAAAAATAATATTTTTCTTGTTAACAGTCCTTTATCAAAGGCATATCCTCTCCCACTGCAAGTTCAGATTTAAGGGTCCTATTACAAAAAGAGGAAATCGTTATCTAAAATTAGAATTGAAAAAGCTGCCTGTGTTTCTCTTACTGTCCTCGTGCACCTGTCCATTAGGTGAAAAAAGTAAAAAAAGAAAAACATTTATCTGCTCAAGAATATGGATTTCTATAGGGCAAGATAAGAAAAAAAAAACTAACAGTTCCTGACGTGACTCATTATTTTGAGGGATGAATCATGTATTCAATTATTGATGCCATTAAATATCAACTAGAAAAACTCAAAATGTCAGTCCTACTCATATACTGACCTTTTGGGTGACTATTAGGAAGCGCAGTGCACTGAACTGAGGCATGGTGGGAGTGATCCCTGGCATTTTAGCAGGCAGGGAGTGAGGCGAGTCCAACACGGTACTTGGATTGACCATTTTCTCCACCAGCATTAACCAGGCATCCAGGAACTCCCCTGTCCCATCTGGGAGATCTGCATGTTCCAGCCCCTCGGCCACAGGTACTTTCCCACCCATTGACAGGGCCCAATTGAACGTCCTGAAATTAGGAGGGGATTTCATTACAAAAAAATAAGAAAAACATATAAAAATATTCTTAGAATCACCACTTTGGAAATTTAGATCAGATTTGTTATAACAATACAAAAAAATGCCCCAACAGACAGCCTGTTATATTATCATCCAAATAAAGGCAACATTGAGCTAAACATGTCACAACATTTGGCAGAACTTACTCAAATAAAGCATCATGTCCTCCAGAGCAAAAGAATTTTTGCAGCATGAGATGGTAGGGGTATTTCCTTTCATCAAACAGCATGGGAGATGTGAAGCCCACTGAGCAGATGAAGAAGGTCAGCCTGCCGAGACAAACAGAGTTACAATCTCTAAATCTCTAAGGTACAAAGTAATACTGGAAACAGTGGCAGTAGTTTCTTCCTACCTGAACCGTGGTGTGGGTGTGTACGGAGGGGGCTGCCAGCTCAGACCTTTGGTGAGAAGTTTGGTGAGGGCAGAGGCCGTTGCTCGAGCAGCAGGCGTAGGAGTGGTCCCTGTGCTTGTGGCGTGGTGGGAGCGGCGCTGACGCACCGGGGAGCCTACGCACAGTTTTACCAAAAGGCCAAAGAGTTCAGCCAGAGCCCTGCCTAACCTGGATGATGCTGCAAGAACAAGAAGTTAGACAATTATAGCAGCATTTAAAAAAACGCTTTATGAACCTTATTTGTGTTTTAACAGTTGACCTACCAGACAGCAAAGGTTTGATTTGTTTGATGCGAGTGGCCATGGCTGGGGTAAGTTTGGACTTTGACTTAGGATCTGATGCAGAGGGTTCGTCAGTCTCCATAGGAGCCAAGGTGTCTCCATCTAGACACATGCCTTCCAATAGACCACCAGCCGCTGAATCCACAGGATCAGTTTCTGCTGAAACGGAATAAAAAAACTGTGAGGTTAATGGGAGCATTCAGATAAATGACAGTAGTTAAAAACTAAGTTAAAGGTGACATTACCAGTTCTCCTGGATCCAGATGCTGCTGTTGCTGAAGTGCCAGATGGCTTCTCCTCTTTGGGTACCAGTTTCTGCATGTCCGCCTGACCGAATTCACATCCCGGTGGCAGACTGTTGGGGCAGACACTCAATAATTGAGGATATAAACACAGCCAGGTGTAAGAGTAAAAAAGAAAGCTTAAAGAATGTGGCACTAACCTGTTCGGAGTGCAAAGGGACAGCAGCACGGTACTTTCCCAAACCAAAGAGCAGTAGAGCTGGCTCAGCTTGTTCAGGACACTTAACCCCAGCTGGGAGCCCCACTGGTTTACTGAGATTGCTCTGATTTCACTCTGTCAGAACAAAAACACTTGCACTCAAATCCAAAATTCCTGAACTCCACCTTTCACCCCAAACAATATCCAATCAAAAAGTACCTGTCCGACTCTGCATGTGTGGACAAACATTAGGATGTAGGCGTGGGCTGCAGTTAGGGCGTGCAGGAGGGGTGTCGCACGCGCTGACAATGTGGCGTCGGTAACATGGCCTGCGTTGGCCAGCTCTCTGAGAAGCACCGACCCACCGGGTATCTCTATTGGACGATGAAGTGGCTCCAGAGATGTTAAAATACTGTCCAGTTGGCACAGGCCCTCCTGGAGGACTTTGGGCTCATGTGAGAGAGTCTAGGGGTAAGGAAGAGACAAAAATGTATGTTTTTCAATCCTAAAAGAAACATCTGGAAAAAATGCATCAATATCTGTTTGCCACCTCACCAATATTGACTTGCAGACACCAGCCACAGCTTGGCAGGCTGCAGAGGTGGGGAAGTCGATGGGCAAGTTGGGGAGGCCCAAAATAGAAACCAAAGGCAGCAATCCCTTTTGGTTGACAAACTCTTGACAATGGTCATCTGTAGTATTGTTGCTCAATATGGATTCCACAAACTTCATCTAAAATAAAAAAATATATATATTAATTTAAAAAAAATCAAACATGCATAGCAAAGTGATGCATTTACAAAGGCAAATTAACATGTTTCAAATGAAAATGCCTTTGACATTCGTGACAATATCTTTCAGAATTGTCTATTGGATATTTTTATTCAGTTGAAGTGATGAACAATTGGAAGACATACTTGTAAACATTGTTATATATCCAGTTTAACACATTTTAAGTATTGCTTAAGTCTTCTAGCAAGAATAAACTACATAACAGAGAAATACTCACCACATTAAGAATATAGTCCATCAGAGGAATTGGTATCCGTTCCTCTGTCCCTACAACTCTGTAAAAAGAGTCCCATCATTAAAATTTCAGCCCTATAGCATTCAGTAAAATAAATGGACACAAATATCTTTAAAGAGTCATTTTGTTCTATTGTGTTATGAACTCAGAGTCATACAGTTCAAGTGGCACTGACTGTCTGTTGCTCTCTGGCTCCCCCTGCTGTTGGCTGAAAGTGTGGAGGGCCTCTTCTTCCTCTTCATCTTCACTTGAAGCTTCTTCAGCAGCGTGACTGGAGCGCGCAGGTGGCACTGCCACGGTGCCATCTGCTTTTTGGATAGATGGTTTCTGACAGATGTACTCTGGGGCTCGACCCAAGTTGCAGATCTCCTCCAGCAACTGCAGAGGTAATTCAGCTTCAATACTGTTGCAGAATTGGATTTGGTCACCCTTAAGAAATGATTTTAGATGAAAAGCATATTTACCTTTATGATGGCAGTTGTTGCATCTGTTTTTAAAGTGGGCTGGTGCCTCATGAGCTCATCCACAGCACTGCCCAAATTAGATGCAGTGTCACCTAAAGCAAAATAGATGTAGCATGTTATGAATTCAAATATCTTTCAAAAAAGAGCATGTGAGAAACGGCACAGTCAAGAAACTCACCCAAAGGGTCAGAGCTACGTCGCCGCCGCATGGCAGGCAGGTAGTCCGGGGACAAAAGCACTTTGAAGAGGCGCTCAAAAGGCTGGCACTGAACAAAAGAATGCAGACCTCTGGCATTCAGGCAGAGAGCGCTGAACACATTAGGGAGAGAACCCAGCACCTCACGGGTAGCAGGAACCTGAGTAAACAGAATGACACATTTACCTATAGCTTTTTATTTTCACATGATGCAAATTGTACTTATTCCCTTTGTTTTTATGTTCACAATCCACAAAAAGTGGTCACCATTTCCAACAAATCTAGTTTTTATTGACATCTACAGCAAATAAAGCAGTTCAGCCAGACCAGTAATACTGACAGCTGGATAAAAATATATCAGAATCCATCAGGGAAAAGGTCCTGGAACACAAGTGTTGGAAACTCACATCTTTGATAAGAAGGGCATGCAGCATGACGTCAGTAAGACCATTATCCTGCAGGGAGGAGAGCAGGGATGGCTCCTGGAACACAAAAACCGTCACCACCTCTGTCGCTAAGGGCACAAGATGGAAGCAAAGAAAAAGAAAAAATTATAATCCAGGACAGCAGCAAAACCAAAACGTATTGAAATGAGTGACAATTTAATGTTACCTTGCTAAAACATCTAAATATAAAATGCATCTAAATCCAAGTAAGCTTACACAATTGAAGGGCTACTGTGTACATACCCAAGAGGAACAATGAGGGGCCGTAGTATTCCGCATTACTGATGATGTGTTTAAGTGAGGTAGGCAGGGACCCGTCCATTACTAAACCCATAGAAAAAATGCAATTAACAGCAGACATGAAGGTTGAAATGTGCAGACTTTTAGAAAAATATTTTTTAAAAAACAAACAAACAAATAAAGCAACGTATCATGAGACATCTTATCAATAGCCTACCATGACGAATGCCATCAGAGAAGGCAGGATCCTGGATGGCTTTCTTCAGGAAATTTAGCATCGACTTCAACAGAGCAGCCCTCTGCGGGATACACTGCATGCCTACGGGAATATCATCATTGTGGTGAAACAATAGCCATAGCTTTGTTTTTTTTTGTTTTGTTTTTTTTTAATTTTTATAAGTGTGTTTTTACCTGTGCGAGCCGTGTTAGAAGAACTGCTCTGTGCTCGGTGATCGACCTCCGGTCTGGAGCCAGAAGATGTTGATGGTCCAGGGCTACTCTCCATGGCAACTTCTGACACTGTTGTGAATTAATCATGTCATATCAAAAAAAAAAAAAAAAGTGTTTTTAATTTCATAATACTAAAAAAAATAATAATAAAAAACTATCGTTACAAACATCTATGCTGATTTACAAAATAAAAATCATTGCACTAACAATTGCGTGTTTCCCGTTACAAACTTTAAAAACTATCCAGCTGTAGAGCATGTGTCAAAAACTACTGACGTTTCACTTTGGGTCAAAGTGAAACCCAGAAAGCATAAGATATATTTACATCTCCTGATTACTGCAGATATGAAAAATACATTCCTATTATTCATCCCTTTCTAAGAATCTACCAATGGAGTCAGATTCAGTGAATTCAGTACTGAATCTGAATTCACTGAATCAGTACAGGAGAAAAGACCAATTATTTGTTATTATGGAAGCAGTCTTGAACAATAATTATTTTGTAATGAACAACGACATCAAACTAGGAGGAGCTTTAAGATGATGACTTAACAAAAACATATGTTGAACAGATGAATGACGTGATACAATGAGGAAATTAACACCCGAGAAAATAGTTCCAACATACCAAAAACGAAAGATTATTCACACAGGGCACATTGGGCTCATCAATGGATGCAACTGAAAATAAATGTGGATGACTAAAACTAAAGATATGAGTAAAAATAAGGCTTGAGTCATGTTTCCCAATGATCTGAAGGTTGGATACATTTGTGGATTCCATCCTATTTTTTCCACACCAGATTCTAACTAGCCTCTCCTCTCTATCAGATGAACAGTCTCACTTTTCTCTGATTAACCCTAAAAGTCTTTTGTGGTGTTTGTTTATATAATTCTGAGGTTAGGTTTTAGTATAAAGGTGAATATAAAGTTTGATAAGTCCATGAGTTCCAACTTACGCTCCATGTCTGTGTCCATGTCCTCAGACTCCACAGTTGCACTAGGCCTCTGGATCTTTGGCTTGATGACAAAAGGGCACTCTTTCCGCGACAAGTCCACCTCATGCTACACAGAGACAGTAACATGGTGAGTAATGACAGCATGGAAGTGCAGCTGGATCAGAACTAAAGAGAAACTGAATTTGTATAACTCACCTCGAGTCTGCAAATGAAGATGGAAAGGCCGCTGTGAGACTGAAAGGCAGCCATGTCAAGATTGGTGATGAGGTCCACAACCCGTACTGCTCGTGTCACAAAGGTGATTTGGTCCTGCTCATCACCCAAGAACTTGATCACCTAAGACATAAGTGGAAATTAACAATCAATTTGCTCAAAGTTAAAACTTTAATTCATGAATACCCATTATTATGATTTGAATGTACCTTCAGAAGGGCTTCCATCATGCCACAGGAAACGAGGGCTTCGCCTCCAGCATCATAGCTAGCCAGGTGGTAGAGGAATGAGAAGAGCGCTGTGGCAAACTGGTGCGGGTACGGTTCCATGGAAGGATCTTAGAAAACAAATTTTCAACAATTCAGAGCCAAATTTCCACCTGAGTCATTTCATTTAATTTAGCTTAGTATACAAACTACAGACAAAGTCACAGAGCACAATTCATTTCTTTTTCAGATCAACTTTTCAGCGAATTGATGAAATTAATGAAAGAAATAAAACTTAAAAAAATTTTTTTAGATAAACAAGTAAATGATTTCTACAGCAGAAAAGAGCTGTGAAAATGTAAAGGC
This sequence comes from Poeciliopsis retropinna, assembly GCA_010277075.1. Classification (NCBI taxonomy): domain Eukaryota; kingdom Metazoa; phylum Chordata; class Actinopteri; order Cyprinodontiformes; family Poeciliidae; genus Poeciliopsis; species Poeciliopsis retropinna. The sequence goes on along the minus strand of VMRM01000009.1, from coordinate 12,164,734 downwards.
AATGCAGAAAAAAGACAAAGAATTATAATTGAGTAATGCAATTATAATTGAATTCAAACATGGAATATTGTGGATTTAGTGAGTTTGCTGCTGCCCCTCCTCTGATGATGCAAATCACACACACCAAATTGGGAGATGTTTCATTATAAACACAGGGATAAAAGTAGCTTTATTAAAACTGCAAAACATAAAAGCAGAACGTAAAAAGTATCTCTTAAGTAAATGAGAAAACATTTTAAAATTCCAGATTTAAGAAATCCTCACCAATCATTGCCTGTATACAGTTGCGCACCAACACAGGCAAGAAGCCATGATAGGATGCTGTGCCCGTGCAGTCGATGATGTTTGAAAGCTTGGGTGTCCTCTCCAGATGGACAATTGATGTTAAGGTGCGCAGAGATGCTGCTTTGATGTCCTGAAACAAAATCCAATAATACTTAAAAGACATGAATATAAGGGGGGAAAACTGCACCAAGAAACATCAAATTATCTGAAAGCAATCTTGGTATCTCTTCCTGTTTTATAAATACAATGTCTGTGCAAAAGAAAGTTGGCAGTCATTGAGCAGAAAAAGCAACTACTTTCTTACCACAAGCTGTTTATCTGTAATCTGCAAGACGTCCACCAGCTCCTCTATCAAGCCGTTATATAAAATACTGTTGGCTGACTCTTGAAGTGCATTTGAATACACTGAAAGCAAAGAGAAATTAAGAATGGAGTAACTGCAGAAAATATGCTTTTTTCCCAAAAATGTTGCTTCTACTCACCCAGTATTGAAATGGCATGTAGTCGAGCCTGCACGGCCTGCAACCTCTTTTTGTGATTTGAGAAACCATGGGCCAGACGAATGTGCGTGAACAGAAGTGTCTGCTTGTCTTTAGGGATGTTGTACATCACGGTCAGCGACTCCATAATTTCAGATGGACTTTCTGAAATCTATCAAGCATAACATACCAAGTGTAAAAGCGAAGTCTCATTTTCTTTATAAGCCGTATCAATTCCATTATAACAGTACCTTGTCAAGCTGCTCAATGTGAATATAGTGTAGTGTGTTACTACTTGTCTGCTGAAAAAATAAAAATTTAGAACAATTACATAAAACCTAAGGTAATATATTAGTTGAATATCCGCTAGTTTAATTAAATATGACTGCTTGACCTTTACCTTTCTATCCACTTTGACCTCTGGGCCCGGTTCAGCGTAAAACTCAAAGTGCAGTGTGGTAGCACTTGGAGGATACTTCTGTTCATAAACATACAAATAGAAGTACATTATTATTATGCATATATGTTGCTAGTAATCATACTAACAGTCATTATCTAAATAGTTAGTAACTGAGCATCACTGTATAAACATTTATACCGTCATAGTGAGATCCCTGCAGCATTCAGCCAGGCCAAAGCCATTCTCCTTTCCTCCCCAGCTCTGTAGGAAACAAATAATGCAAGTTTCGATTCCCCAAAAATGACAGCTACACTGATGGTGATGAGAAATGGAGCATCATTGTGTAAACCTCAGCCAGGTGTTGTAGGCGAGCCAGGAGAGGTGTTCTTTTATCAGATCCAAGTCTTGTGATATAGTTGGAGCGTTTGCTGAACACATACAGTAGGTTCAGCACAGACAGGACCACTTGCATGTCGCATGATGCTAACAACGTCGTTAAGTGCTGCAAAGGAGTGAGAGCAGAGATAACAGAGGGAGATAGTTAGCACATGGTGTCACTTTTTCTTCTGAGATGGAAAGACGAAAAAAACACATAACAGTCCAAAGTGTATGAGCCCACCTCTATGGAACTGTAGAGATGTCTAGAGAAGCTGTACTCGATGAGCAGAGCTGTGAAGTTGAGCACTGCCAAAAGCAAGGCTTTGAGCTGTCCATTGTCTGGACGGTCACACACGAGCAGCCATGACATATTCTCCACTGTCTGGCCTGCATCGCACAGAATGCCATCAAAACGATCCAGCAGATCCACCCAATGGTAGAGCTCACACTGTCGACCAAAACAGAAAAAAAGTTAAGTACTCACAACCCTAACATTTTCCTAATTGCCTTTTGGAAATTTGCCAAGTATCTGAGGAAGTGATCGATATCAATTGGCTCACTGTATGCCAAGAAAATAGATCCAACATGCCAAAAACAATCACAAAAGCTTGCAATATTTACACTGGACAAACTGGATTCATCAGTGTATGGTGATGATGATACATTTAGATTAGTAAAATCAAATCAATCAAAATTTGTAAAATAAAATTTTACTTAAGTAAAAGTAAGTGAATGAGCAACTAGAAATTTTAGGAGCATTGCAGTTATTGAAATAAGAACAAAACAACCAAGAATAGAAATACTGTATAAGAATCAAAAACATGTGTTGAATACAGCTGAAATCGGTTATTATGTACATTGCATCAACATAATAACCACAACTTCATTGTGGTTATTATGACCACAATGAAGTCATAATAGGGCATAGGTAACAGAAAACATTAAGGAAAGATAAATCTATTTTAACAGTTTTGTTGGAAAGTACCTTGCCAATGTTCCAGGTCTTGATTTGTTGCAGTTCAACCAATAGCTGCTCATCATGACATGCCTTTAGTTTCTCTATAAGGATCCTGCAGTCAGCTGGCTGTTAATTCAAAAATTGGTAGAAACAGCAAAGTCAGCTTAGAATAGAAAAAAAGACCTGTGGATACTTTGTCATTTTACGATTGTGCACATAAAACTCTGTTTACACTTCTTTAAAAGCAGATAGACTATGCTAAATCTGCAGTAAACGAGATGAATTAAATTCTTGCTTTATCACAGAAATAGCTCTGATAAAAGGAACTGAATCTTTAAAAAAGAAGAACTAATATATTTGGCTCAATGGCTAATTTAATTTCAAAAGAGAAAAATTATTGCTGTAAAGAAATCATAACTTAAGATGTTATTAATTACATAGCTAAGTTTTATACCAAGTCAAATTTTAAATAGTCAAGAAAGCCTCTGGATTAATCATTAATGATCTTTATATGAGATCTCATAATATTGCAATGGACGACCTGAAAAGAAAAATTTAATTTATAGTAAATGTTTACAGTTTCAAATATATAAGGTAGAAACCAAAATTAGACTGAAAAGGTTAATTTGAAATCAACTGAGCACTTAAAAGTTTGAACCATGTTTAAGGTACAGATTCATAATGCTGCACTTTAAAAACCCATCATTGGTAGTTTTAAGCACACTCACAGCTTCCGTAGGCGTTTTCTTTAATTTGCTTCTGTCAACCTTCATTGTAGAGAATTTCTGTCTGCTGCTCCTTTAAAGAATTATGAAAGTACATCAGAATACACACATAACACAAAATATGTTTAGAAAATGTATAAATAAAACAAATATTAAAATTCACATATCTAAAACACAAGTATAGAGTAAAGAGTTAACATACTTACAGAAAATTATTTGGCAATACCCAATTCAGAGCATCTTCCAGTCAGGTTACCTGCAATCAGCAACACAGTCCCTCACATCAAAAAACAACACATATGTAGATGGTTAATTCAATTCTTCAGACATGGCTTATATTATTTAAAAGCACCAATTTACCAGCAAGATATATAATGTAGTCTACCAACAGACTGCTACCTGAATACTTAAACAATTGTATAAAGCACAGACTGAAACATCACAGGAAGGTGTTTTAACCATGCAATTACTATTAAAAGACTCTTCATGAGATCTCATCAATATGTGGTGATAGCTGCACATTTCCTCTGTTTATTGAAATGTCTGATCATCACAAAGCAGACCAGGGCAGGACATTAGCAGTTAGCTTGAAAGCATCATGCGACACAAAGTTAATTAAATTAAAATAACCCCATCTATCAAACCAAAACTCTGTTCATACGTTAAAAAGACTCAAGTGATATCATTTAAATGCAACACCAACTTCACCGCAAGCTTGATCATCATTAACTCTCCGACATTACACTGATCAAAGTTATAGCCTCCTCGCTAGACAAGCTAACCTCACCATAGCATGTCGTTCTTCGCTCAATGTTAACTTGTCACTTTTGATTTGTATAATTTTAAAAATTAATCTAAACAGATTTGGTTAGTTGGTTACCCAGCGACAACCCAAAGAGAACTACACATATCTGAGAGAACAATTTAGCGACTACCTCGATCGATAACGTTTCTACGGATATGTTAACCACTAACAAGCTAACAGCAAGCTACCGGTAAACTATTAAACGTTCTCCCGTGTAAATGCTAACTTATTATTCGTAAAAGTCAAACAAGCCACAAAACAAAATCCATTTGTAATAAATATCCAACTCGCGAAATGTATCCAAACAGAAATCGACCAGTTTTTACAAATTGTGCCAGAGCTGTCAAACAGGAGCTCACAGATTCACCAACCGCTCCTAACCCGGACTATTCACAAATACAGGTCGGGGATCAGCAGGCCGCAAAAGACCCTACAGTACACACTTTTATGCTGTCCCCTCTTCAACAGGGAAATAACCGACAAACACCCCTTCGGGAACAGCGACAGTGTCGTGGTTGTATGTAAAATACCTGAAAAGCTTCACGTATCTCCGTTAGGAATCAGTTTATCCAAATTTTCACAGAAACACAGTCGCGGCACGCGCTAGCTAGCAGGCTAGCCACCGTTGGTTGGACACCGAGCCGAAACGCAAAATAAGTCGCTGAATCATTGTCGGACTGGTCTAACGTGACACTGCGGCTTTGATTCTAATTTACGATCGAGCAAACTGACGGCCGACAACCAAGGCTAATAAAAAGTCCAGTATGTTACTCTATACGCGCCTGTTTCCATAGTTCAAAGCCTTTAGCTATTGGCACTGTCATGACCGGGTAGTGTGCAAAAAGTGAATAACGGTACCACTGCTGGGAGTGTGTAGCCGCCGCTGTTTTTTTTTTTTTTTTTCAGTGCATATTAATATGGACCAGCGACGATCTTCAGAATGCATCACAGTAACACATCATGCAGAGTGCATCCAGCAAACGACCAAACCGGAGGAATAAAGAAAATGTAAAAAGAAGTGACATTTTCATTTGTCCCAATGAGCCACACAACCGAGAACATCATGTCTCTATGCTCTCAAAAGACGCATCTCTTAATACACTGCTGATGAAAACAGCTGAGCAACAATGCAATCAGAACCACCACAACAAGACACCATGTATACACAAAACATATTCTATAAATTAACAGCAAGTCAATGAAACTGGAGGACATCCTCATGTTTCCACCCACAAATAGTGAATTCATAATTGGAGGGATCTGTGATTGAAGTGAGTCAGTACTGATGAAAATCCCATTAAACTGTTGTCAATAATTAATCCACAATTACTTCATCAGTGACAAATATAATGCCAAACTCGAGTAGTTTTTTTAAGAGCAAGCCAAATAAATATACATAAATTATATGTTAGATATGTGAATTATATGTCAAAAGAAGATTTTGACATATAATTGAAAGAGCACATCCTAATAGCAACAATTCATGAGTAACTTGTGAAGAGCTGTGACCCCCGCTCCCCGCCAAAGAAATCACCTAAACAGCTTAATTCCACTTCAACAATCTGTGAAAAATGTTCAGCATTTTTAGTCGTTATCATAAATGACAGTTAATTAATTTTTTATATTTTCTTTATTCAGCCAAAACATCATATTCTTTACTCTAAAAGAGGGATTTTTGAAGTGTGGGGCGTGCCTCCACTACGGGGTGTATTTTCTTCCATGAAGAAGAAAATATACTGCTCAAAAAAAATAAAGGGAACACTTAAACAACACAATATAACTCCAAGTAAATCAAACTTCTGTGAAATCAAACTGTCCAACTAGGATGTGTTATTTGAGTGTTTTTTGAGCAGTGTATAAAACCAGAAAAAGTTCTGAAAACATTTAACCACCTTCACCAAGCTATTTTTAGTACTTAACTCTATGGTGAGCAACTTGCCAATTGCAACATCCATGACCCTTTGTGTTGGAGTCACATTCAAACTGGACGATTTGCAAGGTGCTATTGTAGAGCACGTCCTCCTGTACTGACATTTATATAAATCCTTTATTACGGCTTATTTTGAATACTGCACAAACGTAAAGTATATTGCCATAGCGCATGCTCAAAGCGATTCTCAAAAAGCAAAATAAGAACTTAGACTTAAAGGAGAAAATGTCTGGGCGAAGCAAACTGAAAAAATAAGGAAGCATGACCGTGATTATTTAAAGTTTGGAAGATGCTCCATTGCCAGAGTATTGCCTGCCAAGCCCAGGGAATTTGAGAGTAGACTAAATGAACTGTCATAGCAGAAAGTGGTTTGTAAATTTAGCACTGTAAATGTCAAGGAAACTGAATCATCATTTCATGTGGTGTTACACATCGCTAAAACAGGTAAACCCCACAGCATCAGTGAAACATGTATGACTGAAACATCAAATATAGCAACAGATAACAGTTTACAGAAATAACAGCAATAACAATTTGCTTTCAGAGGAGGAGGGCTAGTTTCTCAGACTTTGAAAACCCCTGCTCTAGAATACATATAATGGCATCGCACACCGCTGTGAAACAATGACGTTCTGCTCTTGTCTGCGCTTTTTAAAAAATAAATCCAATTAAATTCTGAAATCAAGTTTTAAATTTTAAATCTGAACCTTAAGCAGGCTAACTGGCAATGTGCTGAAGTAGCAAAACAGTTTATCTTTTACATGTAGTTCGTGAAAACATCCAGTAAAACTATATGGTTATTTTCATAAATTTCTCTAATCTTCAGGCAAATCAAATGACGTTTTGTCAACTTTAACAGTAAGCACATTCTTTGCAGTCAACAGGAATTAAACACATCAGCAACAGATTATACTTTGAATATGTTCTTGTTATCTGAAACTTCCAACCCACAACAACAAATAGAAAGTTGTTTTTTGTGTGTGTGGTCATCACAGCTAGTAGCATAATCACCCATCCAGCTGTTGGACATAAAACACCTACCGTGAACTCACAGAGTAACAAAGCTACTTTTATTTCTGCGTCCATGAATAATTCAAGGAGGTGGAAGCATTTGGAACAGGAATTTATCAGCATTGATTGAATTTTTTTGAAACGTTACTGATAATTTTCAACACTTACTAAAAGAGTAACCATGGCTATGTTTTACTTTTCAACAAATTAATTAAGAGACAAATATATGAACTATTGTGAAGTTCAATTAAATGTACAACAATGATATTACAATGTAAAAAATAAAATAAAATAAAATATAGCCAAAGCATGGGTTAATAAACATTATCAATGTATTTCAAGGTTTTTAAAAAGAGCTAACATTTTTCATCACTGTTTCTATTGCAGAAAATATGCCAATGTGGCCATAGATTTCATCAGCTTTATGACAAAGTATCACATCCCCTTGCCCACACACACTGTCGCTGCACACTACCAGGTCAGCTGACTGAAATAAGACTGCCACATTTTTCCCATGCTGAAAGTCCAGTGGGAATAATTGTTGCTCTCTTGTTTGAAAGAAAGCAGATTATATTTTTGTTCAAAAGGTTTAAAAACTATGCCAATATCTACATATTTTAACTTAACTATATTTTTATTCAATGTAATCAAACTGTGAGAATCTCGTACAAGCTCATGCCTAAATTTGAGTTAAAAGTTAACATTATCGCAGTGGAAATACAACTGAATCATCAGCCCAAATGTAAAATAGCATTGGAGCTTAATGCAAGAGACTGAAGCTGAGAAAGATATTCTCCTTGGCTCTTAGTAAATATGAATGTTGATGCTGGGCAATCCCAAAGACATGACATCATACTTGCATATTATTTTACTGAAGAAATCACTTTCTCTTATATTTAAGAACTTTTCAAAGTATCATCAATAGGACAGCATACCGAGTTTGTCTGGGAAAGCTTCACTTTCCCATCATAACATCAAGAGAACGTGGGTTTGTATTCCTGTTTTTTTCTTTAAAAAATAAATAAAAATACAGACTGAATACAGAAAAATGTAATTCAACCAGCAAATAATGACCCTGAATCTAAAAGACATTATTTGGCATTTTTGTCTGTATAATATTGACTGTTAGTGTGACAGATTATTTATCAGGTAGGAAAATAAGCTGTCTGTGGCAGCTGTTTTTGCAAATATGTCTCTGTATAAACTGTGTCCAGGATGTGTGGGGACTGCAGAGATGTTGGCTACACTTTTCCTCAAATGAATTGAAATAAATCGTGTAACTCATAGATATACATCTCTATTTTCCTTTATGGACTGCAGTTAGTTAATATTAAGCATAAGAGGAGGTAAAAAGACAACAGGGGTTTCAGGCATCGACTGAAAATTGTGAATGCATTGGAAACGAGCACTAAAGATGCTCAAGGTACATACCAGAAAATGCTTTGGTTCATCAGCATCACCATTCTTCCATTTGTTTGCTTTTGATTTCCTTTACACGGTCTGGAAATAAAATGACATATGTAAATTAGATAACAGATCTCCCACTGATACATCAACAGAAAGGAGGTGCCCAACATCTAGATGATGTTCGCAAAACTAAATTAAAAGTCTATTCTGTGAATTTTATGGTGAAACATAGAATATAGAACTACACAATGGGTTTTGAAGTTCTTATGTTATTTCAACGGTCAGTAATTGAAATATGCATAAGCAGAATTTAAAGGCAATTTGAATTGCTACTTTAAGGCTCCCTTCTAATTTGAGCACCTTGTTGAACAGATTCAACAAGGTGCTGGAAACATTCCTCAGATTTTTGGAAAATATTTACACAGCAGCGTCTCACAATTACTGTAGATCCGTGTAGTCTGCTTTTAGCAGCTCAAGTGAGTTTTTACAAGAAGATAAGACCAGTTAGTTCAAGGGAACATCAGTCAAAAGAGGAATTTGACATGTTTAAAAACAACCGAGAAGATAAAGTCATATAAGACTTTATAAGACTTTCTGCAGTTTGGTTCTGTTACCAAACTGCAAACTTCCAACAGAAATTCAGACATGTTACATCACCCATTCTTGGCGAGCATGCCTTAAGGGTCAGCTGGTGTGTCTGATTTGCTTCAACATTTGACATTTTGAGGTAGGGGAATTTTGTTTAGGCATGCATTTGCACATGAGTTTTCAGTTTCTTTTTCACATGAACACAAGCTGACCAGAAATCTGGTTATTCTTACTTTATGCATAAATAAAATAAGAACAACCTCTTCTATATGGAAATATATTGCACCACCTCTCTTACCAAACACCAACACATGCGGGACACAGTCAGAATCACTACAAACGATATTTTTAACCAATTTCTCGATTTTCTCCTGTTACAGTCACATGCCTGGAGCCATGAACCCTGTCACGTCATTGACTGATGTGTCCAGGCAGGTGAACAGGTCCAACTAATCTGAGATTTATGAATCTAGTTTACAATAACAAAGTTGCTGTTCCAATTTTGCTACTGCCACTTGTTCTATCAAATCTCAAGTCCAAACCTACACCGAATCAGAGATACTGGAGCTCATCTTTTTAGTGTGAATGTGAAAACACACCTTGCACCATTTGTTATTAGCAACTGACTGTATACACAAACTCAGACAAATAAATCCTACACGAAAGAAATACAAGAAAGTTAAACGAACATACTGAGTATTAACGGTAAGGAAACGATTCAAAGTTTCTTTGACTAGTTTTACTAACATTAAACTACATAACAGAGTTTTCGGGTTGCTACCTACGCAGTTTAAACCGCTGTAGGCGCTAATGTTAGCAGAGTTAATAGCTAGTTACGCGACGTTCCTTCGGCTTCATTCAGCCTTAAAGGCTAACGTTAGCAAACAGCGAAAAGTCAAGTTCCGGGCTAGATACACATTTGTGCGTTTAGGAATTACACTGCAATTACCGACGACAATTAATGCCAAATAATCTATGACTGGGCTTTGACTTTCAGAGCCTGCCCACATACCTATACACAGAAAACGTCAGTGTTGGTGTGAGCGACGGGTATGTTTGAGAGCTTCGGGAAGCTAACAGGCTAGCACCAAGGGCTGCGCACAATGCTCCATCCGTCAGATCATGGCGGTATGCATAGCAAAGGATGCATTCTCCACTCTTTAGCTCAGGCTCGTTTCTGCTTGTGTGATTCATTGACGGGTCACTCATAAACAATGGCTGCTACAGAGCGGGGAACAGGTGTGACTGGAGATAGCAGACATTCGTGTCGGCACTGCTTGTATGGAATAAGACTTTCTGCTTACCTCGAAATGCGTGTTACATCCACTTCTCCATCTTGCACGAGAATGTGGTAGGATAGTTTGGATCTCGCGAGAATACCTGCTGCTGCTGGCGTTAGCCCAGGGCACTCCCTTGCGATTGTTGTTATGAAACAATCGTTTCATTTGGAAGAAAAGCAGGTTACTTATTTACCCTTACTGCCAGTCTCAGCCTCATGATATATTGCAAAACCGAAAGCACAGGGAAAAATCCCCTAAATAAGAGCATAGTCAAAATTTAAAGCTCACTAAGCTTCGTAAAATAAGACACTTTTATAGGAATTCAATTTAAATTCAGATGTGTTCAGAAATACTTTATCAATTCCATAGGGAAATTAAAGTTCTTTATAGTTATTGTAGATATGACCATGGGGAGGAAGAATAGCCTGCATTGATTTGTATTACAGCAGATCTGAAGAATTCTTATTGCAATGTCAGCTTGTGAAGGGAATGCACTTAAGTGACATTATATTCTTTCTTTAATGAAAAATCTATTTTGCAAAATCCTCTCCGAAGCACTTCCGAGAACAGAGCCAGCATTTTCTATCAATTTGTTCAGCTTTTTTATGCTCCAATGCCGCTACCTTGACAGGTAACAGCAGAAGGGGTAGTACCGTCAACAACAGTCTTATAGAATATCTGCAACAGTTTGAGGAACCTGAGCTTCTTCAAAAAGCACAGTTTGCCCTGTCCCTTCTGGTACACAGTCTCCCTGTTTTGTTTTTAGTCCAGCCTGTTTTCCAGGTTAACTCAGAGGTGTTCATGTTCCCCCAGAGCCTATTTCTTCCATGATGGAAACAATGTTTGTCATTTCTCTTTCTGTAGCTGCAGAGTCATCTGAGCATTTTGTCAGATGATATGATTCTATCTTCCACTGGATGTCTGAGGTGTGCATAGTGATAGTTCCCTGTGCTGCTGACCATCTGGTTAGAAACACAGACCTTCAGTATAATAAACTGCGATCATCTTGTCAGGTAACTACTGATCTGGGTGGCATTCACCTGCCGTGTGGAGTTTCTGACAAAGCAAATCAAGTTGAATTGTGTTAAATCCACGGAAGAAATCAATGAATGATACTAGGTCTGTTGAAGAATGTGAAGATGGGATCTTCAGCTCCACAACAATTGCAGCTGGTCCTGATATGTACTTATACTTAGGCAGGTGGGCCAACAGGATACGACATTGATGATGCGGGATGCCAGGGCAACAAGACCATAATTGTTCAGGACTGATGGGGGAAGCCCTCTGTGTGTCAAAATAAGACAGGATGTTTCCATGGAGGGGCTCATGAGGTGCTACAGAACCCCATACAGCCCTTCAAGACTTATGAGCCAGTCAAAACATATCAGAGCATTCGAGGCTCTTTGAATCTATCCAGCTGACTCTTCATCTGACTTCTAGAGACCAACAAGTAAGAGGTAAAAGGTGCTTATCTGAGAATATAAACTGTAATTTGCTTCAATAAAACTCAAATCCCGTAGTGTTTGGGTAGATATATTGTTGTCAAAAACACTTAATGAAAAGCAGCAACAAGAAAAAGCAGAAGTTACTTTTAAGTAGACACAACTTTTGTGGTTAAAAACAAATGGGTGGAAGCTAATATTTCTTTTTAACATTTAAAATAAAAACACATCAATCACTGGAGTGTGGAATAAAAAAAACAAGATGAATTTTCTATTTTGAAAATTCATCCCATGACATCACCGTGAGAGGCAATGGCATTGCTAATGGCATTGGGATCACAATGCAATAATTTCTTTACTTTCAAATGCTTGATCTCATCTGTTTTTGTATGTTCTTGTTTATGTATGATATTTACTCTTTTTTGTAATCAGATATTGAATTTATTAAACAAAAAAATAAAAAATGGCAAAGTATATTTTTTCATTTTAAAGCACAAAGTTGCTTTTCTATTTAATATTTATTTGCACCTGCCTCAAATAATATAACCTGCAGTTCTTTGCTACCTTCTTTATTTTGTTTACCACAAACTCTTTTAGTAGATAAGTGACAAAAAATGCTAACAAATGCAGCAATCTTAACAGCAGGACAAATAATAAAAATAAACTGTCATGAAACAATGGTTTTATGAGTAGATGTGTTTATTACAACAAAATATTCATTGTGTATAGCAGAAAAATACCTAAATCCCTTTTTTTTCAAATGTCAGGAAAACAGAAATTTCCAGTAGGCTTAAGAATAGTGAACAAAAAACTGTTGATGTACCAAAAAAAAAAGAAATCAAACATTTGTTGTTTCCTCTTTTTTTTGAGTAAAGGTGTGCCTGAAATAAATTGTGAAAATTAACTTTGATCTTGTCCAGGTCATATTAAAACAATGAAAAATAAAAGACACAGCACTCACAGAGGGAATAGAAACAATATAAAACTAAATGGATGAAATTTTTCAAGAGCATCTTTTTAAGCACAGATCTAATTACACTAACAAGACAACATGAACATAATGACAGTTAATGCATACAAATATAAAAAAGAACTATCATGTTTCCCCAACAATGTATCATGTACAGGTTGTTACGAAAAAATTTGAGTTTTCAAACTACAAAAGAACTTAAATTACAACATATATTTACATATAATTCATATCCTGCAACTTCACAATATTTTTACTCTTAAATCTACACCTCCAACATCTTATGACAAGTACATTCTGTGAAAACATCTCTACATCTGACCAAAGAAAGCTGCCAAAACTTGGTGCGCAAACTACGGCAACATGCAGGAAGCTACTCTCTTTTTTTTGTTGTTTTTTAATTTAGCTATATAAATTACAAATCATACAAATATTTACATTGTCAAATTTAAATCTAAAATAAAAAAAAAAAGCTAAAAGAGCAGTGGAAAGTTTTTTTCTACACATTTTAAGGATATTTAACATAATCATACTGAATCAAAATAAAAAAGTGACAAAAACATGCTACATTAAAACAGGCTAAGAAGTTAAGAAATTCTGCCTTGGTTAATAAATAAAATAATAAATAAAATTAAATGATAGTTGTCATAGAATGGGGATTGGTGAGAACTTTTGAGATGAGGTTAAAAGCTTCAAAATTATAATATATATAATTGTGGGTCTGTTTCAATAAAGGTTTTGTATGTTTTACAGAGTGAAAAACAGGGAATTGCTTACAAATGAAACTGAGAACAGCTAAATACAACTCTAAAACTACAAACTGTTTAAATGTCTGCGCTTGAATGAACTTTCCCTTTTAAAAATCTTGCCTACATACAACCTGTAAATATAACTAACATAAAAACAACTTTCTTTTGGAAATTTTTTTTATGAAAAATCAGTGTAAACTTGCCTTCAAATTATTAGAAAAAAATTCCTATTGTCAGTATCAAATATGTGGTCGTAAAAATAATCTGCCACATAAAGAGTGCTTCCAGCAAATTACAGTGATTTCACTTCAAATCAGACGTGCCTCTGGAAATACCACTTACCTATATCTACTTACCTGGACGTAGATATAGGTAAGTGGAGTCGGGCAGAAAACCGGTGAAGGGCAAGATATGACGACAGTTGATAACAAGTGGAAACAGTTAAGAGTACAAAATATAGATAACTATCTCGAGTTTCTTCAGACCAACTTCAGAGGTCTCATCTTCATTGTTAATGTCATCAGCCACAAACAACAAGCATCTCTCACAAGAGAAGCTTTCCGTTGCGGTGAATCTTTAGGATTTTTCCAAGTCTCTGTTTTGCAGTTGCAAGACCTTTCTTTGGCCGTTTACCTGAAGAAAAGCAGAAAAAAAAAGAAGAAGAAACAAATAAATATATAAATAAAGCTAAGATATAAGAAGTGAAAACATTACAGCAAATGTGGTCATATTTGTGACTACCTTGACCGATTCCTGTTATTCCTTGGCTGGCTAAACCTGCAGGAGATAAACCAGCATGGGAGCTGCTGTTCTGAGGTGACATGGAAGGTCGTCGTGAAGAGAGGAACACACCGGGGGCCATGGCTCCACTGCCCCTAGGGCCCCCGGGGCCAAAAGGTCCTGGCCCTGCTGTGTATTCATGGTCTAACAGACTGGCAGAGAAATAATCCATCCTCCTGTCTGGGCTGGCATCTGCTGCTGACTCTGGAGCAGGTGTTGGGGAGGCGGGGGCGGGCTCAGCCTGCGTTGGGGGAGGACTGGCAACGGGGGCAGGAGGACGCTGCTTTTTAGTGTACTTCCTTTTAGCAGGTTTCTGCTGCTCCTGAATCACAACCAGAAAGAAACATGACTCTTTATCTGGACAATACTGTCAAAAACAGCACATTTGTGAACGTGACATTTTTCTTTAACAACTCACTTGTTGTGCCAACTTGGCAGCAGCTGCTGCGAGCCCAGTTTCTACAGAAGCGACTCTCGCCCCTTCCCTGGCCGGTCGATCTTGTTTAGGAAGTGTGGGCATCACCCTTGCTGTAAGTAAAAGCAACTCATCAGACATTTGCCAGCTCAGAAGAAAATCTGACTGGCACCTCGGCCATTTTAAAAGGCGATACCTTTAGGGCTCCAGGGTGTGTCATCCCAGTTTTTTTTCCTTTTCATCTTCGTCTTGTTAATATGATCTTCCTCGTCAGACTCCAAAGAAGGGTAAACTTAAAGAGAATTAACATGTCTTAACTTTGACTAAATGCAGAACACATTCATGCTTTGATCAGCAGAGACAACGCGTTACGCTTCTCACCATAATCTGAATCCTTAAAACAAGTTCCCAGGGTTTCTTGCTCATCTGGACTGTCTTCGTCACTGATGTGACGGGCCGGCCTTTTGATTGTCCTTTTACCAGGCCGCTGAATCACTGCTTTTTTCTCAGGATTTGCAGTCTTCTTAATTCCTCCTGTCACCCACACAGTTCTCCCGCCCTTTTCCTTGACGGCTGCTAATCCCTCTGTCAAGCCTCCAGAGATTGATAAGGGAGACGAAGAGGAAGAAGAGGAGGACGAGGATGGAGGGTTCGCCATGGAGAGCATGCCCTGGATGGCGTCCCGGGTGCTGGGCGAGGCTGGTGCTTCCTCGCTAAACAGAAAGCAGAAAGAAACATAATCAATAACAAGTGGAGCTCTATAATTAAAAAAAAAAAAGTATAGTAAAGTATATTAAGTGCAATATTGTCTGATAATATTGCATTTTTGTGTTAAAAATCCTTCTAATAAGAAGTATTCTAATAATACATTGTACAATGTAAAAATCCCACCATGTGTACATTAAGTTTTTCAAAATTCCATGTAATTTCTGAACTACGATAAAAGAAAAGCATAAAATAACATTTCACTTGCTTTTCTTAGCAAAAATATTACTCTCTAACAAAAACAAAACATTTTTAGACTATAAAAAGAATTCTAAAACTGTCTAAAAATAATAATAAAAAAAAGGTTATCCAGATTCAAGCTGAAAATGTCCATGTCACCAATTTTAATAAACCAATCAAAGGTCAAGACAACAAACCTGAGAGCTGCAGAGTCTAATCCTGCCACCTGCTTGCTGGCCTTCAATAAGTCAAGGATGCCCCCTGCACCACCTTTCACCCCGTGAGCTGCCAGCGTCTCTTCATCGGTTGTGTAGTCCTCCTGAATAAAAACACGCAATGAGAAAGCTGCCATTAATAGAAAACAACAACAACAAAAATACTTTTAACAGCAAAATGCAATACTGCCAGTGTAAGCAGAAATTTAGGTAAAAATTATTTTATTTCTTTTAAAATGTAAACTTCCCTTTAGGATCAATAAATTATTTTTGAATTAAAAACACACAATTCAAACCATCACATTGATGAAAAGATAAATTATTTTGTCTAATAATTAGGCAATAAAATTTAGCTCAAAGAGGAGAAAATAGTTAACTTGTGATAAACCACTGAGACCGGCTAATTAATTACAATAAATCTGAGTTTTAGATTTTCTTCAGAATGTAACAACTCTAAATCAAACTATTTCTATAATAAACTCTAAACAGCTGTTATACAAAAAAATTATAATTACAACATAAATTAAAAAGATCTATTCATTTTCTATTTTTTTAATGAGATGCTGGAGAATTTCAACCAGTTTTTTTTTCCCAAATGTATGAAGCATAAAAGTAAGAGCTCTATTTCTCTCCAGATGTTGATGTGCATTATAGACAGGACAAATGTATGCTTTTATTTAGCCAACATCAAAATAAAATTCAACTGTATGAAAATATTTCCCATTGCAAAAGCATGAAGAATCAAATATTACAGACAGCATTATTGTAACTGTAATAATCAGTTACAATAATATTATATTACATCATTAACAGAAGAAATAACTGTTGATTTTCTGCACAACTTTGTACATCCTTGGCTTCATGTTTGTATAATTGCTGTGATTCTGTGTTTTTTTAACTCAAGGTTATGATATGAAAATCTGTGTTTGTTCCGTAAAAAAAAAAAAATCCCCTAAAAATCTCACCTCGATGTCAAAGTCTACCTCTCCTGGCTCCCTGATGCGATTAGGGTCAGAACAAGGTTTGGCTCTGGGCAGCTTCCTTGGTAAACCTGAATGGATGTTTCTGTTCTGTTAGTCTACGTTTCTTTGAAACCACAAAACTGAATTGTTTGGTTTGCTTTCAAGCAAATACTTGCCACTTAGTTTCTTTTTCTTGTTTGGTCCAGCAGGCTTGCGTCGAGGGGGAGGAGTCTCATCAATCTGCAACTCATCCTCAGACTCCAGGTCAGAAAGACTGGATCCCTCTGCGGCTAAGTGTTTGTAGCTCGCAGCACTTCCTGCACCATTACTGCTGCCATCTTTCTTACTAAGTAATTAAAGAAATAACAGGCATAAAAAATAATTAAAATTCAGAATGTACAAAATCTTTAACATTTAAAGGAGAGTATTACCACTCACCCTTGGATTTTGCCATTTGTCAAGACAAGTTTAAGTTTGTTTTTATTCATCTTCCCTTCAAACTCCTCCAATGGCAGCTCCAGCTGTGACAAAAAGAAAACAGAAACGTATTTAGAAACGTTAACATAAGAGCTAAAACAAATAGAAGAAAAAGTGCACACCTTGTTCTTGTGCTTGGATTTGCCAGGCTGAAATTTCTTTAGGGTATGTTTGGCATGGATCTCAATGAGCTCGAGTTCTCCTGCTTCTGCCTTAAGGAGCCCTTTCTGACTTTTCTTTTTGGCTCCTGTGGGCCCAAACCCTCCCAGCACCTCCTTAGGCTTGGGCCCTTTCTTTTTTCCAGGGGGGCGTCCGGAGTTCTGGGCAGTGCTCAGCGGGGCTTTGGAGAGTGGAGCACCAGGAAACTGAGGTCCTGTGCGACCAATGTTCTGCTGAAATATATCCTGATGAAAAAAAGGTCAGTTTATTACTAAACATAAAAAGGGTATGTCAATATTTTCAAATAGAAATATAGAATTAAAAAAAAATAAAAATAAAAAATAAAAAAAATCACCTCAACCAGACGGATCTCCTTTGCAAGGTCTTTTATCAATGTCTGAGTGTTGATGGTCTCTGGTATCTCCATTTCATGCTCAGCTAAGGCCTGAGTGCAGATTATCATAATCAGTAATCGTATACAATATTTGATCAGAAAAGTTCAGTTCAATTTAAAGATAAAATATGAACAGGCCTCTCCAAAAGATTTGGACTAATGACTTTCAGAACTGAACACAAAAAAACAAAACTTCTCATTTGTACACTAAACAAGATAAATTAATAAGTTTAAAGAATGTTTGTCACTCAAACTAATTTAGGTCTATATTTACTGAAAGACATTAAACTAACATCAGTATTACTATTGATATTCTTATCTGCTAACTTTAGGAGTCTAAGCAAAAACTATGTGTAATTTTACCTCTTTGCGAGTCCAGGTGCGGAAGGCATTGTTTAGGGCCTTAGCTCCATGAACAAGATAGCTGGCAGGGTGTCTGCGATTTTCTCTCAATCCTGTAGGAAGATAGAAAAAGTTACACCAGTAGAGAAATTGACATTAAAAAAAAAAAAAAAAACCTTAAAAGTGACTAAATACGTATTGAAACCTCTCACCTCTAAAGATATCAAGAAGGTGCTTCCCAACATACCAACACACAGTCTCAAAGTTGGGGAATTTGAACAAGTCGGCTGTGCTCAGTCTCTTCTCTATTTCGTATGCCCTAAAATGACCGAAAGCATATGTTGGACATCAGTGTTTATAGCAGTAATACCTCTCTGTAGATAATTAGCTGGTCTTGTTTACATGTTTCCAACACGTTTTATGTACTGGCACAGCAAAAAAGATCAAATTTAGTTTGCTGTGAAGTTGGCTGAAGCTGTAGGCTTCCCAGAGACTGGCATTTTCTTGGTTGATAATTAAACTGCTGCTTACAACTAGAGTCCAGGAGGGGAAAAAAAAAAACAGGACAACTTCCTCATTCGACCTTCTTTCCATTGAAAACTCCTAAACACAGAATATGGTGCTGTCTCAAGTAGGCATTAACAGGTTCAGGGTGTTAAACAAACTGAAGCTTAAATCCAACTAAAACAGCAATTTATTTGGCCTGTCCTGTACATGTTGATGTCTGCAGAGCTTCGGAAATTAAAAGTTCAATAATTGTTGTGTTGTTGCTACCAACTGAAATGCAGTTAAACCCAGATTTTCACACAAATAACTTAAAAATAAAAGTATTTTCTGGCATAAAAAGGCAGCTAAAACTATTTCTGCTTAAGGTCAGTGAAAATTACTAAAATTACTTAGTAATTACTTATGATTGACTTTGTTAAGTCAGTAATAATCAAGATTTTTTTCCCTTTCTTTCAAGTCTGACATTTAAAATTATTTTCTTAGAATTCAGCAGAATGCTATTTTAAGCTGTAGAGCTTGAGTTAAATGTTTTGAATCTCCTTCCACAAACATTTTGGCTCATTCCTCTTGACAGAACTGTACCAGGTTTGTAGGTTTTGGTCAGACTGAATTATAGAAAGTTCTAAAAATATAACTTTTTATCTGAGACAAAAGTCCCAATTGTCTTGGTTGATATAGTGTGAAAAATACTCAAAATGCACAATGCTTCACTTCTTAATTTATTTAACTTTTATTAGTTAGAAAGTCATGATCATAATTGTTTTAAAACTCAAAATTAGGGCTGTCGCAATAAGCTATGAATCAGTGTAAATTAAAACAAGCTCAATAATTTCCATTTGCATGATTTTTTGTTTTTCTCTTTTTTTCTTTCTCCTTCTATCAAAATGCTTCAGTCTGGTGCCTTAGTCTGAACCAGCCCTTTTATTGAAGGAAAATTGTGCTACATCGTCTTTATAATTAGTTTTATTTGTTGTTTCTGTTTATTTATTTTGGATTTTTAAAATGTATTCCAGTTCCAGTGTTAAATGTTCATTAGTATTGATAATTGAGAACGAATGTGTCCTTGCATATTTATGCAATTATACTGTATTACTTGAAAATGGACTCAAAACAACAATATTATCATTTATCGTAAAAACTTCTGGGGCAATTTATTGTCCAGCAAATAAATTGCTGAGCTATTGGAAAACTGACCGAAGCTGCATGTCAATGTTGAGACTGTGCAGAAAGTTTCCACCAAAGGCCAAGCAGTCCACAGGAGTCAGCACAGCATGAATCCATCCTGCAAAATAGATACTATTAATGTTTACTGATCTAAAATTGCCCCACATTAAGTCACATAGGTGTATAAATTGGCTGCTTATCATTTTAGCTGTATAGAGGATACTGACAGAGTTAAGTACAGATGTGGTTCTCAGCAGACATAAGTCACATTAAATATAGAATATTTGACTGCAGTGCAAAAACCCTTTTCTGATACATAACAAAAAGAAGTATCCATTAATACCTGTGGGTATGAACAGTGTGTTTCCTTGCTTGACAGAACACTTGTAACACATGTCAACCTGATCCCCAAAGAACATCTCATTCTGATTAGATGAGGAACTCCAGCGCTCAAAAAGTGCCAGATTGGCTGGGGTGGGAGAAATTAGGTAGAAGATTTTCTCGCCCTGAGTGAAAATGGAAAGAATGTTTGTTTCATTATAAACATGTCACACAAAAAGAGGCTAAACTTCCCAAAAACACATAAAAATATGTCATCTCACCCTCAGGACATGGTACCATACTGAAGTGCCACCAAAGTCAATGTGAAAGTCTGTGTAGCTGTCCTTTACTCCCATCAGGCAGTACTTCTGCACATTTGGCCGTTCAAAAACAGACTCTTCAGGCCAGAGGTTCTCCACCCATGAAAGTTTTCTCACAATCTTGGGAGTCTCCACCAAATTTGAGAGCCTATATCAATTTCCAAACATATCAATTAAGGGATAGCTAATAAAACCAGGTACTCTAATTTGCCACTTCTTGCTGGTACCTAGTTTCAGAGAACTCCAGGCTGATCACATTGAGTACTCTGTCCCTATTGGTGCTGTTGTAGTATTCAACAAAGTCTCCCAGTCGCATCTTCAGGTCACATTGACGAGACACATCAATAACATCGATCTCTTTATCTGCACCTTCAATTTAACAGATTTTAGGGCATTTAGAACAAGGAACCGAAGGCAACATAACAGAGGAACAAAAATATGATTTCTCTGACCAACTACTGTTCTGACTACTGCTGACTACTTTTAAAAACTGGTAAAAATTGCATTTTCATCATACTCCTTGAACCTCCATCATGATTGCATACTCAATATTACAACAATGTCTGACTCATTTGAAGCAAAATGAAAAGAGCATATGGGTGACCGAAGAGTTCTGTATGTAAAAAATGTGAAGAGATTTAAGAATGTAGTGCTGTGCCTAAATTTAGCAAAAATGTACCAATGTAGTGCTCCACGTCCGAGACACTGAACGAGGACGGAGGAAGAGTCATGCCTAAGCCATCCCGCCTCAACACCAAGACTGGGACGCTGAAAGAATGCTCTTCCAGAAAGTCGACTGTCAGCTGAGCCCCAGACGGCTTCAGCAAGATTTCATCAGCGCTGCAAAGCACAGGAAAACTGAATATTTCAAGAGTTCACTACAGTATGATACTTCATAAGTAAAGCAGCAAATACATAAATAAACACCAGACAAAGATCTTACTTTGGGAACGTTCTGCTACGAAGCTCCCTGACAAACTGTGGGCTCCCCGTCTTAACAGGCTTACTGGGATCTCTTGCTACGCCTGTATTTCCATCTGTTTGCTTATTGCCACCACGTCGTTTGCGCACTAGGAAAATAAAGTAGCAACAATGATTATTCAGTGTAGAACGTCAAATAATATTAACCGAATCTCAGAGATGTGTGTTTAACATAAGGAATGGGCTGATATGACAATCACTAAATACAGGATGTCATGATTTGATGGGATGTCCACAAGAAAGTTGGAGAAAGGAAGAAAAGGTGCATTGCAGTTCATGTCTTTCACGATACTATTAACATCAACATATTTCCATAGGTAATAATGAATACTCCAGACTCCCCACAGTGGCTTGGAACAATTATATTTAGTGAAACAAATTACAATTACAATTATCTCCAACAAAAGAATGAAAGAAACTTACTGACAGAAGGTCCATGGGTAACCTGACAATTAGGGCAGTGATATTGGTCAATCTCAGCTGCCTTGTCCTCTTCCACACCAACACAGCTGGACAGGAAAGAAGAACAGAAACAAAGTGGGATGGCTAAATTAACTGAGTTCAATTATTATTATTATTTTTTTAGACACAACTCAATGTAGAAAACACATCACAAAACAACACATTTTGAATATTGAAACTTGTGGGTAAATATCACCAATAAAAAAAAACCCATACCTTCCATGAAACCAGTCTTGACAGATGTCGCATTCAATCATGAAGCGTGTCACATCATAGGGCAGGCGACACAAGCAATACACTGGCACTGACGCCATATCAAGTCTGTGTTTGCAAAATGATTCCTAATAAAAAATATATATATATAATGCAAACAGTAGAAGCTATTTGATAAAATGATGGTTGCGACGGGAAAGAACTCCAGCTGTGTCACTTCATTTCCAGACCTCTGTTACCGACAGTCATGTTTAGCCGGGGATGACCTAAAAAGCTGTTAAAACAAAAATAAGCAAGAAAAAAAGAAACGTCAGTAGCTGCTCATAATATGCAAAACTACAGAATTGTGCATGCTGGTTTCTGAGAAGGATCAAATAGTAATTCCACTTAGGAAATAATGTGCATCGGTTTAGCTAGCTTAACAACTACTCATGTTTTCCTTTTTTCACAATCGGATAGCAATAAGTTGCGGATATGTTACAGCATAAAACTACTTTAAAATGTAATTACAATGAATAGAATCGCTGCCACTTATGTTGCTTCCTGAATTTAACATGAATCACTTTGCTTCTGGTAAGACACGATATCGTCAAAAAAAAAATAAACAAACTTGGTGGCAGTATGGCTAACTGTTTGTAAACAGTCCGGAGCAATGACTTGAGAAGCGAATGTGCTAACGCTAGTCCTGTTAGAAAACGGCTTAGCAGAAATATTTATAAAAACCTACACACAAAAAAACAGTTTGTTTTATCTTAACTTTTAATTGCAAAACACACGTTAAAGCTAATACGACTATCGAGCTTGCACTTTTCAAGCCTCGTCCACTGGCTAAGCTACCGCTAAGCGCTGGCGACTCACCAACTAGCAGGTCTGCGGCAGGGCCAGGCACTGGAAAGCGGCCGTGATTTTTATGCAACTCCGGAGCTAGCTGCGGCCTTATTATGCAACGTCAATTATTCACACTTTTCTGCGATACATTTTTGTTTAACAACTGTGCAAAGCGCAAGAATATAGATAAGGTTCGGAAGTTAGCACCAGACCAAGAATTTAGAAGCTGAAGTGCCCAAAAGGTTACAAATAACAAAAAAAAAAAAAAAAAACTAAAGCGCCTTTAACTGCCTCAACGCCATTTCAAAGCGGTTAACGTCAAACCGTTGTTCGTCGTTGTCCGCGAATGGTGGAACAATAAAGTTGTGAACACTACAACGATTTTGATTTTGGCAGAAAACTGCACTGAATAAACCGTTACCACGGTAACAAAATTATATGTGATTACTTTTATTTGACTTCAATATTTTTGTGTTATTTAGACTCGTTTGTCTAATGAATAAGATTAAATAATGCTTACTTAAGCTGTTAGTTTTTATTAACTACTGATTCCTATTAAAAATGTGAATACAATTTTTTAACTACAGTTACAAACTTTTTAGAGGTCGGAAATAACAAGCTGGATCGATTAATTTAAAATGTAATTTGTTCAAGGATTTATTATCAGATGATATTCTAGCAATCATTATCATTTTCAGTTGATATTATTTATTTTTAACAAGTAAAACAGAAAATGTAAAAAGATGTTCATTCCTGATTTTTACAACAACAAAAAATCCACTGGGGATGAGGCATTATGTACTAAGTTAGATTTATTGGGATGATAGTGAGGGATCACAAAATGTATTTACAAATACTGCTCTTAAAAAGAAACCCCAAAAAAATCAACAAGGAACAACATACTCATGAATAAATAATCCACTTCAAGATACCATGGACTTACAAAAAGTAGTGCAACTTTATTGTTGTGGGTAAAAAAATACAAAAAGTAACAAAGCAACAGTAAGATTATGATATATAATCTTACTGATACATAGTTTATTATTTTCCCAATAAAGAAACAAACAAATCAGAATAATGATAAAAGGTACAATGGTTGCTTCTCCCAACAGTCAATCTTAGCTCATTTGGCACTTAGAAAGTTACACCACCTTGCAAAAATATTGGCTTTTTTATGTTTTGTTAAATGTGCAACATTTTTCAGTTTTTTACTTGGAAATAAAACATTAAAACTACATTCTACAGTATTTTTCCTCCACTTCAGTGCATTGGTATATCAAATACAATTCTAAGAAAATACAAAGTTTGTGGTTTAAACACAAAAAAGAATTGTATTAAAGTCCTAGGTATCAGGTAAAGTACAATAGTCTAATGCTAAAATTTAACTGATGTCCCAAAAATATGTAATTGAACATTTCTGTCTATGTGTTCTAATATTTTCACATTTTCTGTTAGAATGTCCAAAACTTCTGTTTTGAAAAACAAAAAGAACTCAACTGAAAACGATCTTCAAACCTTCATCATTGATTCTAAGCTTAAACTGACACTGCGCTGTAAAGAGGCATAAATGTCTTTGCCTTAATGGCAAGTGTGTGGGTTAGAATGATGTACTGTGAATCCACAAGTACCTCTCTTTGAAATAAAAACATGAGGGAACAAAAGGTTTTGTAATATTTATTTTTTGATTAGTTACAAAACATAAATAAAATCAACAATCAAATTAGTTACAATTTACAGAGGCTTTAGTCATCAGCAACATACTTTCTGGTATTTCTCTAGATTTTACTTTCCCACCAATATACTTTTATCAGTCATTCTTAGCCATATTGTTTTGGGACTCCA